>CM030363.1:244261603-245461603 GCA_017893485.1 Hemerocallis citrina | reverse complement strand
TCATTTCAAAATTTGGCATATTTTTTGCGATACAAAAATTATTTATACATGCTTTATATTCGGTAACAACCTATAATGAATCAAAAGTAGAGTTCCATCAGTGTTTAACATCCATTGGAAATTTTCTAAAATGTACATTTGAAATCCTACACCAATTTTTCCATTCTTGTAATATAGTGCCACTTAATGCAATAAAATGTACACAATTTCTAATTTTAAATATATATGGTTCTGCTATTTTTAATGCATCTTGAATACATAAATTTAAAATATGACATGCACTTCTAACATGAAAAATATTGTCAGATGGAGGGTTTAATGCGGTTCTTAAAATAAATTGATGCATTGTTGTTAGATGCATTATCAAAACTAATACACATAATTTTATCACGAATATAAAAAATATCACAAATTTCTAAATTACGGTTTGCTATTTTAATGCCATTATGGGGATAGGGCAACGCGGCAAGTGATATGATTCTTTTTTAAAGAATCCAATCACTGTTGATCCAATGACAGGTTATTTCCATCATTGGAATATTATTGCAACCCGTCCAACAATCCGAAGTTAAACTAACTCTACAAGTTAAACTCCATAAAATTGCAATTAAAGCACCCTTCATTTCATTGTATATTTTAAAACAATCTTATTTGCAAGTATTTCTAGAGATTCTTCTAAAATGAGGTTTAAGGCGGTTTAATTAAAATTTTCCAAGTCCCAACTCTCGGGATAGGAAAATGGTAACGCTTTCTTTATTACTAATCGGTTAATTTCCCGACGAACAAGATCGGGATCATAAGGGTGGCTATCAATTTGACCGGTTTCAGAGTGGATTTTTTGTTGGCCGGGTAGGTCAACAAGAAGTTCTTTATGCACACTTAGGATGTGTCGCTTAATTGTACCTGTGCCCTCACCCCTCTTCCATTTGTATTGCTTAGCACATGATTTACAAACTTTCAAACCTACACCTGGAAATTTTTCGTCTGGAATATAATCGTAAAATTTATGCCAATCACTACTTTCCCCTCTACTTTTCCTACCACTAGCAGGTTTTGTTGTTTCGGTTGCGTGTTGTTGTGGTTCTTCTTCTAATTGTATGTCTTCTACAAACTCATCGTGTGTACCCCATTGTTGGGTAGGAGGATCATGGTACTCTTCGGCGGGCTCATTATGTGGGACAATTGGTGGCCTACGGAAAGTGCCGGTGGAATTTTGTCCATTTTGGCTACGACCACTACCACGTGATCTAGACATGTTGATATGTAGTAGTGTATGTAAAAAAATACACAATGTAGGGGCGATAAGTTACAAAAAAAATCTAGAAAACAAGAGGGTTGTGAGAGAGAAGATAAAAAAACCAACAAATAAATAAGATACCAAAAATTATAACTACAAAAAAAAATAAAACAAGAAGAAGAGGGATATGAAATTTTGATACCGTTCACCGTGGATACGCGTATATAAAAAACCCAGGAAAATAAGAATAGAAGTAGAAGTAGAAATCCGCAATTGAAGACTCGAGGAGAGCTTGGAGGAGAGTTGAAGACTTGATCACTTGGAGTTGGAGGAGAGTTGAAGACTTGAAGACGTTGTTGAATTTTAAGATCGATACGATCGGAATTTGATCGTGTATATGTCTTGCTACCTTGTTTGTTCAATTGTTCACAAATTGAAATGAATTGAGCAATAATAGTGGATAGAGTAAGAGAGTAAGGTGTGAATTTTTTGTTTGAGTTTTGGGGGTATTTATAGGATAAAAATATTTAAAAAACTAAAAAACCAAAAAAAAACACCAAAAATGGCTAGAAGATTCGTTACAATAGCTCTCTGGTGAACAGTAGTGGTCTGCGACTGTTGGACCCGCGCGGGTCAACGGTCGACCCGGAGCGGGTCGAACGTTTGACCCGTACGGGTCAAACGGTTCGCAACCCGCGGGTTGGAGGGTGGGTTGGCTTCTTCTTCGTGGGTTACCAGGCAGGGTTATACGGGTTGGATTCGCTAATTTCTCAACCCAGGTCTACCCGTTAATGTTAATGGGTTCGACCTAAACCCGAACCGGGGCTTCGCGGGCCAGGTTAAACAGGCGATTCGCGGGTCGAACCGACCCGTTTGCCATCCCTAGTTTGTTCATTGGATCGGTTGTCACAAAACTTAGCACAAATTCCTAACAAGTGGTATCAAAACGTCAGGTTGCAGAAAGATGTTGCTTGAGTTCCTTACAGAAGATGACAGATCCGGGGTTCACGAAGATCAAGCGATTTAACGGTAAGATCAACTTTAATATCTGGAAAGTGAACATGTACAATGCATTGGTTCAACAAGGTATATATTGTTGGATCCTGTAGGCAAGGCAAGAAACACTGGACGCGCGCGCGGGAGGGGGGGGGATAGTGTTGTATAAAAATTAATAACGAAATTAAACTTTTTCTTCTGTCTAGTCGACTTGAAAAGAGAAATAAGTTGACTGAGGCGTCAGATTAGAAGAGTATTTTAGACAAGTCTGATCCGTCGACTTAAAGCGAAAAACAGTCGACTTGCCAGACAAGTTTTTGAAGAGTATGTTATACCAGTCTGACCCAATCGACTAAAAGAGGAGACGCAGTCGACTGTCCAAACAAGTTTTCGAATAAGAATTAAATGCAGGTAAAGAAAATGCAAGTTCAGAGAAATAAAACCACAGAGTACACACGATGTATCCTGGTTCGGTCCTCCCGACCTACATCTAGTTCCCAAGCAACCCACTTGAGATTTTTCACTATTCTTGAAAAAATACAAGAATACCCTATGGCGTTTAGACAACAATCTTGTCCAACCCGTAGACCTCTCTCACCACTAGAGAAAGCAAATCCACTCTTCAACCAAGAGTGAAAACCTGACTTTACAACCTAGAGCCATACTCTCCAACCGAGAGGACCACTCTTACAACCCGAGAGTGAAGAACAACAACAAAAGAGTTACAACAACCTATAGCCTTGTTTTGTGATTGTGATTTTTGTATAGTGGCTAATAGGTCACTTCTGAAATCAGTCCAAAACGAAATCAATGTTATATTGGACTGAGATTCAGAGAACCAAGACTTAGAAGATTTAGAGTGCTTGCTTGAATACTAGTTCTCTTTCAAAGCAAAAATTAAAACTTTTTATCAAAATGCTTGGAACCTTTCAATGGTGATTCCTAGGCTCTATTTATAGAGAGAAACCACTAGGACGTTGTAAATCAGTTAATAAAACTGCTTTAAAACGGATATAAAACTTTTGAATTCGAAAAACAAGTTTAAATTCTGAAATCTGTCGAAACGACTTGAACAATCGACTGGATTGCCATGATGAGTTGACTATCCAGAGTTTGAAAGAGTTCAGACAGTTTCTTAGTGGTACAGTCGACTGGTGCCATAAGGCAATCGACTGGTTTTAACAACTGGTCTAATTCAAACTGTTTCAACCTTTAATCTTTTGAAAAACACTCAATTATAAAGATGTATGAGTGTGTGTGTGTGTGACAAGGCTGTTACATCAATCTAAGACTCAAAAAGATAAGATTACAATTTGTTTTACAAGACATTTAATAACACATTGAAGCACGGGTCATGTCTTGAGTCTTGAGTCTTGAGTCTTGAATAAGAGCTTGAGCCTTTGTAGCTTGATCAATTTTCTTTGAGAGCTTCATTAGAGCACTTTGCACTTGTGTATCATATATAGTATGGATCATGATACATCCTGCATTACATAAGAAGTAGCATAACTTTGCATTGTGTTGTAGTCATCAAAATCAAGAATCAACATTCTCTCCCTTTTTGATGATGACAACACAATAGCTTACAATAATAGAATATTACACATGCTCAATGCTCCCCCTAACGAATGTACAAAATGCATATGTTAAAAAACATGCACAAAGATATGCACACAAACATGCACAAAAACATGCACAAAGATATGCATAAAAATTACACACACATAGCTTTTTCTCCCCCTTTGGAATCAACAAAAAATTGGAGGAAAATAAATAGTAGATATAAAAAAAACATTGTAAGAGAACAAACACATATCAAAACCAAAGCAAATTGATACATAGAAATTTGAAATACATCGTTCAAATTATGACATAAACTAGAAAATACATAAGAAGTAAAAAAAATACATAAAAAAGAGCTAATCAGTCTTCGTCATCTTCGTCTTGGGCACCCTGAGAGGGAGGAGGTGGTGGAAACTGAGAAGTGAACAAGTGAGTAGATGGGAAAGACTGACCTCAAGAGTGTCTTGACGATCCATGATATAATTGACATAAATGTAAAGACTCCTAGGATCATCATAATCAGCTCTAGGACGAGACGAACTAGAAGCAGAAGACCGACAAGCTGTAGAAGCTAAGGGGATAGGAGGTGTATTCCTACGAGGTGACCTAGGTGGAGAGGTGAGAAGCTTCATACGTGCTAGACTTGCACGATCAAAGGACTCATAGTGTTTTACAACACTCGTCTCAGAATCGAGATCAACTTCGTAAGCGGAGAAGATGTGAGTGAGTAAAGCACCAAAAGGAAGAAATGAAGAATGAGTCTTATGAAGATGATTAAAGATGAATTGACCCCAATTTATTTTTATATTGCCAAAAATTGCACAAACAGCTTTTTTGCAACTCATGGGAATACTGGTCATAACTCCCTGTTTTGGGAATAATGTTATATGACAGTATGCGTACAACTAGCTTAGCAAGAGGAGTAATTGATCGATGGTCATAGGAGGACCTCGATTTGGAAAATAAATTCTTGACAATATGGTGTCATCATCCATCTCAACATCTTCTATATCAATCCCTTCATCAGACAGACCCAAAATAAGTCCTAATCTAGCAGGGGTGATTTTCATGCAGATATTTTTTACTGAAGAAAGTATGAATATCTCGCTACCATCCTCCGATGTGGCAACCTTCATATTTGTGTAAAATACATATATAAGTTGAGGGTAGTAAGAGAGTTGGTTCACCAAGGACAACAAATCAAATAATCCACATTGTTCAAACAATGGGACTAAAGGAAACCTATCGAGATCTGGAAAATTAACAAATCTTCTCGGAAAATTGACAATAGAACAAATGATGTACCATTTATCAATAAGACTTGGACTTCTTAAATACTGGAGATAATCCTTTGTGGATTGTCCCTCCTCAACATTAGAACTACGGGATCTTTTAGGAGGCATACGGGAAAACCCTAGAAAATAAACAAAGAAAGGGATCAAGGGATTATACTAACAATGAGAGGGAAAGAGAAGCTGTAACACCCCAAATTCCAAAATACACTGAATTCGAGATTCCACAGGATCTTTACACTTCTTTCGTACAATTTTACAAGGAAATAAAAACTTTTCACTTTACATCAGAGTTACATGAGATCTTTACACTTTACATTTTACAGCGGAAGCATATATCACAAATAATTTACATGTAAATGACAGCGGAAGCAAATTACATCATTATACAAAGATATAATCATGAATTATCTATAAGCATCGGTCCTCCTTTACCCTTTATCAAGCCATTTATCCTGCATACAAAACTGTGGGTACATCAGTTTATTCAACCGACGAAAATTATACATGGCCATCCTCTCTATGCCAGAAACAGTATAACGATTCTCAATTCTTAACAAACCACAAACTTATTCACAAACAAAGCTAAATGGACTATCCTGTTGATGTCGTGTTGTGATTGTGCACTTAGTCCTTAATGCAATTATTATGTTATATGACACTAATGCGCACTTGTTCGGATTCTATGCATCCCATACTACATAGGTCCGAGGGCAAGCCCTTAATCGTACTTCATCTTGTAGGGTTCAATCCCTCGTTATGACTTACTCTACTACTGTAACTACGGTAAGTATCCTAGATGTTTTCTGACATACGAACTCATATCTAGGCACCCTGGAGGGAATCCCAACGCACTGACACATGACTCATCATGCAGGCATCCTGTGGTAATTCAGCTCCTACCATAGACATGACACCACCTGCGGTCGTTAAACACCCCACGAGCGTTACCACCGGGACGGTACTCTGGAGCAGTATCCTCGCCCTATCATGACTCATCATGGGACATCTTGGGATACTCTTTCGCTGCCAATCCAATGGCCCTCATACTCAATATTTTTCTCTTACTTTCATCACATCTTCACTATGTATCTAGTCCTTATTTTATTAGAATCATGAACAAAAATCAAAGCTCTGGAGTTAGCCTCTCCACTATACCGAACTTAATCATTCATTCAACATGACCCAACCTTGGTCTTTCATTTCAAATTCCATTTCAATTCATTTCTTTCCAATTGCCGATAGGAGACTTAGCTAGTCTTTAGTTTCAATTTCAATTCACATTCACCAGAATTGAGCCTTTCAAACCCAATAGTTCATTTTCATAGTCACCAATGATTTTCCTTTTCATGTTCATAACTTTCACAATCATACAACCTTTCATAGATTCAATAAAATGATTTACTTCATTTCATGTACATATTCATGCGAAGACAAATAGAATTTACTGATTCTAAATTGTCACAAAAAATAATCATTCAACAATAGTAGATTTATTACCTTTATCATGAGGCAAATCTTAGAATTCTGAGATATCAAAAAGTGATCTGGACAGTCAACTTAGAGTATACTCAGTCGACTTGTTCAGCCAAGGAAAATTCTTCAATAAACTGCTCGGAAGAGTCGACTGCTGCACGTGGCCAGTCGGCTGATCCGCAGCGTTCAAATTCAATTATAATTTACGGAAAAGTCGACTGTCATCCGAACCAGTCGGCTGTTCTGTAGAGTTCAATTGAAACTTTGAATGTTCAGCACAGTCGACTGCTTCATATATTCGATCGACTGATCAAAGTTAATTTTCGAATTAAGGAATATCTCTTCCTTCTGTTCTTCAATTAGCACACAGCATTTATTCGACTACAGTATGTTCAATGTCAACATAAACATGCGATTCTTATCCATTTATCAGCATCACAACATAGTTCACGATTAAATGTAGATTTCACATAACTAGTACTTTCTTTCACCCAAATAAAATTTCTAATCGTACATTCGTCTTTTACTCATTATTTATCTACGGAGATAAATATTAACTCCGAATTAACATGATAGAAAAATCAAGATAACAACACACATTAAATACACCGTTTCATGGAATTTCGAACTGTACATATTTTATCTCATCGTACCAGTCGACTGTTCACATGATCGGTCGACTGTACCGGTAATTTCCAGTTCCTCTAATGTCTTTAGTTCTTTACTATTCATTCAAATTTTCCACCTCATGTATAGCATAGAAGATTTCAATATGACCATCATTTTATCAATCAAATTTTCACACGCATGATAACAAAACAATCTCAATCCTAACATGATTTCTATTCTAGAAGTCATGAGAAACACCCACCTTTTGAAGAAATAAACGAAATCTGTAAAGCTTCCTAGTGCGATAGTATGACTCTTCCTCCTTGCGCCTTGCCAAAACGAGAGTTCCTTCAGTAGTGATAACCGGCCTCCAAAGAACACTCACTCACAACTCTCTTAAAAATATATATTTTCTCTTTCAATAGAATTTTAGTGTAGAAGACAATTGAGTGAGAGGGGTATTTATACTAAATCTTTGGGTGAGATGGAGGGCTAGGATTTAGTAGATGGTTATAGAATGGAGGGTTAGGATGAGAGTAGGAGTTATAGTAACTACCCACACACTCAAATAACTACCCATGTGCACAAACCCACTCTCCCTCATCCAACTCAATCCGGCCACCAAAAATGGTGTGCATTGCACACTACGTGCTTCGCACATGCCACCTAGTCCCCATATAAAAAATGTATAATTTTAATAAATCAATTTGATCACTACTTGTCTCTACATGACAAGTGTGAGCCCTCTAATTGATTAATTAAATTGTGGATTTCATATAATAATGGGCTTAGGTTGTGGGCCAAGACAACCAAATCTAAAATTAGTTAAAGTGGGCTAAACTAAATAAATAGTGTTTTGGGCTTTAGAAATAAGCTTTTAGAAAAATAAAATATTTGTTCATTCAAAAATGAGATTTCAAAAAAATAAAATAAGATGCATATTAAAATTGCACGTGCACAACACGTGAAAATAACATTTTTATTAAAAGAAAGTTTTGGGTATTACAACACTCCCTCCTTAGAATAGTTCCGTCCCCGGAACTACAGTCAAGAGCGAAAAAACTAAAACAAGCACAAGAAAATTCAAAATACAGATCAAACAAAAAGCCCAGGATGATCTCTCAACATCCTCTCCTCAGACTCCCAAGTAGCCTCTTCAACTAAATGGTTTCTCCAGACTACCTTGACCAGCGGTATCGTCTTATTCCTCAAGATTTTCTCCCGACGATCAACAATCTCGATAGGAGACTCGATGTAATTCAGATCCAACTGCAAACCTTCTGGCACTTCAGGTAAATGATGACTCGGATCTGGAATATAACCTCTCAGCATAGACACATGAAAGACATTGTGCACCTGAGACAACTCTTCCGGTAACTCAAGCCGGTAAGCAGTTTTCCCAATCCTTTTCAATATCTTGTACGGGCCTATAAACATCGGGGCTAACTTCCCACTCTTACCGAAACGGATCACGCCTTTGCCGGGTGATACCTTCAGAAAGACAAAGTCACCAACCACAAACTCAAGGTCCCTTCTCCGGTTGTTTACATATCTCTTCTGCCTACTCTGAGCTTCCACCAACCTCTTCCAGATCAGACCAATCTTTTCAGAGGTCTGCTGCACAATCTCAGGCCCAAACATCTGACTTGGAGAACTGTAGCCAGTCTTCATTAATAATCTCTATCTCCGTATTAACATCGAGCCCCACCCCATCCACCTTTTTCAAAATTCCTATAGCCTTAACACTATTCATTGTACCCCCAGTCAAATCGCCCCTTCGCGTCACTTCATCCCCTACAGCGAGTGTTGTCTCGGGTCCCTCCAACTATGCCGCACTGGTTGTGACCTGTCCCCTACCGAATAGGCGTGGGCCCCCCTGCATGCAAAGCTCCCTAACATAACGATCTGATTAGAGCTTGATCCTATGTGCTCCCCTTTTCCTTTTGCTCTTGATGAAGGGCTGTGACTGATCTCCCCCAAATCTGTAACGCCCCGAATCCCAAATACACTGAATTCGAGATGTTCTACAGGATCTTTCCGCTTCATTTAGTACAATTTTACAAGGAAATTTGAACTTTTCACTTTACATCAGAGTTTACATGAATACATTACAATTTACACTGCACAGCGGAAGTAAACTTTACAACAATGAAACAAATGTACAACAACATTGAATAATCTTTGAGCATCTGTTCGTCTTTAATCTTTATCATGTCATTTACCTGCATATAAGACTGTGGGTACGTCAGTTTATTCAAACGACGATCATTATACACGGCCATCCTCTCTATGCCGAAAATAGTATAACTTATTTTCCATAGTTAGCAAACACAAACTTGTCACATATCAAACTAAAGGGACTACCCTATTGATGTCGTGTTGTGATTGTGCACTTAGTCCTTAATGAAGTTAATTATGTTACATGACACTAATGCACACTTGTTCGGATTCTATGCATCCCATACTACATAGGTCCGAGGGCAAGCCCTTAATCATTCTTCATCTTTGTAGGGTTCAGTCCCTCGTTATGACTTAATCTACTACTGTAATTACGGTAGGTATCCTAGATGATCTATGAGTACAAGCACGTGTACAGAAAACCTGGAGGGAAATCCCACGTCATGTCACGACGCATCGTGAAGACAGCCTGTGGCAATTTCAGCCTCCTTCATGGCACACGATCCTCTTGCAGTCACCAAACATCCCACAAGCATCGCCACCGGGACGGTATCCTGGAGCAGTATCCACGTCATGTCACGACGCATCGTGAAGACAGCCTGTGAATACTCTCACGCCGCCAATCCAATAGCCCTCATACTCATGTTTTTCTTCTACTTTCATCACGTCTCCACTATGTACTAATCCTTAGTTTTTATCAGAATCATGAACAAAATCAAAGCTCTAGAGTTAGCCTCTCCACTAAACCGAACTTATTCATTCATTCAAACATGACCAACCTTGGTCTTTCTTTTCAATTTTCATTTCATTTATTTTCAAATGCCGGGGGAGACTTAGCTACTCTTTTTCTTTCAATTTTCAATTCACAATTTCCAATTTGAGCATTTCCAACTCATGAATTCCCATGTTGTGTTATCATACTCAAAAGTATTTCTCTTTTCCAATCGTGATTTCTAATTCGTTCAAATAGTCCATAACTATACATGAAATTCAACTATTCATCATGTAACTCAGGAAATTTTATTTTCACATAAAAACCCACATCACTAATTATTCAATCAAAGGTGAACATTTACACTTCATAATTTCCACACTATTCTCAAATGAGAATAATTTGCATCACATCACTCAATATAATTTCTTTTTGCCAAATTAATTTTTTAATCCTTCATTCTTTTTGCAAGATATAATTTTACAAAAATATAAATATAAAACCATAGTTCTATTTACACATTTTATTCTCAAATCATGTTCTATTTCATGTAAATAATTCCCAAATTATTTTTCATAAGTCCTACACATTTTTAGAAAAATAACCATATTTTTTTCATAATTTTTGGATCACTAAAACACTCAAAAAATAAGTTTTCCAATCTTTGCCGAGGCCAAGATTCGAACCCAGCACGCAGAGAACACAGCCAAAGGCACCGGCCACTAGGGCACTTGCGCCAGCAGTATAAAAGGAGAGCAGAGAGTATTTAATGCTCTCGGTCACTGATTCTTTGTTTTAAAAATTCATGAAACAAAATATGGTGCCACAGGGATTCGAACCAGCAACCTTAGACCGAAGGCTACTGTAGCGATCAGAGCCGTCCCGACCACTTGAGCTACGCGCTCAAGTTGTCAAGAACGCAACTCAAAACTCATTTGAACCAATTCTCTCTGTTATTAAAACGTCTCGATGTTCAACTAGTCCTCATTTCACTTTGCTGTTATAAAAATTACTGTAAAATTCCTGATTGATTATTTCATGTCTAATTTACATATCAGTATGAAAAAATAATTTTTTTCATACAATTAAAACATATTTTCATACAATTAATTCGAATTCTACATTATAACTACCACATTCTTCATTTCGACATTTATTAACAAATAATACCACTAATCCCTTTATTAGCAAACTTCACATTAATTCTCTGTTTTTAACCTTTTACCAAACATACTAATCTATATCTTAGTTCAATATCACACAATGATCCATTTAATCACATGAAGTAGCATTGCCAATCTACTAACTTTGTGTATATAATTTGTTATGTAGATAATGAGACTTTCTTTAACAATCCATGGTTATAATTAATCCATAAAAACTTAGATTTTTACTAATCAAATCACATACAATTGCACACCCACATTCCAATCAATTCATAGGTCAATTTTCCAATTAAAAGTGTACTCTTATTAATATTTTTCATGCTTCATTCATTCAATTTAATCTAGCATGCATCCCTAATTAGAAATATAGAAAATTTAACCACCTTGTATGGAGAGAAAAAATACAACTAGCAATCCCTAGACGAATGTCCTTGCGACGAATTGCTCCTCCTTGAACACGTGCACACAAGCCTCCAAGCACACCCAAACAAACCGAGAGCTCCTCCTTCCTTGATGCCGGCCTCTCCCTCTTCTAGTTGCAAGCAAAAATCCCACACACTCTCAATCTTTTAACTCACACAATCACTACTAGATAGAGTATTTTAGACTATAGATTTGTAGGAAGTAATAAGCACAAGAATAACTAGCCATGGAGGGGGTATTTATACTAAAATCTTGATGGAATGGAGGGCTAGGATCAAGTAATTGGTTATAAGATGGAGGGCTAAGATGAAAGTAGGAGTTACATAAACTACCCACAACCAAGTAACCACCAAGCATGATCTTGACTCAAATTTTTGGTTTCCCTCCCAAAAGAAGCAATCCGGCCATCAAAGGGAGTGCATATTGCACGTGTACGTGTAGTGCACGTGCATGTAACTTGGTCCAAAAAATGTACATTTTATTTTATACAAAAATAAATTTTAATTTTGTATTCTACATTACAAGTCATATTTAAAAAATAAATTAACTAATGGGCTCTAATTTAATGGGCCAAAATAATAATTATAAAATAATAAATTAAATTAACTTTGGGCTTTTAAAAGAAAAGGCTTTTTGTCTAATTGAAAGAAAGCTTTGTGAAAATAATTTAAAAGCACATATTTAAAAATCCGTACTCATCATAATGGGAATAATCATAACACTTAATTCAACCAAAAATATTGCACGTGCACACTACGTGCAAAATAAAATAATTTTTCATAAATGAAAAATCAGGGCATTACAACACTCCCTCCTTAGAATAGTTCTGTCCCTGGAACTACAGTCAAGAGTGGAAAACAAAAATACAACACTCACAACAAGAACAAAAAGATACAAAGATACAAATCAAGCAAAAAGCTCAGGATAGTCCTTCAACATCCTCTCCTCAGACTCCCAAGTAGGCTCTTCAACCAAATGGTTCCTCCAGACTACCTTGACCATCGGTATCGTCTTATTCCTCAAGACTTTCTCTCGACGATCAACAATCTCGACAGGAGACTCGATGTAATTCAGGTCCAACTGCAAACCTTCCGGCACTTCAGGCAAATGATGATTCGGATCTGGAATATAACCTCTCAGCATAGACACATGAAAGACATTGTGCACCTGAGATAACTCTTTCGGTAATTCAAGCCGGTAAGCAGTCTTTCCGATCCTTTTCAATATCTTGTACGGGCCTATAAACCTCGGGGCTAATTTCCCGCCTTTGCCAAATCGAACCACACCTTTACTGGGTGATACTTTCAGAAAGACGAAGTCACCAACCTCAAACTCAAGATCCCTTCTCCGGTTGTCTGCATAGCTTTTCTGCCTGCTCTGAGCTTCTACCAACCTTTTCCTGATCAGAACAATCTTCTCAGAGGTTTGCTGTACAAGCTCAGGACCAAACAACTGACGCTCCCCAACTTCAAACAGGTGTTCTGCACTTCCTGCCATACAAAGCTTCGTACGGCGCCATCCCGATGCTAGTCTGAAAATTGTTGTTGTAGGCAAACTCTACCAAAGGTAAATGTCTTTCCCAACTGCCTCCAAAATCTAGTATACAACACCGAAGCATGTCCTCAAGAATACGGTTGACTCTCTCGGTCTGCCCATCGGTTTGCGGATGAAAAGCAGTGCTGAAATCCGTCTTGGTACCCAAAGCTGTCTGAAGACTCCTCCAGAAATGCGAAGTAAACGGCGCATCTCGATCAGACACAATAGTTGACGGAACACCATGAAGCCGGACGATCTCGCCAACATACAACTTAGCTAACTTGTCCATCGAAGCCGTGAGTTTCATCGCCAAAAAGTGCGCGGACTTGGATAGTCGATCGACTATAACCCAAATCGCATCATTGCCTTTAGGACTCTTAGGCAATCCCGTAATGAAATCCATATTGATGTTATCCCACTTCCATTCCGGAATAGGTAACGGCTGTAATAGACCTCCGGGTCTCTGATTTTTGGCTTTGACTTGCTGACAAACCTCACACTTCGCCACAAATTCAGTCACATCCCGCTTCAAACCTGACCACCAGAAATGCTGTTTGATGTCTTTGTACATCTTAGTACTCCCAGGCATGTGCCTCCTGAAGAATACTCTCTTTCAGGCCCGCCTGATTTGGAACACATAACCTATCTCCGAACAACAACACTCCATCCCTAATTTGAAATCCGGGCAACCTGCCAGCACCAACCTGCTCCTTCATCTCCAAAATATCAGTATCAACCTCCTGACTTACAATGATCCTTCCATTCAGTGTAGGCTGAAGCCTCAACTGAGCTAAAGATGCTTCCAATCCTTGCAAGACAACTTCAATACCTGCTCGATCCAATTCCTCAATCAGATGCTTCTGAGTCATAATCAAACTGGCTAAACTGCTCTTGCAACTAAGTGCATCAGCAACAACATTAGCTTTCCCAGGATGATACTTGATCTCAGGTCGCATGTCCTCAAGCACTTCCAACCATCTCCGATACCTCAGATTCAGATCCCTCTGCTGATATATGTACTTCAAACCCATGTGGTCCGTGTACATGTTCAATTTCTCACCGTACACGTAGTGTCTCCATTGCTTCAGGGCAAAGATAATCGCAGCCAACTCCAGATCATGAGTCGGATAATTCTTCTCATGCGGTCATAGTTGCCTAGACCCATAAGCGATTACTCTTCCCTCTTGCATTAAGATACAACCAAGCCCACGATGTGAAGTATCGCTATAAACATCATACTCAACACCTGCTCTAGGCAAAGCCAAAATAGGTGCAGTAGTCAGCTTCTCTTTCAACTCCTGAAAGCTCGCCTCACATTGCTCAGTCCACTTGAAGTTCACATTCTTCTTGGTCAGTCAAGTTAGCGGTACGGCTATCTGAGTATAACCTTGAATGAATCTCCTGTAGTATCCAGTCATTCCAAGAAAATTTCTGACTTCCTTCACTGTAGTAGGCCTTGCCCAATCTCTCACTGCCTCTATCTTCTGAGGGTCAGTTGCTACTCCCTCCTTAGAAAGGATGTGACCTAGGAATGCCACTTCAGATTTCCAGAAATCATACTTGGATAACTTAGCATACAACTTCTGCTCTTCCAGCTTCTTCAAAACTGCTGACAGATGCTCGGTGTGCTCCTCCCTTGACTTGGAGTACACGAGGATATCGTCGATAAACACCACGACAAAAGAATCAATGAATGGCCTCAGAACTCTATTCATCAAATCCATGAAGATTGCGGGTGCATTCGTCACTCCAAATGGCATAACTAAGAATTCGTAATGCCCATGTCGAGTTCTAAATGCAGTTTTGTGCACATCTTCAGCTTTCACTCGAACTTGGTGATATCCTGATCGAAGATCTATTTTGGAGAAAACGGCTGCTCCTTGTAGACGATCGAACAAGTCATCAATTCGAGGAATAGGATACTTATTCTGAACAGTGACCTTATTCAGCTCTCGGTAATCGATACACATTCTTATCGATCTATCCTTCTTTACCAAAAGCACTGGTGCTCCCCAAGGTAACGCACTAGGTTGAATAAAGCCTTTCTCCAACAATTCCTCAATCTGCCGTTTCACCTCATCCTGTTCCACTGGAGCCATCCTATACGGTGCCTTAGAAATGGGTGCACTTCCCGGTTGAACAGTGATGCTGAACTCTACATCACGATGCGGGGGTAACCCAGAAAATTCTTCCAAGAACACAGTCGGATAGTCCCGAACCACAGGAATCCCTTGCACTTCCACAGGAGTCTCTTCCTTGCGGATAGTTGCCACCAGCTTAGAACACTTCTGCTTTCCTTGGAAAGTGACTTCAGGTCCACCTGGAGCCTTCACTGTTACCGTCTTGGTTTTACACTCGATGCTTGCACTGTACACCGACATCCAATCAATGCCAATGATAACATCGACTCCCAAGATAGTCAGCTCGATTAGATCAATCCCAAAGATTTGATCTCCAATCACAATCTCACAATCAGCATAATACCGATCAGTGGTTAAAGTTTCCCCTGATAGAGTAGCTACTGCTAAGATCTTGCCTGGAAAAATCTTCGGTTCAACTCCCAACACTTTAGCAAATTTAGGAGACACAAAAGTATGAGAGGATCCAGTATCGAACAACACAACAGCTTTCATTCCATATTCTGATGCAAAAGGTCCATTAAATTCGAAGTATAAGACATGAGTTTTAAATCAACTTGCATTTCATTGAATTTCAAGCTTTATACATTCGAATTGAAAAACATTTCTTGACATCAGAATGAAAATAGTAGAAGCTACAACAGTTTAACTCCTACGGTTCCTCTTCGCTTCTCGAAGTTCTCCCCGTAGTTCATCAACTTCATCCTTCAGCACATCTGTCAAATTCTTCCTCTTCTCGAGTTCCCATATACGATGACTGAGAACAGAATAGTCGTCCTTGCGCTTTGCCAGCTGAGCCTCCAATAATCCGACTCTCTCTCGCAGTGTCTCTACCTGCCTCTGAAGCGAAGTCACAAGACTATTTGGAACTGGTTCTTCTTCTTCGTTAGAAGAAGAGTCATCAGATGAATCCGGAGGTGGGGTGATCTCTCGGAATTCAGGCCATTCCTCCTCATCAGAATCTGCTTGCCCAGGATGGTACTCTTCCTTGGGATCTGCCTGTCCAGGATGGAACTCTTCCTCGATGATATGCCAGTCGTCATCTCCAGCAAGGTCGAAGTGATCAGCCATCTTAGAAATAGAGAGGAAGAAGCATAAGTCATAGAGCAACACAAATGTAAGTCACTTACATTTAAATCTCTAGACTCAAAGACACACTCTAATGTCCACTACTAGGGTGTCGTTCCTTATAAATTTGTACAAGTATGGAAAGCGTGGCTCTGATACCACTCTGTAACGCTCCGAATCCCAAATACACTGAATTCGAGATGTTCTACAGGATCTTTCCGCTTCATTTAGTACAATTTTACAAGGAAATTTGAACTTTTCACTTTACATCAGAGTTTACATGAATACATTACAATTTACACTACAAAGTGGAAGTAAACTTTACAACAATGAAACAAATGTACAACAACATTGAATAATCTTTGAGCATCTGTTCCTCTTTAATCTTTATCATGCCATTTACCTACATATAAGACTGTAGGTACGTCAGTTTATTCAACCGACGATCATTATACACGGCCATCCTCTCTATACCGGAAATAGTATAACTTATTTTCCATATTTAGCAAACACAAACTTGTCACATATCAAACTAAAGGGACTACCCTATTGATGTCGTGTTGTGATTGTGCACTTAGTCCTTAATGAAGTTAATTATGTTACATGACACTAATGCACACTTGTTCGGATTCTATGCATCCCATACTACATAGGTCCGAGGGCAAGCCCTTAATCATTCTTCATCTTTGTAGGGTTCAGTCCCTCGTTATGACTTAATCTACTACTGTAATTACGGTAGGTATCCTAGATGATCTATGAGTACAAGCACGTGTACAGAAAACCTGGAGGGAAATCCCACGTCATGTCACGACGCATCGTGAAGACAGCCTGTGGCAATTTCAGCCTCCTTCATGGCACACAATCCTCTTGCAGTCACCAAACATCCCACAAGCATCGCCACCGGGACGGTATCCTGGAGCAGTATCCACGTCATGTCACGACGCATCGTGAAGACAGCCTGTGAATACTCTCACGCCGCCAATCCAATGGCCCTCATACTCATATTTTTCTTCTACTTTCATCACGTCTCCACTATGTACTAATCCTTAGTTTTTATCAGAATCATGAACAAAATCAAAGCTCTAGAGTTAGCCTCTCCACTAAACCGAACTTATTCATTCATTCAAACATGACCAACCTTGGTCTTTCTTTTCAATTTTCATTTCATTTATTTTCAAATGCCGGGGGAGACTTAGCTACTCTTTTTATTTCAATTTTCAATTCACAATTTCCAATTTGAGCATTTCCAACTCATGAATTCCCATGTTGTGTTATCATACTCAAAAGTATTTCTCTTTTCCAATCGTGATTTCTAATTCGTTCAAATAGTCCATAACTATACATGAAATTCAACTATTCATCATGTAACTCAGGAAATTTTATTTTCACATAAAAACCCACATCACTAATTATTCAATCAAAGGTGAACATTTACACTTCATAATTTCCACACTATTCTCAAATGAGAATAATTTGCATCACATCACTCAATATAATTTCTTTTTGCCAAATTAATTTTTTAATCCTTCATTCTTTTTGCAAGATATAATTTTACAAAAATATAAATATAAAACCACAGTTCTATTTACACATTTTATTCTCAAATCATGTTCTATTTCATGTAAATAATTCCCAAATTATTTTTCATAAGTCCTACACATTTTTAGAAAAATAACCATATTTTTTTCATAATTTTTGGATCACTAAAACACTCAAAAAATAAGTTTTCCAATCTTTGCCGAGGCCAAGATTCGAACCCAGCACGCAGAGAACACAGCCAAAGGCACCGGCCACTAGGGCACTTGCGCCAGCAGTATAAAAGGAGAGCAGAGAGTATTTAATGCTCTCGGTCACTGATTCTTTGTTTTAAAAATTCATGAAACAAAATATGGTGCCACAGGGATTCGAACCAGCAACCTTAGACCGAAGGCTACTGTAGCGATCAGAGCCGTCCCGACCACTTGAGCTACGCGCTCAAGTTGTCAAGAACGCAACTCAAAACTCATTTGAACCAATTCTCTCTGTTATTAAAACGTCTCGATGTTCAACTAGTCCTCATTTCACTTTGCTGTTATAAAAATTACTGTAAAATTCCTGATTGATTATTTCATGTCTAATTTACATATCAGTATGAAAAAATAATTTTTTTCATACAATTAAAACATATTTTCATACAATTAATTCGAATTCTACATTATAACTACCACATTCTTCATTTCGACATTTATTAACAAATAATACCACTAATCCCTTTATTAGCAAACTTCACATTAATTCTCTGTTTTTAACCTTTTACCAAACATACTAATCTATATCTTAGTTCAATATCACACAATGATCCATTTAATCACATGAAGTAGCATTGCCAATCTACTAACTTTGTGTATATAATTTGTTATGTAGATAATGAGACTTTCTTTAACAATCCATGGTTATAATTAATCCATAAAAACTTAGATTTTTACTAATCAAATCACATACAATTGCACACCCACATTCCAATCAATTCATAGGTCAATTTTCCAATTAAAAGTGTACTCTTATTAATATTTTTCATGCTTCATTCATTCAATTTAATCTAGCATGCATCCCTAATTAGAAATATAGAAAATTTAACCACCTTGTATGGAGAGAAAAAATACAACTAGCAATCCCTAGACGAATGTCCTTGCGACGAATTGCTCCTCCTTGAACACGTGCACACAAGCCTCCAAGCACACCCAAACAAACCGAGAGCTCCTCCTTCCTTGATGCCGGCCTCTCCCTCTTCTAGTTGCAAGCAAAAATCCCACACACTCTCAATCTTTTAACTCACACAATCACTACTAGATAGAGTATTTTAGACTATAGATTTGTAGGAAGTAATAAGCACAAGAATAACTAGCCATGGAGGGGGTATTTATACTAAAATCTTGATGGAATGGAGGGCTAGGATCAAGTAATTGGTTATAAGATGGAGGGCTAAGATGAAAGTAGGAGTTACATAAACTACCCACAACCAAGTAACCACCAAGCATGATCTTGACTCAAATTTTTGGTTTCCCTCCCAAAAGAAGCAATCCGGCCATCAAAGGGAGTGCATATTGCACGTGTACGTGTAGTGCACGTGCATGTAACTTGGTCCAAAAAATGTACATTTTATTTTATACAAAAATAAATTTTAATTTTGTATTCTACATTACAAGTCATATTTAAAAAATAAATTAACTAATGGGCTCTAATTTAATGGGCCAAAATAATAATTATAAAATAATAAATTAAATTAACTTTGGGCTTTTAAAAGAAAAGGCTTTTTGTCTAATTGAAAGAAAGCTTTGTGAAAATAATTTAAAAGCACATATTTAAAAATCCGTACTCATCATAATGGGAATAATCATAACACTTAATTCAACCAAAAATATTGCACGTGCACACTACGTGCAAAATAAAATAATTTTTCATAAATGAAAAATCAGGGCATTACAACACTCCCTACTTAGAATAGTTCCGTCCCTGGAACTACAGTCAAGAGTGGAAAACAAAAATACAACACTCACAACAAGAACAAAAAGATACAAAGATACAAATCAAGCAAAAAGCTCAGGATAGTCCTTCAACATCCTCTCCTCAGACTCCCAAGTAGGCTCTTCAACCAAATGGTTCCTCCAGACTACCTTGACCATCGGTATCGTCTTATTCCTCAAGACTTTCTCTCGACGATCAACAATCTCGACAGGAGACTCGATGTAATTCAGGTCCAACTGCGAACCTTCCGGCACTTCAGGCAAATGATGATTCGGATCTGGAATATAACCTCTCAGCATAGACACATGAAAGACATTGTGCACCTGAGATAACTCTTTCGGTAATTCAAGCCGGTAAGCAGTCTTTCCGATCCTTTTCAATATCTTGTACGGGCCTATAAACCTCGGGGCTAATTTCCCGCCTTTGCCAAATCGAACCACACCTTTACTGGGTGATACTTTCAGAAAGACGAAGTCACCAACCTCAAACTCAAGATCCCTTCTCCGGTTGTCTGCATAGCTTTTCTGCCTGCTCTGAGCTTCTACCAACCTTTTCCTGATCAGAACAATCTTCTCAGAGGTTTGCTGTACAAGCTCAGGACCAAACAACTGACGCTCCCCAACTTCAAACAGGTGTTCTGCACTTCCTGCCATACAAAGCTTCGTACGGCGCCATCCCGATGCTAGTCTGAAAACTGTTGTTGTAGGCAAACTCTAACAAAGGTAAATGCCTTTCCCAACTGCCTCCAAAATCTAACGATGCCTCCCTTGTACCTCCTTTCGAAATCCGCCGTAAGAGGCGTTGGAGTAATCAAAGCTATAAGAACTCTTTCTTCGCCTGTGCAGCTTTCCTTGGTCTTACTAGCCCCGACATATGCGATGCAGCTTGCATCGGAGGTGGAATGGAGGTCGACGCGACGGGCATTTTCTTCTTGGGGCACACCGTCGAAATGTGTCTGAACTTTTTGCAAACATAGCACAGCCAGTCGTTCTTACCGTTGTGAATAGGGTGGCCGATCATGGCGCATTTATGGCAAGAAAGCCGAACATCGACCCTCTTCTCCCCTGAAGAGCTCTTGGTCACCGAAAGCTCTTTGCTCCTGGTCTGTTTGGGAGTCCTCTTGGGCCTAACTAGAATCCATTCGCCCTCATCGTCTTCCCTCTTCTGAAGTCCCCCCTCCTCCATCGCTACCGGTTGCCGTTGAACTCTATGTTCGACGGTGGTTCGGTATTCACCTCTAATCGCCTCCGCGTAGGTCTTCTTTCTATTCTCTTCCTTTGCGGACTCGAGATAGCATCGTTCAGAAGAGACCTGGCGTTCCCTAGCCATGCTCTTGCCTCTGGTCCCCAGCTCTTGGTCGTCGCCCTGTCTATTCCAGCCACGGCGAACACCTCCACCTTCTTCATGCTCTGTTCGATCTCTGTGTCACACAGGTGATCTGCTCTCTTTTTGACTCCTCGCTCTGCTTCGAGACTTCAGAAGTTCACCGTAGCAATCTTTCTCTCGGCGCTCTAGGTCGTGCTCCCTCTCGCACTTCAGCATCGCAGGACGTCAACGCTCAGGGCTCCTGTCTCGCTTGCTGGAGTGGTAAGAGGAACGATGCATCCTTTTTCTTGAACCAATGGCGTTAGGGGGTGTTAGTGGAAGGGGAACACACTTTCAAAATCATTGTGCTTTTGATGAATTGAGACTTTTTATGTTTCTAAAGTCACACTATATAATATAAATGAGGTTTAAATTCTTACTCCAAAACACACCTCTAAACCTATGATTCTCGAATCGCAGGAAACATTTCATCTCATTCCTCGTCTTCTTCTTGAGCATCTTTTCCTTCTTCTTCTTCTTCATTTTTTACAACCCAAACAATGTAAACAAATTTTTTATAAAATAGATTTTAAAAAATCTTCCAAAAAAACTTAGTTTTGATGTCAATTTTCTTTTTCTTTTTAAGGTTAGAGTTAGGAAAAGATCTTATATCTCTTGTTCTTCTTCTTCTTCTTCCTTAAAAAAAGATCTAATCTTTTCTCATGCTTGCACAACAATTATCTTTCCAAAAAAGATGAATGTATGTAAATTATATAGTCCAACAATGATATCTAAGAAATGACCAATTAATTTCTCAGTCTTTTTTAGAGATTAAACTATTGTTAACTATTGATGTTGTTGAGTTTTTGTTTTTCAAATGATTATTCAAGGCTCTTTTAAAAACATATTCAAATCAAAATAATAATGCTTATACAAATTTATAAGTTATAGGGAATTTTGTAAAATTCTATCAAAGATATTCAACTGTTTGTTTCATTTGTTTTTTACTATTTTTTTCTTCACGTATTGTTGTTAGTTGAACATATCATTCCACTTGTTTTTGTTAGATGAACATAACATTCCAATTATTTGGAAAATAAATATTTGGAAAATAAGTTCTAAAAAATTGTTTGTTTAGATGCAATTTTCCTGTAGGGTAGGATAAATAGGAGAGAAAGAAATTTAAAAATATAGTAAAAAATAATTATAGAGGAGTAGGTGCGGTTGTTTTTGTTATGATTGTGGCCTCAAATACACGTAGCAAGAGAGTTCTTGAAGGTGGAGAAGAAGAGGAGAAGACGTAGACAGTAAGAGAAGTCAATAGCAGCTAGAAGAAGTGCAGCTGGAGGGTTGCAGTTGACCGATGAAGAGTGCGGTCGAACGACCCAGGCTGCTGAGTATAATTCAAGTTTACAGGATTCAACAAAGAGCGGGACAGTCGACCGACCAGGCTTCAGGCGTTGGCAAGCCACGTTGTAGTCGACCGACCCAAAGTGCGATTGACCGACATCGGCGTTGTATGTTATTTGGGCTTTCGGGTTTAAGGTCCAATAAGGTGTATTTGTGTTTATCTTTTAGGGTTTACTTAAGGGCTATATATATAGCAGTAAATGTGAACTCTAGGGTTATCAAGTGTTGATTAAGGTGAGTTGTTATCATTGTTCAACTTCAAGAGGGGTATGTGCCAAGTGTTTCAAAGGTGAGAGAGAGAGAGTGAGAGTTGTAATCTCTTTGTAATCTTTGTATTTCTTGGGGAATAAGAAGTATTGGTTATCTTTGCATATTATTGTGTTCTTATGAGAACTTGCGATGATTGTGATGGCTTGTTCTTGGTGAATCTAGTTCTTGGGAGTTTCTGTTGCTTATGGTTTGTGTATTCTGCTATTAGCACTAGGAGTTGTGACAGATTCTACAACAAGTGGTATCAGAGCAAATGGTTCAGAATGGCCGATAACAAGTCAAAGATCGAGAGGTTTGATGGGAGTGACTTCGCGATGTGGAAGATTCAAATGATAGCTTATCTTCGTCAGAAAGATCAAGATGTTCCGTTGTTTGATGAGAAGTCGGGAGGTGCAGACAAGGATGTGAAGGTCTTGGCGGATTGGAATCATTTGGATCAAAAGGCACTAAGGCAGATTCAGTTGGGATGAGTAAAAAGGTGTTATTTCATATCTCGAAGGCAAATATGACAAAGGAGGCTGTGGACATTCTCACAATATGAGAAACCGTCGGCATTTAATCAAATTATTCACTTCAAGAAATTGGTTAATATGAAGTTAAGGGAAGGAAGTTCAGTAGAAGAATATGTGAATAATTACTGTATGGTTTACAACCAGATGGAAGCCGTAGGATTCAATTTTTCAGATATGGGACAGTCATTGTTACTTCTATCTACTTTGTCCGATAGTTATGGTACGGTGGAACAAACTATTACAGGCACTATGAAAAATTCGACGACTCTATAGGATATTGTGAATAACATTCTGAACGAGGAGGTGAAAAGGGTGAGAAATAGAAGATTTTCATCATCATATTCTAAGAATTTTGCTATGTCAGTTGAGAAGAGACATGGGAGATCTAAGAGCAGTCGAAGAAGAAAAGATCAGAGTAGTTCATTTGAGAGTGGGTCTGATGACAGCGATGGGGGGCAAGGACCTGAGTGTTGGTATTGTCACAAGAGGGATCACATAATGCACAGTTGTAAAACCTATATGAAGAAGAAGCAGGAAAAACCGAAGGAAGCCAATGTGGTTTCTATTGAAGAGTTATGATTATCAGTGATGTGAATTATATGCAAGTGTACAAAATCGCAACAAGTAGTATAGATAAGTGAAAATAATGTCGAACCCACAAGGACTAATTATTTTATTGAGTACCGAAATTACTAGATTAACTACTATTTGGAAAACCGAAATTTAATAAAGAAAATAACTAAATTAAATTAATCTAAAAAACTAACTAAATTAATTAAAAGGAGCGGAATATGAAATTTTGTTGTTTAATTATTAATTACAAAACTAATTCTAGAGCTTTTGATTTCACCTAGTTAATTCCAAACAATTTATAATTCCTTGTGAATAAAAGTATTATTTTTCCTAGTTGTAGACCAAAATCCCCAAATTATTCAATATTCTCTCTCAAGAAATATCAAAAATATTCTCAACTAATTATTTGTCGTAGTTCATGCACAAATTACTAATTGAAAATTCATTAAGATCTATGGATTTCTTAACGGTCACATTAACAGCGGTTCGCTCTTATAACGATGTTTAATTTTATTAATTTGAAATCACAAATTACCAGTTCGGTCTCTCCATGATTTAATAGATGATCCAAAAGTTGGTCAACCAATTGTAAGTATTAAAAACAAAAATTAAACACACAACCATAGAAAAATAGAAAAATAATATGGAATTAAAATTGTGTTCTAAAAACTAGGCTACATCAAAGTCCTAGAAAAATAAATCCAGTTCATAATAATTTTGCAACTAAGAAATACTGTTTTGCATTGCATAATAAAAAATTAGAGGATAAAGGAGATACAGAAAAGGGGAAAAAAACTATTTTGTAAAAAAAAAAATCAAACCGAAGTCTCGATTTTTGTGCCTAACAGTAACCCCTGTCTCTCTCACCTCTATCGTTTTCAAAACTTGAGTCGCCACCTCACAGCGCTGCCTTCTCTCTCCTCCTTCTTTCTTCTCTTCCGTCTGGAGCCGAGCGCCGCCACGTCACCTCCTTTGTCTTTGTCTCTTCTTTCTGTCTTTTTCTGCCTATCTCTCTCTTCGTCTTGATCCCTGAGCCGCCACAATCTCCATGCCCCTCTCTTGGTCTCTTTTTTTTTTTTTAATGAATTGAGGTTAGCCGTCGCTCTTCCTCTCTCGTTAAGCGTGTCCTCGAATTGCTTGAGGTTGTTGTATTTATAGGAATCCGAACGTAGGGTATTAGGGTTATTTTTTGCTGAAAACCTCACGTCTTCATTTATTTTTTCCTCTATTTTAATTTGCTCTTTATTTGTTGTTTCCTTTTCTTCTCTTTCTCTTCTTGAAGCACGTGCTTCACCAACACACACAAAAAGTAAAATCAGAATTTAGGATTTAAAATTAAAAATAAAAATAATTAGTTTAAATTATTTAAACTAACTAATAATCACATTAGCTCAATTAAACCCTTTTAAATTTGTTTATTTCGTTTTCACCTCTATTGGCAATTAAAATTTCTATTTTGCTTTCCACAGGGCCAAATTGTAAAATTCAAAATTCAACAAATCAATAAAAATTAATCAATCATTCTCCTTGTTTTCTTTGTTAATTTTTACTGAAAATATTCACCTTTTGCATAAAAAAATCTTATTCCTTCAAAAATAATTAATTAACTGAAATATATGGAAATAAGATAATTTATTAACAAGATACACGAATATAAGCAAATTTTTTAGGTAAATGAATACAAATATTTATATAAAAATTAGGCACATCAAATAACCCCAAACTTAAGATTTTGCTTGTCCTCGAGAAAAAAGTAAAACCATGAATAATAATCAATAATAAGCTCAATTCATCACACCAAGAGATCTAATCATGCAAGCATCAAAATTTCAATTAAAAATATAAACAATGGCAAATAAAGTAAAACCAAGTATACTCACTTTTTCCAGTACAGTTATTCATTCATAATTCCAAACCCTATCATATTTGGCATGCAATTAATGTAATTATAGTATGTAACAACTCCATCTGTGATTACCCCTTCTCACTACTACAAACCGAGTAGCAAACTAGAGTTTTTTTTTTGCTCTTCTCTAAGTTGTCACTTTCTTTTTGACGCGAATGCAAATATTTGTGATGAATTTACCTGGTTACTCAACAAGTCACAAACTTAATGTGTTTTTGCATACTCATATTTCAAGTTGTTGTTTGACGTAAAAATAAATATTGGTGATGAATAACCCTAGTTAGTAAGCAACTCAAAACATTGGACTAGATAAAACTTTATTCATTTAAAAAAAAATTCATTATCACTCTATTTACTTAAACTCTGCTTAGGACTAGATCAAAGAGGATAATCACAATAAAAAGCATCACATTTTTCTTTTATGTATAATCACATGACTCACAAAATTTTGTGAGAAATTTTGAAATGCAACAATCCTAAAGTAAATAAGTATTCTTAAACTTGCTTTATACGATATTTTCTATCATAAAAAAAAATTTCAATACTTTAGCACAATAAAGAACTCAAAAGTGTAATGATAAGCCTAATTGAAATCCCTTTTGTTTAGTTTTTTTCTTTTCAAATATATATAAAAAATATAAAAAAAATTGTAGCCCTTCCCCCAAACTTGAATATTATATTTTTCTTAATGGGAAAAGAAAAAAGAAAAACAAAAAAAATACAAAAAAAATTAGAATTTCTTCCCTGATTCGTGTTAAAATTCTGGACGCGTGATGTTCATTGTTTCAGTGATATCTGGAGCTGTAGATGTCCAAATTGCCTGATTTCTTTTGTTCTGGAAAGCTAAGACAATTTCCTAAAAACCTTCTTTTGAAACACTTTTCCAGATTCTGACTTCATACTGCTCAAAAACAAACATCAATACAGGTGTAGAAAACAGCTCCGCCCGGCGACTTCCAAACTTATGCAATCCTATATAATAAAATTAAAAATTAAACTAAAAGTAAACTAAAAGAAAAATCAAATCTAATACAGTAAAAAGAAAACATGATTTGCCTCCTAAGAAGCACTAAGTTTTAAGTCTTCAACCAGACTTGATAGTGGTGATTGTTATGTAACGCCAGGATCCAACAACATAAGAACATCTTTTCTAATACTTCTCTTTGGGTGTGGATTAGGTTCAAGCTCTAGTTTGAGTCGTTTCTTTCTTGAAGATGACTTCTTTGATATCCCTACCTCTTTGAATTTCAACTGAAAAAAAGGATGAATAGATGGAGCAGCATCCAAATATATAACATATTCCGAAATCTTTTCTTTCTCAGTTTCAAGAGTTGTTGAAGTTGTTAGATATACTTTTACAGGTAACTTTTCAACTTCAGCACCATGTTCCTCGTCCAAAATTAAATCAGTTTTACTTACTTGAAAACAAGACTGTTCTTCAGTAGGAAACGTTACTTGCTCATCCTCAACCCTCAAACGTTATTTGCTCATCCTCAACCCTCAAAATAAGTTTTTCTTGTTGGAAATCAATCAAAGCTCTCCCCGTTGATAGAAAAGGTCGGCCCAAAATTAACGGAATTTGTTCGTCTTCCTCCATGTCAAGCACAATAAAATCAGTTGGAAATATGAACTTGTCTACCTTTACCAAAACACCTTCAATTATTCCTCTTGGGTACTTGATAGATCTGTTTTCCAATTGCAATAAGATTGTGGTGGGTTTTGTTTCTCTAATTCCTAATTTTCTGAAAACAGAATAAGTCATAAGATTAATACTTGCTCTTAAATCACATAATACTTTATCAAAAGAATAATTTCCAATAGTACAAGAAATTGTAAAACTCCTTGAATCTTTAAGTTTATGAGGCAGCTTCTTTTGTAAAATTGCACTACTCCCTTCGGTTAGCATCACTGTCTCATGTTCCTCCAATTTTTGCTTGTTTGATAAAATATCCTTCAAAAATTTAGCATATTTAGGCATTTGTTCTAAAGTTTCAATAAGAGAAATACTAATATGCAATTTCTTAAAAATATTTAAAAATTTAGAAAATTGATTTTCAAGATTATTCTTTTTAAGTCTTTGCGGAAAAGGAATAGGTAGATCATAAGGTGAATTAGGATAAGTGTCAGAATTAAAATTCCTTACAATTGTTTGGCTTGAAACTCCTTTGTCCTTCTTAGACTGGTGATTGGCCACCTGCTGCATTTGATCCTGCACAATTTGCTCGATCTCACTTTGCTTTTCAACCACATTTTGGTCGGCAATTTCTTCTTGTGGCTATTCAATTATTTTCCCGCTTCTTAGTGTTATTGCTTTGACATGCTCCTTGGGATTTGTTACGGTGTTACTGGATAAGGTTACTGTTGTTCTCTCTTTAAGAATATTTGAAAAATGACTAATCTGAGCCTTAAGATTGTGAATTGAAACTGTATTATTTTGTATCACCAAATCTGTCTTCTGCATGTATTGCATGAATATCTCTTCAAGTGTCAGCTTCTTTTCTTGTTGTGAAAATTTTTGATGTGGTCTAATTGCTCCTTGATTGTTATTCCAAGAAAAATTGGGGGCGTTTCTCCATCCTTGGTGATACGTGTCCGAATAAGGATTGTTTTGATGTTGAAAATTGGACATGTAATTTGCTTGATTGAGCAAAAGGGTTCTCCACTTGGAAATCTGTTCTTAAGTGATCTCCTGCACAAAATCACAAATCATATTAGTTTGAATAGCATTAACATTCATATTACATATTTGTTTAGATAAAATATTAATTTTTGCAGTTAAAGTAGTAATAGGATAAAGTTCAAAAACTCCATCCACTTTTCTCAGCATTGTTCTTTCTGAAGACCACTGATAATTATTTGTTGTCATCTTATTGGATACATAATTTGCTTGATTGAAATTTGATTGAGCAAAAGGGTTCCCCACTTGGAAATCTGTACTTGAGTGATTTCCTGTACAAAGATCACAAATCATATTAGTTTGAATAACATTAACATTCATATTACATATTTGTTTAGATAAAATATTAATTTTTGCAGTTAAAGTAGTAATAGGATCAAGTTCAAAAACTCCATCCACTTTTCTTAGCATTGTTCTTTCTGAAGATCACTGATAATTATTTGATGTCATCTCTTCTAAAAGTTCATAGGCTGCTTCATGAGTTTTGCTCATAAGTGCACCTCCAGCTGCTGCGTATAAGTGCACCTCCAGCTGCTGCGTCAATCATAGATCGATTTGTAACTCCAAAACCATTATAAAATATTTGAATTTGTAGCCATTTTGGTGGTTCATGATGATGACACTTTCTCAATAACTCTTTATACATCTCTCATGCATTATACAAAAACTCAGTCTCAAATTAAGTGAATGTAGTAATGTCGTTCCTTAGCTTCGCTGTCTTTGCCGGCGGAAAATACTTAGCTAGAAATTTTTGTTCAAGTCCCTCCCAAGTAGTAATAACACCGGGTAGTAGAAAATTTAGCCAAGGCTTCGCTTTATCTCTTAGTGAAAAAGGAAAGAGTCTCAATCGAATTGCATCATCTGATACTCCATCGTGCTTGAAAGTGTTATAAATTTCTAGAAAGTTTGCAATGTGAAAATAAGGATCCTCGTGCGATAATTTCCAAAATTGAACAGTCTGTTAAATCATTTGAATGATCGCCAGTTTAATCTCAAAATTGTTAGTTTCAATAACCGGCCTCTTTATGCTTGATGTTGCTCTATTAAGTGAGGGCATAGCATAATCTCTCAAAGCCTTGTTTTCCTCATTGTTTACCATTGTGATACACTTCTATGTCTTGAAATATAGCTATTAAAAAAATAGAAAAACTAAAAATAAGGTTCCTAAAAAGTAAAAAATGAAAATAATAAGAAAATCCAAATTAGTAACAAATTAGCAATTATCAATATCAATAAAAGAATAATTAGTCCCCCGGCAACGGTGCCAAAAACTTGATGCAAATTATTTGTAAGTGTACAAAATCGCAACAACTAGTATAGATAAGTGAAAAGAGTCTCGAAACCATAAGGTGTTGACTCTTAGTTTGGTGTGCACAAAACGTGCTTACAAGTACTAATAAGTTTCAATTGAGATGTTCATATTTTCAGGAATAAATAAATCAATAAGAGAGTCAAAAAGATTCAAAAATAAGCAAAAGAATGAAAGCAATAAAGAAGGATTACAAAATCAAGCAAAGAAGACATTATTCAAAAAGATCACATGTTGATTAGAGCCCAAGAAAGTCAGCAAGATAAATTTCTATACTTTCATATATGTGAGATTTTATATGTAATGGATTGATTATTGATTGATTAGTATATGGTAAGAATATAAAGTGGTTTCGTCAGAATCAGCATGAATGCGGTCGATCGTACCATATTGTCAGTCGACCGCACCACAGTCGACCGCTCATCACAGTTAAAATGCTAAGACAGTCGACCATTCATCTTTCGACTTTTCGATTAAAAGATGAATGGTTGACTGTCCTTATTTGCGGTCGACCGTACCTCGTGCAGATTACTCTTTTGGAATGTATCGTTTCTATTTTTGAGAGATACACTTCCTAGTCTATATATTTGGACGAATCCACTGAGTATTCCTCACATATTCCTCTAAGAAAAATCTTCTGAATTAATCAATTCAACAATCAATCCGAGTGTGTGATACTTATTTGTTTTCTTCAGTCATGATCATTAAAGATCTTGAGTTTTTTTTTCTTTTCTTTCACTTCGGTGAGATTGACGGGACTTGTCTTAAAAGTCTTGTGGGTGTAATATGTCTCTCGGCCTGAATCCGAGAATCATTGTACAAGAGTTTGAGTATAGTAGAACGCTTGTGGCGGAGAATTGCTACAAGTAGGTGGTGTGGACGTAGACCTGGGGGTCAAACCACTTTATATCGCTGCGTCACTTGTGCTTGTTGTGTTTGCTTTCTCTATCTCTCCTCATTTACTTTGCAACTTAATTTTAATTTTTTATTTCCGCACAATCACCCTATTCATCCCCCCTTAGGGTGATTTATACAAGGACTAATTATTTTTTTGAGTACCGAAATTACTAGATTAACAACTATTTGGAAAACCAAAATTTAATTAAAAAAAACAACTAAATTAAATTAATCTAAAGAACTAACTAAATTAATTAAAAGAAGCGGAATTTGAAATTTTGTTGTTTATTAATTGCAAACCTAATTCTAGGGCTTTTGATTTCACCTAGTTAGTCTCACACAATTTATAACTCCATGTGAATAAAAATATTATTTTTCTAAGTTGTAGACCAAAATCTCCAAATTATTCAATATTCTTTCTCAAGCATTATCAAAAATATTCTCAACTAATTATTTTTCATAGTTCATGCACAAATTACTAATTGAAAATTCATTAAGATCTATGGATTTCTTAACGGTCACATTAACAGCGGTTCGCTCTTGTAACGGTGTTTAACTTTATTAATTCGAAATCAAAAATTACCAGTTCGGTCTCTCCATGATTTAATAGATGATACAAAAGTTGGTCAATCAATTGTAAGCATTAAAAACAAAAATTAAATACACAACCATGGAAAAATAGAAAAATAATATGGAATTAAAATTGTGTTCTAAAAACTATGCAATATCAAAGTCCTAGAAAAATAAATTCAGTTCATAATAATTTTACAACTAACAAATACTGTTTTGGATTGCATAATAAAAAATTAGAGGAGAAAGGAGATACAGAAAAAAAAAAAAAACTATTTTGTTTATAAAAAAAAATCAAACCGAAGTCTCAATTTTTGTGCCCAACAATAACCCCTGTCTCTCTCTCCTCTGTCGTTTTCAAAACTCGAGCCGCCACCTCACAGCGCTGCCTTCTCTCTCTTCCTTCTTTCTTCTCTTCCGTCTCAAGCCGAGCGCCGCCACGTCACCTTCTCTGTCTCTGTCTCTCTCTTCGTCTTGATTCCCAAGCCGCCACAATCTTCACGCCCCTCTCTCTCTGTCTCTTTCTAGTATTTTTTTTATTTTTTATTTTATGAATTGAGGTTAGCCGTCTCTCTTCCTCTCTCGTAAAGCGTTTCCTCGAATTGCTTGAGGCTGCTGCATTTATAGGAATCCAAACGTGGGGTATGAGGGTTTATTTTTGCAGAAAATCTCACAGCTTCATTTATTTCTTTCCCTATTTCGATTTTCTCTTTATTTATTTCTTCTTTTTCTTCTTTTTCTCTTCTTGAAGCACGTGCTGCACACACACACACACAAAGTAAAATCAGAATTTAGCATATAAAAATAAAAATAAAAATAATTAGTTTAAATTAGTTAAACTAACTAATAATCACATTAGCTTAATTAAACTCTTTTAAAATTGTTTATTTCATTTTCACCTCTATTGGAAATTATAATTTCTATTTTGCTTTCCACATGGCCAAATTGTAAAATTCAAAATTCAACAAATCTATAAAAATTAATCAATCATTCTCCTTGTTTTCTTTGTTAGTTTTTACTGAAAATATTCACCTTTTGCAACAAAAAATCTTATTCCTTCAAAAATAATTAATTAACTGAAATTTATGGAAATAAGATAATTTATTTACAAGATACACGAATACAAGCAATTTTTAGGGGTAAATGAATACAAATATTTATATAAAAATTAGACACATCAATCAGCTAGGGAGGAGTTGGGCATGCAAGATTGGTGTATTAATTCGTGAGCTTCTTTTCATTTCACTCCGAGGAGAGGGTGTTTGATGACTACAAGGAAGGTTCTTTTGGAGATGCAATCGTGGGGAACGATCAGAGGTGTCATGTATGAGGGATTGGTACTGTTCGCGTGAAAGCCAATGCTAATCAGAATATTGTCTCACGGGAGATAAGGCATGTTCTAGACTTGAAGGAAAATCTTATCTCGATTGAAATGATAGACAAAGAGGGGTTTTCTACTACAGCTGATAGCGAGGAGTGGTGTATAGCTGCAGGTTCAAGAGTGGTAGCAAGAAGGAAGCGTGAGGGAACGTTGTATTTGCTTAGAGATGTGAGAGGCATTTCTCCTGTAGTTGACTCTCAGTCGGAATCGAGTAGTAGGTTGTGTGGGGTGCAGCCGAATTCTTTTAGTTGTGGGAATTCAGTGGAGGTTATTAGTTTAGTGGGAGATACTGGCCTGAGAGTGATCCTAGAGAGCAAGACGTTGCTGCAGTGATGGTACTTTGTGATATGGTAGTGTAATTTTCAAGTTGCTCTTGTGAGGTAAAGAGCTTTGTTATTGATATGTGGGGGTGTGGGGGTTGAGAGCTTTGTTATCGAGGTTTGTTATCAACAGTCAACCCAAAATGAGGATGTGGGGGTTAAGCAGTCTGCGGATTTTGTGGAGGTGTCGTCCACAGAGACTTCTAGTGCAGATGGTGCATTGAGAGATTTTGAACCATGTCCGGTGTTAATGGAGATTTTGCGAGTTGGGGAGTCTTGTAACACAAAATTCGACACGAGATGTTGTTTATCCATTATTCGTGCCCTATGCGATTGGTGGGGCACATCCTTCATGAGGTAATAAGAGGTAGTTAATGCACTTGATGTACTTTCTATTTTTTGTTGTAATTTTTCGTTATGTTTTATGTATTTCACTTTTATACAGTATTTGAAACCATGTACTTCAATTTCTTTTGTATAAATTAGTTATGGTTTTGCAATGTATTTGTTCTTTCTGCAATGCTTTCCATTATGTTATTGTTTCTTTCCTCCTTTCTTTTGTTGATGACAAAGGGGGAGAAACGGAAGTGTTTTGTGCATATTTTTAACTTGTGCATGTTGTACATTAGTTAGGGGGGGGCATTTTTAATTGAGTATTTATTATTATTATTATTGTAAGCTATTGTGTTGTCATCATCAAAAAGGGGGAGAATGTTGATTCTTGGTTTTGATGACTACAACACAATGCAAAGTTGTGCTACCACCTATATATATTACAGGATATATCAAAGACAAATACCATGGTGCATTACACAAAGGCAATGTTGATCCAATGAAGCTTTCAAAAGAATCGATCAAACTACAAAGACCTAAGTTTAAGTCACATTTGACCAAGCAAGCTTCAAGACATAAAGACAATGGTTCAAGCTCAAGTCAAAGACTCAAGTTCATGACAAGACTCAAGTGCTTCAAATGTTTTGTATAAAGTGTCTTGTAACAATTGTAATTTTTATTCTTTGAGTCTTAGGAACTTGTAATAGCCTTGTCACACACACACCCACACATATCTTTTAATAATTGAGTGTTTTACAAGAGTTAAATGGTCGAAACAAGCTTGAATAAGACCAGTTGTTGAGTACCAGTCGACCATTTTTCGGAACCAGTCGACTGTCTTAGTACGAAACTAGAACTCATACAAGCTCTGACCAGTCGACTCATTATGGCAACCCAGTCAACTGTTCAAGCCGTTTCGACAGTTTTCTGTTTTTAAAACTTGCTTTTCAAATTCAAAACCTTTATTTCCGTTGGTTGTTAGTTGGTACAACTATTTCTCAATGTCCAGTGATTCTAACTCTATAAATAGAGTGTAGAAATCACTTGGTAAAGTTTACTCTCTTCAACAAGCTTTCAAGTCTTTATTTTTCAAAAAGAGAATAAAAGTTTCAAAGCATAAAAATTCTCTAAGTCTTGGTTCTCTGAAAATCAGTCTAGTATAATATCGAATTCGTTTTAGACTGATTTCAGAAGTTAACCTATTAGCCACCATACAAAATTACAAATCACAAACAAGGCTATAGGTTATTGTAACTCTTTTGTTGTTGTTTTCACTCTCGGGTTGTGAGAGTGGTCCTCTCGGTTAGAGAGTAGATCTCTTGGTTGTAGAGTCGGTTTTTCACTCTAGGGTGTAGAGTGGGTTTGCTCTCTCTGGTGGTGAGAGAGGTCTACGAGTTTGACATAGTTGTTGTCAAACGCCGTAGGGAATTTTTGTACTTTTTCAAGAAAAGTGGAAAATCTCAAGTGGGTTGCTTAGGGAGTGGATGTAGGTCGGGAGGACCGAACCAGGATACATCGCCGTGTTCTTTGTGGTTGTATTTTCTTCACTTGCAATCTCAATTTTGTTAAGTTTAAGTTCTGAAACTTGTCTGGTAAGTCGACTGGTTTCCGCTATAAGTCGACTGGTCAGACTCGTAACTCTTAATAAAATACTCTTTTAATCTGACGCTTCAGTCGACTGGATATCTCTTTTCAGTCGACTTAACAGAACAAAAAGTTCAATTTCTTAACTAATTTTTATACAACACTATTCACCACCAATCTAGTGTTATTTGCCTTGCTTACAGGATCCAAAACTTTGAAGCGTAGTGTATTTGGCAAGGGAAAAATTGTTAGGATTGTGGCCTCAAATACACGTAGGCACGAGAGTTCTTAAAGTTTGAGAAGAAGAGGAGAGGACAAAAACAACAAGAGAATGCAACATCAGCTAGAAGAAATGCGGCTGGAGGGTTGCGGTCGACCGACCAGGAGTGCGATCGACCGACCCAGGCTACTGGGTATTCTTCGAGTGTACAGGGTTCAACAGAGAGCGGAACAGTCGACCGACTAGGCCTCAGGCGTTGGCACACGTTGCGGTCAACCGACCCAAAGTGCGGTCGACATCGGCATTGTATGTTATTTGGGCTTTCAGGTTTAAGGTCCGATAAGCTGCATTTGTGTTTATCTTTTAGGGTTTACTTGAGGACTATATATATAGCTGTAGATGTGAACTCTAAGGTTATCGAGCGTTGATCAAGGTAAGTTGTTATCATTATTCAATTTCAAGAGGGGTATGTGACGAGTATTTCAAAGGTGAGAGAGAGAGATATATATTGAAAGTTGTATCACTTTGTAATCTTCGTATTTCTTAGGGAATAAGAAGTATTAGTTATCTCTGCATATTATTATGTTCTTGTGAGATCTTGCAATTATTGTGGTGGCTTGTTCTTGGTGCATCAAGTTTTTTGAAGTTTCTGTTGTTTGTGGTGTGTGTGTTTAGCTAGTAGCACTACGAGTTGTGGCAGATTTGTGATAGATTCTACAACAGTTTTATTGGATACTGTGAAGAGAGAGAAGAGATAAATCAATTTAAAAGCTCATGAATAATGTTTCTCCTTCCTTTTTTTCTCATTTCGAGTGAAAAGCGAAATGGGCAAAATTAGCTATAGTAATCTAGCCGGAAAATCAAATTCAACATTTTTTACTTATAAACAAAATTATGAATAGTGCATCCTACAATAACTTTTCTGCCAAACAAACCAACCGTAAAAGTGAAACAATACTTCCCTAGGAAATCAAAAAGTCTTTTCACTCCTAAATAAAACTCTAAACAGTAATAAGTGTAACAATACTTCCCTAGGAAATCAAAAAGTCTTTTTACTCCTAAATAAAACTCTAAACAGTAATATTCCTAAAGCAACCATTTCTAAGTCGTGCCCTTGTAGAGTTTAATAGTTTGCGAAAAGAAACCGCGTGAGATTATTGGAATACAGTTTCCTCAATGTTAAGTGCATGCATTAGATAGTGACTGAAGTGGGGGTCCAATTAAGGGAACAAGTATCGAGCTTGGGACATTCATATACGACAGATATATATAAAGGTTATTAACTAAATTGATGGACTATTCGAACTTGTATTAGTTTATATGAGAGTGCAACATATAATGATTAACATATTTGTATCTATCCCGTTGTTTTGAGAGGAATATGGATACTCTTCCGTAAGCTCTTTTTAAAAAGAGGGGATAGAAACATGCTTAGACCTAAACTATTCCAACTAGGATTTAATGTATACTAGATTTGGACACCTTAAAAAAGATTATGGGATTTCATTAGATCTTCATTAGGGGGCCTACAAATAATTATAAGAGCCCTTCTAGAGTTTGAAGTAGCATGTTGAGAAAACCATGACTTTTTGCTAAACAATAGAAACCCATCCATAGTTTTATTCACAAAAATATAGAAAACCATAGTTAAAGCAATAAAGAAATTCATCTATCCTTCAATTCCTTACCTTTTTTCCTATTTAAACTTATTATATATGATAGAAAGAAAGATAACAAGTATACTAACTTTATTTGAACTTATATATGACTAGTATTTTACACGTGCTATGCACGTGGGAGAATTTTTGGGAAAAAAAATTAAAAAGAAAAAAAAAGAAAAAAATGAATTACACTATAGATTCATTAGTCATCACCCCTTTTCTATTATATATATATATATATATGATATTATCATATTTGTTAGGGATATGTATTTTCTATTATATATATATATATGATATTATCATATTTGTTAGGGATATGTATGTAAAAAAAACCTTTTTAAAAAGGAAGAGTTGAAAACTACAGTACACGTGCAACCCATGTGTTTGTATTGTTACAAAAAATTAATAAAAAATTATTTCTTGGTTTACAACTCTCCCATTAAATATGTTAGATATATATGATATTATCATATTTTTTAGGGGTATATATGTAAAAAAACCCTTTTTAAAAAGGAAGAGTTGAAAACTACAGTACACGTGCAACCCATGTGTTTGTATTGTTACAAAAAATTAATAAAAAAATGTTTCTTGGTTTACAACTCTCCCATTAAATATGTTAGAAATTGTTTCTTGGTTTACAACTCTCCCGTTAAATATGTTACATATATATGTGTTACCGCTGATTTCGGTGTGGGGGTAAACAGATAGAATTTGTGAGTTCGTGGAAAAACCTGAATAGCAGATCCGAACCTGTTCGTCTGAGTTGGGCTGCTGACTCCCGCCGTACACCTGCAAGGAAAGTGCGAAACACCGGGTTTGATCCCGGCGACGCACCCTCCGACGCTCTTGTCAGTAACCAGTGATATGATTAAGAAAGAGCTTTTTATTGAAAAGTATTGATCAACCTGTAACAGTGGTAGGTGGGGGGTATTTATAGTCGCCGTTGGGACCAGATTAGGAATGTGATTCCTGTGATCTGATAAGGCATAAAATCCTCGTAATCAGATTAGGAATGTAATCCCTTAATTCCCGGTGAGAGCAAATCAGGCCTGTTGATTTGGTCAAATCAGTAACCCTGATTTTCCTCTTGCTGATCTGGGTTTGTCTTAGGTCGGGACCCTGTACCCAGTTGGAGTGGATCCGTTCGCGGGTTATTGGATCTGTGAGAAGGAGACCCAGTACCCGCTTCGGACCCGCTAGTAGGTGAAATTACCGTTTTACCCCTGAGCTTTGAGATTCGCGTCCGATGTGAACGGTCCCGATTTAATCCTATTTTCAGCCATATCACGAGCCCCCCACTCCTAAAGACTGAGTGTAATCAGCCTTTGAGGAGTAGTTTAACTGTTCTAATGGCGTACGGGATTTTATCGGTGTTCTTAAGGGAGCTTGGAATCTTTCTCGGGGTGTAACAGTGTTATTATGGGCTTGTAAAATGCCCAAAAATATTCTCAGAATTTTCTGGATTTTTGGTGATTTTTCCAGATTTTTCTGAATTTTTTCTCATTTTTTTGAATTTTTTATTCATTTTCCGAATTAGATAATTAATTATCGAAAATATTAAATAATTATTCTAATTAAATAATTATATTTTTCAGAATTCAAAATAATTTTTCTGAATTTATAATTATTTTTAGAATTTTTATTTAATTTTTTCCGATTTTTAAAATATTTTTTCGGATTTTTTAAATAAAAAAAAACAATTAAATAAATTAATTAATTAAATTAAATAATACCTGACACGTGGCGCGTTCTGCGCCGTCGGATCCTGGCACGAATCTCGAGGAGGCGCGCTTTTCGAAAAAACGTTATCTTGTCGTTTAGCGCGCGTGGCGCGATCTGGATCGTCCATCACCGGAAGCGCGAATTTCTAGAAGATCCAACGGTCGTAGTCGTTCGGCTGGATTTTTTCTCCATTTGCAGGATCGGGAAGGGACTTGTTCGGTAGCCGACCGATCCACTTCGCGCAGCTCGGATCTGATCCATCTCGATCTGCCACGTGGCGGCCACGTGGCATTTTTTTTTTTTTTTTTTTTTTTTGGCTTTCCTCTGTTCTCTTCTTCTTCTCTCCGCGCTTCCTTCTTTTCTTCGTCCCTACTTCTCTTCTCTTCCATTCTCCTTCGTCTTCTCTCAGCGAAGCCCCAAACGACGACTTCTCCATCGCCTCACCCCGCCTTCGACTGGTGCGGAGCTCGAGGATGGAGCTCGTCGTAGGGGAGAAGAGGAGCACGACGAACTCGAGCGATGGGTTCGACAGAGCAGGAGCATGGCGCGGAGAGTGATCTCGCCGATGGGTTAGGAGTTCTACGAAGTAGGATTCGGCAGTCGCGGGGAGCTTCGGGCGGTCGGCCATGGGAGATGGAGCTCGAGCTCGACGAGGAGGAGCTTGGCAAGGAGCTCAGAGCTCGGCGAGGAGAGCTCGTCGAATGTGAGGCTCGGCGAGGGGAGCTCGTCGAAGGTGATGGAGACGGAGCTCGGAGAGGAGTTCAGTGGCGGAGGTGTGGTCGAGCTCGACGAGGGGAGCTCGTCGAAGGTGGTCGAGGAGTGGAGCTCGGAGCTTCACTGAGGAAGACAGCTCGTCGTCCGGCCATGTGGGAGCTCGGTAATGGAGAAGGAGCTTCGACGGTGGTCGCCGGAGGTGGAGCTCGACAACGGAGCTCGACACGAATGGAGCTCGCGACGGTGGCGCTCGGAGCTCGTTTGTGGAGTTTGGAAGCGAGGTGAATGTTGGAGCTTGAGTTCGGTACAAGACAAGGTCGGTCGAGGGGCTCGCAGAGGGGGGAGCTCGACCGTGAGTGTGATGGTGATGGCGAAGTCGTGAGGTCGTGACGGAGCTCGTTGGAGGAGAACTCGGGATGGAGGCAGCTCGACGCTGGTGGATACTGGAGCTCGGCCATGGAGGTGGAGCTTCAAGTTCGGCGTTGGCGAGCGTGGAGCTAGTGGTTCGGCCATGGCTGGACTGGTGGAGCTCGGCGCTTCGGAGCTTCGTCGAAGTGGAGCGAGCTCGGCGGAGGTCGCTGACGGAGGCGAGCTCGCCGTGTTGTTAAGTTCGAGCTCGGCGTGGGCTCGCATCGCTCGCATGAGGAAGAGCTCGGCGGAGAAGGAGAAGTAAGCTGGGCTCTTCTTTTTGTTCTCTGGTTTTGGCGGGAAAATGGAGAAGAAAGGTGACGTGGCGGAGATGGGTTCGGGTTTGAGGACCCTAACGGGTCCGAACCCGGTACGCTCCCCTTTTTTTTTTTTTTTTTTTTTTGGCGCCTTGTTCGGCGAATCCGAGCACGGATTTTGAGGCGAATTTTTGGCTATTTTGCAGCTCGGCAGGACAGCAGCTCGGATTGGAGATCCGAATTATGTGGCTTGATCTGGGCCGTTGGATGGTGGCACGAATCTCGAAACAGGCTCAGCTACCAAGAAAACACTATCTTGTCGTTTAGCGACGCTGGCAAGATCTGGGCCGTTGGATGATGGCACGAATCTCGAGACGGCTCAGTTCCCAAGAAAACGTTATCTTGTCGTTTAGCGTCGCTGGCAAGATCTGGGCCGTCTGATCGAGATCTTACACGAATGTTGAGGAGAAAGTGTGTTTTCTCCGTTTACCAGATCGGGAAGGCACTTGCTCGGCAGCCGACCGAGAGGTAACTTCGCCCAACCACGCGGCGCCACGTGGCACAAAATACATATTTTTTATATTACTTTTTTTTTTGTCTTTTTCTTGTCCTCTTCTTCTCCTCTGCTTCTTGTTCGGCCAATCCGAGCACGGATTTTGAGGCAAATTTTTGGCCATTTTGCAGCTCGGTAGGGCAGTAGCTCGGATTGGAGATCCGAGCAGCGTGTCTCGATCTGGACGGTTGAATGGTGGCACGAATCTCGAGACGGGCCCAATTCCCAAGAAAACACTATCTTATCGTTTAGCGACGCTGGCAAGATCTGGGCCGTTGGATGATGGCACGAATCTCGAGACGGCTCAGTTCCCAAGAAAACGTTATCTTGTCGTTTAGCGTCGCTGGCAAGATCTGGGCCGTCTGATCGAGATCTTACACGAATGTTGAGGAGAAAGTGTGTTTTCTCCGTTTACCAGATCGGGAAGGCACTTGCTCGGCAGCCGACCGGACTCTTTGATGTTGGGGCTCGGATGGGAAGAGTTCGGATGGGAGTGGCTCAGCTCGGCTCGTGCGAGTGGCTCGGATGGGAAGAGCTCGGATGGGAAGAGTTCGGATGGGAGTGGCTCGGCTCGGATTTCCGAGCTATTCGGCGCAGCTGCATTGAGGTCCACTTTCCCGGGGTTACGGTGGTCCGATCGGGGCGTGCGACCACTCGTTTCGAAGCTAGTTCGAAGATCTACAACTTCTCTTTAGGAGTGGGATGAAGATTCACCCTCCTTCATGGTCAAAATAGCCCCGCAAGATGCTTGTCTTCATGAAGTTGATAAGTACTTTGGTCTTGGGGATTTTGGAAGGGGAGCCCCGCTCCTAGGGGCGGAGAAGATGTGCCAGGAAGACCCTTGTGCTTGGAAGACCCTTGGGTTAGGAAGACCCTTGGGCTAGGAAGACCCTTGTAAGGTGTGCTAGGAGGACCCTTGGGGCGAAGAAGAGGCGCGAGTGGGTCGGATCGCTAGTCGCTCGGCTAGGAATACTGAGCGACGTGGAGCGATCTGAGCCGCTGGATCTCAGCGCGGATCTCGAGGCGGGCACAGTTTCCAAGAAAACGCTATCTTGTCGTTTAGCGATGCTGGCAAGATCTGGGCCGTTGGATGATGGCACGAATCTCGAGACGGCTCAGTTCCCAAGAAAACGTTATCTTGTCGTTTAGCGTCGCTGGCAAGATCTGGGCCGTCTGATCGAGATCTTACACGAATGTTGAGGAGAAAGTGTGTTTTCTCCGTTTACCAGATCGGGAAGGCACTTGCTCGGCAGCCGACCGGACTCTTTGATGTTGGGGCTCGGATGGGAAGAGCTCGGCTCTGGAAGAGAGCCATTTGTGAGATGAGTTTGAGGAGGGACCCTATGAGAGTGTTGAGCTCCAAACTCGCTGAGAAGAGGTCCGCTTCGGGGGCGAGCGGAGGGAAGAGCTCGGCTCTGGAAGAGAACCATTTGTGAGATGAGTTTGAGGAGGGACCCTATGAGAGAGTTGAGCTCCAAACTCGTTGAGAAGAGGTCCGCTTCGGGAGCGAGCGGAGCCAAGAGTTCGGCTCTGGAAGGGAGCTATTTGTGAGACAAGTGTAAGGAGGAACTCTAGGAGAGAGTTGTGCTCCAAACTTGCTGAGAAGAAGTCCGCTTCAGGGGCGAGCGGAGGGAAGAGCTCGGATCCTTGCTCGGATGGGAAGAGCTCGGATGGGAAGAGCTCGGATTCCTGCTCGGATGGGAAGAGCTCGGCTCTGGAAGAGAGCCATTTGTGAGACGAGTGTGAGGAGGAACTCTAGGAGAGAGTTGAGCTCCAAACTCGTTGAGAAGAGGTCCGCTTAGGGAGCGAGCGGAGCAAAGAGTTCGGCTCTGGAAGGGAGCTATTTGTGAGACAAGTGTAAGGAGGAACTCTAGGAGAGAGTTGAGCTCCAAACTTGTGGAGAAGAGGTCCGCTTCGGGGGCGAGCGGAGGGAAGAGCTCGGATCCTTGCTCGGATGGGAAGAGCTCGGATGGGAAGAGCTCGGATTCCTGCTCGGATGGGAAGAGCTCGGCTCTGGAAGAGAGCCATTTGTGAGACGAGTGTGAGGAGCAACTCTAGGAAAGAGCTGTAGCTCCGAATTCGTTGAGAAGAGGTCCGCTTCGGCGGCGAGCGGAGGGGAGAGCTCGGCTCTGGAAGAGAGCCATTTGTGAGACGAGTGTGAGGAGCAACTCTAGGGGAGAGCTGTAGCTCCGAACTCGCTGCTTATGTGAGAGAATCAACGGTTGCGGGAGCAATTCCGAATGGCGAACCACTTCTAACCCGCTGAAGAGCAGGTTATTCGAAGCAGACTCGAGCCAAGTGTTGGACTCCGAACCATCGGTAGAGGTGTTCAACGGCTGTGGGAGCAGTTCCGAATGGCGAACCACTTCTAACCCGCTGAAGAGCAGGTTATTCGAAGTAGACTCGAGCCAAGTGTTGGACTCCGAACCATCGGTAGAGGTGTTCAACGGCTGTGGGAGCAGTTCCGAATAGCGAACCACTTCTAACCCGCTGAAGAGCAGGTTATTCGAAGCAGACTCGAGCCAAGTGTTGGACTCCGAACCATCGGTAGAGGTGTTCAACGGCTGTGGGAGCAGTTCCGAATGGCGAACCACTTCTAACCCGCTGAAGAGCAGGTTATTCGAAGCAGACTCGAGCCAAGTGTTGGACTCCGAACCATCGGTAGAGGTGGAGATGAAGCAAGAGCAACAATTTCCAATGAAAAATTGTAAAGTTTTATTGAAATAAACTAAGTGGCTGCTTCAATATGGCGAGCCCTTATTACATGCTATCGGCCGGATTACAAGCATCGGCCTTATTGAAAATCAGGGTCCTACTTCTACAATAAGGTGAAGACCTCTTGGGAAGAGCCGGGAGGTTCTGAGTCGTAAAGCTCGGCGGGCCCTTCAGTTCGTTTGTTGGCTCCTCAGGGGGGAAGCTCGGCCCCCTCTTTCTGGACGAACTTGGTCAGGTGCCCCCGCTGTATGAGTTCTTCGATCTCCTCCTTCAGAGCCCGACAATCTTCTGTGTCGTGGCCGTGGTCCCTGTGAAAGCGGCACCACTTATGCTTGTCCCTCTTCTTGCCAGGTGTGTTCATTCTCGGGGGAGCGCGGAGGAGCCCTTCCTTGTCCACCTCCATAAGAACTTCTGATATATTGGCAACGAGGGGGGTGAACTTCTCAAACCGAGGAGTCGGGCGGCGCTGGCCATTGCCGTCCTTCTGAAGCTTCTTAGCCTCTTCTTCTTCGGTCAACTTTCGCTTCGTCCCTGAGGTAGACCCCCCGAAGCTTGGAGGGTAGGCGGCCTCTTCGGCACGAATGTACTTGTCACACCTGAGAAGGAGGTCGGCAAAGTTCCGTGGAGGCTTCTTAGCAAGAGAGGAGCGGAGGCTGGAGTTGAAGACGTTGGATTGGAAGGCGGCTGTTGCGACGGATTGGTCGAGGGAGGCTATGGACCTGACCTCCGCAGTGAACCTCTTCACATAGTCTCTCAACTTCTCTCCCTTCTCCTGGCAGAGCTGGAGTAATGAGAGGCTGGTCTTCTCTGTGTGTCTACTACTCATGAAGTGGGTGATGAAGAGGGTCTCGAATTGCTCGAAGGAGAAGATGGAAGAGGGAGCAAGGCGGGAGTACCATTCCCTAGCCGACCTCCTCAGGGTGGCTGGGAAGGTCTTGCAAAGTAAGGCGTCCGAAGCCTGGTGGATGAGCATGAGGGTCTTGAAGCTTTCGATGTGGTCCACGGGGTCCGACTCCCCCGAGTAAGTTTCGAACTTGGGGGGTTCGAAACCTCTTGGGATAGGAGCTTCCATGATGGTCCGGGAGAAAGGGGGTCTGCTCGGACGAATGGTTCTGCTGTTCGACCCCTCCCCCTCGTCCATCCGACCGATTCGCCTCTCCACCTCATGGAGACGGCGGTATAGGGCATCGTCCCTCCCGCGGTAGTCGAACGAGTCTCTGGACTCGTCTTCGTAGGAGGGAGAGCCGGGGCTACGACGATGGTCGTCCCGAGAGCGGCGAGGGCTAAGTTCATGCTGCCGGCGGTTAGGAGCTGGCGGAGGAGAGGCGGACCTACGGCGAGGACTGGGAACCTGTTGGCGCGAAGGAACCCTTTGGGCCTCATTGTTGTTGGGTCGGAGGTTAAGAGCCTGCAACATCGTTGCTTGAAACTGCAGGAACTCGGCGCGAGTGATGGGCGCCTCATTGTTCCTCGGCTGATGCCGACCGGTAGGAGAGTGTCGCCTCCTCCTGTAATGCCCGGGTGACTCTCTTCTTCCCCTTCGGACAGGAGACCTTCTATAATCTCGGTGGTGAGGGGACCGCTCACCCGGACGTTGTTGGCGGGAGGCTCCCTCTCGGGCCCGCTTCTCGTCCAGACGGTGGCGTAGGTCCTCTTCCATCTTCTGATTTTGGGGATTGTGAGAGGCCATGGAATCCGTAGAGGTGTTGTGTATGGAGACGCGGTCCTGATTGAGCGGTTGCTTCATACGAGAGCCCCCCGCACCGGCATTCTGAGGACCGGTGGGAACCCTGGGGGGTTGCTGATTCTGAAGAGGAGGCTGATCTTGAAGAGGGTCCTCCACTTGAAGCGGGGGTTGTCCCTGCTGCGGAGCGGGTTGGATGGGGACTACCTCTTGCTGATCAGCGGGGTTGGGTCCACGGTTGGACCCCCTAGATCTGACCTTTCTGGGAGGCATGGCTGGAGAAGAGCTAGTCGACGAGGAAGAGGCGGAGGCTATTCGTATGGTTTTCCCACAGACGGCGCCAATCTGTTACCGCTGATTTCGGTGTGGGGGTAAACAGATAGAATTTGTGAGTTCGTGGAAAAACCTGAATAGCAGATCCGAACCTGTTCGTCTGAGTTGGGCTGCTGACTCCCGCCGTACACCTGCAAGGAAAGTGCGAAACACCGGGTTTGATCCCGGCGACGCACCCTCCGACGCTCTTGTCAGTAACCAGTGATATGATTAAGAAAGAGCTTTTTATTGAAAAGTATTGATCAACCTGTAACAGTGGTAGGTGGGGGGTATTTATAGTCGCCGTTGGGACCAGATTAGGAATGTGATTCCTGTGATCTGATAAGGCATAAAATCCTCGTAATCAGATTAGGAATGTAATCCCTTAATTCCCGGTGAGAGCAAATCAGGCCTGTTGATTTGGTCAAATCAGTAACCCTGATTTTCCTCTTGCTGATCTGGGTTTGTCTTGGGTCGGGACCCTGTACCCAGTTGGAGTGGATCCGTTCGCGGGTTATTGGATCTGTGAGAAGGAGACCCAGTACCCGCTTCGGACCCGCTAGTAGGTGAAATTACCGTTTTACCCCTGAGCTTTGAGATTCGCGTCCGATGTGAACGGTCCCGATTTAATCCTATTTTCAGCCATATCACGAGATGTGAACGGTCCCGATTTAATCCTATTTTCAGCCATATCAATATGATATTATCATATTTGTTAGGGGTATATATGTAAAACCCCATTTTTTAAAGGAAGAGTTGAAAATTACAGTACACGTACAACCCATGTGTTTGTATTGTTACAAAAAATTAATAAAAAATTGTTTCTTGGTTTGCAACTCTCCCATTAAATATGTTAGATATCATATTTGTTAAGGGTATATATGTAAAAAAACCCTTTTTAAAAAGGAAGAGTTGAAAATTACAGTACACGTGCAACCCATGTGTTTGTATTGTTACAAAAAATTAATAAAAAATTGTTTCTTGGTTTACAACTCTCCCATTAAATATGTTAGATGTAGAGATATATGAAGACTGAAGAGATAGAGATAGACGTGCATTGCACGGATTGGGATATGGACAAATTACACTAAAGCCTTCTCCCATTATAGTAGTAGAGATAGAAACAAAGCCAACTTACAAAAGCTATTTGGTTATAAATAGCTTTATGTATACATAAACAATTTATGTGCTTTGAATATCTATATTTGTGCATCAAGTGGTTGAAGAAACTTATTAGTTTTCCAACAAAATAAACGAGTATAATTCTTTACAATATTGTACATAGTTTTGAAAAATGAGAAAATAACAAAACTATTTTAAAAAATTCATCAGATAACATCTATACAACATTAAAGATCAGATTAAGGGAAAATATTTTAGTTTAAAATTTGGATGGGAAAGATTGGAAGATTGTCTCCACATTTGCTCTCAATTTTTGTTCTAAAAAGAAAAGAAAACAGAAAAAATTCTTGAACCAAAATTGGTCTGAGCATAATATATTTTATCGATAAATAAATATCGTCATAATTTTTAAGTTAGATGCTCTCAATCAACTTAAACTGTCATGACCAACTTAAACTGTCATGACCATCCATAGATTCTTGTAAGGTATTTGGTGGTGAGTCCTCGGGATGCTCTCAAATACGAACATATTCGATGATGCGGTTGGTTTTTGGGAAGTGTGGATGCACCAGGTGTGAGTTCTATTTGTTTGTTTAGTGGAAGGACACGGTACTTGGACGGTACGCCCGACCCTCGGCAGAGGGGCACGATCGGGTGGAGAGGCGGAAGCGAGGTGGTGGTCGGATGCTCGACTCGGAGCCGGAGGCTCAGCTCGGATCTGGAAGCTCAGATCTGGGAGTCTCGTGTACCTGCACAGGGCCTAGAAACACCGGGGTTGGTCCCGGGTGGCAGGCCCTCCAATGATCTAGTTAGTCACTGAAGTATAACAACAATAGCTAGGGTTTTGAGAGAGAAAAGATTGATTACCTTTGAAGGTGAGAGAGGGCTTGGTATTTATAGGCATGCCAAACGGGTCTGGATTCGTTTGGGCCGGGTCTAGACCCGCATGCCCGTGGTCCTGGTGTAGTAGGAGCCCATGGGGCTTGAGGCTGATCTGACGATCAGGGTTGAGTGCTTTTCGAGGAGATCGGGTGGTCTAGGATGTGCCAGACCATTTTTCTCCTGTCACAAGCCCCCCACTCCTGTAGGGGTGTGCGAGCTAGCCGTGGAGGAGTAATCTTGGTCGTGAAGGAGGAGCGGGGGGAGTCTCCTGAAAGCATTCAGGGTCGTCGCCGAGGCTGAGGTCGGCTCGGAGGCCGAAGGTCTGGTCCCCTGGCAGTGTGCCTTCGGACGAGGCGCAAGGGTATGTGCTAGGCCGTACGTAGCCTTGGAGCATCGATGCGAAGGTGACCCTGGTGCTCGACCAGACCTCGGAGCGTCGAGAGCTTAGGGGTCGGCAAGGGTGTTGGCGAGCCAGTGGTGCGCTTTCCTGAGAAAGCTACCCTGGTGCTCGACCTGACCTCAGAGTGTCGAGGTCTTAGGGGTCGGAAAAGGTGTTGGCGAGCCAGTGGTGCGCTTTCCTGAGAAAGCTACCCTGGTGCTCGACCTGGCCTCGGAGCGTCGAGGGCTTAGGGGTCAGCAAGGGTGTTGGCGAGCCGGTGGTGCGCTTTCCTGAGAAAGCTACCCTGGTGCTCGACCTGACCTTGGAGCGTCGAGCACTTAGGGGTCGGCAAGGGTGTTGGTGAGCCGGTGGTGCGCTTTCCCGAGAAAGCTACCCTGGTGCTCGACCTGACCTCAGTGCGTCGAGGGCTTAGTGGTCGGCAAGGGTGTTGGCGAGCCGGTGGTGCGCTTTCTGGATAAAGATACCCTGGTGCTCGACCTGGCCTCAGAGCGTCGAGGGCTTAGGGCTCGGCAAGGGTGTTGGCGAGCCAGTGGACGCAGAATTAGCGTGCGGCACTTCAGTTTCCTAGGAGAATTAATGACGCGACGTTTCAACTCCCAAGGACAATTAACGATGTGACGCTTTGCCTTCCATCGTTTGGCCTCCCTAACGTCATAAATATGTCTTGGGGGGGGCTATATATACCCCATTCCTTCGTTGTTATTTTGCCAGAGAAAAGCGCGGGTGGCCATGTGCTATCAGAGGTGTCTTGTAACGCCCCGAATCCCAAATACAACTGAATTCAAGAGTTCTACAGGATCTTTCCACTTCATTTAGTACAATTTTGCAAGAAAATTTGTACTTTTCACTTTACATCAGAGTTTACATAAAACTTTACACTTTACATTGCACAGCGGAAGTAAAATTTACAACAATTGAATAAATGTACAACAACATTGAATAATCTTTAAGCATCTGTTCCTCTTTATCATGTCACTTACCTGCATTTAAAACTGTGGATACGTCATTTTATTCAACCGACGAGCATTATACACGGCCATCCTCTCTATGCCGGAAATAGTATAACTCATTTTCCATATTTAACAAACACAAACTTGTCACATATCAAACTAAAGGGAATACTCTATTGATGTCGTGTTGTGATTGTGCACTTAGTCCTTAATGCAATTATTTATATTACATGACACTAATGCACACTTGTTCAGATTCTATGCATCCCATACTACATAGGTCCGAGGGCAAGCCTCTTAGTCGTTCTTCATCTTTGTAGGGTTCAATCCCTCGCCATGACTTAATCTATTACTATAACTACGGTGAGTATCCTAGATGATCTATGAGTACAAGCACGTGCATCGGACCCTGGAGGGGAATTCCACGCCATGTCTTGACTCATCAAGCATGCATTCTGTGGCAATTCAGTCTCCTCCCTGAACACGATCCTCTTGAAGTCACCAAACATCCCACAAGCGTTGCTACAGTCCGATCATTACTGAGTTGTGCCCATGTCATGTCTTGACTCATCAAGTATGCATTCTGTGGCTCACACACCCACACCGTAAACTCTAACTCTCATACTTGTGTTTTTCTCTCACTTTCATCACGTCTTCACTATGCACTATTCCTTAGTTTATATTAGAATCATGAACAAAATCAAAGCTCTAAAGTTAGCCTCTCCACTAGACTGGACTTATTCATTCATTCAAACATGACCAATCTTGGTCTTTCATTTCAAATTTCATTTCTTTCCAAATACCCGGGGAGACTTAGCTACTCTTTTGTTTCAATTCCAATTCACATTTTCTAAAGTTGTGCGTTTCCAACTCATAAGTTCACACGTTGAGTTATCATACTCAAAAGTATTTCTCTTTTCCAATCATGATTTTTAAATCGTTCAGTAGTCCATAATTATACATTAAATTCAACTATCCATCATGTAATTCATGAAATGTTATTTTCACATTAAAAACCACATCACTAGTTATTCAATCAAAGATGAATATTTACACATCATAATTTGTCACACCATTCTCCAATGAGAATAATTCACATCGCTTCATATAATTTCTTTTTATTCGTATTTCTTTTCTAATATTCCATTTTAAGTCTTTTGTAAAATACAACTTTATACAAATGCAAATGTAGAACTTATAGTTCTAAATTATGCTTTTATTCTCTAAACATACACCACTTCATGCAAATAGTTCCCAAATCAATTTTCATAAACTCCACATATTTTTAAGATAGTAATCATATTTTTTCCATATTTTTTTGATCATTAAAACTCCCACAAAAAAATATTTTTACCACAACATAAACCACAGCCGAAGGCCAGAGTCGAACCAGCGACCACAGGGAAGCCAACCAAAGGCACAAGCCGTTAGGCCGAGTGCTACTCGCGCTTAGAAGAGAGGGCGAGAGCATTAAGTGCTCTCGGCCGCTGCTCTATATATTTTTTAGAAATGAAAAAAATAAAAGTATGGCAGCCCGGGGATTCGAACCAGCGACCTGGGGCTCCGAACACCCACTGTAGCATACAGAGCCGTCCCAACCACTTGAGCTATGCGCTCGGGTTGTCAATGGTACAACTCTAAGTTTACTTAAATCAATCCTTTCTGTTATCAAAACGTTTCGATGTTCAACTAGTCCTCATTTCATTTTGCCTTTATAAAAATTACTGTAAAATTCCAGATTGATTCTTCCTCACATAATTTACACACCAGTATGTAAAAATAATTTTTTTAACAATAAAAATATATTTTTTATAAAATTAATTCGAATTCTACATTATAACTACCACATTTCTTCCTTTCGACATTTCTTAACAATTAACATCTCAAATCTCTTTACTAGCAATTCTTCATATTAATTTCTATTTTTAATCGTTTACCAAACATACAAATCTATATTTTAATTCATTTCAATAAAACACAAAGATTCATTTAACACATAAAGTAGCATTGCTAATCTACTAACTTTTGTGTACATAATTTGTGATGTAGATAATGAAACTTCTCCAATAATTTATGGCTATAATCGATTAACACACAATTTTGCCTTTACTAATAGAACCACATACAATTGCACATCCATATGTCAATCAATCAATAAGTCATTTTCCAATTAAATGTGTACTCTTATTAATCTTTTTCATGCTTCATTCATTCAATTTAATCTAGCATGCATTCCTAATTAGAAACATGGAAAATTTACCCACCTTATTGAAGAAAAGTACAATTAGCAACCTCCTAAACGAATATCCTTACAACGAGAGAGATTCCCCTCCTCGTCGACGCGCACAAGCCAACCCGAGCACTCCACAAAGCCAAACCGAGAGCACCTTCCCTTGATAGCCGGCCTCTCCCCTTCTTGATGCAAGCAAAAATTCCACACAATCTCTCAATCTTTTACTCTCTTACTAACTACTATATACTTGTATTTTAACTATAGGTTTGGAAGAATTAATTTGCACAAGAATACTAGCCAAAGGGGAGGGGGGGGGGTATTTATACTAAAAAAATAGGAGAATGGATGGCTAGGATTGAAGTAGGAGTTAGGAACAAATGGCTTAGATTTAAGGAGGAGTTACACTAACTACCCATGATCAAGTAACCATCTCCACCATGATCCCACTCAAATTTTCCCATTCCCTCCAAAAGCCACAACCGGCCATGCTTTGTGTGCACTTGCACGTGTACGTGCAATGCACGTGCATGCAATTGCCTCCAAAAATTTGTACATTAAATTTTGTATAAAAATAATCTTTAAATTGTATTCTACATTACAAGTTGTATTTAAAATTAAATTAACTCATGGGCTTTAGTTTATGGGCCAAAATAATAATTTTAAAATAAAATAAATGAATTAAATTTTGGGCTTTAAGAAAAAGGCTTTTTGTCTAATTGAAAGAAGGCTTTGTATAAAAATAATTAAAAAGCACATATTTAAATATATATACTCATCTCAATGAATTTAATTATCAAAATATTGTACGTGCACACTGCGTGCAAAATAAATAATTTTTCATTAAATGAAAAATCGGGGCATTACATGTCTGTTGCAGGCGAACGCCCAATAATTGAACTTTAAGGCAGAGGATCTCGGACTAGTGGCTCGCCCACCGTCTTCGGTCTTCCTTTGGGTACGCGGCTCTGAGGGCTGCATGCCCAAGGAGACAGGGGATAGGGGGCGCGCCGACCAAGTTCTGTGGTTCGGGGTTTTGTTGGACGAGAGTCTGTCGTTGTCTGGCATTTTTGGGTATATCAATATGAGCCCAAGTTTCGGCTCAGATGGGTATACCTAAAAATGTTAGGTTCGGTTGACGAAGGTTCGGGATCGAGAGCCCGGACGTGGTGGCTCTCCTTCCGCCCTCGAACAATTCGGGGTTTTGGCTCCTAGGGCCGTAAGTCCCGAATTGTTCGCGGGTGAGAGGGGTACTGACCGAATCCCGAAGCTCGGGGTGCTCGCCGAAGGCGAGCGCCCTAAATCTTTAATGTAAACTTTTGGGGTTGAGTAGTTGTGGGTCATCACCGAGCGTAGTGGGTCAGAGAGCCTGAAGAGGCCAAGGCCCTGCTCGAGGTCGATGCCGAGCGTCCAACCCATTGTTTGGGGAGGGCAATCCTGATTCTCGAGTAGCCTCGGTCCGACGAGCATTGTGCGTAAACCGAAGGGTCTCCTGTCATGTGCCTTGATGACGTCACTGTTGCAAGTTTTTATGAGCCGTTATTGCGGAATTCTAGGGACTGTTTTGCAAAAATTGAGGAGTCCCTTGGCCCTCTATATATATCCCCCACCCCACCCCCTTTTTCATTCTTCACTTTTACATTCTCTCCCTAGAAAAAGGTGCCATCAGAGCATCTCTCTCTAGAGTCTTCTGCCGATCCGTTCGTCCCTCGCCAAAAATCGAGCAGATTAGTTAGTTGTTTTTCTTTAGTATGTCTAGGGCTCAGTCCGACTCTTCTGTCTCGACTTCCAGGGTGGAGGAAGACCCCATACGGGCCTCTCCGATTCGACATCTTGGGAGAAGGATGTCCCGATGTATGATGTGAAACCCCTTCGCGTTAGGAAGTCGTTCGTCGTAGAGAGTAGTGGCTTGGAGGAGGAGGACAGCGATGTGTCGGAGGAGGTGGAGGTGTTGGACCTGGTGTCGGATGACGGTGAGGAAGGAGGAGAGGGGGAAGTGTCGACGGTTCGGAGGAAGGGCAAGGGGGTAGGCTCTTCTTCAACGACAATCGTCCTCGAGCCACTGACCACCCCTTCTCCGGAAAAGGCCAAGAAAAAGAGGCAGGTAAGAAAGAAGTGGACGATGCCCAGTAGTGCCGACAGGGCGACTGCCGCTCGTGACCTGGCAACAGGCTTCTTGTTGCAGCCGAGGTCGATCAAGAAGTACCCCGATGACCTCGCAGATAAAATCTTGTACGGGGTTCAGCCTTCTTTGCCGAACCATCAAAAGATAAAGATGGACGCCACACCGTCGATCTTAGAGGTGGATGACTTGGACATCATTCGCTCGGCCTTCCACATTGAGCAAGAGTATGAGCTGATGTTGCCGAGCCCGAGTCATCGGCCAACCGATCCTCTGTCCGAGTGGTATTGCATCTTCCTGGCTGATGGGTTTGGCTCCGGACTGCAGTTGCTGATCCACCCATTTATCCAAGAGGTGCTGAATTGGGAATCGCTGGCTCCGATGCAGTATGGGCCGAACTCATGGAAGCATATGGTGTGCTTTGTGTTGCTATGTGAGGAGAGGAAGGTGCCGGTGAGGCTGGATGTCTTCCGAGCGATGCTAGGGATCAGCTCTTCCGGGGAGTTCGAGGACATTTTCTATATCTCCCCTTGGAGCTGGGGGAAGGTAGTCGACGGCCACCTGGATTTGATCAAGGAATGGAAGAAGAAGTATTTCGTCATCCGGAGCTAGAAGCCTTGGGACATTCCCACTCGGTGGAATTTTTACAAACCAAACTTCGAGGCGCCGAGGTCGAAGGATCTGTCCGCCGAGGAGTGGGGATATGTCGAATGCCTTCGGAAGGGCCACAATATAAGCTGGCCGAAGGTGACAGAAAGTCACATGGCCTGCATCGGACTGAGCCCGGTCACGTCTAGTATGTTGTTTGTTCCATTTTTCTTATTCTAGTATTCTTTTGCGCTCATTGTTCTTAATGGGTCTTTTTACAAGTATGGACCCCAAATCAATCAAGGCAAGAAGGATCGCCCTGAAGAAGCAGAGGGTCGAGCAGGGTGAGCAGGGGAAGAGAGCGAGGGGGTCCTCGCAGGCAGTCTCCGACGTGCCGATCGAGCCGTGGGCGAAGAAGGTGCGCCCTGAGTCGGGCAAGGAGGTGCTCGTCTCGCCGTGCCCTGGCGCGATGATAGTGACCGAGCATGCCAAGGGGAAGGTTCCTCCACTCCGGGCCGATGCTGCTAAAATCATGGGTACGAGATGTTGCAATCGTGGGTCCCAGACTGGTCGATAAGGAAGGGCAACAGCTTGACCGAGGGGGCCATGGCCATCGAGGTTGCCGATAAGCTGGCAATTCCCCGGGATCGACAGAGTATAAGCAACGACACCATGGAGGTGGCCTATATGCGGTTGGCACAGGCAAACGTGTTGGTAAGATCTACCGGTCCCTTTTTTACCCATTTTTATATGATGTGACTCCTCTTCCAACCCATCATCTGCATTGCAGGCTTGTCTGGAGGGGGCCCAGGTGATGAAGCTTCATGAGAAGGCCCTGGCGCACGAGAGGGAGCGAGTGAACAAATACCAGCGGGAGATGAAGGAGATGAAGATCGAGCTCGAGGGCTCGCCCAAGAGGGAGCAGGAGATGAAGGCCGTGTTTGCTTCTATGGAGAGAGTATGTTCGGAAGGTGAGCTCACTGAAGAAAGAGTTCGCCGCAGAGAAGAACTTGCTCACCACGAAGGCCCAGGACTTGATAATTGAGGTCCAGAATGAGGTCTACGAGAAGGCCCTGAGTCATGTGAGGCACTTCTACCCGACCATCGATCTGACCGACTTTGATTTCGACATGGTGATCGAGCCGATGCTCAAAACCCCCGAAGGGGGCGAGCAGGACGAGCCGCCTACCGACCTGGCTGTGGACCCTCCCCTCGACCAGACCGATCCAGAGGTGGGAAATTAAGCAGTTCGCCTCCTTGTTGTTTTTGTTTCCTCTTTTTTTTTGTATTTGCCGACCGTGAACTGGCCACCGCACATTTTGTATGGTGAACTTGATTTATGAAAAAGGATTTTTGTTTGGCCAAGTGTTTTGACTTCGATCGCTTATTTTGGGGAAGTGTAGCTTCGCCAAACGAACCTTATTTTGGGGAAGTGTTTTGACTTATTTTGAGATTTTCATGCAGAGAACGGTTGGCATCAGAATGATGGTTGTTTTCCCTTGTTAGGTGCCAGCTCCCCTTTTCGAGACGGACCCTCGTCGATCTGATGTGGCGTGGCTCCGGAGCAAGATCAAGGTTCTTGAGTCCACTTTGGTCCGGTATCGGAAGGAGGCTCGCAATCAGGATGTCGCCTTTCACTATTATCGGAACAAATCCGAGGCGCTAAGTGTGGAGGCGACCAAGATGAAGAGGGCGATGGTAGATCGCGTCCTAGGCAGCGCCGGTCTGGGGCACACCATGTCGAGTGCATCGGTGCAGCGACCCTCGTCAGAAAGGCTCCTTCGTGACATCATAGTGGAAAAGGAGATGGAAATACAGCATTATATGACGATGCTGGGCATGTCTGGGGCGAGGACAAGCTCTTCTTCGGGAGGTCACCGAGTGGAGGGTGCTCCCACGGCACTTATGTTACTAGAGTATACCCGGCCGGTCGTTGCTTAGAGCTTCGTGGCTTGTGTGTCGACTTTGGCCGACCCCAAGGGTCATTATGACAAGGAGGGAGGTTGCAGCCATTTGGTCGGGATCGGGCTATCTTGCGTTGGACCCGAGGGCCACTGAGAAGTTTCTTTCTTTCCCCTCCTCCTTTTCTTTTTGTTTGTAACGTTCTTGTTCTTCCGACGGTGCTTAATCAAATAAAAGAGTATGAATAAAAAGTTTAGTCTTCTCTCTTTTTTGTTCTTGCAACCTGTCTTTGGGAGAGCTACCGGGAAGAGTGGGTTGGTGCCTAGTGTTCTGAATTGAGCGCCATAGCTTGAGAAAGTTACCCACGTGTTCGACGTTGGTTCGGAGCTGCCAAAGAGATGTGGGTCGGCAACCAGTGTTCTGACTTAGGCACCATAGCTTGAGGAAGCTACCCACGTGCTCGACATTGGTTCGGAGCTGCCGAAGAGATGTGGCTCGGCGTCCAGTGTTCTGACTTGGGTGCCATAGCTTGAGAAAGCCACCCACGTACTTGACATTGGTTCGGAGCTGCCGAGAAGATGTAGGTTGGCGCCCAGTGTTCTGACTTGGGCGCCATAGCTTGAGAAAGCTACCCACGTACTCGACGTTGATTCGGAGCTGCCGAGGAGATGGGGCTCGGTGCCCAGTGTTCTGACTTGGGGCCATAGCTTGAGAAAGCTACCCACGTGCTCGACGTTGGTTCGGAGCTACCGAGGAAATGTGGATCGGCGCCCAGTGTTCTGACTTGGGTGCCATAGCTTGAGAAAGCTATCCACGTGCTCGACATTGGTTCGGAGCTGCCGAGGAGATGTGGGTTGGCGCCCAGTGTTCTGACTTGGGCGCCATAGCTTGAGAAAGCTACCCACCTGCTCGACGTTGGTTCAGAGCTGCCGAGAAGATGTGGGTCGGCGCCCAGTATTCTGACTTGGGCGCCATAGCTTGAGAAAGCTATCCATGTGCTCGACATTGGTTCGGAGCTGCCGATATTGATAAAGTTTACAAAAAGAGCTTTTTTACTTGGGCCTTTTAATACATAAAGAGAGGTGCGAATGGCCTTTTACACAGGGCAGGTTACAAAAGTGTTATTTACATGAAGTAAACTAAAACCCTACTTCTGTCCTTTCAGAAATTTGATCAGATGTTCGGCGTTCCAGGGTCTTTTGATTGCTCGGCCCTCCATGTCCACGAGTCGGTACGTGCCTGGGCATATCACCTCGGCTACCTTGTATGGGCCTTCCCAGTTGGGGACCAGCTTCCTCTTTCTCGTGGGGTCGGAGACGGACAACTTGCGGAGCACGAGGTCTCCGGCCTCGATGTCAGTGGAGCGGACTTTCTTGTTGTAAAACCTTTCGATCCGCTGTTGGTAGATGCTCCTTCTCACGGCGGACTTCTCGCTGACCTCGTTAACGGAGTCCAGGTTGGCCCTGAGGCCTGATGAGTTGTCGACCTCGCCGAAGGCCATGATGCGCGGAGAAGGGAAGCCAATCTCAACGGGGATAACTGCCTCCGTCCCGTAGGTTAAGTTGAGCGGCATTTCACCCGTGGAAATTCTCTTTGTGGTCCTATGCGCCCATAGCACGCTTGGCAGTTCTTCTAACCACTGTCCCTTGGAGGAACTATCGAGGCGCTTCTTCAGGCCGTCGAGTATCTGCTGGTTCGCATTCTCCGCTTGGCCATTTGACTGGGGATGGCATATGGTGGAGAAGCGCTGCTGGACGCCGATGTCTTTGCAGAACCTGCGAAAATTCTGGCCTACAAATTGGTTCCCATTGTCTATGATGAGGACCTGCAGAATCCCGAACCGACAAATGATGTTTTCTAGAAAAATTGTTGGGTTTGACGCTAGGTAATTGTTGACAGGGGCTCGGCCTCGATCCATTTTGTGAAATAATCGATGGCGACTATCAGGAATTTTCTCTGTCCGGTTGCCATAGTAAAGGAGCCGACCAAGTCCATTCCCCACATGGTGAACAGCGTCAGACTGGACCGGTCGTTGACATGACGAACCTTTCAGCTCAAACCCTGATCCTTCTTGCCTCGGCCCGGTCTTCAGGAAGCTCGCCCTTCAGCAGGAACCTTCGGATTGGGGTGGTCCAGTCATCTAGGCGGGCTCCATTGTTTACACACATTGCCTCAGGGAGGTCGATGCTCGGCTTCAGGAGAACTTCGATGAGTGCTGTTCGGTCGAGACCCTCGAAGGACAAGGAGGCGAGTTTTGACAAGGCGTCTGCCTGGGCATTCTGCTCTCTTAGAACCCTAAGGACTGCGAAACAGTTGAAGGAGGTCAAGAGCCGCCGGACCACGGCCAAGTATCGGATCATTCGGTCATCACGAGCCTCGTATTCCCCGATGATCTGGTTGACCACAAGCTGAGAGTCGCTGAAGACCCTGATCTGCTTCACACCAGCCTGGTGTGCCAGGGTCAGTTCATCAATCTAAGCCTCATATTATGCCTCGTTGTTGGAGGCCGAGAAGTTGAGGTAGAGAGAATACTGAAAGAGGAAGTGATTGGGGCCTCGTAGGATGATCCCAGCACCACTTCCGGATTTGCAGGAGGATCCATCAACATAGACTTCCCAGGTCAGATCCGAATTTTCGATGTTAGGCTGTTCAAAAATGGTGCATTCAGTGATGAACTCGGTGAGGTCTTGCCCCTTGATTTTCGTCCTTGGCTGGTAGCTAATGTCGTACTAGCTCAGCTCGATTGACCACTTGACTAAGCGACCGGAGTTCTCTTGCTTGTGGAGGACGATCTTGAGTGGTTGGTCGGTCAGCACTTGGATAGAGTGCGTCTGGAAGTAAGGGCGGAGCTTTCGAGCGGCCATGACCAGAGCATAGGCCATTTTATCTATTCTTGCATACCTCGTCTCGGCCAAGAGCAGGACCTTGCTCACATAGTATAGTGGCTTCTGAACTCTGTCATCTTCGCAGACGAGGACTGCACTGAGGGCGCATTTTAAGGTTGATAGGAACAGCCAGAGTGGCTCGCCCGGCTCGGGTTTGCTAAGGAGAGGCGGGTTGGCCAGGTACCGCTTTAGCTGCTCGAATGCCTCTTGTTGAGGGGCACCCCATTCGAAGTCCTCCGTTCCGTACAGATCTTTGAAGAAGGGTAGAGATTTCTCTCCAGATTTGAAGAGGAAACGGGCGATGGCCGCCAATCTTTCCGTTAGCCTTTGGACTTCCTTGACGTTCTGGGGGAAGCCATGTCTATTATGGCCCAGATCTTCTCAGGGTTTGCCTCAATGCCGCGCTGGCTGACGACGAACTCGAGGAATTTTCCGGACGAGACGTCGAAGGCGCATTTGGCGGGGTTAAGCCTTATGTTATGTGTCCAGAGTATGCCGAAGGCTTCTTCGAGGCCGGAAATGTGGTCCTGTTCCTACCGGCTTTTGACGAGCATGTCGTCAACATAAACCTCCATGTTGCGACCGATCAGGTCCTTGAAGATTCGGTTAACAAGTCACTGGTAGGTGGCTCCGGCGTTCTTCAGCCCGAAGGGCATAACGCGGTAACAGACGAGACCTTGGTCGGTGACGAAGGATGTCTTTGCTATGTTCGGTGGGAACATCTGAATTTGATTGTAACCTAAAAAGGCATCCATGAAGGACAGGAGCTCGTGACCCGAAGTTGCGTCGATCAGAGCATTGATGCTGGGAAGAGGGAAAGGGTCTTTAGGGCATGCTTTGTTCAGATCCGTGAAGTCTATACAGATCCTCCAGCTTTCACTTGCCTTTTTTATCATGACGACGTTTGCCAGCCACCTGGGGTAGCTAACCTCTTAGATGAATCGGGCGGACAATAGTTTGTCTACCTCCATCTTCACCGCTTGCTGCCTCTCTGGGGCAAATTTGTGCCTTTTCTGGACGACCGGCTTCGAGCCCGGAATCACGCTCAGCTTATGCATGATCAGGTCTTCGGATATCCCGGGCATATCAGACGTCTTCCAGGCGAAGAGGTCGATGTTGCGGCGGATGCAGCTGATTATGCTCGACTTCAGATCGTTGGCGAGGAAGCAGCTCACTCGGAACCACTTTGACTCGTCCTCTACCTCGAACGAGACTTCTTCTAGCTCATCCGCTGGTTCGGGATCTGATTGGCTTCTTTCTGGCTGAAGCTCAATGGTGTCGAGGGGGAACACACCCCCTCCGACCGCCGTCATGTAGCAGGACCGTGCAGCCTCCTGGTTGCCTTGGACGACACCGACCCCCTCCTTCGTGGGGAATTTCAACTTCAAGTGGTAGGCCGATGGCACAGCCTGAAGGGAGCAAAGCCCGGGTCGGCCGAGAATAGCATTGTACGACGTCTTGACGTTTACCACCATGAATTCCATTGATTCGGTTCGTCTGAGGGGAACCATACCCGCGGTGACATCTAAGGTTATGATTCTCTCTATCACAATTGGGACGCCGGAGAACCCGTGCAGGGTGTATCCGACTGGTTTTAGCTTGTCCCGGGGCAGTTTTAGGTTCTCGAAGGCTTCGAGGAAGAGGATGTTCACCGAACTCCCATTATCGACAAGGATCCGACGGACCTCAAAGTTTGCCATGTCAAGGCTAACGACGAGGACATCGCGGTGGGGAACACGGATGCCCTCCAGGTCCTCTCCTGAGAAAGAGACTGGGATTAGCTGAGTCCGGGGAGACGGGAGGTCTCCAACGGCGTTCACCTCTTGGACGAATGCCTTGCGGAAAGTATTAGATTCCCCTCCCATGGGTCCCCCGTGGATGCAATGTAAAATGGTCTGCCCTTCGATCCCCCCGATTTTGGGATCTCGCTCGAGATGACGATTCAGAGTGCGAGTGGGGGGCGAAGGCCTCCGGTTTCTTATATCCTTCCGGTCCCTCTGGTTTTCCCTAGTGAACTCACGGAGGTATCCTCGTAGGATGAGCCTCTATTTCGTCCTTCAGGATACTGGTCGGTTTCGTGCCCATAATCTCGGTGGAAGCGGCAGTAGAACTGCTAGTCTCGCTTTTTGTTGCTGCTCGGTCGAGGGGGTAGTCGGACGAGGCCCTTGTCCTCTATTTCTAAGAGTATGGCGGACACATTCTGTGTTAAGGGCGTGTATCTCTCGAAACGGGGGACCAGGGGCACCCTCTTCATTCCGACCCCTTCTTTTGCTACTTTCTTGGCAGGCTCGGTCTCATCGACCTTGCGTTTTCCCTTCCCTGTGGCTTCTTTGGTGCCTTCCGGATTTAGGGCCTCTTCCGCCCATATGTACTTCTCGACCCGGTTGAGCAGGTCGGGGAAGTCCTGGTGGAGGGGGCTTCTTGGCCAAGGAAACCTTCAGCTGGCTGTGTCGGACATTGTGTCAGAAGGCAGTTAAGGCGACCTTGGCATCGAGGGAGGAGACAAATCTTGCCTTGGTGGTGAACCTCCTGACGAAGTCACGAAGTGACTCTCCCTCCCTCTGTCGGATGTCTAGTAAGGACGCGCTTGTCTTCTCGACCTTCCTGCTGGTTACGAAGTGGGCCAGGAAGTTGGCCTCCAGCTGGTCGAACGAGAAGATCGAGCCGGGGGGAGCTTGGAGAACCACTCCTGAGCCGGACCCCGGAGTGTGGCAGGGAACGCGCGGCACAGCAAGGGATCCGAAGCGCTGTGAATCATCATGAGGGTCTTGAAACCCTCCATGTGATTAGCATGATCACCCTCGCCATTATAGGTCTCAAACTGTGGAGGCCGAAAATTCTGGGGGATCTCCGCTTCTAGGATGGGAGCCGAGAAAGGTGGTCGGGTTAGCCTGCGGCCTAAAGCGGGGTTTGGAACGTTGTTGCCGAGGTGGTCAAGGCAGTTTTCCATTTCCAGCAGGCGTCGGAGCACCGCATTTTCGCGTTCAGGGAGATAGGTTGGGTCATGGGTGCAGTTCCCTCCATCGCCCGTCCAGTGGGATTGGTTGAATGTTTCGGCTCTGGGTGCTCCGTGAATGGCCTCCATGATTTCGTCCCGGAAGCTTCGGAACTCGGCCCTCGTGACCGCACCATGATCAATCGGGTCGAGCTGGGGTGGCGGTCTTCGACCGATGCGGCTGAGCGCCGACTCTCGTCCTCTGGGCAGAGGTTTGGGACGGTTTGGGGCCGAGTTGGAAGCGGCCCCTCCACTAGTCTGACTCGCCTGTCGGTCCTGGATGTCCCAACGAAGGTCGAGTACGACCGAGCGAGACGCGTCCGGCTGGTGTCCGAGGCTCACCCTCAGATTATTCGATCCGTGAGTGTCCCCGGGGACGTCCTGAGGAGGACCGTCCGGACGTCGCGCAGAGGTAACAGCTCTCCTGGGCTTGGGTCCCATGTAAGCTCGGACCGATGGGATGCCGCTGATGGCGAGGTTCGAGCTGACGTCCGTACCGAGAAATTTTTTACAGACGGTGCCAACCTGATGCGGTTGGTTTTTGGAAAGTGTGGATGCACCAGGTGTGAGTTCTATTTGTTTGTTTAGTGGAAGGACACGGTACTTGGACGGTACGCCTGACCCTCTGTAGAGGGGCACGATCGGGAGGAGAGGCGGGAGTGAGGTGGAGGTCGGATGCTCAACTCGAAGCCAGAAGCTCGACTCGGATCTGGAAGCTCGGATCCGGGAGTCTCGTGTACCTGCACTCGACCTAGAAACACAGGGGTTGGTCCCGGTGGCAGGTCGTCCAACGATCTAGTTAGTCACTGAAGTATAGCAGCAGTAGCTAGGGTTTTGAGAGGGAAAAGATTGATTACCTTTGAAGGTGTGAGAGGGCCTGGTATTTACACGCATGCCAAACGGGTCTGGATCCGTTTGGAACGGGTCTGGATCCGTTTGGACCGGGTCTGGACCCGCATACCCGTGGGCCTGGTGTAGTAGGAGCCCATGGGGCTTGAGGCTGATCTGATGATCAGGGATGAGTGCTTCGAGAAGATCGGGTGGTCTAGGATGTGCCAGACCATTTTTTCCCTATGTCATTCGATTTGATCCGGATCCGAATCAACAAAAAAAAAAAAATGGATATTAAATATCTATATTCGTTTGGATTTGGATCCATATCCGGATACTCCAATTTTTATTAAAAAAATTGGATCCGGATCTATCCAAAAATTTTGGATCGAATACGGGATAACCGATACAATGAGTATGTAAGTGTTTGTGCCTAACTATAATATTACAATAGTTGTGGGCCTTGTGGCCTGCTGGTTCTGTGGCCATATTTTTGTGGTGTTGCACCCCCCCCCCCCCCCCCCCCCCCCCCCCCCCCCCCCCCCCCCCCCCCCACCCAAAAGCATCTTATAGTATATTTTTCTGCCCTTATATTTCTTTTCAAATAAAATTTGGAAGAAAATTTTAAGTTAGACCCCTGAGGAGGACATTATTGTTTTTTTCCATTACATCTTTCTTATTCCCCTTCTTTTGCTTTAACTTATTTGGAATGGAATCATCTTCCACTAGCCTCCATATGCATTTCATATGGACTCGGCCTTCGGATATTCATATCGACAAGTCGAACCATTCACATTGACGAGCCGAACAATCTATATTGATATACACGTCTAAATTAGTCTAAATATATAAAATCAAGTCTTTTGAAATTCATTTGTCCATCCATCATATTATTATATATATATAAATTATATTCAACCAAACAATTTTGTAACACTTTAATAGATGGGCAAATGAATTTGAAATGACTTGATATTTAAAGTAGATCAATGTGAATTGTTCGGATCGTCGATACGAAGGCTCGGAGGCTAGTGCACAACGGAATGTTTATATATATATATATAACGGAATGTTTATATATATATATATATATATATATATATATATATATATATAGAGAGAGAGAGAGAGAGAGAGAGAGAGAGAGAGAGAGAGAGGAGAGTGTGTGTGTGTGTGTCCTTCCGTTGTGCACTATCCTTCGTGTGCATTCCGTGTGAACTTTTTACACGGAGTGCACATAGATGATCTGAATCGTTCACATTGATCTACACGTCTAAATTAGTTTAAATATGTTAAATAAAGTTATTTGGAATTCATTTACCCATTTATTGAAGTGTTACAAAATTGTATGGCTAAATATCGTGAAAACAACGGCCTAGGTAGTTTTTCACGTTTTCATAGACATTTGCGTTTTCAACTGAGCATTTTCATATATATATATATAGAGAGAGAGAGAGAGAGAGAGTCCCCTTCGGTTGCACACTACTTTTGGTGAGCACTCCGTGAGCACTCACGAACTAGAGACCCTATGAAAAATCCGAACCGCTCATATTGTTCTATATGCCTTAGATAGCCTAACAATAAAAAATCAAGTAATTTGAAGTTCATTTGCCCATCCATCAAGCTGTTAGAATTTTCAGCCATACAATTTTGTGATGATGTAAATCATGGGTAAATGAACTTCAAATTACTTGATTTTTTATTGTTAGGCTATCTAAGGTATATAGAACGATATGAGCGGTTTGAATTTTTCATAGGGTCTCTAGTTCGTGAGTGCTCACGGAGTGCTCACCAAAGTAGTGTGCAACCGAAGATTTCTCTCTCTCTCTCTCTCTCTCTCTCTCTCTCTCTCTCTCTCTATATATATATATATATAGAGAGAGAGAGAGAGAGAGAGAGATAGAGAGAGAGAGAATGTGTGTGTGTGTCCTTCCGTTGTGCATTACCCTCCGTGTGCACTCCGTGTGAACTTTTTACATAAAGTGCACATGGATGATCCGAACCATTCACATTGATCTACACGTCTAAATTAGTCTAAATATGTAAAACCATGTCATTTGAAATTCATTTGCCCATCCATCAAGTCAGTATAAAAACAAATGATATTTAGCCATACAATTTTGTAACACTTCAATGGATAGACAAATGAATTCCAAATAACTTTATTTAACATATTTAAACTAATTTAGACGTGTAGATCAATGTGAACGGTTCGGATCATCCATGTGCACTTTGTGTAAAAAGTTCTCACGGAATGTACACGGGGGATAGTACACAACGAAAGAGCCATATATATATATATATATATATATATATATATATATATATATATATATATATGGAAAAAGGGGTATGAGCAACTTGCTCATTTAGTAAATAAGCAATTGATGATGTGGCATACATGTGATTGGAGAATCTTTAAAGAGTTAGTTGTCCAATGTATCACATGCATGCCACATAATCAATTGCTCATTTACTAAATGAGCAAATTGCTCGTATCATATATATATATATATATATATATATATATAATTTTCAAATAATCTTTCAAATTTTTTATGTTACTCACAGAGTTAAAATGTTCATCATCATTAAGTTACAATTATCAATTATTTTTCAATACATACCCTTTTTCTTTATGAATACTATTTCAAGTTAAAATTTTGTTATATTTTGCTTGATTTTATTTTCTGTTTCGGCATTTATTTTAGATAATATTAAATTTATTTCTAGATTCGTGTCCATTTTCGATGTTCTGTATGCGATGTGCATCTGTATCAAAAACTTGCGGAAAGAAATATGCATTCTTTTTCGGATTATATCCGTGTCCGCATCCAAATCCATCTTTGAAATACTAATAATCTGATACGGATGTTTGTATACTCAATATTCGATCCGTATCCGATCTGAAAGCATCTCTTGACAAATAAGATTGATTAATCAATCAAAAAACATCTTTGATCATAATGATTAAATTGTAAATCTATAATTACTTATAGTGAAATATCCTAAACATGCATAATTTATCATTCATCATTTTATTTTTAATACATGTACACAAAAGAGTATAACACCAAATTAATTTTCATGATATGCACTTTATTAGGTTGATCAACTAATGTAACCCAGAATATAGATATAACTACAAACGGATAGACAACTGAGCCGTCTTAGCTCAGCTGGTAGAGCGCACGGCTTTTAACCGTGTGGTCGTGGGTTCGATTCCCACAGACGGCGTTAGTTTGTAAACGATTTTTAATATATCATCTGTCACTGTCTTCTTGTTCTATCTTAACTAATTAATTACATACGATTTTAACTAGTATAACCCTTGTGCAATATTGCACATAATTTTTCAATATAAATCCGTGCAATATATTGCACATAAATTTTTAAAAAGTGAGAGTGACAAAATTATTTTTAAAAAAAATCTCTAAAAACATAGGAGTTGGGAGAGGAAGGGATTATTTTTTGCTTTTGAATTTTTTTTTATAGTTTATTTTGTTAAATAAAAAAAGTGTGGTGTGCACATGTTAAGATAAGTGTGATGTGGAAGTGGAAAGGTTTTTTTGGGTGTTTTTAAAAGTATTTCTTTTTTAACAATTAGTGTAGGTTGCACGTGTCAATTAATACTTTTGCTCTCCTTTCTCTATTTCAAAATGGAGAAAGGAGAGAGAGGGTAGGCCTATTTGCTTAAGATATATATAAATATAAATATATCGTCTATCTCTATCTTTTTCTTCTAGCTTTTAAACGATTTTAATATATCTTCTATCTCTATCTTCTTATTCTATCTACTCTATATATAACTAGTAATTAATTATATGCGATTTTAATATATCTTCTATCTCTATCTATCTTATCTATTAGAGCTGCATGTAAGTAGGTAGATTTACAATTCCAAATCATCTATTATAATGGTTACTAGTAATTTACACGTGCGATGCACGTCTTAATAAATATATATTTTTAAAAAGTAAAAAGTTATGCGTAATCTGGCATTGAACCTAAGACCTCTTTTATGTTAGGTATGCACGGGCGATATACTGGTTTGTTTGTCTACAAATGTTTATATTTGTTGAATTTAGTTTGGACGTGTATTATACGTATTTTTCTAATTACAAAGTTAGGGTTTGTTTTGTTACAAACCCCAACTCTCCCATCAAAATAGTAGAGATTATATATCTCTAATATTACATTCAACCTATGATTTGCCATCTCTCCCGAAATTCCTTCTCTCGCCCCAAAAAAACTCAGATTGATCGTGCCTCCTATCTATCTATATTTTTTGTAGGCGTGCATCGCACGTACATTATACTAGTTAATATTATAATGGGAGAGTTGGGGTTATCCTTTGTAGACAACCTTTAATTTGTAAACATTCAACAATTTAATCTCAACCATTCATTTTTAAGTGAGGGTCATATTAACCATTCAATTACTTAACTGTTGTTAAGTTACCATAATACCCTCAAAGTTTAAATTTATTTACTACATAATTATTTATAAAAGTGTCGCTCATATAAAATAAAAGTTTGTGTCACTAGGGATAATTTGTAAAGGGTATGTGATGAGTAAAGGGGATCTCAGGTTCGAAGCTAGATTACGTCTTATTATTTACTTTATAAAAATAATAATTAGAACGTGCATCGCACGTGTAAATTACTAGTTATATTATAGATAGATGGATAGATAATAATTTACACGTGCCATGCACATTTAATATATTTTAAAAAAATAAAGCAAAAAATCTGACGTAGTGAGGACTCGAATCTGAGACCTCCTTCATATTAGTTATGCACGTGTTGGTAGATTTATCGTGCCTCCTTTCTATCTATATTTTTTGTAGGCGTGCATCGCATGTACATTATACTAGTTAATATTATAATGGGAGAGTTGGGGTTGTCATTTGTAGACAACCTTTAATTTATAGTCATTCAACAATTTAATCTCAACCATTCATTTTTAAGTGAGGGTCATATTAACCATTCATTTACTTAACTGTTGTTAAGTTACCATAATACCCTCAAAGTTTAAATTTATTCACGACATAATTATTTATAAAAGTGTCGCTCATATAAAATAAAAGTTTGTGTCAGTAAGTGTAATTTGTAAAGGGTATGTGATAAGTAAAGGGGATCTCAGGTTCGAAGCTAGATTACGTCTTATTATTTACTTTATAAAAATAATAATCAGAACGTGCATCGCACGTGTAAATTACTAGTTATATTATAGATAGATGGATAGATAATAATTTACACGTGCCATTCACATTTAATATATTTTTAAAAAATAAAGCAAAAAATCTGACGTAGTGAGGACTCGAATCTGAGACCTCCTTCATAATAGTTATGCACGCGTTGGTAGATTTATCGTGCCTCCTATCTATCTATATTTTTTGTAGGCGTGCATCGCATGTACATTATACTAGTTAATATTATAATGGGAGAGTTGGGGTTGTCATTTGTAGACAACCTTTAATTTATAGACATTCAACAATTTAATCTTAACCATTCATTTTTAAGTGAGGGTCATATTAACCATTCATTTACTTAACTGTTGTTAAGTTACCATAATACCCTCAAAGTTTAAATTTATTTACGACATAATTATTTATAAAAGTGTCGCTCATATAAAATAAAAGTTTGTGTCAGTAGGGGTAATTTGTAAAGGGTATGTGATGAGTAAAGGGGATCTCAGGTTCGAAGCCAGATTACGTCTTATTATTTACTTTATAAAAATAATAATCAGAACATGCATCGCACGTGTAAATTACTAATTATATTATAGATAGATTGTTCGATAATAATTTACACGTGCCATGCACATTTAATATATTTTTAAAAAATAAAACAAAAAATCTGACGTAGTGAGGACTCGAATCTGAGACCTCCTTCATAATAGTTATGCACGTGTGATGCAGGCGTTGGTAGATTTACAAATGACACTAAGGCCTTCTCCCATTATAATCTCTAATATTAATATTGGAGAGTTGGAGTTGTAATTTGTCAACATGCAAACTCCTGCGTTGCACGTGCAACTCCAACTCTCCCATTAATTACAACAAAAACGAACAAATAAAAAAAATTCTACCTATTTAAAACGTGCAACGCACATGAAAAACAATTTTATAATATTTTTTTAACACTAAACATACACATATGTTGCACGTACAACTCAAATTCTACTATAAGCACGTGCATTGTACGTACAAATTGTAGTTTTTCCTTCAAAATATTTTTTCCAATTACGTGCAACGCACGTCCAACTCCAAAACTATTTCTTAACACATATATTGCACGTGAAAAATCCTCCAACTCTTATCAAAACGTGCATCGCACGTGAAAAATACTTAGTATTAGAGATGGGAGAGTGGGTGTTGTAATTTGTCAACAAACAAATCCGTGCATTGCACGTGCAACACCAACTCTCGTTTTTTACTTAAAATTAATGTTTTTTTATTGACACGTGCAATGTCGTAAAGCATATATTTTTTTAACTTTAAAATTTGTAAAATTAACACATACACCACATGGTTACATCTGAGTTTTTATTTTAAATCTTTTTATTAACACGTGCTTTGCACATCACGTCCAACTCTTAACACGTGCCTCGCACGTGCTATATTATATTACTTTAAAAAAATATTTATTAAAATGTGCAACTCGCATCCTAAATACTAGTCTCTCTATAATTCAAGAGTTTGAGTTGTATACTCAATTGTTATCAATTGCCAAAATACCCTCAAAGTATCAATTTATTTACGATATATAATTATTTACAAAAGTACACTCATATAAAATAAAAGTTAGTGTCGGTATCCCCAATTCTCCCATCGTTCAGGTAATCTCATTCCTCTCATCTTTCTCTTCAAAGGTTTTTCTTTTGTGCGTTGTGACGTGATTGGGGTTGAGATTTTTATATTGAGATTGGGTTTTTGAGTTTAGAGTTTATGGCTACATGTGGTTTTGTGTATTGTTTCGAATTATATCGTTTAATTTTTGTTCAGTTTTACACTTTTTCTATACAATATGACATATTGTTATTGGTTTCAAGTTTTTAACTCAAAATTGAAGTTGTGTAATTTGTAGACAAATCAATTCAAGAGGTGGGCTTGCATTCGGCATGTACAAGATTGCTGGTTTATTTATAATAGGGGCATTTAACTGTGTGGTTCGTGGGTTCGATTCCCACATGCGGTGTTTACTTTTAAATAAAATTAATTACATATATTTTATATACATCTATTGGTTTAGTCATTTAACCTGTGTTAAGCGGGGAGCCAAAAATAATTTCCAAGGTGGGGGTGAAAGACTGAAAGTGTATAGTGATTTTCGTTTCTTCCTCGTACATACAAAGTCAGTTGAGGAGAAGTAAATTCCTTGGAACTCAGTCGCATAGTCTCATATGCTTTATCATGGCCACTTTTATTTTTAGGATCTAATTTGATCTGCTGTTACTATTTTCTTGTATTGTCTCCATAACTAATAATCAGATAAAATGATGTTTAAGTGCAAAAACATTTAATGTCCTACACTTTAGGACAAAAAAATGTTTTATTCAATACTTAATCACAAATTTAACAATCAAAACTGAAAAAATTGAATAAATTACATTTCAGGTACTTCACATTAATTTGAACTTTTTTTTTTCTTTTTGGACTTTAATTAAGCAAAATCTGAGTAGCGGCTGGCTATGTAGTAGTAGGTCATACTAGTTGGTTGTGACCTTTTAGATTTGAGAAATGCTACACCTACATCAAATATTACCCCAAACAAAAAAGAACCCTTCCAACGTCTCTCTCTCTCCATCTTCTCCGGCCAGATCTGTCGCCTCCTACTACCGTTTCCTCCTTGCCGTCTCTTTTTTCTGCTTCCCCTGCCCTTCACTCCCGATCCCTTCTCCCTATTTTTCTCCCTCTTGTCCCCTTCGTGGTGGCTCCCGTCTGTGGCCTTTCCTTGCCAGATCCTCACTCCCGACCCCTTCTCCCCCTCCCTCCCTCACGATTCTCCTTCCCTCCTCCCTCCTCTCCCTTTTCCCCCTCCTTTACCTCTGATCTTCGTCTTTGATTTGGCCCTTTCTGTTCCCCTCCTTTACCCCTGATCTTCGTTCTTTTCTGTGGCCTTTTCTGTCCCTTTCGCCCTTCCGTTTCCCTTTTCCGATGCCTTTCCTTCCTTCGTCTGGATTGGCTTCCTCTGCTAGTGGCAATGGCGAGTTCCAGCTGTTTGCTCTCGGGTATTCCTCTGGTGGTTGGCTTCTTCCCCCCTCTGCGCTTCGACCTCTGCCAGGAGGTCTGTTCCGGTGGGGCCTCGTTTTCTCCCTTGGCGGAGTTCCGGCGGCGTCTTCCTTCTGTGCACGTTCGTGGGCAGCGTGTGCCTGCCTTTCGTGCTGCCATTCCCTCTGTAAGTTGTTGTTTTTTTTTTTTAAGGTCTGCTTCTTCTTTTGGGCCGGGTGTTAGTCATGGACCTTACTTGGGTTCAGGTGGTTAAAAAAAAGTTGGGGAAAATTTTTTTGGCTCCCCTTGGGCTTTCTGCGGCCCATATTTCCGATTCTCGGAACCTTCTAGGGCACTCCAGTACTTCTTATTCCCGTCATACCTCCTCCTCTTCCCCAATCCCCTTTTCTTCCTTTACCTTTCGTCCTCCATTAAAGTGCCACCGCTGTCTTCAAATCGGCCATCTGAAAGCTTTCTGTTCCTTTAAAATGAAGTGTCTGTTTTGTGAGAAGACTGGGCACCTGCAGAATAGATGTTTCTCTTTACAACAATTATTGGGTATGCCTTTAGAGGTGTCCATTTATAATTCCGTCCTTTCCGCGCTGGAGTTTTCTTCCTTGCGCTCCAAATTAGTGGATCTCAATTCCACTAAATCTAAAACAGCTAGAGTTTTGGAGAAGGTTCCTATCCTACCGACGCCGCCTGCGTCTCTGCTCCTTCCTTCCTCCTCGCTCATTCCTCCTGCTCCGAAAGCATAGACTCCTTCACCTCCACTTTCCAAACCCCCCAATATCTTGCTCTGTACTCTCACGCCAGATCTTCAAGTCAAATTGGATCAAATTCTATGTCTTGACGCCGTCTCTTTCTCTGGAGGTTCCATTTCCCACTCTTCCCTCAATTCGGTCCTCTCAAAATCCTTCAATATTTCTGACTAGTCTTAGGCTCTGAACGTTTGCTCTAATGGTGAAGTGGTTATTAATTGCCCTTCGGTTCAGATTCTGGAGGACTTGATAGCCATGAAATCGCTATCCTTGGGCTCCACTACGTTGCTGGTTCGTAAATGGGCCTGTGTGGGTGCTTATAAGGCGGAGTCTTGTTCTATATCTTCCAAAGTTACCATTGTCGGATTACTCCCTTTTGCTATTCCCCGAAGTTGGTGGCGGATATGACTATTTGTATTGGTGATCTAGTTTGCACCTCCTCAACTTCTCTACTTGCTTCAGGTTGTTTACAGGTGGAAGCCATCTTTTTATGCTCCCCTCCTCCCTCTCGTATTAAAGAGTACTCCCTCAGGGTTGGAGATTATTCATTCACCATCACTGTATATTACCATGACACTCAGTCTTCTTCTTTGGAGGGTCCTTCGGTCTCTGAGAACATCATGCCGCAACATCTTGTGGCTGAGACTAAGAAGGCTCTTGCTTTCACAGAAGGTTCGTCCTCTAGCCCGCTTGTCGCCTCTAAGTCTCAGCTACAACATAAGAAGATTCACAAGGGCAACTCTCGGGGTGTACGGTTCCCGCACTCCAACCGCCCTCCCACCTCTACTTCTTCCCCTTTCGCGCATTCTCCCTCCAAACCCCCCAATCTAGTGTGGATTAACCCCGATATTGCGGCCAGTTCTCCTTCTCTAGCTGCTGTGAAAACTAGCTCTTGGTCAGACCCTGCATTGCCTCCCGGTCAGCCTCCTCTGCTTTAATTCCTTCTCCGCCGCCTAAGCATCCGGTTCCCTCTGCCGTTGATGCGAATTGGCCCAACTGGTCTATTAACCCCCATTATGCTTCGGATTGGGACAAGTTCACCGCTGCAATCCCTGCCAATCCTTCTTCCAAATCTTCCACTGCTGTTCATGAAGTGGATGACAAGTGGATTGAGCAAGATGGTCTTCTTGGTGTTGAAGAGAAGGAGTTACGCAAGAAATCGACCGATTGCAAGGTACTGGTTTCCTCCTCTCCTATTAGTTTTCTTTATTACTCTTTCGGGCCTTTCAATGTTAATTACTGTTTTTCTTTTCTATTGTATCCGTGTAAGTTTATGGTTTCCTGTGCGGTTTTTGATTTGTTTAAAATTTGTGTACATGATAGTATTTCGATCCCCTTTTCATCGGCTATTTCTATAGCGCCCGGTTCTCCCGTTCCGGCTGAACCACGGCTCTTTGTTTAGTTTGAAGATTCTCCTTCCTCTACCTGTTGGGACCTTCTCGGTGTTGAGCCTTTGTTCAGCGGTGAAAGATCACCCCCCCCCCCCCCCCCCCCCGACCAATGTTACTCTTTATCTTCACCCCTCTTCTTCCCCAAACCAATTCTCTTCTCCCCTTTTGCCAAGTGCGAGGGTGATTCAACAGGATCAGCCAGGTTTTAAAGGGAAGCCCATTACCAATGCCAAGTTGGTTAGATCTAGTGCTCGCATTCGAGCTAAGAACCAAGGAAGGTGCTCTCCAGCTAAAAGAGCTTCCTTGGCTGCGCAAGTGCGCAATTTGGAAATCCCTCCCCCTTCTCTGGGTTGCTCCGTTGATTCCCAAGGTCCCTTGGGATTGGTTTACCAGATTCATTTTGACTCATTATCGGATCCGGCTCTACTTGACTTAGCTTCTAATTTAGGTTTTGTCATGGACCCAGCCAATCCTCCCTTTCTCAATTCTCTTCGTTTGCTCGAAACACCGAGAGCTAGCGCGAACAATCGTTCTAATGATTAGTATCTCTTGGAATATCCGTGGCTTAGGGTCTACCGCTAAACAAGAAGCTATTTATAACCTTATTTCTTCTCTCCATTGTGACTTCATTTCTATTCAGGAATCTAAGATTAATTCCTTTGCTCCTGCACTTGGTCGGGCACTTGGGGGCTCTCTCCTTTCGGATTGGATAGCCTTAGATGCGATCCATTCGAGAGGCGGGATCCTCTTTGGTTATAAGGCCTCTGCTTTTGACGTTATTGCATTCCAGCGCCTATCATTTTTCCTTGTCATCACCCTCTATTGGATACAGTCAGACTGTACTTTGACGGTCGTTTCAGTTTATGGGCCTGCTACCCATGATCGTCGTCCCCTATTCTGGCAAGAATTTCTGTCCTTTGTTGGTTCCATTCAAGGTCTTTGGATTTTTTGTGGGGATTTCAATGTCACCCGGTTCGCTCATGAACGTTTGGGGAATGCTTCCAATTCGGCGGACTCTTCCCAGTTTAACGATTGCATTCGATCCCTCCAACTGGTGGACCTTCCGATCAATGGTCGCTCATTTACTTGGTTCAATATGAGATTATCTCCCTCTATGGCTAAGCTCGATCGTTTTTTAGTCTCCCATTAGTGGATCTCCAAGTTCCACAACTCTTTTGCTCAAGCCCACCCTAATCCTTGCTCAGACCATGTGCCGATCGCCCTTCATTCGGATTTTAACTTCTCCAAACCTTTTAAGTTCCACTTTGAAAAATTCTGGCTTGAAGACCAGGTCTTCGTCAACTTAGTAGGGGAGTGCCTATTTGCTGTCACTGGTTCCTATGGTCTGGGCAGAATACTTTTAAAACTCCATGCGGTGAAATACGGCAGCAAAATTTGGCATAAACAAAAATTTGCGGATATGCATTTTTTGAAAAACTCCCTTCTTTCTTCTATTCAAGAGATTGATCGTGCGGAAGAGAACCATGTTCTCTCCCAGGCTGATCAATCGAAAAGAAATGAGTGTAAAAGGGATTTTGCTTCTCTTCTTCATTTGGATCATATAAAATGGGCTCAAAGAGCCAAAGTTAAGTGGCTTAAAGAAGGGGACGGGAACACGTCCTTCTTTCATAAGTTTGCTTCTCACCGTCAAAGATGTAATCATATCTCCTCTATCTTCGAAGAGAATGTAGAAGTCCGAACTAACTCCGAATTTCATTCTGTCTTTCTCAAATTCTTCAAACTCCTAATGGGTACTTCGATGCCTCGTTCTTGTCAGCTCAATTGGTTCAATCTTTATAGGATGGAGCATCATGATCTTTCTAGTCTTCAATTACCATTCTCTATGGAAGAAATTAAAGAGGCTGTTTTCTCTATGCAGAGTGATTCAGCTCCAGGACCGGATGGTTTCCCAATGTTCTTTTTTCAGAAATTTTGGGATTTTTTGAAGGACGATTTCTTGGCCCTGTTCTCTGATCTCTTCTCTAGTCAATTTTCTTTTGACCGTATTAATTATGTCAACATCGTGCTCATTCCAAAGATTATGGGCGCCAATCGAGTCTCTGCTTTCAAACCCATTAGCTAATTAAACTCTACTTTCAAAATCATTATGAAAGTCCTTGCTAATCGACTTAGCTCGGTCATTTCCCCCCTCATTGATCCAGGGTAATCGGGTTTTATTAAAAACAGATTTATCTTGGATAGTGTGGCTTCTGCTCAGGAAGTTATCTCCAATTGTCATCGTTCTAACTCGGAAGGAATTCTTTTGAAACTTGACTTCGAAAAAGCATATAACAAAGTTGATTGGAATTTCCTCCTTGAGATCCTGCTTCAACGTGGCTTTGGTCTTAAATGGATTGCATGGATTCAATCCAGTTTATTCTCTGGCATTTCTTCCATTTTGATTATTGGTACCGAAGGACATAAGTTTAAGTGTAAACGCGGCCTCCATCAGGGTGACCCGATTTCTCTGCTATTATTCTCCCTAGTCGCAGACGTTTTTAGTAAACTTCTGTTGCATGCTTGGAATTCCAATCTGATCAAGGGTTTGGGTGGTTTCAACGGTTTTCGTGGTATTCTTAATCTTCAATATGCTGATGACACGATTTTGTTCTTAAAATTGGACGGGGTAGCCTTGCATAACTTAAAACTCCTTCTCTACCTTTTCGAGAATGCTTCTAGTTTATCTATTAATTTCACTAAAACTTCGGTTCTTTGGCTAGGAGGATTGGAGAATCGTAATTTTGAAATTGCTCAGTTTTTTAACTGTGGTATCGCGTCGTTTCCTCTCCTTTACCTTGGCGTTCTGTTGAGATGGGGTAAACTACACAAATCAAACTGGACTCCGCTGATTGATAAAGTGGAGTCCAGACTCAATATGTGGGCTGGTAAACTTCTTTCGAGGGGAGGACGTCTTATCCTTGTTAATTCGGTTCTCTCGTCCATCCCTTTATACATGATGTCCTTCTTCTACATTCCTTCACGGGTTATTGCCAAGATCGACTGTATTAGACGGAACTTCTTTTGGTCGGGCTCTTCCGCCTTCAGATCAGCCAAACATCTCTGCAATTGGGGCTTGATTTGCAAATCGAAACTGGAAGGCGGTCTTGGAGTGATAAACCTCAGAAATCAGAATCTTGCGTTATTGGGTAAATGGATTTGGAGGATCCTCAACATAGGAGACTCTTCTTGGGCTCGCCTTATTTGTCTTAAATATTTCTCGCGTCATAAAATTTGGGAACTCCACTCTTCTCTCCCTTATTCGAACTCTTCGTTCTGGAAAGGTGTGTGGAAATCAGTATCTCCCTCTAAATGTGGCCTTCTTAAAGTGTGTGGGCCTGGAGCATGCGTTTTGTTCTGGACGGACCTATGGTTGGGCAACCTCTGTATTGCTTCTTCGTTTCCTGAGTTATTCCAGTTGGCTGCCAACCAGGCCGCTATTGTGGCCGATTATACCAATTACCACAATGGCTCCAGGTCTTGGCTCATTCCTTTCGTTTGTAATCTGCCTCCCCCCTTAATCCCCAGACTGACCTGTCTATTGGCGCAGCTTCAAGCTTACTCCTGGCAACCCCAGGATGCTTACTGCTGGAGATGGAACAGTTCTGGTATTTTCACGGTTAAGTCTTTCTATAACTTTCTCAATTCGGGAGGAATCTCCTCTCCTTTTGCTAACTCTATTTGGAAGTCTTTTGCCCCCCTTAAGATCAAAATCTTGACTTGGCTCGCTATTCAGGAAAAATTACTTACTGTTGATATCCTCATAAAAAAACATTGCGGTTGGACAAATTTGTGTGTTATGCAACCCGACTCCGGAGAACACTTTTCATTTATTCATTGATTGCCCATTTTCCCGGCTGTTATGGTGGATTGCTCACCGGGCTTGGGGTGCTTGGTTTTCCCGAATCTATGGACTCTTGGTTCACTTCTTGGCGCTCTTCCGCTGTCCCTATACGATTTTGTCCTTCCTGGGATGCCACTATGATGGCCCTCATTTTGATCATTTGGAAGGAAAGAAATCTTCGCATCTTTTCCAACTCCAAGCGTCCGATCTCGAATCTGATCGACGACCTCCTCTTCTTTCCCAAGCACTGGGCCTCTTCCTTGTCTCCACAAAGGAGTGTCTCCTTAAATCTTCTAAGAATTGACACTGTGGCTTCTTGATTCTATCAATTCAACTTCCTTCCGCCGTAGTGTATCGGTTTCGCACTGCTTTTAGCCTATTTCCCCTCCCCTTTCTCTTATGTATTTATTACTCTGATTGGTTTATTCTTATTGCTCTAATCGGTTTTTCTCTTCAGGTGTTTTGCCATTTGCATATTTCTGTTTTGGGCTAATGTGGTTTTCTCGCTTTCCTTTTGCAGCTATAAGCTTTCGAGAGGTGTCCCTCCCTTTTCAGTGCTGTTCGGCTGTTCTTTTGGGCGCCCGTTTTGCTAGCTCCTTTTTTCTTTGGTGTTGGTACAGTTCCTTCCATGGGACTTTTTGCCTTTTCTGTGGTTATATGACTGTATCTTCCTTTTTGCAAGGGATTATTTTGGGACTATATATGCACTACTTGTTTCTTATTGTGTTGTTTCTTATTCTTAGTCTTTGGGTTGGCTTAGCGCCACTGTTTGGTTCTTATCCTATTTGGGGACTATATATGCACCCCTTTACTTGTTTCTTATTGTGATGGTTCTTAATCTTAGACTTTGGGTTGGCTTAGTGCCATTGTTTGGCTCTTACTCCATTTCATTTTCGGCTTTGGTTGCTTTTTGATTTCTTTTTGTTGGTGTGGTTGCCCTTGTCGGCCCAGGGTGATGCTCTCACCTGGCTGCTGCTTTTCTGGGTTATTTGCTGTATGGGAGTATTACAATTTTAGCTCCAGTGCAGCTTTTTTTTAGTGCGTTCGATGTGCTGGGTTTGGAGGTTCGGCTTTTTCAGGTCGTTGGTGTCTTCTTCTCCCGCTCCTTGCCTCGCTTGTCAGGTGGGATTCATGTCCGTTGTGGGCTTATCCACGCTGGTTGCGCCTCTTGCCGTGGTCGTCTGCTTTGGCCACTGCAGCTGTGTTCTTGTTTGGGTGTCTGTTGTGTTTGTTTCCGGGGCTGTTGATTTTGGTTGCAGATTGTTTTCTTTTGTAATTGTCTTATTTACTTGCCTCGCGTGTCTGCAGGTCTTTTCTTTTTTATTCCTGTACTACAGCTTGTATTACTCCTCATTGCATTGTTCTGTTTTGACTTATTATATATACTATTGTCCGGGCTAGAGTCGTTCGACTCTATCCTTTTCATCAAAAAAAATATTACCCCAAACTTACACCATTTATTGTTGTGGGACCCTTTTTTGCTAAAAGACAAATCTAAATTAATAGATAAGGGTTGGACCCATTTTGAATTGTGAGACCCGGTTTGATTTTACACAATCCAAAACCCACATTAGTAATATCAAAACCCACAATATATCTTATCTCGATTTTTTTAAAATTCATTCCCATTAGTTACATTTTTTCACCGTTACATTCGTAACTACATCTGGCAATTATTTCAATTAGTTCATTCTCATTATTTATTTTAAGAATTCTACGTTACTAATTAATATCATAATATCTAGTACATAATTACAGCTTCTTTTCTTTTTGCCTATATAGCGTATACACTTACAGCTTCTTTGCGTATACGCTATATAGGCAAAAAGAAAAGAAGCTGTAATTATGTACTAGATATTATGATAACCAGTGAAGATTAATGACAGCAAGGTGGGCAAAATAAAGTACCTAACTAGAATTATCAACACCTAATAGTATTAGTTGGACATTTTTTTAAAATGTTAAAAGGTAGGCAATTGCCCACTGACTCAGTGCATGAGTGGATTCGTCCCTGCCTATTGCTATACCACTACCAATATAGATAATCCCTTGCCCAATATATGTATATTTTTTATATAAAAAAAAAAGCATATACACATAATACATTTGTTTGTTGTATAGTTTGATAGATGATTGCATAGCCTCTTATATAATATGGCACCTTCATTAATTACTTGTAAATTCCGTAGCTTCTCTTTTATCATACAAAGATTACTATTAACATTATTCTGTTGGATTTTAGTTTACTCCGTGAGCGTGAGTACTTTACTAAAGTTTAAGCCGTTTTCCCAATATGATCTTTTTGGCGAAGGCAACAATGGTGAGGTTAATGATGGAAACAGACATAGGTGAGGTGCTCTTCTATCTTTTGTTTAATTTTAGTTGTGGAGTAGTTGTTGACTTACATTTTGCTCCCTCCGACCCAAAGTGTACGAAATTCTAAGTTTTTTCTACACTTATGAAGAAAACCCTTGACTAATGTAAAGGGGAGGAATTTCCTTGTTAATTAAACTCTTATGACCCCATTTGGGAACGGATGTTAGGATAACTAGAACTAAGTGGAGATATCTAAGATACTTATAGTTATCCTATCTTTAAATCCAAGTGAAAACTTCTTTGAATGTAACTAGAGGTATCTCAACTTTTTTGGGTCCCCAAAATGTTAAAATCTATGTACTTATCTCACCTCCAACAAAACATAAGTCATCTCAACTTCAAAGCCCAATGCTCTCTTCCAAAACTATGTATTAAACCATGTAGGTATAGAAAAAAAAAATTATCTATAATAAGATGTATACATTTACTTTCACTTAAAAAATTATACTTGTAGTGTAGGTACAACTTTGTTTCCAGAGGCGGCCTAAATGAACTAATCATGGTAAAATTTCTTTAGGTGAAAAAGATAGTAGTTACTCAAGAGCATAGTTGGTAGTCTAATATAAAAATCATTAATAAATTTTTGAACAGTTTAAACATTCTCTTGAAAATTTAAAATGACCAATAAATTCGGTAAAATAAAAAACATAGAATAAAATACATTTCAGTTTGGAGAGAGTATAATTGTATAAAAGAAAAGAAAAACTATAATCCGATGGCTTTTGGGTGTTAATAAAAGCTTCATATAGTTGAGGCCAAGAAACCAGCTTTAAAAGAGTATGCCTGATGTTTTAGATGGACTAGAATATTGGAAATATCTCAAAAATGAGATCCTCAAATTCATCGTCAAGATTCGGTTAATTCGCTATCTCAATGATCAAATTTCTATCTGCTCCTCCTTATACTCCGCTGTATCTATACTTTGATGAAGGATGAGATAGTTATTTGCAAAGAGAAGCGCATCTCCGAAGCTGTAAATGGGATCCTTGTGAGATCAACAAACCTGAAACTGACCCATATATGCGGAGAAATCATACCTAAAAGTTCAGTAATCATTGTTATCATATATATAATTTAACAGGCAAATCCAGAAAATTCATCCTTTTTGCTATTAATTTACATCTGAGTTCTATTACAGATATTATCGTTGACATGACATTATGTGATATACTTCCCATTCTCTGCAAATGCACACTCAGAACTTTTGAATATAGACTACCTGCAATGTCAATTCTGACTAATAAATGCACAACACTTAGGGATCAGAACTACTAGTTAAAGGACGCTATATGATAGGTCCCATGGACTAGAGTTTTCTCTTTCCACGCTTTCCGGAATCGGTTTCTCGTAACCGGGTTAAGGAAGACAGAGGAGGCGGAGTGGGCAGACCAATTGATTCTGGGATGTCAAGGTCGACCTTCGTGGATGGGCCTGCCATTGCTCGTTTGATTTCGATCCCATGCAGTGGCTGAACTTTCACCCTGGCTTTCTCTATCTGCATATGATTCAATGGCAGGATCAGATTTCACTATAACAGACTAGCAATATGAGCAAAACCTGGCATTTCAACCAGCAATGAATATAATGATTACTCTTTTTTAAAATAATTTATGGAGTCGAATGACCAGGGGAAAACAAGTGTGATATAAAAACAAGTATGATATGCATACAAAATCATAAATTCCTTGTTCACATCTTTATATAAAACCAAAAAAACATAGTAATTAAGTTAAAAATACTAGTAATTTAGCACATATAATGCACATGGAAGGTTAGTTTAAGATGATGAGTAGTTTTTTTTAAAGAAAAAAAAGGTCAGTTAGTTGATGCTAAATTTAAATCGATGGTTGATATAACTGACTCAGCATGTGTGGATGATAAATAATGGGTGATTGATTTTAAGTGGATGGTTCAGAGATTGGTTTAAATCCCGATTGTCTACATTTATACAACTCCAACTCTGTAGTTAAAACTAGAGAACCCACATGCAATAAATAATAATGCACATGCCCCTTCCGTTTTCACTTTTTAATTTTTAGTGGATGATTGATATAATTTGTCTTCTCTATGTGTGGTTGAGATTTAAGTGATTGATTTTAAATAGATGGTCCATATAACTTCCTAAAATTGTGGTTGAGATTTCAATTTTAATAGTGTGAATGAGATTTAAATGGGGTGATTAATTTAAGTGGACGGTTGTTTATGAGTTAAAATTCCAAACTAAAAATGCATGGTTGAGATATATTGCAACACACAATAAACCCTCTTGCTTAGTTATAGAATAGAATCAATAGCTAGCAGAGATATACATCTCATAACTTCAGCTGTCGAAGGCTAAGAAAAGAAGTTGATTACATAGGCCAATCTGGTCATCACCATAAAAAAAATCTATCAAATAAAGGGTTCATACAAAATCAACAGTAAAACTATGCAGAGAAGAAAATGATTGTTTAGTTGGAATATATCTTGATAAAACCATTCAAGTAAAAATTTCATCAGAACAGTTTATAGTTATTAGATTATTTATATTTATAAAAGGATTTATTTTTAATTTTACAGGCTTTTGGATTCAGGACAGCCGTAGCACATAATATTATCTTATTCATTAATAACACCTAGATTGATAGAAAAAGCTTAGTACGGCACAAGCTATTGCACACATGACATAGTAACCTAGGACTGTAGGATGAGATGCAGACAATGGTCGTTGTCATTGCAGTGGCCACCCTTGGGACCAGTCAGGCTTTATTTACCATACATGTAAATAAAATAAGATAAGCACCTGCAAAATTCTCTTAATGTAACTAAATGTACTAATATCGAACAAGAGGAAAGGGAGCCTCATACTTGTAAGAGAAAAACTCCCTCGTATAGAGTAGTTGTACTCATATCTTAGGGTTTTATATGGACGATCCAAACCGTCAATTAAATTTATAATGTCATAAAACACGCATGTATACAAAAAAATCAAGTTGTTCGGAGGCTTCTTTGTCATGCATCGTTTAGTGCCAATTTGTTATATTGTTGACAAACCGTTCATTTTGCAACCACTTAAAGTGTGGATAAACAATCTCTAAACCACTTGATATTTTGTAGACTTACATATTATGACATAAAGAACAAAATGAATGGTGTTGATCATCCATATGGGGCCCCACAAAGTAATTACAAGCGTTCTATAGGAGAAAATTGCCTCCTACAAGTATGAGACTCCCTTTCCTGTATTGAACAATTACACATAAAATCTCTCCTTTCAAAAAAGGGACAAATTAGACTTGTCCAACCGTACAAACAAAATGAATGGCGATAAGTGATAACAACTATCTCCCCACAAGTCTAATCAATATAGCACTAAAAAGATCCAGTCTACAAAAATGTGAAGAATTATTAGACTAAGCACTAATTTCCTCCACTTCAATAGGACTGTGCCATAGGATTCCAAAAAAAATAAGGTTATGCTAAACAAAACCGAAAATAGATTCCAAATGTCAACACAAGAAACTTATGCTAAGCAGACAGCCCAACTTAGAAATAATCATAGAATTTTTACAACTGTATCCTGATGGTTTTTATTCAAATTGTTCAAATAATGAAAATTAATGTATCAATACCAAAAAATATTATATTGGATTCCATGTATTTATATACACAAGCCAAATCTATACCAAAAATACATACCAGTTCAAGGTGATGAGTACGTGAGTGGGCTTCTGATAATCTCTTCTGTAAGTCCTCTTCTTTTTTCCGTTCGTACTCAGAGTTCTCCATTTTGTTTCCCGTCTCACCCAATTCCTGATACAAAGCTGCAAGCAAACAACATCCATTACAGACTTTAAATGCCTAAGTAAAGGTTTGATTCATTCTCACAGTTGTTATTTGAGTAATAAACCAATTCAAAACTGTGCAACATCTACAAGAAGCTAATCTCAAATTTGACACTAACCAATAGTCAAGAGTAGCAAAAAAAAAGAACCTGCATGTGATTGTCAATAATAAAGGTTACTGTATCGTGAATTATTCTATACGAACATGTAGAAGATATATGATGGAATCATAAGCACCTGTTAATACAGAAAGAACCCAGATCTGTGTTGGAATATCATATAGTGTCTTCGCTAAAGTCAGTGATGACTTCAATATCTCCCTAGCTTGCCCAGTGTCATGGAGTTGCAGTGCTAATGTACCCAAAATCGTCAGATACTGAGATACAAGCTGAATATTTCCTAATTGTTGATGTGCTATTTTCAGTCCACTGGCCAAACGGATTCTGCATTCAGTTCAAAGAACGTTAAGGAAATGAATGTCAATTCTTATTCAGACAATAAGCTTACTAGCCACACATGAGAATAGGGAATTATATATATGTTAAGAATGGTTGCTGTATATAGCATACAACTCACTAGCTTAAGCTTTTGGGTGAAGTGGATATCTCAAAGGGAATGAGAGCACCACATTTCAAGAGGTCATTGGTTCAAATTTTAAACCTATTCAAATATAATTATTTAGCCCATTTTCTCTACTTTTCAGTACAGTGCCTCTTTCTACTAGAGGCCTTCCACATGGCCGAAAGATCCATGCGTAGAGAGCATGGATTACTTGATATATTGTTAGCACGCTGTCAAACATCAACTTTTGGATAAAGTGATTGCTAACAATATCAACATATATCACCTAGTTAGGGTAGTAATATGGAACCAAGTTTCTAGGCAATTCAAGTATCAGACAGTTTTAAGACGGATCGACCATATCAGAATGGGTTTTCGCCTACCAATCTGAGAAGGAGGTTCACTCAAATTCAGCTATGTATGAGAATAATCACCGAGTATCAGATGATCACGGTTGATACAAACGATCCAAAGCCTACGTTAACTAAGGTAGCAATGATTACCAAATCAACATATTAGAACCCCTAAACTTTTAATTGAAACAAAAACAAAGTGCAAGTCTGTGATATGTCAGCACTTGGCACCACAATACTACAACGAAAAGTTCATGTCCAAGTTCTTCTACTATAAATAATATTGAACAGTATAAATTCATTAGAAGTTTGTTGTAGCCTTAATTTGCATTATAAAAAAATTTAATATAAGATTTCACATAATTTAGTTTAAAAATTATGAGTGGTTCATTTAAGATTATCAAAATCATGTGAATCAAACAAATGTACTTTACATATTCTTAGAAAACCAGTTATACATTTTAAAAAGTAGACACCAGATTTCTGTATGATGATAAAATACACCCAATATGTTCAAGAATACCAAACTCAATACAATTAACTAGGAAACCCACACCAAACCTACTACTGACTTTTTTAAACCATTCATCTAGGAGTTCAAAATTTGAAGCCATTGGTCTAAAAGTTAATTTTAACTTTTGTACTGCATGATATTAGTGTGTGAACTTGAAGACTTCCTTCATGAGTGCACTTTTATAGCTTGTACAGTGGATGTTCCAGCACTATGTTCTCAACTAGTACAAAGGCAGGAACACTAGTCTTTCATCAGTAACTTTAGTTTAAACCAGAATACAATCTCATCACCAGAAGTTTGACCATTTCCATCTTCACGTACTCGGAGGCTTCCCTCCCTATATTGTAACCCGTAGATGAATACAATTTCCCTGTACCAAACTATTTAACATTCATTCAACTAGACTTCTTTACTAGTTAGTTAGAAAATTATTAAGGGCATTGCATTTATTTTTTGAAAAGAAAGAATACAAACAAACAGTTCCTATATTTTTACACAGATTTTTTTTTCTTTTTTTAGAACAAGGCCATAGCCACTCATTTACCCCATATGTATGTGACTATTAGGCTGTAATGACTAATAATGGTCAAAAGTTATTGAATCTTCTATATATACTTAAAATTAGATAATAGTTATTTAAATATTAATATTTATGGACAAAATCCAACTTATCCATGTTTGGGAAATACTTCCGCTCACAATAATTAGATCATATATACTTTAATGGCTGAGATTAAACGAGTTTAAGATAAGAACAAACAAATAATCAAGATTGTAAATGGCGTTAGGCGGTGGCGGTTCGGTCAAGGGGCGCTTAGCGCCTAGGGTGCCTAGGCACCGCCTAGGCGGTTGAATTTATTTTGCCGATTTAGTTAATTTTAGCCCTATTTTTCAATCATAAGTATAATTATGCAATCCAATTGCAAATATTCATCATGTTCTTGTGTAATGTGTAATTAAAGGGTGTTTATGCATAAAAAAAAAACTTTATCGTGCAATTAATGTGTAATATATGCAATTAAAAAAAAACAATTGTCCAATTGTAATATGTGCAATATGCCAATAGATGTAATATGTGGAACATGTGCTATTTTAATATGTGTAATAGGTGTAATATGTGCAATCCATCACCAATAATACTAAAAAAAGTAAAAACAAATCCACTACTACTTAAGATCCATACATAGTATATAACAGATTAATGGATTAATAGTAGTTCTCTTTTTTTGTGTTATTTTATAGTATTTAAAATTTTAAAAAGTAAAAAAACGTCTGGTCGTTGGACAACAGGCGTCCGCCTGATCGGCGCCACGGACGCATACTCAACAAGACGGCAGCCTAATCGTCTCTAACCACCTAGACCACCGCCTAATGCAAAGGCGATTCGTTCTCCTCCATCTGAGCGCCTAGGCGTCCGAGGCGAACGCCATTTAGAACACTGACAATAATAATAATAATAATTAATAAAAAAATAAAAAAATAAACCTCCTAATAACCGTTCCACGATCCCTTTTTCTCCATCTAATCATCTCACTGAAAGAGAGGAGAAACCCATATCCATCTCTCTCTGCCCTTGCTCCTTTACATATTTATATCTTACTTTCTCTCGAGATCCTCACCCATCTCCATCTTCCTCGTGCCATGATCGTATGACCACTGCGCCTGTCGTATTAATCATATTCACCAAAGCCACTATGATGACAATCAGGAAGACAGGAAGACCTTTGACGATGATGGATTTGATCCTTCGTTATGCTTTATCACGTATCCCCTCCTAAGACCCACCTCTTTCGGAACCCTATAATCAATATAACCTTATCCCCAATTCTTTTACGTTCCTCTCCTATTTTTAATTACAGATGGATAGGGCAGTTCAACTCCAAGATCTCTCTATGAAAACTACCGGATTAATCTCAAGATACCGCATTTCATTTCTTTTTTTCTTTTTACATCCCAATTTTAGAATTCAAGGGATGGCCACCAACTGTTTGACAAAATGTTAAAATAAATGTTTCTTATAAGTTCAACAGTGCATGTAAGGTGTTTGATGAGATGTGTGAGGTATCCAAGGCAAGTTTTCTTGGTCTTGACCTTCTTGTATCAATGTTGTTCTGGTGGTTTTGTTCTAGTAGCATATACAAATTTTGTTATATTAGAGAGTTTTCATATCTTGAGTAATTCTTTTGCCAACGTTTGATTTTCCCTTTCTTAAATTACAAGAGATTGGTATTTCTAGCATTTAAATAATATATAAGTTTCTATTTGTTGATGCAAAAAAGAAAAAAGCCATTGACATCTTCGTCAGAAAAAGGTCTTCATCACAATACTTAGCATAAGTGTCCCTTACCTTTTTGAGCCAATAATTTTTGTCCAACTAATGCAGTTTAAATGTTATCACATGCTAAGTATCATATCCATGAATTACAAAAAAAAATGACAGTACAAAGATGCATTCATGTAGTTCATTAATTTGTGCATGCCATACACATCTTAATTAATTTTTTAGTTGCAGTTTCATTAGGAACAAACAAGGTAAGTTATCCTTATACACGTTATTTGTCTTTAACAACATTCTAGGTTGCTTAATGCTAAAATTTACTTCGTGCACTTTAGCCAATTTTTTTCCTTTTTTTCTCCCTTCGTTCCTTTCTAACCCTTACCAGAATCACTTCTTGCGCTTTAACCAAATAGTGAATGTAAATACAAAATTTTATAGTCCGATTTAACAACATTAAAAGTACACAATTAAACTATAAGCTGAACGGGGATCTTATTGTTTTTTATCTAAATTTTCTGTTACGTGGCAAATGTGGTGTATAATTGTCCTGATAATTTTCTTTAGTATACATGCTGCTTTTGTTAATGACTTCATTGTGAACTAAGGTTAGGAAACAATTCACATACTGAAAGTTACTTGTACTTGTACTGACTACCAAGAAATGAAATCTAGATCTTTTGAGTTAAGATAACTCTGTTTCTGCTAATCCCATGATATAAATTTTTACATTTTTTGGGGGGCCAAGGAATGTGTTAAATTTTAGATTTTTGAATTTTCACTTTTTTCCCCTTCATCAGTCAATTTCTTATTGAATAGTGATAAGATTTTAATGAATATAGTTTATCAGCAACTTATTACCTTTCAAAAACCTAATTATCATCAATATCAAGTATTTTGTTATAAGTTGAATAGAATGCTCATATAGAGAATTAACTAATAAATTTATCATGTTTTTATATAGGTAATAAAGCTAGTAAATAAAAGTACCAAGAGAGGTCTTGTCTCTTCGTTTAGTTACATTTAAATGAATATACAACCATCGGTGTGTTCTTGTGGGCAGCTACCTTGACCGCCTAGGTGGAGGTGGTGGGTAGACCACTCCAACTATAGGATAGGCGGTGAATTTTGGCAGATAGTCTCTTAGGCAGTTGCCTATGCGGATCAAGGTAGAACCTAAGCGATTAAGGCGGGCTCCTAAGCGGTCATAGTGGTTGCCTAGGCATTTAAGGCAATCAATCTAGGCAAACGTGGACCCTAAAAAATAATAAATAATCCTGTTGAGGGTATGTGAATCTTACTCACTAAACCCGACCCAAGAGTTATAACATTTGTAAAATGTATTGACCTGTCCAATCCTTCAAAAGACTCATTCCCATCTTATAAATTTGTTAATTTGTAATTAATTCAATTTAATTCCAATGGTAGTCTAGTATTTACTTACGTTAAATTTCAAGACTTTCTTCCTGGTGTTATTTTATTTTTTCTAACTTTTTCTGAATTTTTTGGATTTTAGGAATTAAATATGAAATCAAATATATTTATTTTGAGAAAAAGAAGCCAACCACCTATGCAATGCCTAGGTGCCCGCCTAGGCGATAAGGCGGCAGGCGGTGCACAGACCGCCCTGCCTTGCCTTGCATTGACAATCATGGCTTCTAGTTTTTGACATGCATATCTATTTTTGAACTAATTTATTGTGGATACCCTTGTTCTCTTCTGATTGTTAAGAAGATTTCCAATTGCTAATGTGAGGCTACATGTTCATTCTCAATTTCTTTTATGTGTATCTAGTATTTAATTTAAGATCAGAGAATCAACACCCTAAAGAATGTAGGGGATCTATCTCTCACTTGCATAACACATCTATCACTTGCATTAGACTAACACACATATTTGACTGCATATTAAGTGTATCACATTTCTCAAAAATGATCTAATGTATCTAGTGCTCAGACCCAGTGCGAGGAAATGGACATACCACTCGTCCTTCAAGCTAGAAAGGAAATACTCACTGATGGTGCATGTAGGTGAGCGCTTGAGAAGTCTGCTAAACAACTACTACTTTATGCAGGACTTGCTTGAGAAGGATAATTTAGGCGAGGACAAAGATATATGAGGATGAAGTTGAGGATGATTTGAATGAGGCAGATGAAGAGGATACTTAAGTGAGGATGACGAGGAGAAGAAGTCAGTTAGTTTCTTTGGTTTTAGACTTTGAGAAGGAGTTTGGATACCATTTAACACGATGAAAAAATTTAGGATGGATTCTACATATTTGTACGTGATTTTACAAGTTGTATATTGATTAACCAAATCTGAAGTTTTTATTCTTATCAATTGGTTTGATGGGCCAGAAGTGTGATTAAATAATTGGTTTTGATTATATATATTGCACAAATGTTTTGTATGATTTGTAATATAATATGTAAATTGTGCAATTAATTTATGAGAAACTAAATTGCAATGTAAAGAAACTAACATCTGCCCCAATTGTTAAATTTTTTAAATTTATTTTACTATTTATTTAATTAAAAAAGTTTGACAAAATGCTCTTGGGGTGGTCATGACCATCCCAGTTGCATACTTTTAAAATAATATATTGATATTTATGTTTTTCTATTATAAAAGCACCAATAGCAAAAGTTGAATATGTCCAGAGACAATCTGAACCATTGATTTTATCAATATATTCAAATAACTGATATCAACCATTCATCTTTTAATTAGATCATGACCCTTCGTACTTCGGAACTCTCATCCTCGCCCGTGAGATCTAAACCGAAGGTGCTTTCAAACCCTAAATCCTCACCTCCGCTTTTTTCTCTCTTCCCACTCCTCTGCACATGCCTTCCTCCCTCCCTCCCTCCCTCCCTCAGAATTAAAAGATATGTCTGGCAATGGAAAAGGAAAAAAATGATATTAAGAATGACGATTGCCCAATGGTCCCAACCATTAGTTAATCATAGCGGGACCAAGAAATGAAGGAAGAAAATACTTTACCTCGATTTCTTTTTTCTTCACTTTGAAATTGATCATGTGTAAAGAGAATTGCTTTAGTTGCAACCATTGACCACATCATCATCCCTCCCTTCAATGGAAAACTTCAATTCTTAATACCTCTTCAAAGCCTTTTGAATCCTCCTCTGGTAAATCTCTCTCCCCTTCACTTTGCCTTCAAAATAGTTAGGGCTTCTATGAAATTTTAGGAGCTAATCACGGAAGTTTGTTAAATTTTGAATTTTATTGTCGTTTAGATTTGTTCAGTTTGTCCATCCTAATTATCTTGAAATAATGTTTTGTTGCCTCCATCCCACCTTAATACTTATGGGATGTTCTTCTGTGAAATTATACTTTCATTGTTCAGTTTTGTAGCATTTGACATGTTAAATTGGTTGATTGTCAACTTTTAATATTTTATTACTTTTTGTACTTAATAATTTGATTTGGTGGTGAAAATTTTTTGTTGTAGACAGTTGTAAAGTTAAATGTTGTGATTGTTTTATGAATTAGCCAATTTGTAAGAGTAACCAGGAGAAATTATGTGCTTAGTTTTCTCTTTGCTATTTTTTATGATTGCACATTGACTGAGCTGGTTAATATGATACTCTGAGCATGTAGATGGTTTGATTGTGTCAAATTAAATACCACAACCAATAGCTAATATATGGTTACCCTTGGTAAGATTCGATTTTGCTCCATAAGACCAACATATTGCACCCTCATTAAGAAGCCATTAACAAGCTAACTTTTCTGAATTTAGATAACTTGATATATGAAAAACAACCAAGGAAGAGCTAAATTGATGAAAAGCATGTTTGGTTTCTACATTGCCTTTCTTCTGTTCTTATTTGTTGGAACTTATTTTGTAGACAAAATAAGGTTTCTTATTACACTTCCAAAGAGTGTAAGGAGTCGAAGAGTTTGATAATACTGCATCTACTCAAACAGTGGATTGTACAAGTGATTGATTTTTCACATTCATATGTCGATTTCAGATACTGGCATGTATAATGATGCTGCTGTTTTGGAGTGGGAGCAACAGATGTAAGTTCTTGTTATTTGTAGAGGGAAAAACAGATCTAGGGCACAGTTCTGGTCCAGATCCGTGGCTGAACGAGTGGCTGGTGAGGTGATGGATCTGGAGGTGTTTGACGGCCGTCGGATACCTGCAAAATGCCTAGAAGCACTGGGAGAAATTTCGGCGACAGGCCCTCCGACGATCTAGTCAGTCACTGATAAAAGTGGATTAGGGTTTGAGTGGCAAAAGATGCATTACCTTCTAACAATGGTGAAGACTTGGTATTTATAGGCAGAAAGGGGAAACCCTAGTGAGTCGGGTTGGCCCTCTTCTGTGGGCCTGATTGGTGTTGGATCAGCAGGCGACCCAAAGTGCATATGGGCCTGATTTAAGAAAATTTGTAGATCCTATGGGAATCAGACGGCTCAGATGAGGCCAAATTTTCACCTATATCATAGGCCCCCCACTCCTAGAGGGTTGGGTATATCAACCGTCAAGGAGTTGTTCGACCCCGTGGAGAAAATTTGTCATCGAAGATTCAGAGTTGGCGTCGAGCGCTGAGCTCGCAGAAAGGTCGAGCCCGAGCGGAGCTATGAGAAAGCCAGTGAGTGCCTCAAAGTCTATGCCGAGCATCGAGCTTGTTCGAGATGGAGAAAGCTTCTGAGAAGGCTAGCGACTGGTTCGATGTGCATGCCGAGTGTCGAGCATTCTTGAGAAGGAGAAAAGTTGTGAGAAAGCTAGTGGCTAGCTCGAGATGCATGCCGAGCGTCGAGCAACTTGACTTGGAGAAAACTTGTGAGAAAGCTAGTGGCTGGCACGAGGTGCATGCCGAGCGTCGAGCGAGCTTGACTTGGAGAAAACTTGTGAGAAACCTAGTGGCTGGCTCGAGGTTCATACCGAGCATCGAGAGAACTTGACTTGGAGAAAACTTGCGGGAAAGCTAGTTACTGACTCGAGGTGCATGCATAGCGCCGAGCGACTTGACTTGGAGAAAGCTTGTGAGAAAGCTAGTGGTTGACTCGAGATGCGTGTCGACGTCGAGCGACTTGACTTGGAAAAAGCTTGTGCGAAAGCTAGTGGTTGCCTTGAAGTGCATGTCGAGCGTTGAGCGAGCTTTGACTTGGAGAAAGCTTGTGAGGAAGCTAGTGCCTGGCTCGAGATTCATGTCGAGCATCGAGAGAGCTTGACTTGGAGAAAGCTTGTGGGAAAGCTAGTGGCTGGCTCAAAGTGCATGCCGATTGTCGAGCGAGCTTGGGATGGAGAAAGCTTGTAGGATAGCTAGTGACTGGCTCGAGGTGCATGCTAAGCGCCAAGCGAGCTTGACTTGGAGAATGCTTGTGTGAAAGCTTGTAGCTGGCTCGAGGTACATACCGAGAGTTGAGAGAACTTGACTTGGAGAAAGCTTGCTAGTGGCTGGCTTGAGATGCATGTTGAGCGTCAAGCAAGCTTGGGATGGAGAAAGCTTGTGGAAAAGGTAATGGCTGGCTCAAGATGCATGCCGAGCGTCGAGCGAGCTTGACTTGAAGAAAGCTTGTGTGAAAGCTAGTGGCTGGCTCGAGGTACATGTCGAGAGTCGAACGTTCTTGACTTGTTGAAAGCTCGTGAGAAATCTAGTGGCTGGCTCAAGGTACATGTCGAGCGTCAAGCGAGCTTGGGATGGAGAATTTCATTAAATCAAATTACACTTGTTGTGCCCTAGTTGACACGTGGGCTGCTGACGTCATGGTGGTGGAAATCGAGGCGTTGATATCTTGACCACCGTTGGATTAAAATTGGATGGACGAGATCGTTGGTGGATATCGAAGCGTCTATGTGCTGTCTATATAAGCTCCCACCCCTCCCCTCATTTTCCACTTTGCTCTCTCTAGTTTTCACAGCTTCTCTCTTTAGGCACTGTCTAACTACCGGCGACCAGCTTTCCGATGTCCTATCCGATCACCAGGTAACAAGTTAATATTTTATATTATGTCGAGGGTTCGGTCTGGTTCTTCTGGCTCAATGTCTGGTCATGGCGATGGCGATCGTTTTTCCGACTCCACGTCTTGGGAGAGGAGCAAAAATGTCTACAATGTCAAGTTGCTTCGCAGTCGTAAGCCCTTTGTGGTGGAATCGAGTGACTCGAACTCATAGGCGGATGTGGCGGAGGTGGTCGATGAGGGTCAACCAGTTGATGTGGGCGCGGATGAGGAGGAAGAGGTGGAGGAAGTTGGGGGTCACGCGATAGAGGTGGAGGATGTAGTCGCGGGAGAGGGTGATGACGAGGATGAGGACGAAGTTATTAAGGTCGGTCCGTCAGGTAAGGCTCCTATTCTCAAGCCGTTGGCTTCGCTGTCCCCTCCAAAGGCTTCTCGAATTCGAGGGAGGAGAATGAGGTGGACCCTTCTGAACAGCCCTGCGCAACCGACTAAGTTTTTTCCAAAATATGGTCTCGCCATCCCCTATCTTCAGCAGCCGGGTTCAATTAGGATGTATCCGGTCAACATCGAAGATTTGGTTAGGTACGGAGTACAGCACTCTTCGCCGAGTCAACCGACACTTAAGACAGACAAGGTGCAGAGCGTTTTGATGAGTAGTGACCTCCCGCTGATACGGGCAAACTACTTCATCGGGCGGGAGTACGAGCTGATGATTCTAAACCCTGGCCTACGTCCTACGGACAATTTGGCCCCTTGGTATTGTATGTTTTCGGTCGACGCTTTCAGCTCGGGGTTGAGATTGCCGTTGCATCCGTTCATCAAGCGAGTGTTGAATTGGGCAGGTTTGAGCCCGATGCAATACGGCTCAAACTCCTGGAAGCAGCTCGTGTGCTTCATGTTGCTGGTGAAGAGAGGGGAGTGCCTCTGAAATTGAAGTATTTCTGAGTTGTTGTGGGGGTTAGTTCGTCGGGGGAGCACAAGGGAGTATATTACATCTCGCCTCGTCCCCATAAGAAGGTAGTCCATGGACATCCAGATTCCATAAAGGGATTGAAGGAGTAGTACTTCATTGTAGGGCTGCAATCGAGCCGAGCCGAGCCGAATATCTTCAGGCTCGAGCTCGGCTCGTTAAGGAATCGAGCTCAGTTTTGAGCTCGAGCTCGGTTCGAGCCGAGCTTTGACCGAATTCGAGCCGAATAGCTCGCAAGCTTAGCCTAAAATTAAAAAAAAAAAAAAAACCAAGCTCAAGCTCGGCTCGTTAAGCTATCGAGCTCGATTTTCAGGCTCGATCTCGGCTCGAGTCGAGCTTTTGACCGAGCTCAAGCCGAATAGCTCGCAAATAGCTCGATTCGTTTGCAGCCCTATTTCATTGTCCAAAGTCAGGTGCCTTGGAAATTTCCGACTAATTGGAACTTCTACAAACCGAATCACAAGTCACCAAAGAAAAAGAACTTAACGCAGGAGTGGAATGATGTGGATCGGATCGTCACGTGTAACAGCATCGGCTAGCCGAACGTTACCGAGGGGCACTTAGCAAAGATCGGACTAAGCCCTACCGACCTCTATATGTCTTTTGGTTCCTTTTATAGCTTCAATTTTTTCTTGCAGCGATGGACGATGTCGAAATTGAGGCGAGGAGGGCGTATCTGGAGAAGGCGAAGGAGCAGCCAAAAAATAGGACGGCCCCAGAAGAGAGTTCCAAAGGAAAGTCCAAGAAGACGAAAGCTCTCTCGATCCCAGGGACACCGCGCTCGACTAAGGCTATGCCCAGCTCGGATAACCTTAGGGTTTCGTCCATCCCGATGCAAAGGACATAGTAGGGGAGGAGGGGTTGCTCCCATGGTACTTAAGAGATTGTTGGAAACCTCTTGTTAAGGTTGAAAGTCTTGTTAGAGTTTGAGGTCAACGCCGAGCGGCGAGGACCTGAGAGATTAGGAAATCTCTCGTTAGCGAGCGACGAGGACCTGAGAGATTGAGAAATCTCTTGTCAGCATTTTGGGGTCGACGCCGAGTGGCGAGGACCTGAGAGATTGGAAAATCTCTCGTTAGCATTTGGGGTTGACGCCGAGCGGCAAGAACCTAAGAGATTGAGAAATCTCTCGATTGGAGAAACAAAGTTGAGGCATTTCGACTTGATTTGAAAAGAAATCTCATTGCTTTTATTCAATGTTGGGCTACCAAAGAAAAGGAGTAGCACCTATTACAATCACCGACTTGTACGTTGGCCCTTCATGGAACTTGATAAGATACTCTGCGTTTCAGGGTCTCTTAACTATCTTGTCCCCCAAGCCTTCGAGTCCGTATGTGCCTGGGCGTACCGCTTGGAAGACCTTATACGGGCCTTCGCAGTTCAGGGCCAGTTTGTCTTTCTTGGTAGGATCGGAAATAGCAAGCTTCCTGAGCACGAGATCACCCTCCTTGATGTCGGTCAGACGAACTTTCTTGTTGTAAAATCTTTCAATCCACTGCTGATATATATTTCTTCTGAGGGTGGATTTTTCACGGATTCGTCTATTAGGTCCAAGTTGGCCCTAAGATCACTCGAATTCGATTCCTCGTTGAAACCCATGATCCTAGGCGAAGGGAGCCCGATTTCCAGGGGATGACAGCCTCTGTCCCATATGTCAGGTTGAATGGGGACTCACCCGTAGAGATCTTCTTGGTAGTTCAGTATGACCAAAGGACACTGGGTAATTCGTCGACCTATAGCCCCTTAGGAGATTTGTCCTACCATTTTTTTATACCTTCTAGAATTTGGTGGTTGGTGTTTTCAGCTTGGCCGTTCGACTGGAGGTGTGATATCGATTAAAACCGCTGCTGTACCCCGAGCTCTTCACAGAACTTTCAGAAATTCTTGCCGACGAATTGAGTTCCATTATCGGTGATAAGTATGCATGGGATCCCGAACAGACAACTGATATGTATCCAAAAGAATTGTTAGGCTTGATGCTTGGTTATTGTGGCCAAGTCGATGGCCACAATGAGGAAGCGCCTTTGCCCCGAGGCCTTCGGAAAAGGGCCGATAGATCCATCCCCCACATGGCAAAAGGGGCCGGACTAGCAAGTGACTTTAGTTCGGCCTATGGCATGCGCCTGATCGAAGAGAATCTCTGGCAGAGGCCGCATTTTTTCACAAGATCATAGACGTCTTGCAGTATGGTCGGTCAATAGTACCCGTGGTTGAGTACTTTCATCGCGAGCGACCTGCTGTCCATATGGCACCCTCCATTCCCTCGTGCAACTCCTCCAGTAAATACTTGGCTTCATCGGAACTCAGACATCGAAGATATGGTCTCTCATCCACTTTAGTGTATGAGCGCTTGAAGAGTACATTGTCAATCAAAATGAATCTCTCCGATCGGACTCTTATCTTCCTGGTTTCGGTCAGGTCTTGTGGGAGTTCGCCATCTGTCAAGAACTTCCGGATGGGATCCATCCAAGTTTCCGCTTGTATGTCCGGGTTGAGGCAAAGGACCTCGGGGTTCTCGATGTTAGACTTGAGGAGGACCTTGACTAGGACAGTGTGATCTAGGCCCTCAAAAGACTACGAGGCGATCTTGGACAAGGCATCAGCCTGGCTATTTTATTCTCTCGGAATACACTCGACAGCAGTGCCCTCGAAGACTGTTAAGAGAGTGACGTGTGCCAAGTATTGGATCATCGAGTGTCACGGGCTTCATAATTCCCGGAGATCTAGTTGACCACAAGCTGAGAGTCGTTAAAGGCCCTCACTCGTCTTGCCCCTACCTTGTGAGCTAGCATGAGCTTGGCGATGATCGCATCGTATTCCGTCTCGTTGTTGGAGGCCTGAAAATTGAGACGTAGGAAATACTGAATGACAGTCATCGGGATCCCTGAGTATGATACCAGCTCCACTTCCACCCTCGCAGGATGATCCATCGACATAGATCTCCTAAATTAGTTCATCATTTCAGATTTCAGATGCTTCGAGAATGGTACATTTGGTGATGAATTCTGTGAGGGCTTGTATTCTAATGGCTGTGCGGGATTGGTAGCGATGTCATGCTGGCTCAGCTCAATTGACTACTTGATTAGTTGGCCGGAGTTTTCCGGTTTGTTGCGGACTAGCTTAAGAGGCCGATCTGTCGGAACTTGGATGGAGTGGGCCTAAAAGTATGGCCAGAGTTTCTGAGCGGCCAACACCAATGCGTAGACGGCCTTTTCCATCCTGGTGTATTGAAGCTCAGCGACGTGCAGGACTTGGCTGACATAATAGATGGTTTTCCAGACCCTGTCTTCCTCCCTGACTAGTATGGTGCTGAGTGCGTGTTCTGAGGCGGCCAGATAGAGAAAAAGGGCCTTGCCCAGCTCTGGTTTGCTAAGGAGCAGGGGGTTGGCCAGGTAGGATTTCAGTTGGTCGAAAACCTGCTGTTGAGGTTCTCCCCACTCGAAGTTTTTCACCCCCCGGAGAGTTTTGAAGAATGGGAGCGTCTTTTCTCAGGACTTGGAGAGAAACGGTCGATGGCCGTCAATCGACCCGTGAGCCGTTAGACTTCTTCGACATTTCTTGGAGGGGCCATCTCCAGTATGGCCTGAATCTTTTCGGGGTTCGCCTCAATGCCTCGCTGGCTGACCACGAATACGAGAAATTTTCCCGAGGTGACGCCGAAGGAGCATTTGGAGGGGTTGAGTCTCATATTGTGGGATCATATGACCCCGAAAGCCTCCTTAAGATCACTGACATGATCTTGCCCTCTGCGACTCTTGATGAGCATATCGTCAACATATACCTCTATGTTCCGACCTATTTGTTCTTTAAAGACCCGATTGACGAGCCTTTGGTACGTAACACCGGTGTTTTTCAGCCCGAAGGGCATGACCCGGTAACTGTAGAGGCCTTGGACGATTACAAAGGCAGACTTAGGGACGTCCGGAGGGAACATTCTAATCTGGTTATAGCTTGAAAAGGCGTCCATGAAGCTTAGCAGCTCGTGACCCGAGGTCGCATCTATCAGAGCATCGAAACTTCGGAGGAGGAACATATCTTTAGGACATGCCTTGTTGAAGTCTGTGAATTTTATACAGATCATCCACTTCCCGTTTGGTTTCTTCACCATCACAACGTTGGCCAACCACTCTGATAGTTGACCTCCTGTATGAATCGAGCCGAAATGAGCTTGTTCACTTCTTTTATCGCATGTTGCCTGTCAGGAGCAAACTTATAGCGCTTCTACTGGACTGGTCTCGAGTCCGGGTGGACGCTTAGCTTGTGCATGATGAGGTCCTCTGAAATCTTTGACATATCCGAGGGCGTCCATACCAAGAGGTCGGCATTCTGACGGATGCAGTCGATAATGGCCAGCTTTAAGTCTGCAGCGAGAGACAAGCTCACTTGGAACCATTTAGATTTGTCCTCTCCAGAGAAGGGGATCTCCTCCAACTTGTCGACGGGCTCCGAGCCCAACGAACTCCTGTCAGACGGAAGTTCGACTGCGTCAAAGGGAAAAACTCTACCCCCACCGCGGCCATATAGCACGAACGAGCAGATTTTTGATTGTCTCTGACAATGCCGACCCCGTGGTTGGTAGGAAATTTCATCTTCAGGTGATAGGCAGAGGGCACTGCCTGGAGGGAACAGAGGTCGAGTCTGCCGAGGATAGCATTATAGGTGGTCTTGACGTTGACCACCATGAAATCCATTGCCTCTGTTCGGATGGTTAGGGTCGCTCCGACTGTGACATCCAGCATGACGATTTCCTTAATTTGGACAAGAACACCCGAGAACTCGTGAAGCGTGTACCTGACCGGCTTCAGCCTCCCGCGAGAGTTTGAGCCCTTCGAATGCGGCCAAAAACAGGATGTTGACTGAACTTCCGTCGTCAATGAGGATGCAGCGGACCTCGTGTTTGGCCACGCCGAGCCTGATTACCGGGGCGTCGCAATAAGGCAATTGAACGCTTTCTAGGTCTTCGTTGGAGAATGAGACCGACAGTCCTTGATCCTTGGGGGCGGATAGTTATGGACTGAGTTAATCTCCCATACAAAGGCCTTGCAGGAGTTGTTCGACTCTCCCCATAGGGCCACTGTGGACACAGTGAAGAATGACCAACCCAACGGCTTCTTCGGGCTCGGGTTCTGCCTCTGGACGTCTGTTGGCTGTTCGAGGAGGCGAAGCCCTCGGATTAGTTCGGGTGAACTCCCTTAGGTACCCCATTTGGATGAGGACCTCAATCTCGTCTTTGAGGGCCCGACAATCATCAGTTTCGTGCTCGTGGTCCCAATGGAACCGACAGTAGAATCTCTGATCCCTCTTCTTATTGTTGTTGGATCGGGGAGGATGGCGGACGATTCCCTTATCCTCAATTTTCATGAGGATAGCCGACACACTCTGGGTCAGCGGAGTGAACTTCTCGAAGCGGGGGACAGGAGGTGGTCGTCTCTGTCCGAATGCATCTTTCTGAGCCTTCTTCGTAGGCTCAGAATCATCGACATTTCTCTTCTCCTTGGCTGATATTTCTTTCAGACCTTCAGGTTGCAGAACCTCCTCGGCTCGAATGTACTTTTCGACCATGTTGAGGAGGTCGGGAAAATCAACGGGCGGCTTCTTCGCCAAGGAGACCTTCAGATGGCTGTAGCAAACATTGTGCCGGAAGGCTGCAAACGCGACGCAAACATCGAAAGAAGAGACCGCTCTAGCCTCGGCGGTGAACCTCCGCACAAAGTCCCGAAGGGACTCTCCTTCCTTCTGACTGTGGTCCAGAAGGGACGTGCTCGTCTTCTCGATCTTACAACTAGTCCTGAAGTGAGCAAGGAAGCTCGCCTCGAGCTGGTCAAATGAGAAAATCAAGTTTGGAGCAAGCTTTGAGAACCACTCCTGTGTCGGGCCACGCAGAGTGGCTAAAAATGTGCGATAGAGGAGAAGATCCAAGGCACTATGAATAATCATAAGGGTTTTGAACCCTTCCATATGATCAGCAGGATCAGACTCTCCATTGTACATCTTGAACTGAGACAGTTTGAAATTCCTCGGAATCGGAGCGTCGAGGATTCGAGCGGAGAACGGGGGTCGGGTAGGTTGATACCTCCGATTGGATTGTCCTCCACACTTACTGATCCGGGCAAGGCGATCCTCCATCTCTTGGAGGCGCTTAAAGACGGTATCATCCTTTCTCACCGACTGGGTCGAGCTGTGAGACTCTTTACCCTGGTCTTCCTCTTCCTAGCGAGGGTTGTTGTTTTGACGCTTGGTTCTGAGACCGCCTCGAAGAGCCTAAAGGACCTCGTTCCTGAACTCCTAGAACTCGATTCTCGTGACCGGGACCTCCTCGCCTTAACTGTTCGGGGGTGGACGATCTTTCGGGGAGTGGCTGCGCCGCTGCTCCTGACCCTGGGATGGAAAAATGCTCTGGGTCGTAGCCTGGTTAGAGGGGGAAGCTCCGCCCCTTGATCGATTGAGCTGGTGCCGGAGGTCATCCACAGTCTGTCGATTATTGATGACATTCCGAAAGTCATCAGCTGTCGGGGGCTCGGATTGCCACGCAACCGAGCGTGAAGCGCTCGGACCAGGTCCTAACGGACCCTCGGCTCGCCGCCTTCGAGACCCTTGTGTTCACATGACTGCGAGACGGATGGGGAAGGTCTGCATGACGTCCAGCCATGATCGCTCTCTTGGCTTTGGGTGCCATGGAAGGGCACAGTAGTGGAATGGAGACTGGAGTCTAGTCCTAGATCTGCCTGGGTTTCCCACAGATGGCGCCAATTTGATGTTGTTTGGAGTGAGAGCAACAGATGTGAGTTCTTGTTATTTGTTGAGGAAAAAACAGATCTAGGGCACAGATCTGTTCCGGATCCGTGGCAAGACGAGTGGTTGGTGAGGTGGATCAGCAAGCGGCCCATAGAGCATATGGGCCTGATTTAAGGGGATTTGCGGATCCTGAGGGGATTGACAGCTCAGATGCGGCCAGATTTTCACCAATATCATATATTTAAGAACATTACAGTGTGCTTGATGTGAAAATTGTTTGTTGTTGTTAGGAACTTTCTCTTCTCTCTTTCGTCATGTCTTTATTTTTTTCTCTTCTATGATGATGGATCATTTGGTTCATAGTTTCTATTCAGCAAATAACCAAGGACAACACCAGTAGGCCATCGGCTCTTTTTGCAGGAGCTCGTGAAAACACTGGGTTATGATTCAAGATGAGTGAATTTTGTCATGCAGAGCATCAAGACAGTGAGCTATAATATCTTTCTGAATGACAGTTTGGTAACAATCTTCTTTTGGATGGTGTTACACAAGGTAACCCACTAAAAAATCTTGTTTTTGAATTGTGTTAAAGACTTCATCTGGGGTTCTAGCTGTAAACCAAATTCTATTTGTTAATCAACAATATACTGTGGGTTTATAATATATATACCTTTTACGTGTGTTTAGTTAAATTTTTATTTTATTTTTGAAAACTTCTTCTCATAGAAGTTCATGATTTCTCCTACCAGTCTTTTCCACCTCAATCAAAGAGCCTGAATAGATATAGTGCATATCGCCAACTAAAGGTGTAAATTAAGGTTAGTTCATATCTACATTGTATAAGTCAATCATATAATTGTGGGTTGGTTCAAAATGTTATGCCAAATTTCTTGAGACTCAATTTCAAAGCAGTTCATTGAAATAGAAATTTAAGCAAGAAACAACTTGTAGCCTGAAATTTTGTTAGAATCTATCATTGATTCTATGTGAGCTAAAAATAGTGTTGCACTGTTTGTCTTGTAGGGGTTGTTAGATAGCTATTTGTATATAATTTGACATATAGTTAACCAGATGGATATCATGGATTACTACTCAAGAATACTCCTTTTTGTCTTCATAAAGCATTTTGTGGATTTGTGTAAAAGTTAATAGAAGCGTGGTTAATATTATCATAAATTTTAATTGTGTGGTTAAGTTGCGCATGAAAATGTTAACCAATCAGACACAATGCAACTATAATTTGTTTAACTTTCCAACTTGAATTGATCTACAAAGTAGGAAAGTTTAAAAAACATGATACTTCAGAGAATTATATTAAAGATGTTTAATATCTGATATTTGTTAATTGGATGAACATAACAGCATTTAACTCTCTTCTCGTAGCAGCTTGTAAGTAAATTGTACAAAATTAACAGGTTGGGAGTCTGCTCTGGAATAGAAGATAGGTGACGTTCAAATTCTTTAAAACATGTATAATATGGTATCTAGATATATAAGCTTCCTCCATTTTTCCATGTTAACAAGTATTAATCTTTACTATGTCTTCAACAGACTATTTTAAGATGTAGTTACACAGTATAGTCACGGTTGTTTTATACATAGAAACAGAGTCATGATATATGAATCTGGAATCTGGTTTTATTCTTAAGTTGAAAGTATACGTTCCATACTAATGAATGAGACAAAGCACTCCTCTCTTCCTTTCAACATTAAATGCCTTGTATTCATTGAGAAAATCGGTAGCGTAAGATGTGGAAGCAACTTTGGAAGGGTTCACAAATTTAAGGATTTTCTTAAGTAGGTCAAATGACTTTAAAATTGTAAAAATTAATGAACTTCATGATATGACATCTTAATCGTGAGTAACTTGTCAATCTGTTTGGTTTCTCCACCCCGTTTTTCTGTTCCTGACATGAACATCTTATCCATATTTATATATCTTTTAAGAACAAGCAGATTGAAATCATCAAATCATAAATCTTGTATAATTCAAATCGTAATCCTTCAACGAAGCATATCACATGCTCGGTCCGTCTGCTTACAGTCACTGCTCTGCTCATCCATTCAATCCTTTTTCCTGACTATTCTCTTGATCACTGAAAAGCGGGTGTGCGATCCAATCCCAGTTGATCGATCTCGAATGACCCCCTCGATAAGGTCAAGCAACAACACGGTTTACGGTAGGTTTTTTTGTATTGTAGTCTGTGGAAGCCAGACTTCTAGGAACAGACGCATCTATCTGGATCGAGCACCCTTTTTTCAATAAGCAATTTCCAAGCACCATCTAAGAGGAGTGCAAACACCATCCTTAAGTATTGCATCTAAGGTCTGACAAAAAACTTGGGAAGCTACATCTTCACTTCAACAAGGTAGAAATTGCTATAGTCATTGATTTAATTAGGAGACTTCTGAGATGAGCCCAACCATTTCAGAATCTCCTATTGTTGATGAAGTGCCCAAAAGCTCATGCATAAAGGGAAAATAGAAACCATTTCAGAATCTCCTATTGTTGATGAAGAGCCTAAAAGCTCTTGCATAAAGGGAAAATAGAAATACATTCTTAAACTATGTTATTTCTCATAAAAATATCATTTATTAGATTAACTTTTAAATAGCCTCAAGATTCTTCATTGAGGCTTTATGTAATATTAAAATTGTAATATTGTCTGTCAAAATTAAAAAAAAATAAACATGTATAATATTGTAATGTTGTGTCATATATGGGCAAATTGTTTCTCTTTCTGATAGCAATAAGACCGTGATCTTCTACTCTATTAACAATAACGGTGGTATGTTGTGCGCTGATATAATATTAATATTTGTAAACATCGTTTATACTTTTTTATGTGATATATCATTTTTTCAAGTGCTTATTGGATCTCTTAACAGTGACCGATACTCATCTTTTTTCATGTAGCCAATATTTACTAAGCTATGCTTTTTCAGTATAAAGATAAAGCCATCTTTCTAAATTGTTGAAGAATTCAATTATATGAGATTCTCAAATTAATACCGTAGAAGTAGCTATGCTTTGATCATTAGCAAGTAAACTCAAGCAAACATGTTTCTGTTTTTGCTGTTATTTCTCCCTTTCCTATTTCTTGATTGGACTGGGATTAGTTAACTTAGAAATGAACCATAATAGTTCACCGTTGCTCCTTCATTTAATTCCAGAAAGTGAGACAAATGTGTTAAAATCTTTCATTTCTCCAAAAACTTTGGAATCTGGTGCATTATCATCTTTTTCTATACATCATTGAATGAAAAGGCCCAAACAGAGGTTAGGTACGATAACTAGATCTACATGAAGGTATCTAAGGTACTTCCAAGTATCCTACATTTTGCTCCATTTGGAAACTTTTTTGGAGGTAAGATAACTGTAGGTATCTTTTTAGATCAAAAGGTTAAAATACCTATAGTTATCTCACCTAAAAAAAACCTAAGTTATCTTACCTCCAGAGCCAAATGCTCTTTTCAAAAATTAACTATAGGTATCCAAACTTTGCAGGTTCAGATCAAGCGACGGTTGTATATATCTACCTTCACTTAAAAGATACCTGGCCTTATACATTGAAGGAGAAGTTGATATTCACAGAAGTACAAGTTATATGATATTAACTGTTAAGAGAATACTTGGTTTAGTTGTAACCATAGTGGTGCTTTACCGCCAGTTTCTCAGAAATAATAATTACAAAAGAAGCTTTGTTACATGAAGGTGAGGTCGATGTATGGAAACCTTACGCTACTCTAAATAGCTTGTTATGTTTGTAAATAGTTTTCATCAGAATATACTACTTTTTTGTGATAAATTAAAGAATCGTTGTTTCCAATGTATGACATCAGTATGAGATAGAAGTTCATGGGGTTGAGTTCATTATGTAATAAATTTGATCAAACTTTTGTTTACTAATGTCATTTATGATAACAATTTCTTTGTTTTATTGCAATATGATATTATTCCAAATTGGAAAAGGGAAATATATTCTTGAGTAATATAATATTAGACACATGCACCAAGTCGCGTGCACTTAGTGCACATGGCCAATTTCCAGTAGTAAATTAAAAAGAAAATATTAATAAATAATAATTTTTAAAAATAGTATATGAGACGGCTTTAAATCTGTCCCATTAGCAAGTGCTATTGTGACAATCATTTTTGTCTCTTTTGGTAATTTTTATGTCTAATCTAAAATGTCTAATTGGAACAATACTGTTTGTCACAATTGACGCAACTATGATGGTTTGAGTATTTGAGATAGGTAAATGGAATGACAACACCGTCTCAAACGGGCTATTGGGACAGCAGAGGGGTTGTAGGGATCACTTTTGGCCGTCTTAATCGCCCTATTTTCTTGTAGTGGGTAGAACCAAAAGAACTGGGGTTGAAGCTATTAATAACGATTTGAATTGTGTTAATTTGGCAAAGGAGGAGGCCCTTAGTTGAGTGGAGAAGGACTCATGTAACCAACCCAGAATAATTGGGATAAGAGCTTTCTTGTTGTTGTTATTGTTATAATTATTGTTGTATTTACTTGCCCTACTGTAGCTTCCTTACCAAGTGAATCATATAGTCATCTAATTCTTGGAGCATAGGTCTATCCAGCCCCCACTGGTGAATATGAGTATAGTTGATAATATATAGTTGGTTCATAAGCTCATTAGCATAAATCTTGTGTAAAATGGTTTCAGAACAATTAAAACATGAAAACATAAGAATTGTTAAAAGTTCTAGATGCAAAATCAAAAAAGTACACTATATGGTAAAGAAAAAGAAAAAAGGTCTTACCGTGCCTCTTGTAGATTATGCTGCCTCATCAAAAGAAGCCCGTAAGCAAATACAGTGCATGTTTTCTCACGAACTCCCACAAAAGAATCCATCACTCTGTAAACAGGTCCAACTAAATCTAGAGCCTACATGTAGTAAAAGAAAAAAAGAAGGAAAAATGGTTAGAGGACAAGTCTATTTTTTTTACCCATTTAACGAAAACATCTAGAAGTGTCACAGATTATCCAAAACTGTTTTATAAATTCTAAGGTAGGAGATTTCACCTGTGTGGACGATTCTGCATCACCAATACAGATATAGGACACTGCTGCATAAACTTGATACATAGATTGCAATGATTTGCTTTCAGTCAACTGAAAAACCAACATCTTTCTGGTTAGACTAGAAGTGGTATTCAAATTAGTTCATTATTTTAAATTGGTTTTACGTAAACCATAAACAGACAATGAAAGAACAAACCTTAGTAGCTTCTATGTAATGAAAAGCAGCTTCATGGAAGCAACCAACAGAGTGAGCATACTGTCCTCTAAGCATTTCAATGGTGCATTCACACCCTTGCAATATTGTTGGGAATCGGATGAACCAATTTATCATTTGAACTAATGCCTGGAAGCAAGGATTATGAATTAGATTTACTTTTTTTTGCATAGATGACAAGAATTGTTAACCCAACATGTATATCTAGCATAAAAAGGATACCTTTTGACAAGGAATACAATTCTATTTGTTAAAGAAAATGTATTTTATTTACATCTTACCTGCTGGGCTTCAACAAACTCTGACCGGGTAAGTTCCACTGCAACTTTGTTTTCAAGAAACTGCATTAGAAGCATCAAGTATAACCCAGCAATCCAAATATCTGACTGTTGCAAATCCACCTCTGTAAACCATACAGCCATACTTATAAGCAATAAATGAAATTGAAGATAAAAAATAAAACAGAAAAGAATTAGAAAAAGATTAAGAAGATATGTATATATTACATCTTATATGGCCAGTGTTGAGAATTTGGGATTTTTTCTTGGAAAATGATGTATTTCCAATATATTGCTTTAAAATAAACTTCAGCTTTATCATACATTGAGTAAGAAAAGTTAATAAAAAAACTCCAAAGGCACTTATTTGCAGAGTCAATGTATGATTTTATGTAGAACATTCATGCACACAGATTTTCTCATACATGAGGCAGAATCATGTTGCAAGTAAATTGAAGCCATAGACAACAACACCTCCCCCACTCCCCCACTCCCCCCCCACCCCAACCCCCCCCCCCCCCCCCCCCCCCCACCCCCACACACAAAAAAAAAGGAGGAAAAGAAGTTCAATGTTACAGTATTAGTTATCTGCAGGCCAACTGTTACAATCAATCAAAATTTTCAAGTAGCATCCAAAACTATTCATAGATGAGTACCTACACAGAGGTGAAATATTCACATGAGAAATTAATAATCAAGCATATAATTGTTATCTCAAATACTCAAACACCAAGACATGCAGACATATACGCATTTTTTTGAATACGAGAGAGAGGAGGTGGTGTGGACGATATTGGATATGCCCCCACACGACTGTTTATAGATACATGTTTGTTCACCAGGAAGAGGATCCAATTCATTCTTAGCACCTTTATCTTCCATAGCATTTGAGGATAAAATTTCCAAATTGCCTGCCGATGTCATTTTTCAACAAATGGAACAAATTGGTACATTTGAACAATGGTTAATCAACGCCAAACCACGTGAACTTCTTATCAGAGTTGATGGTTGAGTCATTCATATGCACGTCTTGATTACCAGTATACCAACATTGGCATCTGATAGTAGGTAGAATTAGATGGTCAACATAATAGTTTACTAACTTGGGGGGTTTGCACGTTTGCAATCACATAGGATTTAGATATGTGTGTTTATGAATGTGTTAATCTATGCATCTTATATAAAATGTACACATAGAAAATGTATACAGAAAATAAAGAAGGGGGTGTTGTTTTGAAACTTTACCTGCCCATCAACTAATACTAGAAGCTGGTTTTTAAAACCAAGTGTACTTAGAAGCGTCCGCTTCAAATGCTTAAGTAGGCGCTTAAGTTAAAGCTGTCTTTCTAGCGCTTAAGTTAAAGCTGTCTTTCTAGCGCTTTTTTTTAGGAGTTGAACGGTGCAATTCAACGGGACAATTTTTTAGTGATGGGAATTAGTAGTTAATGGGTTTAATCTGAACCCAATACCCAAATTAATAGTTTTATTAATAGTTTTCTCATCAAAGTCGCCTCTCTCACAGCCCCAAAACCCTCATTACAACCTCCTCCACTCCTCTTGTCATAGCCTGGTCAACCCCTTACCGATGCCGCCTCCTCCACCATTCCTTCATCGCATTCGCCTCCCCAGCCCCATGCCACCGCCGCCACCTCTACTCCTTCGTCTTCCCACTCATAACAACCAACATATTCAGATTAATCAAAATTTTGTGGGCGTGTGTGTATATATATATAGGGGTGATCATATCCATTGATACTAACCATCCATGAAAAATCCAAACCCTGCATCTTGTACTACATGCCTAAGAAAAGCTACAGGTGTAAAATCAAATTATTTGATGTTCATTTGTTTATTGTTTTACAACGTGGCAAAATTGTACGGCTGAAAAAATAACTATTTTTCCAACGACATTATGTATGGGGAAATGAACTTTGAATAACTTAAAGTTTACACCCTTAGCCTATCTTAAGCATGTAGAACAAGATGAATGGTTGGGACTTTTCATAGGGGGTGTGTATCATAGGGAGGCATCAAAGTAGGGGGTGAGGTAGGGTCTCACCAGGTCACCCCCCCCCCCCCAAACACAATGAAGCGTTTATGAAGTAGCCGATTAGCGCTAAAGTGTGAAGTAGTCCTTGGACCCCTACGCACTGATTGACGCTTTTGGAAACCTTGTTTAAACTGTCGAATATTGGCATTCGAACATTTACTCCCCGCCAACCCCCAACACAAATGCACACAACATCAAATCTGATGAACCCTTGCCCCTAAATCTTGCAACACATAACGATTGAAGAAGAAAAAAAACACATGCATAAAAGCAAAAGGAGTATATAAAAAGTTTCATCTATTGAGATGAAGCGAAACTAACTGGCACTCCTAGTTGGCAGAGAGAGATAATACATCTCTTCATCGAATCGGTTGCAATCAAGAGAGATTTTAGCTAGCTTATGAACTGCCAAACCAAACTATTCTCTCATGAATACGCTCCACATTAGGCGGAACAGACAGCTGTGTTGTAAGAACCAGGTCGGGTCCAACCGAAAGATGCCCCCAAACTAGTCAGGTTTTACATAAAACCAAAAGAACCAGACTGAATCAACTGATTCCGTAGTGCACCATGGAACCGAGTTCAAGTTGAACTAACCGGTTTAGATTGCCAATAATTATTTTTTAAATGTCGGTAAAAGGTGACCTTTGACCTTGGTTGACAACAAATGTTCCGCTTAGTACTTACTAAACCAAATTGCGAATATTGTAATTTTTCATATGAATATAAATATTGTATATGTAATTGAGTATTTAATTAAAGTAAACCTTCTTCGAATTAACCTTGGTTCAACCCAAGTAGAAACCAAATGGGCCCCTAAAAAAATTGGACCGACTATCTCTCCGGTTCTATGGTCGGTTAGATTTTTACAACATTACTAGAAAGGAGTTTTGTACATCTATTCACTACGTCTAACATTCAAGGGCAGGGAAGTAAACCGTAAAATAAATGACAAACATTGAAGAGGTGTGAAGGATGCCATTGATTTCCTTAATTAACTAACTGTGATAGATTAGATAATGTTTTGCTTATCTCATGTGTGTGTGGTGTGTGTATAAACGTTCACTAAACTTTCATACACTCTTTTGCAGTTGGATCTGAGACTGTGTCCTCGGGTTACCTATTTTGATAGATCGGATATGTTCCAAATGTATTTGAGAAACCTCCCGTTCGTAAAGTTGTGAAATAGAGAACACATTCTGCATATCATTCTCAGAATCAGCATAAAAATGATATTCAGAGTGTTGTATATAAGGTTCGTGTTTAATGTCACAAACTTCCCACAAAAATACTTCTTGAACAATAACAAATTGATTGGGTCATGTTCTAAGAGATTTAGTTTTTCAGATCAAAGAAGCTTATATTGATCAAACAAAACCTATCTTAGAAGTTCATGCAAGTCGAGGTGCACAACTCATGTATGACCATGCATATATAGCGATAGATGTCAAATTGTGTATCCTATTGTGTATCGTTTACATGGTTTTTGTATGGTGTATCCTATAGTAACGTATCATGCTTTGTAAGGTTTATCCTTAAAATAATATTCCCTAGAAATATGAACAAATTAGAACATGGAGTGACAACCTAGCAAGAATAATTGCTAAAAAAACGTGAGATGCATACAGGAACCACATATAAAAATAAAGTACATTAAAAATTGTAAACTATATATATATATATATATATATATATATATATATACACATTAAAAATTGTAAACTATATGGGAAGTCTTCCATTGTGCACCACCTATGGTACACGGTGTGTGCACTCGGCCTTCCCGCCTTCGTATCGGCGATCCGAACCATTCACATTGATCTACACATCTAAATTAGTCTAAATATGTAAAATCAAATCATTTGAAATTCATTTGACCATCCATTGAGTGTTACAAAATTGTATGGCTGAAAATCATTATTTTTTATAGTCACGTGATGGATGGGCAAATGAATTTCAAATTATTCGATTTTATATATTTAGACTAATTTGGATGTGTAGATCAATGTGAACGGTTCGGATCGTCGATACGAAGGCGGAAAGGCCGAGTGCACACGGAGGGGTGGTGCACAATGGAAGATTTTCCTATATATATATATATATATATATATATATATATATATATATATATATATATTATCAAAAGATTGCAACCTAGATAATTATGACTTCTTAATAATTTTTAAAATTTAATCTCAAACAAATTTACCCTCTTATTTTAGGTTCTATAAGTTCATAATTCTTGTTGTCATGTTGAGCAACACCAATTATTTCAAGTCTTTAGCTGAATGATACGAGATACAATTTGAGATCCAAGGCGAGAAAAGAATTGTAAGGGTGAAAGAAAAGAAGATTAAAAACTTCCAACATATAAATAACAATCACATAATATTAAGACTAAATGTCGACATAAACATTGAGAATGTACAGATGCGCACAACTGCATGTCTTTTGTGCACACAAAAATTATATTTAGTTACTAGTTTTGCCCGTTGACACGTGCCTACGGCACGTCTTCCGAACGGTGCACATTGTTTGATCATAGAAAATATTTTTGGAGGTCCAGCAAATTAATTGAAGTAACAAACATATTATATGATAAACTTTTGGGGGTCCAGCAAAAAACATATTATATGATTTTTTTGATTTTTCTAAATTATTTTTAAAGTTTTTAAATTTTTAATTTTTTTAGTTTTTTAGTTTTTAATTTTTTTTAAATTTTTTAAATTTTTATTTTCTTAGTTTTTTGAATAGAAGATGGAGGGAGAGAAGAGAGAGAGAGAGAAAGAAAGAAATAATTAAATAAATATAGGAGTTGTTTTGAGTGGGGGATTTGAATTTGAGTTTTTGGGGGAAACTTTTGGAAGGAAAAATATGTTTTGTGAGGTTAGATCTGGGCCTTTGATTTTTGGGGAATTGAAGGAGAGCCACTTGATAGCTTTCTTTGTGTTTTATTATATAGATTACACGTATAAATAACTAGTGTAACAATATCTAAATAACTAGTCGTACCTGAGGAGTACCCAAATGCACCCAAAGAGTACCCAATTCATTTTCTTTTCTTTTTTAATTCATTAAAATAATTGATACGCACAAAAGGAGTACGCGAGTGCACCCGCACCCGACACATATCTGATACCAGTACAAGGCCTAAAATAGAGTATTCGTGCTTCATCGATTACGAATGTAGGCAATTCACATTTAATACACCTACCATATGCTGACTTTTCACTCTTCTAACTCCGACAAAGGCAATCTAATAGATGTATCAAGTTGTTGAATATGTTATCTTGAAGTGAAAGTATTCTAACAATATATATTTCACTAAACAATTTTTTGGAATATCAGCCAATATATCCCATTATATCGGGTGATATATCAGATTTCAACCCATTTGCTGGTGATGTTTGCTCAAAAATTGGAAATGAATATCTAAACTTCAAATGGGTAATGGGCAAACTCCCAAACAGACATGTTGGACAACACTTTTTCTGGTATCATTGTCATATCGAAAAATTATAAGCTGGTGTGCTCGAAACATCAACCAATACAAAGATATATTGGTCAACTAGCCTGGTGATAAATCCAGCGCAAAATACAATTTGACTCAAAAAGGACAAGTTACGCATGCAAATATAATAAGACTATGTAGTAGCTAGTATACTGAGTAATCTTAATTATTGATGACTAACTTTAACAAAAAATCATTTGGTATACACAAACTATTAGCCAACACAGCGGGAAATATTGGCAGATACAATTACAAAGTCTTTATCCCAAATTTTTGGGGTCAGCTACATGAATCATTCTCCTCAACAGGAAATATTGGGAGATAACATTGACCTATCAGAAACTACTGCACCCTATGTCATTTGATAATGCGGAGAATTATTTTGGGCTGGTGTTACTTCTTTCCTTTTGTAAATATTTTCCAGGTCCAATATGTGTGTAAATGGCTAACAGCCAGTGCATAAAATATTTAAATATGAATTAAACAAATATAATACCAAAGTGTAGAGAAGCTTACCTCTGGTGTTATCGACAATACCCAATTTCACTAATTCCTCTGCACAAAGTTGAAAAACAAATTGGAAGATGAGTTACCACAGATACTTGCAGAAAAGAATAATATAATTTGAATTACTACTTCTAAAATACATCAACACTTGAACTTATAATCATTAACTCTGAGGTTCCACAAAAACAACAGCCAATATTTGAGAAGAACTATAGGAATCCTGTGACACTTAAAGAAAGCCCCAAACCAGCAAAAGATTACTGAAACAGCAGAAAAATAAATCGGGAAAAAATTAAAGTGTGTCCTCAAATAAACACACCCAGGCTTACCATGAATCAAACTTAATCCCGATTGTATTCGCCTTCCGCATTCTTTAAACACCCCTTTTGGCCGTCCCAACATGACGGTCATGAGATCCACAAGTGCATACACTGCATTCTTCGGAAGCCACTCTCCATCTAAAGGAGGTGGTGCTAACTGCAAATTATCTTCAAAATCCAGTGGCATATCCCCTGGATCAAATCCAGTGGCAGCTCTGAACTGCTCCTCGAGCTGTTCCTTCTTCTCAGAGAGTCCCGAGCTCTCCTTCCGATGCAAATTAGACTGTGATAGGGTCCTCTTCAAAGAGTCGAGCTCTGCACTAAGTTCTTTGATTATGAGACGCTTCTGTTGGTCACCCTTCATGGCAGCATCCAGCTTGTCCACATGCTGTGAAGCACCCTTGTAGTCACAGATTCTCAACAAATAGAAGGTTTGCAACAGCTCGTGATAGAAGAAAATGCCAACGCAATGTTGTTTCTGTGAGAGAACAATAGAATATGCAATTAGATTATGACATACAGATGAGTGCAAATCATGATAGTTAATTATTGTCAAAATCTTCATTGTTCTCTTACTTCGTCTTTGGACTAATCGGGAAACGGGTTTGCTTACTTGAACATCGAGTTTAAGAGATGTGTAATCATGAATGTTTCAGATTAGAGTGTGATAGAAATTTGTGATTAGTTTCTTAATTGGGTATATTTAAGCACGCCCTCATCTTGCCAAAAATTGTCTTGCGAACATGGTATTGAGTTATAAAAAAATATCCAAAAAATGAAATCCATGGATGGAAAAAAGGGTCTTCAGATGAAGTATGTAAATTCTAGTATGGTTATTATGGTACATGAATAATTGCTTTATATGCTTTATGGTTGCCTAAGAAGCAGAGCCAGGAACGACCTTTAACACAACAAAACGACCCTGGAAACTTCTTAATAATACTACAATGAAATGGCAACTGTCTTGTCATTTCCAAACAAGTGTCTGCCACGATACAACTTCCCTGTAAAAGTGTTCATGCTTCATAGTTGGTTCCACAGGCTAAAACGACATGCCCACAAAAGTCTATACTTATATTCTGTCCTTCCTAGAACCTACTTCCTTAATAGATTCAAAAAAAGTCATTGAAGGATTTGCATCTAGTAATGCATGCACAGGATATATAATTTCTTTATATGCTTTATGGTTGCCTAAGAAGCACAAACAAACACGTTGCATTTGGAAAAAAAACTACAGCGAGTGGCAAGTGTCATATCGTTTATGAACGAACAAGTAGTTGGCATAACACAAGTTCCATATAAAGGTAAGGTGTAGATATGCTTCAAGCTAAAACATTTGCAATATGTTTTCCAGCACGAAAAAGTTAAAAAGCCCAACAAGAGACTCCTTATTACCTTCTCAGGCCCCACCGAATCCCAAACCTCGGCACACCTCCTTGCCGCAGCCTCCACGGCCGCAGAATCCTCCCACCACATGAGCTGCACGTGCAACGCCGAGGCAGCAAAGAACATCCTCAACTCCACCATCCCCACCCTCTCGGCCGCCTCCATCCCCTTCCTCAACGCCCCCATCGCCCCCTCATAATCCCCCTCGACCGCCATCGCGGACGCCAGCTGCGCGTTGAAATTCGCGCCCCACATGGCCACCGCGTCCTCGTCATCGATGAACCCGTCGGAGGTTTCTAGAAGGTTAAGGGCTTTGAAGAGGATGTGCTTCTGGGGGGGGATGGCGCCGACGAGGGAGTAGGAGCGGGAGAGGAGGGAATGGGCTTGGAGCTTGAGGGGGAGGGAGGAGGGGATGCGGGAGAGGAGGAGGTGGGCCCGCTCGAGGTGGGACTTGGCGTGGGTGAGGTTGTGGGTGTGGGTGAGGAGGAGGTCGGAGAGGCGGAGGCGGGTGCGGATTTCGGAGAGGGGGAGGAGGGAGAGGTTCGATTGGAGGAGGGACTCGAGTAGTTTGATGGCGAGGGAGGGGTTCGATTTGGACTGGGCTTCGTCCGCGAGGGACCAGATGGCCGTCGTTAAGGAGTCGAACATGTGTGTGTGTGTGTGTTAGGGGTTTGAGAAATCGTAGATCAAGATTCATTGTCAAGGCAACAATTATTTATCTGCTTATTTATCTTGTAAGCCCGGATGGGTTTCTCGCTTAAGCGAAACCAGCTACATATGATATAATTTCCCAAAAACACCTACAGATCTCACGGTAAACAAATAAGAGCATCCACAGTTCGTTAGTCAAATTTGCATAAAATACATACTAATGCGGTTTTTTTTTTGGGGTGTGGGGACAACAGGTGTGAGTTCTCTCAATTTGTGTGGTGAAAATATCTACGCAGCACTGGCGTCGGTCCGACCCTGGGCAGCTGGAGCGCAGAGGAGCTCGAAAGGGGGGACGGTTGCTTGGCTCGGATCCAGGAGCTCGGCTCGGCTGGATCTTGTGTACCTGCACACGGCCTCGGAACACCGGAGTAAGTCCCAGCGACAGACCCTCCGACGGTTTAGTCAGTCACTGGAAAAGAGACTGGGCAGCTAGGGTTCAGGTGGGGAGAGTTTTGATTACCTTTCACAGCGAGGAGGGGGTGGAGTATTTATAGGCAGGGGTAAACGGGTCTGGAGCCCTGATGGGCCGGGTTGGACCCGTTTGCCCATGGGCCTGAGCTGTCTGAGGCCTATTAGGCTGTAGCTGGCCTGAAGATCACAAGGGGGAGGATCCAAAGGAGATCGGAGGGCTCTGGTTGATGTTGCATAATTTACCCTATATCACAAGCCCCCCACTCCTGCGGGACGGTGCCGGGCTGGTCGTGGAGGAGTAGTTGAGTCTCAGGGTAGAGAGTGGGAGGAGGATTCCTGTGGTTTTGGGGTCGGCCGGAGTCGACGGTCGAGGCTGTAGGGGCTCGAAAGGCGAGCGAGGCCAAATGACTTGGTCTGTCGAAACTACCCCTGTGCTCGAGGTGCAGGTCGATCGTCGAGGCTGTAGGGGCTCGGAAGGCGAGCGAGGCCAGATGACTTGGCCTGTTGAAGCTACCCCTGTGCTCGAGGTGCAGGTCGGTCGTTGAGGCTTTAGGGACTCGGAAGACGAGCGAGGCCAGATGACTTGGCCTGTTGAAGCTACCCTTGTGCTCGAGGTGCAGGTCGACCGTCAAGGTTGTAGGGTGTCGGAAGGACGAGTGAGGCCAGATGACTTGGCTCGTTGAAGCTACCCCTGCGCTCGAGATGCAGGTCGACCGTCGAGGCTATAGGGGATCGGAAGGACGAGCGAGGCCATATGACTTAGCCTGTTGAAGCTACCCCATTGCTTGAGATGTAGGTCGATCGTCGAGGCTGTAGGGGGTCGGAAGGATGAGCGAGGCCAGATGACTTGGCCTGTTGAAGCTACCCCTGTGCTCGAGATGTAGGTCGACCATCAGGGGGCCGGAAGGACGAGCGAGGCCAATTGACTTGGCCTGTGGAAGCTACCCCTATGCTAGAGGTGCAGGTTGACCGTCGAGACTTTAGGGGGTCGGAAGGACGAGCGAGGCCAATTGACTTGGCCTGTTGAAGCTACCCCTGTGCTCGAGATGCTGATCGACCGTCGAGGCTATAAGGGCTCGGAAGGCGAGCGTAGCCAGATGACTTGGCCTGTTGAAGCTACCCCATTGCTTGAGATGTTGGTTGACCGTCGAGGCTGTAGGGGGGTCGGAAGGACGAGCAAGGCCAGATGACTTGGCCTATTGAAGCTACCCATGTGCTCGAGATGTAGGTCGACCATCGAGGCTGTAGGCGGTCGGAAGGACGAGCGAGACCAATTGACTTGGCCTGTGGAAGCTACCCCATTGCTCGAGATGTAGGTCGACTGTCGAGGCTGTAGGGGGTCGAAAGGACGGGCGAGGCCAGATGACTTGGCATGTTGAAGCTACCCCTGTGCTCGAGATGTAGGTCGACCATCGAGGCTGTAGGGGGTCGGAATGACGAGCGATGCCAATTGACTTGGCCTGTGGAAGCTACCCCTGTGCTCGAGATGTAGGTCAACCATTGAGGCTGTAGGGGGTCGGAAGGATGAGCGACTCGGAGATTCCAACTGCCGTAAGGTGAACCATTTTTCACGAGAATCGAGGAGTAACAGTAACTGTTTTTACGAGAATCAAGGCAGTTACTATGACTGATTCTCACGAAAATCGAGGAGCCTCACTCCTCTATATATACTCGCCCCTCCCCTCCTTTCTCATTTCTTACTTCCGCTTTCTCTCACTAGGATTCAAAATCTCTCTCTCTGGCACTTTCCGTCACCGTCGACCAGTTTTCCGGCCACTTTTCCGACCAAGTCACAAGTTAGTTCTTTTAGTTATGTCTAGGGCTCAGTCCGGTTCCTTCTCCTCTACCTCCGACAGCTGCATCCACACGGGGCTAACGGATTCCACCACCTCTTCAGATAACCGGGAGGCTTCGACCTCGTGGGACGAACCTGAAGAGGTGTTAGTCGTGCAACCTCTGCGGACTCGCAAACCCTTCATCGTGGAGAGTAGCAGCTCGGGCGAGGATGTTGCAGGGGGCAAAGGTGAAGAGAAGGGTGAAGGAATGGAGGAAGGAGAGGAAGGGGACGATGAGGCCGAGGGTGGTCAGGTCGGGGGAACGGACTCCCCCCAGAGGGCCTCCGCCCTCGAGCCGTCGGTGTCCCCATCGCCCGAAAAGGCCCTGAAGGCTCGGAAGAAGAGGGTGAGGGTGACACTACCAAGCAGCCCTGATAGGACGATTGCGCCTCGGAATTTGGGGGTCCCGTTTCTTCCACAGCCTCGGTCGATCAGGAACTATTCGGATGATGTAGAGGATAAGGTTCTTTATAGGGTGCAGCCCTCGTCGCCGAGCCAAGTGAGGGTTAAGATGGACAGTACCCCCACGGTCTTGAAGGGGGAGGATCTCGCATTCATTCGGACGAGTTTTTTTATCGGTAGGGAGTACGAGCTGTTGGTCCCGAGCGCCGGTCTTCGGCCGACCGACCCGCTAGCACCGTGGTACTGTATCTTCCCTACGGATACATTCTCCTCGGGGCTGAGGCTGCCGATCCACCCCTTCATCTGGGATGTTCTCAACTGGTCCTCGTTGTGCCCGATGAAGTTTGGACTGAATTCCTAGAAGCAGATGGTCAGCTTCATATTACTATGTTCAGAGCAGAAGGTACCGCTGCGGTTGGGTGTTTTCCGAGCTATGTTAGGGGTCAGCTCATCCGGCGAGTTCGAGGGGATATATTATGGGTCGCCTTGGAGCGGATGCAGGGTCGTGCACGGACATCCCAACTCGATAAAAGAGTGGAAGAGAAAGTATTTTGTCGTCCGGAGTGAAGATCAGTGGGACATTCCGACGAGGTGGAACTTCTACAAGCCGAATTTCAAGGGGTCGAAGAAGGGTGACCTCTCGGCCGAGGAATGGGGTTTTGTGGAGCGCCTGCAGAAGAGCCACAGCATCAGCTGGCCGAAAGTGATAGAGTGTCACCTAATCCGAGCGGACTGAGCCCCGCCTAGCCCCGTATGTTTTTTGTTCATATTTATTTCTGTGTTTCTCTTTTGTGCTCATCGCGTGTTAATGGATTTCTTTGCAGATATGGATCCCGAGACTATTAAGGCGAGGAGGCTGATCTTGAAGAGGGAGAGGGCAGAGCAGGCCGAGAAGGGGAAGTAAGCGGCAGCTCCTTCGTGAACAACCTCCGAGGCTCCTTCCGAGCCGAAGTCGAAGAAGCAGAAGGCGAGCCAGCCCAAGGAGGTCGCCGTTGCGTCGAGCAAAGGGGCTCCGAAAGCGTCAGAGGTCTCGCAGGGTCGCCTCCCTCCTCTCCGTGCCGATGCCGAAGCCATGGTCGGGGAGGAGTGACTGCGCCCGTGGGCCCCAGACTGGTCCATTCGCCAGGGGGACTCCCTAACCGAGGCCCCAGTCTCCGTCGAGTTTGTGGACAAGATGGCCATGCCCCGAGCCGGCAGAGTATGGGGGCTGACACCTCCGAAGCGGCCTGCATGAGGTGGGCTCAGGCCAGCGTGCAGGTAATTTCCGAGGCCTTCGGTCTAATCTTCCTTGTATTCCTAAGAATTTCATTTTTAATTCCAAGCGTCTTGACCTCTACTGCAAGCCTGTATGTCGGGGAACCAGGTGAGGCGGCTTCACGAGATGGAGCTGAAATATGAGAGGAGCCAGACCAACCACTATAAGCGCGATATGGTCGATCTGAAGATCAACCTAGAAGCCTCGATGAAGCGAGAGCAGGCTCTGAAGGCCGACGCGCTTAAAAGGGTGGCGGCTCTAAAGAAGGGGTTCGAGGCCGAGAAGGCGACGCTGATCATGAAGGCCCAGGACATGGTCATAGGGGCGCAGAACAAAGTGTATGCCAGAGCGGTGGACCACTTTAGGCACTTCTTCCCGACCCTGGACGTGTCCCACTTCGACTACGGTATGGAGATCGAGGGGTTGTCGAAGACCCCTGTGCACGAGGCACCGGTTGAAGGGGACGGTGGAGCCGGAAGGAGGAGTGTCGATCCGGTGGCTGACTCCGAGGCTGTCGTCAGAGCCGAGGGAGAGGTGGGCTCTTAGTCGTAGTTGTTTTTTTTTGACTTCTTTAATGTATTTTGCCGACCGCGGACTGGCCACCGCAGACTTTTGTAAACGAATTGATAATTTATGGCAAAGATTTTTTGTGGGCCAACTGTTTTTACCCTCGACTTTTGCCTTGCTTTTGGGGTCGGCACTTGAAGTGTTTCCGACCATCTTAGACTTGTGTAATTTTTCGATTTGTTTTGCTTCCATCAGATGTTGGCTCTTCTTACCAAGGTTGACCCTCGACGATCCGAGGTGACGCAGCTTTGGAGTAAAATCCAGGTATTGGAGTCCACCCTTGACCGGTATCGGAAAGAAGCTCATGATCACGATGTTGCCTTCCATTATTTTTGGAACAAGTCAAAGGAGCTGAGCGCGGAGTCGGCTCAGTTGAAGAAGGCGATAGCCGACCGAGTCCTCGGCGATGCGAGCCTCGGATTTTCCATGTCGAGTGCTTCGGTGCAGAGGCCTACATCCGAGTCGCTCCTTCATGAAGTCATTGTGGAGAAAGAGATCGAGATTCAACGTTATAAAACAATGCTGGGAAGGTCGGTCCCTTTGGCGATCGGGGCTTCTTCGAGGCGCGAGCCGTCCCCGACCCTAAGGCTGGAGTATGTGAGGCCGAGCGACGCTCAGAGTTCTGTGGCCGGCGTGTCCTCTGTGGCCGATCATAAGGGCTCGGCAGAGCACACTGTGGAACTGAGTCGCTCGGCGGGATTCGAGCTGACCCGCACGAGCATGGAGGGGACCTGAGTGTAGTTTAGAAAGAGGATTTCATTGTAATAAGGAATAAACCTTTGTATTGTGCCCTCCCGGGGGAGTTATAATAAATAATAAGATTTCCGACCCGTCTGAACTTGTTGCTGAGGATGAGTGTTAGGTCTTTTATTTGGCCTCGAAACTGAGCAGGAGGATAGGGGCCCGTCGTGGAGTCGGTTGGCTCTGGCGACTGATCTCCTCAATGGGAGCTGCGATCGGCTCTGAACAGGGAGACGATGAGGGGATCAGAGCATAGGACCCTTTCCCAACGTCATTAATGAGGTGACGTTTTGCCTTCCCAGGCCATTTAATGAGGCGCCATTTTGACTTCCGTCGTTTCAACTTTCGATATCATTAATGGTTGCTCAGGGGGGGCTATAAAACCCCCACCCCCTATCAGAAGTTTGCCAGAGCACAGTTTTTTGGGTGCTTGCTAGGGGTGGACAACTATTATCCGAATTGACCAATCCGAACCAATCCAACCCGAACCGACCAGTTTTTAACCGAACCAATTGGAGGTTTGGATTGGATCGGTTCTTGATCTTCAATAACCAGTTGGACCGGTTCGGTTGTTGGATGAGGCTTTCAAATAACCGATGAAACCGAACCGACCATACCTTTATGCATAAGTCCATAAAAAATATAGTTCTCCTTTAATTTCTTGAATATACAAATCGTCATTTCTCATTTTCCTTGAGATACAAACAGTCTTTTTAAATTTCTTTAATACAAACTGAGCAGTTGTTCTACCTATGTTTTGGTTCTCCATAATCCTGTGTTATGTTGTTGAGCAATGCTTGAATTACAGTGTGACCCAACTTAGTAGAATCATAAAGTTGATGTAACATTTAGTAGTTACTTTAATCAAGTCAAGCAGAAATTATTTTCTAAATCTTTTTTTTTGCCCCTGAAATTCAATTAGCTATGGTTATTGATGAATCTTTTATGATAATAAACTAAGATTACAGAAGTATGCAAGTGAAAAAGCAGTTTATCTCACTCATTTAAACGTCATCATCTCAAACAATTAGTGCAAAATTCATTAACAACTTGTGGTTTTATGAATCTTCATTTTAAATTTATTTCTGAATAACAAATAGCAGGTTGTTTATTAAGTTTGATTGAAGTTGATCTTTTAAATTTCAACAAAATTATGAATGATGTTGAAGGTGAAAAGTAGCACGCCAAACCGACCATCCAATCCAATCCAAACCGAGCTTAATCGGCTTGGATGGAAACCGATCCAATTAAGGTTCGGATTGGTTGCGGATGAGAAAATTAAAAAACCGATCTTCTTTGGATCGGTGGTGGATGGTCCATATTAGGTCGGATACCGACCGATGCCCACCCCTAGTGCTTGCCTTCGGCGGGCGCCCTACCTCAGAATTTTTTGGGCGAGGGCCCGGGGTCGGTGACTCCCCTTATGCCCTCGAACAATTCGGAGTTTCGGTTCTAAGGGTCGTGAACCCCGAGCTGTTCGAGGGTGAGAGGTGGGTCGACCAAAGGCTTGGGGCCCAAGGCGTTTTCCTGAGAGCGAGCACCCTAAATCTTTAATAGTAAATTTTTGAGGGGTCCGGATAGCTGAAGTCCAGACCGGAGGTCAGGGTTTGGGGATCGACGGAGATCGCCGAATCTCTCGGGCTTGGGGGTCGGTGGAGAGCGCTCGGCCCCATTGCCTTGGCTTGAGAAAGCTACCCATGTGCTCGAGTTCGCCATACGGCATCGAGGCTTGGGGGTCGGCGGAGAGCGCTGAGCCCTATTACCTTGGCTTAAGAAAGCTACTCATGTGCTCGAGTTTGCCATACGGCATCGAGGCTTGGGGGTCGGCGGAGAGCACTGGGCCCCATTGCGTTGGCTTGAGAAAGCTACACATGTGCTCGAGTTCGCCATACGGCGTCGAGGCTTGGGGGTCGGCAGAGAGCACTGGGCCCCATTGCCTTAGCTTGAGAAAGCTACCCATGTGCTCGAGTTCACCATATGGCGTCGATGCTTGGGGGTCGGTGGAGAGCGCTGGGCCCCATTGCCTTAGCTTGAGAAAGCTACTCATGTGCTTGAGTTCGCCATACGGCGTCGAGGCTTGGGGGTCGGCGGAGAGCACTGGGCCCCATTGTCTTAGCTTGAGAAAGCTATCCATGTGCTCAAGTTCACCATACGGCGTCGAGGCTTGGGGGTCGGCGGAGAGCGCCGAACTCTTAGGTGTGGTTCCATAACAAACATTTATACAAAAGCGGGTTACACATGTTTGGTTACAAGAAGAATTCAGTCCTCTCTCTCGAGTTACTTGATGAGGTGCTCCGCATTCTAGGGCCTCTTGATAGGGGTGCCTCCCATCTCGGCGAGTCGATAGGTGCCGGGGCGTACTACCTTGGCGACCCTGTAGCGTCCTTCCCAATTAGAGGCCAACTTCCTCTTCTTGCTGGGTCTAAGACTGATAGTTTCCTGAGGATGAGGTCACCCTTCTGGATGTTAGTGGGTCAGACCTTCTAGTTGTAGTATTTCTCGACCCGCTGTTGGTAGATGCTCCTTCGGATGCTGGACTTCTCCCGGACTTTGTCGATCAGGTCCAAGTTGGCCCTGAGACCTGTCGAGTTGCCTTCTTCGTAGAAGGCCATGATTCTGGGTGATGGTAGACCGATCTCCAAGGGGATAACTGCTTCTGTACTGTAGGTTAGGTTGAAGGGTGACTCGCCCGTAGGTATCCTCTTCGTCGTCCGGTGGGCCCAGAGTACGCTCGGGAGTTCATCTACCCCAGAGCCCCTTAGGAGAATTTTTGAGGCCGTCAAGGATTTGGTGGTTGGCATTTTCAACTTGGCCGTTTGATTAAGGGTGGCATATGACCGAGAAGCGCTATTGGACCCCAATGTCTTCGCAAAACTTTTGAAAATTCTTGCTAGAAAATTGGGTCCCATTGTCAGTGATGAGCACCTGAGGGATCCCGAACTGACATACGATGTGCTTCCAGAAGAATTGCTAAGTTTAATGCTCGGTAATCGAGGCTAGGGGTTCGGCTTCGATCCACTTGGTGAAGTAGTCGATGGCCACCACCAGGAACTTCCTTTGGCCCGTTGCTTAAGGGAAGGGGCCGACCAGGTCCATCCCCCACATAGCAAAGGGGATCGGACTGGCCAGCGACCAGAGGTTGGCCTGCAGGAGCCTCTTAACTGGAGAAAACCTCTGACAGGGGCCGCACCTTTTTACGAGGTCTTGCGAATCTTGCAGCATGGTCGGCCAGTAATACCCATGATTTAAGGCTTTTCGGACGAACGGTCTGCTCCCCATGTGACATTCGCCGATTTCTTCGTGCAGTTCCTTCAAGGTGTACTTGGCTTCTTCAGGCATCAGGCAGCGGAGGTAGGGCCTGCCGTCGGCCACTGTATACGAGCGCTTGAATAGCGTTCCGTCGATCAGGGTGAATCTCTCGGATCGGACTCTGACCCTTCTTGCCTCAGACCGGTCTTGAGGGAGTTCGCCTTCCGAGAGGAATTTCCTGAAGGGCGTCTTCCAGTTGTCGGGTTGGAGATCGGTGTTGAGGCAGGAAGCTTCCGGGAGGTCAATGCTCGGTTTGAGAAGGACCTCGATCAGGACGGTGTGGTCCAGCCCCTTGAAAGATCACCTCGTCATCTTTAACAATGAATTCGCCTGGGCATTCAGTTCCCGGGGATGCGCTCCATCAAATGAGATTCGAAGGAGGATAGGAGACTTCGGACCACCGTCAAGTATTATATCATCCGAGTGTCGCGAGCTTTGCACTCTCTGGTGATCTGGTTGACCACAAGCTGGGAGTCGCTGAATGCCTTGATGTGCTTGGATCCGGCCTTGTGTGCTAGGGTGAGCCCCGCGATCATAGCTTCGTACTCTGCCTCGTTGTTTGGGGCCGGAAAGTTTAGTCGGAGGGAATATTGGAGGATGAAGTTATCGGGGCCCTTTAAGATGATGCCTGCTCCACTCCCTCCTTCGCAAGACGAACCATCGGCATAGACCTCCCACATCGGGTCAGTCTCCGGGGGGGCAGATGGTTCGGAAATGGTGCACTCCGTGATAAATTCGGCGAGTGCCTGGCCCTTTATCGCCGTCCGGGGCTGATAGCTGATGTCGTATTGGCTCAGCTCGATCGGCCATTTGACCAGGCGGTCGGAGCTCTCTGGCTTTTGGAGGACGGTCTTCAGCGGTTGGTCCGTCAGGACCTGAATAGAGTGGGCATGGAAATAGGGTCGGAGCTTACGGGCCGCTGTTATCAGGGCATAAGCCATTTTCTACATCCTCGCATATCTGGTCTCGACTAAAAGCAGAACCTTGCATACATAGTACAGGGGTTTTTGAACACCGTCTTCTTCTCAGATGAGCACAACACTGAGCGCGCTTTTCGAGGCTGAGAGGTAGAGGAAGAAGGGTTCGCCGGGTTCGGGCTTGCTTAGGAGCGGGGGATTGGCGAGGTAGGACTTTAATTGGTCGAATGCTTATTGCTGAGGCTCGCCCCACTTGAATCCTTTCGTCCCCCGCAGGGCTTTGAAGAATGGGAGGGACTTCTCCCCTGACTTGGAGAGGAAGCGGCCGATGGCCGCCAGTCTACCCGTGAGCCGTTGAACCTCTTTGACGTTCCGGGGCGACGCCATGTCGATGATGGCCTGGATCTTCTCCGGGTTGGCTTCTATGCCGTGTTGGCTCACAACGAACCCCAAGAATTTTCCGGACGAGATGCCGAAGGTGCACTTGGCGGGGTTGAGCCTCATGTTGTGAGACCGAAGGTCGCCGAAGGCTTCCTCGAGGTCGGCAACATGGTCTTTCCCCCGTCGGCTCTTGACGAGCATATTATCGACGTAGACTTCCATGTTCCGACAGATCTGATTCTTGAAGACTCAGTTCACGAGCCTCTGGTAAGTGGCCCCGGCGTTCTTGAGCCCGAATGGCATGACCCGGTAGCAGTAGAGGCCCAGGTCGGTGACGAAGGACGTCTTGGCGATATCCTGAGGGAACATCCGGATCTGATTATAGCCCGAGAAGGCATCCATGAAAGTTAGGAGCTTGTGTCCTGACGTCGCGTCGATCAGAGCGTCTATGCTCGGGAGTAGAAAAGGAACCTTGGGGCAAGCCTTGTTGAGGTCGGTAAAGTCAATACAAATCCTCCAAGTGCCGCTAGCCTTTCTCACCATTACAACATTAGCCAGCCACTCGGGGTAGCTGACTTCTTGAATGAATTGTGGATAACAACTTATTTACCTCTGCTTTCAACGCCTGTTGCCTCTCTGGTGCGAACTTGCGGCGCTTTTGTTGCATCGGCTTAGAGTCGAGGACAATTCTTAGGCGGTGCATGATTAAGTCTTCGAAAATCCCGGGCATGTCGGACGGTGTCCAGGCAAAGAGGTCGACATTTCGGCGGATGCAGTTGATCAGATCCGGCTTCAGCTCGGGACACAGGATTCGGCTAACACGGAACCATTTGGACTTGTCCTCAGTTTTGAAGGAGACTTCTTCCAATTCATCCGCGGGTTCCGACTTGGGACGACTTTCTTCAAGTGGGAGTTCGATGGCGTCGAGGGCAAGCACCTACGTACTGCACATTAAAAGGGTTCGATCCATCGCCATGAAAACTACCGAGTAATAAAAACAAGGTTTAAACATTTCACAAGTATGGAATCCAGTCCCACAGTACACTGCCCGACTATTATACAGACTCCTCATCGTGCGAACATCCCGCTAGTTCCCCTCTAGCCCCGGTATACGTATATACATTAGAGTGCGACAAACTATCCTCCCGACTACGCATAGTCCCGAATTTAAAATAAAAACCCGTCTCCATCGAAGCAACCTCAGTCCCGAAGTACACCGCCCGACTGGGTCTATAGTTCGAAGTACATCGCCCGACTATATAGAGTGCCCCACTTACGTTTTCCCAGGTTTACTACATCTTCTCTTAGTGCCTAGTTCTTAAGTTCAAGACATGAATAAATTATCATACCTAGAGTTAGTTTTACTCCATACCGGACATAATCACAAATACTGAGATAGCTCCATGGCAAATCTCAAAAATATAACTCAATCTTTAAATATAACAATGCCGGTACCCGAGGTCTCACTAAACTCTAGATCACAACCTTTCATGTACAAGAAACCACGGGTACTCATATCCTTCAATAGTCATGTATTAAACTCAATGTATTCTTATCTTCAACGTATTCACAATTTGATTATTGTCTTATCTTAGCATTACACATGATTCATTTATTCATTTACAATTCAAAATAAAACAATTTTTCTTTTCATGAACAATAGATTCATCACTTTAAGTCTCATTAGCAATTTAAGCTCAAATAATATATCTCAACCCACATCAAGTATTCCGTAAATCAATTAAATGTACAATCTTATCAAGAGAAATCAATTCACATGAATAATTTACTTTTCTTAAATGTCATATACTCAAATAAACAATTTTGAAATCAATAACTCATTTTCTATCTCAATTCCTCTTTTATTTCTCAAAATATTCATGAAAATTTCTAAAACTATTTTTAATAAATTCTATATCATTTTATAAGAATATTAGAATTTCCCCCCAAATTTTAATTGCATTTAAACTCATTTAAAAATCCAAAAAATCAAAAGAAAACAAAATAGCGCCATCAGGTTTCGAACCCAGGCACCTCGACCAAGCTCAGCGAGCACCCAAAGCCCAATCGCAAGCCACTAAGTCCATGTGGACTTTATATTGTAGAGGCAAGCCGAAAACTATACATATAGTGCTCCACTGTTTGAATTATTTAAAACCGAAAACAAAAAAAAGGGGGTTGCCAAGATTCAAACCCGCAACCCAAGACCATAGGTCCGCTACAGTAACGGTCTTAAAGAGCCTCCGCTAACCAATAAGTCCAACCCCAGTCGTTGTTATGGAATTAAAATGCTAAACTTTTGTTCCTACCGCACCGTATTTGGTTTATTTCACAAAGCTTAACATATGATTGATCTAATCTTTTTAATGGATTGTAATTTTCTCATTCTTACTGAGTTTACTTGAAATCAGTAATTCACAAATTCCCATATTTATGTTTTAGACATTGTATCTATATTTCAAATTATTTCCTCTCTTTAATGAACAAAAATTGTATTTCTTCAATTTAATCAAAATAAAAATTGTTTTTCTCTTACAATCAATTAAAATGATTCTATGTGTATCAATTTAACTTCACAAAAATTTATTTTTAACCATAAGGAAAAATCTACAATTTTCATACAATTATATTTTTCGACATTTGTAAATTAACATGCATATTTGTTCATGGCAATAACTTATTGTTTCTTTTTCTCATTAATACTAAAATGATGATAATTTCTTTCGTAATCATAACAAAATTCCTTCAATTCATAGTACACACAATAGCATGCATTTGTTCAACATTTATCTCATCAAATTTGTCTATACTACTCATTTAATATACTAGCATGCATTTACTACATTTAGAAAGCACAAGATCACCCACCTCTAATGAAAAATTTGAAATATTCCCTAGCAATTGAACTCCAAGAAGGCCTCCAAGCACCCTCCTCGAAATCCGTGCTCCAAAAGGGAAAATCAAATTCCCAGCAAGGCATTTCGGCAGCACACAACACAACACTTTTTTTATTTTTTTAATATTTTTTATTTTGCTTTTGCTGATTAGGAGATGGGGGTGAGGGTAGAATTATAAAGGTTAAATTAATTAAATGTTAACTAATCCACTAACACACTTAATTATCCACTATTCCTAATTAATCACTCCACTAACCATTCAACCCCTCCACTTCCAAAACAGCCGGCCAACTCTTCTCATTCTCATCTAATACACGTGCACGTGTTGTGCACTAGTGCACACACACACACAAAATTAAATACAAATCCTATAATTCTAATATGTGTATTAAAAGTTGTTACATGTCATGTGTGAATCCATACACAACTAAAAATTAATGAGCTTGTCTTGTGGGCTTGCTTTTTAATTAATTTAATTAATTAGTCTGGTGGGCTAGAATCTATTCTTAGGTCCATGGGTTTAATAAAATGTGATGTGTCTAATTTATATACAAATATTTGTACTCATTTACCAATTAAAAGTGCTTGTTTTCGTTGATATTGTCTATAATTCATCTTATTTCTATAAGATTTCAATTAATTAATTATTTTTGAAGAAATAATATTTTTGATGCAAAAAGTAAAGATTTGTGGAAAAAAATCAACAAACAAATTAAAATAATGGATTTATTAATTATTATTGTTTTGTTGAGTTAAAAATGTGAAATAATTTTAGAAGGATTTTAATGAGCTATTATGATTTTTAGTTAGTTTAATTAATTTTGAACTAATTAATTTTATTTTATTTTTAAATCCTAAATTTTGGTCTTATTTTGTGTATGCAGAAACACGTGGTTGAAAGAAAAGGAAAGAAAAGGAAAAAAGAGAAAGAAATAAAATTCAGGTCAAATAAGGAAGGAAATAAATAAAAGAAGGACTATTCTGCAAAAAGCGCACACCCTAACTCCTCTTCCCGTTCTCTATAAGTACAAACCAAAGGAGAGAGAAGGAGTAAGAGGTGACGGCTACATTCAAAACATACAAAAAAAATTATAAAAGAAAAAGTAAGAGAGAGACGCAGCTTCAAACCAGGAGAGAGAGCGGAAGCGGCAGGCATCCACGTCAGCCTCTGGCAGCACGCGGTTCGAGGCGGCACCAGAACCAGGCTGACGTGGCGACTTCTTCTTCTTCCCCCTTGTGTGCGGCTTTGAACACGAAGCAGAGGAAGTCTGGACCGTTGGCTTTGTACCTGGTGCGGACTCAGCGATGTGACAGGCGACGAGACCCACGAGTGACGTGGCGGCACTGTAACCCAGGCGCTGACAGCGTGCAGCTCAGACGACTGCGACGTGGACCTGGCTCTGTTTGGCTGACGTGGCGACAGACGTGACGTGGCCGTTCTTCTTTTGGATTCGGATTTTAAGACAGAGACAGAAGAAAGATAAAGGCTTGGACTCGGTTTTAGGAGTTCGGTTTGCATTTTTTTATATCTTTTTGTATCTCTTCTTCTCTATATTTTTTGATGCAATCCCAAACAATTTTTGTCAGTTGCAAATTAAACATGAACTAAATTTATTATTGTAGAGGCTAAGATGTAGCCTAGTTTTGTAGAACACAAATTTCAATTCCTTATTATTATTTTATTTTTCCTGGTTGTGTTTTAATTTTTATTATTTATGCGTACAAAATGGTGGATAGACATTTGTATGATCTTTTAAATCATGATGAGACCGAACTGGTGATTTGTGATTAATAAAAATTAAATACCATTATTGGAGGACGTGACCGTTAAGAAATCTAAATTTTCAATTAATAATTTGATGGATAGGCAAATAATTAGTTGAGAATAATTTTTAGACTACGTGGATAGAGTGGTTAATATTTTTAGGATTTTGGTCTACAACTTGGAAAGATAATATCTTTATTCATAAGGAGTTATAATTTGTGTGTGATAAACGAGGTGAACCAAGAGCCCTAGAACTAATTTTACCCTTAACAAAGTACAAAAGCTTCATAGTTTCACAGCCCTCTCCCTCTTCACAAATTTAGTTAGCTTTAATTAGATTAATTTAATTTAGTTGTTTTATCCTTCATAAATTTTGATCTTCCAAATAGTGATTAATCTAGTGATATCGGTACTCAATAAAATATCTAGTCCCTGTGGGTTCGACACTCTATTCACTTACTATATTACTTGTTGCGATTTTGTACACTTGCAAATATTCACATCAAAATGCTAAAAAAAGACTCATGCATGCTATATAGAGAGAGAGAGAGAGAGGAAAAATATTAAAAAAATACTATGCACGCACCTCTAATTATACCCCAGGTGTTGTATATATATATAGAGAGAGAGAGAGAGGAAAAAAGGAGTATGAGCAACTTGCTCATTTAGTAAATAAGCAATTGATAATGTGGCATGCATGTGATTGGAAAATCATTAAAAGGGTTAGTTGTCTAATGTATTACGTACATGCCACATAATCAATTGCTCATTTACTAAATGAGCAAGTTGCTCATATCCCTTTTACCCATAAGAAAATATATTTATTAATTTTATATATTCCACGACATAATTGCTACTCACGTAGAAAATACGTATAATAATATTTTAATCAAAATAAGGGAAAATGAATTTCCGTTTATAAAAATAGATTTGAATACCTAAAATAAATACTTTAAATACATAGAAAATATTACACGTAGCGGTGGAAACATATAATCGATACGTGCATAAAAAACACGTAAAAATGCAGAGATTGAAATTTAATATTTTAGTTGATTTAAATATGATAAAATATACGGGGAATGCATAAATAGTCAGAAATTACAATACGTAATGAAAACATGTTACAAATATTACTAGTAACGGTACAAAATACACGTGCTAACACACAAGGACAAAATTGTCATTTCCAATTTTGCGGGGTATTACAGAATTAAACACCATTAATTGAGCGAAATTAGAGATGATTTACTGTGATTAATGTGACCATAAAGAAATTCATAAAACTAAACGAGTCTTCAATTAATTAAACTTGCATAGAGATATGATGAACTGTTAATTGGGAATATTTTTGGTGTTGTTCGAGAGAAAACATTGAATAGTTGGGGGATTTTGGTATACAACTTGGAAGAGTAGAATTTCTAGTTACATGAAATTATGAATTGTCTGGGATTAACTAGGTAAAATCAAAAGCCCTAGAACTAATTTTGCTATTAACAAACCACAAAATTTCAGATTTTCGTTTCTTTTTAATTAGTTCAGTTCTTTCATTTAGTTTAATTTAGTTTAGTTGTTATTTTTATCATATTTTCGATTTTCCAAACAGTAGTTAATCTAGTAAATTTTGGTACTCAATAAAATAAATAGTTCTGGTGGGTTCGACACTCTTTTCACTTAAACTATACTACTTGTTGCGATTTTGTATACTTGCAAATTATCCCATCAAGCACCATTTCGAGGTGTCGAGATGAGAGCCATGTTTGCGGTGAAATCCACGATGGTCTTGGGGTCGGATCGCAATTTCAAGGCGTCGAGAGGAGCCATGTTTGCACAGCGCCAAGTCGAGAGGGACTCAAAGAATTGCGCTCGAGTGTTCCACGAGCGTGCTTGATGTGTGAAATTTTTACATGATTTTTGTTACTCTTTTTACGTATTAAGTTGCAAGTTCTAGTTTAATTTGTTATATTTTTTCTTCTTTCAACTTATTTTTATTTATTTGTTTGTTTTTAAGGCTCAATTGTGGATAAATCCGCAATGGTCTTCGGGTTGGAAACACAGGTCCAAGCCTCTTCTTCAGACTCTACTCGGTGATTGAAGGTTCCTATGGCTTTCAAAGCCAAGAAGTCGAGTGGCCACTCAAGGGCCCCGACGGCCGCAGGGTCAAGGATTACCGAAACCCGCCCCGAGCGCGCCCCACTCGGTAGCATAAGAGGTCGTCCATCTGGTGATCTTCGATCTGAGAAATGTCATCAACAACCGACAGAATGAGGACGGCCACCGAAATCTCCTCGACCGATCCCGAAACGGGGGGAGCCCTCGAACCACAACCCGAGCCAGAGTCACAACTCCTCTCGTGGGCGAGACAGATAGCGCAGCCCGGAGGGACCATTGACCGATGAAAAACTGCGGGGACGGAGGCCATGTAACCAGGGAGGAGTTCCATGAATTTCAGGATGAAATTCTCCAGGCAATCCGAGGTGGGACCCAGACCGAGCAACGTACTGAACAGAGGGGATCTGAACACGAGAATGACGAGTCCTACGAGTTGACCTGATCCGAGGGACGGGAAGACCCAATCCTCAAACGACTGTAAGAAATGGAAGGTCACATTGCTCGGATCGCCGAAGGTGGGAGGCAGTCCGAACAGAGATATCGGCCGAATAGGCCACCATTCTCTTCCCATATCCGTGATGCTCCTGTGCCGAGGAACCTCCAGCCTTCGAAGCCTATAACGGAGAAACAGATCTTGCTGATCACATTAAGGGCTTCAAAATCCTCATGATGATTCACAGTGCCTCAGATCCCATTCTCTGCCGTGCGTTCCCAGCCTCCCTGAGAGACCCCACACGAGAATGGTTCACCAAACTCGCCTTCGGTTCAATTTACTCTTTCGACCAACTCGAGGAGAACTTTCTCTCTCACTTCGTGATCAGCCGAAAGGCAGAGAAGACGAGCACCTCCCTGCTGGACCTCAAACAGAAGGACGGAGAATGTCACGCCCCGCTTCCCAAAAATACGGAATGCAAGCACATGACACGGCCCAGTGAATGACTTGCGTCATCCATAGGATGTTATCGATCCAACTCAACAATATAAACAGAAAGTAATACAACCACGCATGCAATGAAAGAATAATCACATAAATAACAACATTGGAATTTAAGCATAAAAATAACCAACATAAAAATAATCCAACATCTGGAATTAACAAACAATATTTGGGTCAAAGCCCACAATACAAAGAAAACAATATTTGTTCAATTTATTAAAGTTCTCAAATAATGCAACATTTATTTAAGCGGCGCAGCAAAACATTTCTTTCACCATTGTTGCTCAGTCCGTCATGTAAATCTCCTTGATTACCGTAAGCTGTTCATCTAAAAGAGAGGAAAAATGGTCTTAGAGCAAGTCGTGGACAGCAAGTAGAGAAACATAGAACAATGACAATAACGATATAACGATGAATTCAATAAACGATGAAATCAATAGTGTTGAACAGTGACAAAGTGATAATAGTATAATGTGCAATAACGATATTTATAACGATAACAATAAATAATAATAATAATGGTAAACAATAACGATAACACTGTTCAATGAAGATAACAATATGCAATGATAATGCGATGAAGTCTTAAGTCTATTATTCATCTTTTTTTATCCTAACTAATGCACATACTACTGCATCCCATACTACAGGTTCCATGCATACAATCAATTTCGTTTAAACTAAGGTGGTAGATTCTATAGGTCATGTACTCGGCACAATATAACATTTCAATAACAATCACTGGCTATTGAGCAATTTCTTGAACAATAATGATAACACTGGCCATTTGTAATTTCTTACATAATGACGATAACACTGGCCATTTGCAATTTCTTGCAAGATGACGATAACACTGGCCATTTACAATTTCTTGCAAGATGACGATAACGATAATTAGGACGAGGCCCACATTCCCGAGTACAGTCACTATATTATCAACTACCCTAGTCAACCCTTAACTCCGGCTTGATTAGCATTCTTTATTCAATTAACAAACAATAATGCGATTAATAAGGAACACTAGAAAAGATGAAAACACAACCCTAAGATTATGCAATATATTCTATACAATTAAATGCACCAAATATAACATTATAGATTCGATTGTATGTTATTAAATATAGGAACCCAATTCTGGACAGCAGTAGGTTGCTGTACCAAAATCAAAATTCCCGTTGCTACAAGATAGCAAATGTGGATTCGTCAGAAGTTCTAAAAACTAGACTCCTGCCCGGTTCCAATGCATATAAATAAGGTACATAAAAATTATGGCATTAGGTGTCAAAACAACAAACTACACCGGATTCGTGTTCAGCCAGAACTTGTATAATTGTGTTTATACACATGAAACAGGACTGAAAATCCATTAATTAATTCCAGGGAAATTAGGAAATGTTTTCTAGTGTGTCTAGTATCAGCATGCAAAACTCTAGGTCATTATCTTACAGGTAGCATGGTCAATTTAATTGTAAATCAGAGTGTGGCAGCAATTTTTAGAATCTGGAATTGCACGACACATCAACAGTAAATCTGCAATATCTCACAAACCGTAACTCAGAATTCAATTTCATCAAAGGGTTAGTAAAATAGACATCTGGGGCTACATTTCATATTCAGGAAGTTATTGATTTTGGTGACATTATCTAGGTCGAAACAGCATGGTAATGTTCAGGTCAGCGATAATTTTCAGGATGTCAACATATTCTTTTTGAATAAAAAGATTAAAATGTTAAGAACGATGAGTTGGGGGTTAACAATCCTAAATCACAACATGCTATACCTATGTGAACATGGTATTGTATAATGTCCATAATCTTACTAATCACAAACAACTAACACACTAACATCAATCATATAAGCCATCAATACTAGTATGCAATCTATAATTGTTGTAAGATGTCATGACATGAAATACAATAATAATCCATATTCATATACTCAATAACTAACTATATGTATGTATGTAAGATCTCTATCTATTGGAGACAAAGATGGCACGAAGTCAAGACTACTACTTGGAATCGCTCGTGTAAATCCGTAGTATCCCAACGATAGATAACTATAAGTAATACACGATAATCAAATTGGATCTACTTGCAGGATTCAATAAAAATCTCGAATATGATACAATAACTATTTGAGAACAAATGATTTGCCTTTAGAACGACGGTTAGATATGAAATATGGAATAACGAGATTAGGATCCCGGGCGAAAATCCAAGACACGTGCGAGTTACGTGCATTTTACCAAACAGTGAGACAAAGCACACAACCAGCAACCAAACAGTGGATCCAAGATCCCACACCGGATCCAATGCAACAGCAAACGGCTTCTTCGGATCTTGCCACACACAACAGCAAATAGGGAAATCGACCAACCCCATTTCTACAAAACACCAAACAGCAGAAATATTCCCTCTTTACGAACAGCAAACACGCAAAGCGCCCAATCGTGCTTCGTCTTCTTCAACGCAACGGAGAGAGAGCGATGACTGGTGACTGCGGCGAGGGCGCTCAAGACGACTAGCAGTGGCGAAGTGGACAGCCGGCAGCGCTATGGTCGGGAAGCGATGCAACAGCGAAGGACGGCTGCAACGAGCGGAGCTCTGTTTCGCTCGAAAACAGAGAAGACGACGATGACTTTGGACGGCGACAAAAAGGCGATGGGGGGGGTTCTCCGGTGGTTGAGGAGGGTGAGCAGAGAGGTGAAGATGGCGGATGAGTAGTGGTGGAGCAGATGGCGATGGCGATAATGGGTTCGAGTGAAGACGATGGGTTCTTCGGAGATTGTGAGCGGAGGAGGAGGTCGAGGATTCGCGACTGGGGTGGAAGGCGGAGTCGCGAGTAGGAGAGGGATGAGGTAGGGCTATGGCGATGACGAGAGGCGAGGTGACTCGCGAGGACGAAGGTTGAGCGGAAGGAGGAAGACGAACGAGCTTTGGGTTAGTGGGTTTGGGTACAACATCCAATAGGAGGTGGATATTAGGCTTTGGGTATGATATGGATCAAATAGGAGGACAATTCACAACCCAACTAGACAAAAGGCAAATTTATGAAATTAAATTTGAATTAGGAATACAAGGAGTATATTCAAATAATCAAACTGAGATCAGGAATAAATTACGAATAACATTAGAATTAATATTATTCGATTCAATAATCAAACAAAAAGAAATGTTATAGGATTACAGAAGAGGTTGCAATGGGGATCAATAATAAAAGTGGAAAAATAAAAACGGGAGTTACAATCCTACCCACCTTACAATAAAATTTCGTCCTCGAAATTTATTCAAGTGACGATAGGATAACCCCGAAGAAAAAAAAAGAAAAAAAAAATCACACGAAAAGGTGGGGAAACTTCTTCTGGATCTCATCCTCAAGCTCCCAAGTCAACTCACTCGGCGAGGGAGGATTCCAAGAAACCTGAACCAACCTGATGACCTTGTTCTTCAAAACCTTCTCCCGTCGGTCTAAGATCGAAACCGGACAGATCTCTCAGAACAAATCTGGCTGAACAGACAACTCCGAGTAGTCGATGACATGACTATCATTCCTGACATACTTCCTGAGTTCGGAGACACGAAAGACATCATGCACTCCAGATAGAGTTGGCGGCAACGCGAGTCTATAGGCCACCTTGCCTACTCGCTCCACGACATCAAAGGCCCAATGAATCTAGGGCTTAGCTTGCCCCCACCTCCAAACCGGATGACTCCCTTCCACAGTGATACTTTGAGGAACATGATCACCCACTTCGAACTCTAATGGTCTCCTGTGAACATCTGCCCATTTCCTTTGTCTGTCCTGAGCCGCCTGTAGGTACTTCCTGATCTGGGCCACTGCATCAACAGTCTTCGTGATCAGCTCAGGCCCCAACAGCTTCCTCTCACCAATGTCGTCCCAACACACTGGCGATCTACACTTTCGACCATACAAGGCTTCAAACGGAGCAACCTTAAGACTTGCTTGGTAGCTATTATTGTACGAGAACTCTACCAAGTGTAGATGATCCTCCCAAGATCCTCCAAACCGCAGAACACATGACCTCAACATATCTTCCAATGTTTGAATGGTCCTTTTCGATTGCCCATTTTTCTGCGCATGGAACGCAGTACTGTAGTTCAGCTTGCTCCCAAAACTGCCTTGAAGACTCTTCCGGAACTGCGATCGGAATCTAGTGTCTATGTCTGATACAATGCTGACAGGGACCCCATGCAATCTGACAATTTTCTGCATGTACTTCTCTGCAAGGCTCTCTGTAGACTTGCCCACCCTGAAGGGGATAAAGTGGGCACTCTTCGTCAAGCGATCCACAATTACCCAGATGACATTGTGACCCTTGGGACTTCTTGGCAAAGCAGTCACAAAGTCCATGGTAATGTTCTCCCATTTCCACTCCGGAATAGTTTGAGGTTGAAGAAGCCCAGCAGCCCTCTGACGTTCTGCCTTCATGTAATACCCTGATTTTTCAATTAATGAGAAATTATTTATTTTGCACGTGTTGTGCACGTGCAATATTTTTGTTTGGATTATTTTATCATGATGTGTATATTTAAATATAATTTTCTCAAATTATTTTAGTACAAAAAGCCTTCTTTAAAAGCCTTATTTGATTTAATTAAAAAACCTTTTCTTAAAAAGCCCAAAAGCATTTTTTTTTATTTATTTTTATAAAATATTTTGGCCCAAAAAGAAAGCCCATGAATTAATTTATTTTAATTAAACTTGTCATGTAGAAGACTTTTTTTAACTAAATTATTTTTGTACAAATTTAAGAGTGTACAAATTTGGCCTAGTTGCATGCACGTGCACTACACGTACACGTGCAATGCACACTCACTATTTGGAGGCCGGGTATCATTCTTTTTTGGAGGGATTTTTGATTTTGGGTGTGGAGAACATGGTGGTAGTTTCAAGGAAGTGGGTAGTTCTTCTAACTTCTACTTTGATTTAAACCCTTCATCCAACAACCACCAAGACAATCTTGGCCCTCCATTTCACTCATCTTTGAGTATAAATACCCCCCCTTCTCATGGCTAATTTTTCATATGCAAAGTGTATTTCTAAGTTATAGTATTATCATTGTGTGAGTTATAAAAGATAGAGAGTTGAGTGGGCTTTTGTTGCTTGGAGTGGCCGGCATCACCAAGGAGGGAAGCTTTCGGTTGGAGCTAGAAGAAGCATTCGGCATTGGCTTGGAGGCTTGGAGCTTGAGCGCTTTTGGCTAGGAGGAGGTGCTTTCGTCTACAAGGACTTGGTTGCGTTTGTTTGGGTTTTTCTCTCCATTAAGGTGGGTAAAACATTTTATATTTCTAAAGTAAGTCCATGCTTAGTTTCAACCATCAAAGATGCATGAAAATATTAATAAGAGCCCACTTGAATTGAGTAGTTAGTATGTGAATGGTTTGAAATGTGATGATTAACTTATATGACTCTAGTGTTAAAATTAAGTTGTATGTAGATTGCTCCATGTTCATTAATATGAAGTTATGATGGTAACAAAATTTAATTGAGGATGTTGCTATTGTCATTAGAGACATAATGCATGCTTGTTAATTGTGAAATTGAGATGAATAGACTTATATGTTGATATGGATATGGACTATTGAACTCACATGTATATGGGTTGAGTTAAGAACTAATTTCAGTAAATTATCACCATGAAATTATTGAATAAAAAGACTAGTAGATTAATTATATGGCAATGTCGAAAATACAATTTATTGTAGTTAGTAAATAAATCTTGGATTTTTGTGGGTGAAAAATACATTTCATTAGCACCAAAAAAAAAAAATTATATTACTGGTATGAATTTATATGACTGAGGATTTAATCTGGAAGTTTTTAGAAAATTTTACCAAAGTAATAAGAGACTATGGCTTATTGAATATCGAGTTATTTTTAAAACAGTACGAAAATAATACAAATGGATTTTTAATTAGATTAGTGACAACCCGAGCCAGTGGCTCAGGTGGTCTTGGACCCCGGTTGGCTTCTCTGGGTTGCACAGTTCGAATCCCGAGTGGAACACTTCTTTTTGTTAAATTCCCTAAAAACAGTAAACAGCGAACTCAGGGTTTATATAGTCCCCAGTCGCTTTTATGACGTGTTCAGCGACCGGCCTAGTGGTCGGGGCTCTGTGCTGTCTTGGTGCGGCACCTGGTTCGAATCTTGGGTTCGGCATATAAGGAAAAAAATATTTTTTGGGTGTTTTTGAAGTCCAAAAATTATGAAATAAATATGGTAATTCTCATAAAAATACAAGGAATTTTATAAGAGTGATTTGGGTATTAATTGAATAAAATACAATATGGTTTGTGAATAAAAGGCATAATTAGAGCTTTGGTTACAAGATACACACTTATGGAATTTATAACTTATAAAGATAGGCTATTATAAAGTAATTGACAAAAGTTCTTGTGGTGTGACATGATTTTATTTATTCTCATTGTGAGTATTGTGCAAGATATGAAGTATGAAGGTTGAAATGTGATATTATGAAGTTGTATAAATTCATGTATGATTATGAAATTAAAACCATGACTTATGAAAGGGAAAAAGAAGTTGTTGTTTATAAATATGAACTTTGTGAGTTAAAAGTATTCATTGTGGACTTGTGAATAAAGTGCAATCATGAATTGTAAAAGAAAGAATGAGTATGAAAACTCGACATGAAAATTGTCATGAGTTAAAGATTGTGAAATAAAATTTGAAATAGAGTAGCTAAGTCTCCCCGGCATTGAGAAAAATGAATTGAGATGAAATTAGACCAAGGTTGGTCATGATGAAACAAATGAATAAGTCCTGTTGATGGAGAGGCTAACTCTAGTGATTATTTTGTTCATGATTTTTTTAAATAAAACTAAGGACTAGTACATAGTGGAGATGTGATGAAAGTAGAAGAAAAACATGAGTATGAGGGCCAACGGATAGCGGTGTGAGAGCGATTCACAGGTTGCCTGCTTGATGCGTCAAGACATGGCGTGGGCGCTACTCCGGAATTATCGTCCCGGTGGCGACGCTCGTGGGATGTTCGAGTGGCTATGGGTGGTGCCATTGTTCCATGGCGGAGGCTGAATTGTCCATAGGTTGCCTGCTCGATGCGTCGTGTCAGTGCGTGGGATTCCCCTCCAGGCTGCCTGGACATGGGCTCATAGATCATAGGACATCTAAGACACTACCGTAGTTACAGTAGTAGTTTAAGGCATAACGGGGGATTGAACCCTATAAAGATGAAGAACGAATAAGGGCTTGCCCTCGGACCTATGTAGTATGGGATGCATAGAATCCGAACAAGTGCGCATTAGTGTCATGTAACATAATAAACTGCATTAAGGACTAAGTGCACAATCACAACACGACATCAATAGGATAGTCCCTTTAGTTTGAAATGTGACAAGTTTGTGTTTGCTAAATATGAAATGTTAAGTTATACTATTTCCGGCATAGCGAGGACGGCCGTGTATAATGTTCGTCGGTTGAATAAACTGACGTACCCACAGTCTTATATGCAGGTAAATATCATGTTAAAGATTAAAGAGGATGGATGCTTAAAGATTACATTATGTTGTTGTATTTGTATCAAATTGTTGTATTTTACTTCCGTTGTGCAAAAGAAAGATGTAATTATGATGTAAACTCTGATGTATGATGAAAAGTTTTAATTTCCCTGTAAAATTGTACTAAAGAAAGTGAAAAGATCCTGTAGAACATCTCGAATTCAGTGTATTTGGGATTCGGGGCGTTACACTTCACCTGCTGGCAGAACAAACATTGCGACACATATCTCGCCACGACTCTCTTCATACCATGCCACCAAAAGTGCAATTTCAGATCCTAATACATCTTTGTACCCCCGGGGTGGATAGAATACGGAGAACGGTGAGCTTCTTCGAGCAACTTCTGCCTGATTTCCCCCTTCAAAACACATAGATGGGTCCCAAAGTAGAGAGATCCATCCTCATGAATAACCATGTCTGTCCTCGAACCTGCTTCAACTTTAGCTCGAAACTGCTGCAACTGCTCATCACCTGACTGTGCTTCCTTGATCTGTTCCACCAACGACGACTGCAGCTGAAGCATCATACAGCTCTGCTCGGTACCAGGCAAAATCACTTCCAACTCGAATCTTCTCATCTCTTCAAAAAGCTCCTTCTGCTCAGTAAGAACCATGGCAGCCGGTCTTCTGCTTAGAGTATCAGGTACTAAGTTGATCTTACCAGAATGGTACTGCAAATTAATATCGAAATCCGCCATCAGTTCCAGCCATCTTCTCTGCCTCATATTCATCTCCTTCTAAGTAAACACGTACTTGAGACTCTTGTAGTCTGTGAAAATCTCCACTCGGTCTCCAAGTAGGTAGTGCCTCCAAAGCTTCAGAGCAAAAAATCAAAGCAGCAAGCTCCAAGTCATGTGTAGGATAATTTTTCTCATGCGGCCTCAACTGCCTAGAAGCATAGGCGACGACCTTGCCTCGTTACATCAGAATAGCACCCAAACCTCTGCCTGAAGCATCATACTGAATCACGAAACCTCCTGATCCATCCCGTATTGTCAACACAGGTGCTGATGTTAACCGATCTTTCATCTCAACGAAGGCTTCATTACAAGACTCATCCCACACGAATTTCTGCTCTTTCCCAGTCAACTTGGTCAACGGCCCGACAATCTTCGAGAAATCTCGAACAAACTTCCTGTGGTAACCTGCTAGCCCAAGCAAACTACGAACTTCAAATACGGATTTCGGCGTCGGCCAATCCTTAACAGCAAATATCTTAGACAGATCGACAGAGATTCCATCACCAGATATAATATGCCCCAGGAAGGCAACCCGGTCCAACAAAAATTCGCACTTGCTAAGTTTCCCATATAGCTGATATTCTCTCAACGTTTGCAAGACAACCCGCAAGTTCTCAGCATGCTCATCATGACTCCGAGAATAGACGAGGATATCGTCGATGAATACCACAACGAACTTGTCCAGGAAGGGAGAGAAGACTCGATTCATCAAGCTCATGAACATGGCTGGAGCATTTGTAACCCCGAAAGGCATCACCAAGAACTCATAATGACCATATCGAGAGCAAAAAGCAGTCTTCTGTACATCTTCAGCTTTCACTTTGACCTAATGGTACCCAGAACGCAGATCCAGCTTCCAGAACACAAGCACCTCCCAATTGGTCGAACAAGTCATCAATTCTCGGCAACGGATACTGGTTCTTAACTGTGACATTGTTCAGCTCACGGTAGTCGATGCACAACCTGCAACTACCATCCTTCTTGTTGACGAACAGTACAGGAGCTCCCCAAGGCAAGACACTCAGCCTGATAAAACCCTTATTCAGCATCTCCTGAATCTTCTCCTTTAACTCCGCCAATTCAACTGGTGCCATCAGGTATGGGCTCTTAGAAATAGGAGCTGTACCCGGGTGAACATTAATCCCGAACACAACTTCTCAGTCTGGCGGCAACCCTGGAAAATCATCCGGAAACACATCAAGAAACTCTCGCACAATCAAAGGTGCGACAACACCATCAACATCCACTTCCTGCATTACTCTAGTTTCAAGACTTGCCGACTTCTCAACACGGCCAAGCGGCGTTTCACCAGTAATCCTGACGGTCTGGTATTTGGAACACCACATTCTTCTTACGGCATTCAATCATAGCATGAGTAATACCGAGCCAGTTCATGCCCAATATCACATCAAAACCCGAATTGTTGATGACAATAAAGTCAGCCACAAAATCAACTCCTCTAATAACCAAAGGGCTCTGCTCACATACCTGGGAGCACACAATGGTACCACCACCTGTAGTGATGTTCCAAGCTGCTGACATCTCACTACAGACCAAATTGTGCAAGCAGATGAAGTGGGAGGAAACAAAAGAATGAGTCACCTCGGAATTAAAGAGGACATGGATGGGAAAAGAGTGAACAAGAATAATGCCTAATAAGAATTCAAAAATGAGAACACAATATGCAGAAGGTAAAAATGCAAGAACGGCATAGAGAAAAGAATAGCATGATAGAGCAACAGATTAAAATAACAAGATAGCAAGAAAAATCAAAATAAAACACAACTAAAGACATACCTGCAACAACTCCCAAAGCAGTCTCAACGTCCTCAGTAGTCAGGTTGTAGGCCTGACAATGACCTCCAGAAGGACCTCCCTGAGGAACGGCTCTCCTCTTACAAAAAACCTGCCTTTGAGCTGGGAGTGGTGGTGCGCCCTGACCACGACCAAACGCTCCCTGCGGAGCGGAACCTCAAACCGGTGCAAGGGCCCTGGACCTTGGGTAATCACGAACCATGTGGTTGCTACTACCATACAAGAGGCACTGGCGGTTGGCTATCCTGCAGTTCTCGCGCAAGTGTCCATTCCTATGATAGTGTGTACAGAACGGGTTTGCCCTCTGAGCGGTAGGTGAATACGGTAGTGCCCTGGCAAGAAAGGTTGGAACTGGCCTCCTGATAGGCCCTCCAGACGGCCTAGCGGCGACAGGATGTGGAGCGGACCGCTGAATGTTGTGCCTCTGCCTACTAGTCTGCTCCTGGCTTCTGGCAGCCTCTAGCATGTCAGCATAGGATCAGAGTCGCAAAGCAGCCAGGTGATCCTGGATCTCAATGTCCACGCCCAAAAGAAAGCGGCAGCTCTTATCTCCATCATTCGCCACCATGGAAGTGGCAAAGCGGCTCGGTCGGGTAAATTCCACAGCATACTCGTCTACGGTCCGACTCCCCTGGTTCAAGATAGTGTCTTAGTTAAACATTGATATATCATGAAATAACAATAAAAATTGCATAATAAACACTATCTGACGAACCTGAGTAAGCGCGACAAATTACCGCTCCATTTTAATTCTGGTGACATCTGGAAAGAACTTCGTGAGAAAGCTCTCTCGGAATTAGGCTCATGCGATGGGGGCGTCCTAGCCGTTCCATCTCGGCTCACCACCAAATGTTTGCAAGGTCAACAAGCTGGATGCTCATGACATCCACGCGATAAACATCTGCTATCCTTTCTGCGATCAACAGCTGCTCAGTCCTGATGAGCCATTGCGCGGCTTCCAGCGGACCTTTAGTACCCGAGAATTTATCTGGGTGTAGCCTCATGAAGTCTGCTACATTGCCAGGTCTCGGTGGCAGCACCCCGGGCGCAGGTACAACAGGCTCTCGGTTGGCAGCTCCCAAAGCCACCCTCATCAAATCACTATGCTCCCGTTGCATCTGCGTCATCTTTTGCATCAGCAACTCATTCTGCTCACACTGCATTTGCATCACTTGAGAAATGGTGGGCTCTTCCGACTGATCATCCCCAGCTCGGGAAGAAGAAGCACCTCTCCTAAGCATTTGCATTATCTGTGCAATAGTGGGCTCCTCGGACTGATCATCTCCAGCACGGGAAGATGAAACATCTTTTTTAGCCATGGCCTGAAATAAGAACAAAATAGTTAGCATCCAGATTATAAGTTGGTTATCAATTATCCATGTGATTCACAGGTTGTACATATTGTTTAGTCAAACCGATTAAACTCAAACTAATCAGGGTCCAATCCCAAACTAGTTAGAGTCAAATCTGGCTCTCATACCACTAAAAACCCTGTCACGCTACGCTTTCCAAAAATACGGAATGCAAGCATGTGACACAGCCCAGCGAATGACTTGCGTCATCCATAGGTTGTTATCGATCTAACTCAACAATATAAACAGGAAGTAATACAACCACACATGCAATGAAAGAATTATCACCTAAATAACAAAATTGGAATTTAAGCATAAAAATAACCAACATAAAAATAATCTAACATCTGGAATTAACAAACAATATTCAGGTCAAAGCCCACAATACAAAGAAAACAACATTTGTTCAATTTATTAAAGTTCTCAAATAATGCAACATTTATTTAAGCGGCGCAACAAAATATTTCTTTTGCCATTGTTGCTTCCCTAGTCCGTCAGGTAAATCTCCTTGATTACCTGTAAGCTGTTCATCTAAAAGAGAGGAAAAATGGTCTTAAAGCAAGTTGTGGACAACAAGTAGAGAAACATAGAACAATGACAATAACGGTATAACGATGAATTCAATAAACGATGAAATCAATAGTGTTGAACAGTGACAAAGCGATAATAGTACAATGTGCAATAACGATGATTTATAATGATAACAATAAACAATAACAATAATGGTAAACAATAACGATAACACTGTTCAATGAAGATGACAATATGCAATGATAATGCGATGAAGTCTTAAGTCTATTATTCATCTTTTTTTATCCTAACTAATGCACGTACTACTGCATCTCATACTACAGGTTCCATGCATACAATTAATTTTTTTTAGACTAAGGGGGTAGATTCTATAGGTCATGTACTCAGCAAAATATAAAATTTCAATAACAATCACTGGCTATTGAGCAATTTCTTGCACAATAACGATAATTTCTTGCATAATGATGATAACACTGGCCATTTACAATTTCTTGCAAGATGACGATAACACTGGCCATTTGCAATTTCTTGCAAGATAACACTGGCCATTTGCAAATTCTTGCAAGATGACGATAATGATAATTTGGAACGAGGCCCACATTTATGAGTACAGTCACTATATTATCGACTACCCTAGTCAACCCTTAACCCCGACTTGATTAGCATTCTTTATTCAATTAACATACAATAATGCGATTAATAAGAGATACTATAAAAGATGACAACACATCCCTAAGATCATGCAATGTACTCTATACAATTAAATACACCAAATATAACATTATAGATTCAATTGTAAGTTATTAAACATAGGAACCCAATTCTGGACAGCAGTAGGTTATTGTACCAAAATCAGAATTTCTGTTGCTACAGGATAGCAAATGAGGATCCGTTAGAAGGTCTAGAAACTAGACTCTTGCCCCGTTCTAAATCATATAAATAAGTTACATAAAATTTGTGGCATTAGGTGTCAAAACAGCAAACTACACAGAATTTGTGTTCAGCCAGAACTTGTAAAATTGTGTTTATACATATGAAATAGGACTGAAACTCCATTAATTAATTCCAAGAAAATTAGGAAATGTTCTCTAGTGTTTCTAGTATCAGCATGAAAAATTTCAGGTCATTATCTTACAGGTAGCATGGTTAATTTAATTGTAAATCAGAGTGTGGCAGCAGTTTTTAGAATCTGGAATTGTACGACACGACAGTAGTAAATTTGAGATATCTCACAAACCGTAGCTCAGAATTCAATTCCTTCAAAGGGGTAGTAAACTAGACATATGGGGCTACATTTCATATTCAGGAAGTTATTGATTTTGGTGACATTATCTAGGTCGAAACAACATGGTAATGTTCAGGTCGGCGATAATTTTCAGGATGTCAACATATTCTTTTTGAATAAAAAGATTAAAATGTTAAGAACGATGAGTTGGGGGTTAACAATCGTAAATTACAGCAAGCTATACGTATGTGAACATGGTATAAAGATGTATAATGTCCATAATCTTACTAATCACAAACAACTAACACACTAACATCAATCATATAAGCTATCAATACTAGTATGCAATCTACAATTATTGTGAGATGTAATGACATAAAATACAATAATAATCCATATTCCTATACTCAATAACTAACTATATATATGCATGTAAGATCTCTATACAATGGAGACAAAGATGGCATGAAGTCAAGACTACTACTTGGATTCGCTCGTGTGAATCCGTAGTATCCCAACGATGATAACAATAAGCAATACACGATAATCAAATTGGATCTACTTGCGGGATTCAATAAAAATCTCAAATATGATACAATAACTATTCGAGAAGAAATGACTTGCCTTTAGAACGAAAGTTAGATCCGAAATATGGAATAACGGGATTAGGATCCCGAGCGAAAATCCAAGACACGTGCGAGCTACGTGTAGAACACCAAAAATAGAGACAAAGCACACAACCAGCAACCAAACAGCTGATCCAAGATCCCACACCTGATCCAATGCAACAACAAACGACTTCTTCGGATCCCGCCACATAAGGGTGTAAAATGATCAGGACGGTCCGTCGTCCGTCTGAGTCCGGCTCGAGAAATGGTCCGACCGTGAACCGTCCGAACTGTTATACGAACCGATCCTAACAAATTATTCAGTCCGATTCTTTACAGAGCTCGAGCCGGACATAAGTCCGTTCGAATATTATTGCGGTCCGATGCTTTACCAAACTGAGTTCGGACTATAAAAAATTTGTCCGACCTAGATCGAGTAGAACATAAGCCCGTCCGAGTAGAATTTCGGTCCGAGCTTGAATATATGGCTGCCCGATCCCCCCCGGTTCGATTTACATCCCTACTGCCACACACAACGGCAAACAGGGAAATTAAACAACCCCGTTTCTTCAAAACACCAAACAGCGGAAAATATTCCCCCCTTACGAACAGCAAACATGCAAAGCGCTCAATCGTGCTTCGTCTTCTTCAACGCAACGAAGAAAGAGAGATAGAGAGCGAGGCAGGTGACTGCGGCGAGGGCGCTCGGGATGACTGGCGGCGGCAAAGTAGATAGGCAGTGGTGCTGTGGTCGGGAAGCGACGCAGCAACGGAGGACGGCGGCAACGAGCGGAGCTCTGTTTCGCTCGAAAATAAAGGAGACAACGACAAAGAGGCGATGGCGGTTCTCCAGTGGTTGAGGAGGGTGAACGGAGAGGCGAAGACGGCGAATGAGCGGTGGCGGCGACGAATGGCGATGGGGACAATGGGTTCGAGTGAAGACGATGGGTTCTTCGGAGATTGTGAGCGGAGGAGGAGGTTGAGGATTCGTGACTGGGGTAGAAGGCGGAGTTGCAATCAGGAGAGGGATGAGGTAGGGTGGTGGCAATGACGGGAGGCGAGGCGACTCGCGAGGACGAAGGTCGAGCGGAAGGAGGAAGACGAACGAGCGAGCGGGAAATTAGGGTTTCAACAGTGGAGAGGGGGTTGCACAGTATAGGGGGGCTAGGGTTAATGGTGGCTGAGAGTGATTAGGGTATTAGATTAGGGTTATTAAAATAGTAATGGGGGGAGATTATAGGGCTAAAAATCAGGGATTCAATTTCAATTTTTTGGGGGGGTACATGATGTGGGGATGATTAGGAGAGATTTTTGGGATTTGACTGTTAGTGGGGATATGGAGTAGCTTTGGGTTAGTGGGTTTGGGTACAAGATCCAATAGGAGGTGGATATTGGGCTTTGGGTGCAATATGGATCAAATAGGAGGACAATTCACAACCCAACAAGACAAAAGGCAAATTTATGATATTAAATTTGAATTAGGAATACAAGGAGTAGATTCAAATAATCAAACTAAGATCAGGAATAAATTATGAATAACATTAGAATTAATATTATTCGATACAATAATGAGACAAAAAGAAATGTTATAGGATTACAAAAGAGATTACATTGGGGATCAATAATAAAAGGGGAAAAATGAAAACGGGAGTTACAGGGAATCCCTTCGAGATTTTGTCCAGAGGTTTACGGTTGAAGCACGGTCGATCTCCTCCCTCAACACTGGGGTACTAGCAGCGGATTTCTGACACAATGTCTGCCATAACTTTTTAAAGGCCTCCCTGGCCAAGAAGCCACCCCTTGTGTCATGCCCCGCTTTCCAAAATTATGGAATACGAGTGCGTGATGAAGCCCAGCGAATGATTTTAACATCATCCATAAGCTGCAGGATCGACTCAGCATCACAACAAGAATATAACATTATATATACAACCAAGCATGCATGAATAATTTATTAAGCAACAAAAAACAATTGAAATAAATAATAATATCCAAATAGTTTTCAAGTCCGGATCAAAGATAAAACTCGGGAACATAAGCCCGTTACAAGTTTTAAGTAGCATGAATAAATAACACAAAGAAATCAAATAAACTAAGCATGTCTTTTCTCCATTTGAAGTCTAAAATCTCTGCTCACCAATCCCGGTAGGCAGCATGTCTCCAAAGTCTGTATAATAATTATAAAAAGGGAAAAATAGAGAAAACAAGAGAAAATGCCCTTAGTGCAAGTTAGGGCCACAAATAGTAAAAAAATAAGTACAAGAAACATGGAACAAGATTTGAAATCAAGAATATAATAGATATACAACACGTAGTGGGAATTCAAGAACTAACTAGTGAGAAGGACAACTCAAGAGATCAAGCTGGGTAAAAACTTCTAATAGTGGATCAAGTGACAAGTGACATATAGGAGTATCCAACATCAAATGATAAGTATCAAGTATAAATGTCAAGTAACGAGTCTCAAGTCTAGTGTCAAGTTGTCAAGTACAAGTATCAAGTTGCAAGTGTCAAGTATTATATTCAAGTATCTAGTTTCATGTATCATGTCATCAAGTATCAAGTAGGCATGTATCAGGTTCAAGTTTCATGTATCCAGTCTTGTGGTTATTACTATCTAGGTAGCACTTCATGCATCCATACTTTTACTACATGGTTGCTACAGTCAATGTAATTTCGTTTAGGCATAGTAATAGATTTTATAGGGCAGTGTACTCAGGTCATGTAGAAAATACAAGCAGGTGATCAAACCATGGACTCTAGAGGTGGCCCCCATCACCCATGACGTGGCACTTAGTTTTACGTGGCACTTAGTTCCATGTGATCGCAAATACATATCATGTAATCATATAATGGGCTCTAGAGGTGGCCCCCGTAGACTCTAGAGGTGGCCCTCGTCACCCATGACAGGGCACTTAGTTCTATGTGGCAATTAGTTCCATTTAACATAAATTCATGGAAAACACGGGCCCCCTTCCGAGTACACTTACCTATATTGTCCACTACTATGGTCTTTTCCTTAAACACCGGCTTGTTACTTTTTAATAATTTTTATTAATCAAGCATGCAAGTGTGCAAAACAAGTCAAGAAATCATAATCATTGACAAGGAACAAGTTTGAGATATTTATATAGCATATTCGAGGGTCAACACGAATAAAAATATAACGAACAACGAAAATCTCAAATCTGGACAGCACGACGTTGCTGTACCAAAATTGCGATTCCCGTTGCTACGAGATAGCAAATGTAGATCCGTTAGGTGGTATAGAAACTAGACTCCTGCCCGGTTCCAACGCATATAATTAAGGTACATAAAAATTGTGGTAACATGTGTCAAAACAGCAAACTATATTGCTTCTATGTTCAGCCAGGATTTGTGAATCTAAGTTTATACATGTGAAACAGTGTTGAAATATTGTTAATTAATTCTGAAAAAATTTAGGAAGGTTCACTAGGGTGTCCAGAACCGTCATGTAAAATTTCAAGGCAACTACTTAATGGTAGCATAGTAAAAATAATTTGTAAACTAAAGGAGCGCAGCAGTCTTGTGAATCTGCGACTACCGATACAGCAGAAGTAAAACTGTGATATCTCCTAGACCGTAACTCGGAATTCAAAAATTCTGGAGGCTATCGACATCTAGACATTTAAAAAATGATGAGATATAATAAAAATTGTGGGATCGACGAGATATAATAAAAATTTAACAAATGATGAGACAAGAAGGAGTCACAACTACAACTATTTGTTGTATTTTCAAATTAAACACTTGTACTAGAACAAAAATTTTTACAAGATGAATACTTGCCTTAACGATGGTGAACCCGAACACGAACCAATACCAGATGAGAATGCCGAGAGGCGAAGCACGAGCACGGACACACGCACGCACGTACGAGACACGTGCAAACACCCACACAAGATCGGATCCGAATCTGCTCTGGGCTCCAAAACAGCAAACACAGATCGTAGGTGGGCTCGGATCTCGATGCGATCCAACGGCCAGATTCAAAATAGCCAATCCACTGCTTCTTCTTCCCTCCTTCACTGAAACAGAGAGCGAGAGAAAGAGAGCAGCGCCGGCGCGACGACTGTGGCTGGGGCGGCTGCGGTGGCTCGGCTCTACGGCGGGGCAACGACGACGACGTGAGGCGGCGAATGGTCGCGAAGCAATGCAACGCCGGCATCTTAGAAGGCGACGCTCTGTTTTTGAGTTCGAAAATAGGGGAGGAGAGCAGAGGAATGGGTTCTGTGGTGGTTTTGGTTGACGATGGTGGTCGGAGAGGAGGTCGAGGGGATAAGGAGATGGTGTCAGCGATGGGGGTGGCGAAGTATTGGAGGAAATGGCGGCGCAATGGGTTCGGGAGTTGGGTTCGGCGAGGAAGACGGTAGATTTTCAGTGGTGTTGGGTGCGGTGGAGGCCAGGGGCTGGGGCGATGGCGAGGAGGGGAGTAAGGCGATGCAACAGAGGAAAATGGGAGTGGGTTTGGGCGTTGGTTGAAGGAGCAGAGAGCGGAAGGGAGATGACAGAGTGGGAGAGAAAGAGAAGCGGCTGGGAAGAAGGGGTTTGCACAGTAATTTAGGGGTTAGGGTTAGGGTTAGGCTAGGTTTAGGGTTAAATAGTTAGGGTTTGGGTTATTAGGTATTTGGGTAGCGGGTTTGAGTGGGATCCAACTAGAGATTTGGTCAAAATTCATTAAAAAAGAAAAAAAAGAGATAGATAGAATGAATAGTCCATTTCTACATGAAGAATGATACAAAAGAGCAGAACGAACAATACAATTGAATTAGATATTGGCACCAAAAATTGAGTTGAAACAAAAGAATGTTTTTTATTCGAACTGGAGCAACATATCAGATTTCAACTTGAATACAAAAATACCAGGAATGAAAATATAGTAAAAAATACAGATACGGGAAATAGGAGTTACACCTTCACTTTCCCATCCCAACCTTCTCCATAGAAGCGAGAAGTACATTTGAGCCGAAAAGGCCTGCAAGGGTTGGAAGGGGTCCCCTACTAAAGGAAAGAGGAAGGAGGACAGCTCCGAGCCTTCCAAGAAGGCCTAGAAAGACACCTCGGGGCAAAGGCACCTTCCCTCGCGGTTTGATAAGTTCACTCCGCTCAATGCGAGCGTATCAGCCATACCAGCGGAAATAGAAGGCGACGATATACTCCAATTTTGGATCCTGTAGGCAAGACAAATAACACTAGAGGGGTGAATAGTGTTGTATAAAAAAATTAAGAAATTGAACTTTTCGTTCTGTCCAGTCGACTTAAAAAAAGAATATAGTCGAATGGGGCGTCAGATAAGAATAGTATTTTATACAAGTCTGATTAGTCGACTTATAGCGGAAACTCAGTCAGCTTACCAGACAAGTGTTCGAAGAGTATTTTATACAAGTCTGATCAGTCGACTTATAGAGGAGACTCAGTCGACTTGCAACACAAATTTTCGAATAAAACACAGAAAGATTGAAATGCAAGTGAAGAAAATACAACCACAGAGAGAGTCAACCACAGAGTACACAGCGATGTATCCTGGTTCGGTCCTCTCGACCTACATCCAGTCGCCAAACAATCCACTTGAGATTTTCCACTATTCTTGAAAAATTACAAGAATACCCTACGGCGTTTGACAACAACCTTGTCAAATCCGTAGATCTCCCTCACCACTAGAGAGAGCACACCCACTCTACAACCTAGAGTGAAAACCTGACTCTACAACCTAGAGCCCTACTCTCCAACCGAGAGGACCACTCTCATAACCCAATAGTGAAAAACAATAACAAAAGAGTTACAACAACCTATAGTCTTGTTTGTGATTTGTGATTTTTGTATGGTGGCTAATAGGTCAACTTCTGAAATCAGTCTAAAATGAATTCGATGTTATACTAGACTGATTTTCAGAGAACCAAGACTTAGAGAATATGAATGCTTTTTAGAACGCTTGTTCTTTTCAAAAACAAAAGCTTGAAACTTAAGAAAAATGCTTGGAACCTTTACCAAGTGATTTTTACACTCTATTTATATAGTTAGAATCACTGGACGTTGATATACAGTTGCACCAACTGTCAACCAACGGAAATAAATGTTTTGAATTTGAAAAACAAGTTTTAAAAACAGAAAACTGTCGAAACGGTTTGAACAGTCGACTGGGTTGCCATAATAAATCGACTGGTCAGAGCTTGTATGAGTTCAGACAGTTTCGTACTAAGACAGTCGAATGGTTCCGAAGAGTGTTCGACTGGTACTCAACAGCTGATTTTATTCAAGTTTGTTTTGACCTTTTAACTTTTGTAAAACACTCAATTATTAAAAGATATGTGTGCGTGTGTGTGTGACAAGGCTATTACAACATTCTAAGACTCAATAAATAAAAATTACAATTGTTACAAGACACTTAATACAAAATATTTTAAGCACTTGAGTCTTGTCTTGAACTTGAGTCTTTGACTTGAGCTTGAGCCATTGTCTTTATGTCTTGAATCTTGCTTGATCAAATGTGACTGAACTTAGATCTTTGTAGTTTGATCAATTCTCTTGAAAGCTTCTTTGGATCAACTTTGCCTCTGTGTATTTTACCATGGTATTGTCTTTGATACACCCTGCAATATATATAGGTGGTAGCAAAACTTTGCATTGTGTTGTAGTCATCAAAACCAAGAATTAACATTCTCTCCCTTCTTGATGATGACAACACAATAGCTTACAATAATAACAATAATAATAATTAAAAATACTCTCCATAACTAATGTACAACATGCACAAGTTAGAAATATGCACAAAACATACATATTATTTTCCTTGTCTCCCCCTTTGTCATCAACAAAAAAATAGAAGGAGGAAGGAAACAATAACATAATGGAAAGCACTGCATAAAGAACAATCCGCATAAAGAACAATCCTAATGCAAAACCATAACAAATTTATACATATGAAATGAAAGTACATGGTTTCAAATACCGCATAAAAGTGAAATGCAGAAAACATAACGAAAAAGTACAAGAAAAAAATTGAAAATACATCAAGTCAGTCTTCGTCTTTGTCAGCAGCACCTTGGGAGGCAGGAGGAGGAGGTGGAAATTGGTGGGTGAACAAGTGGGTTAGGTGAGCAAGAATGACCTCAAGCAGTGTAATGGATTTGTTGGTCATTGGGGGACCGTGGTTTGGCAAGTAGATTTTTGAAAAAATAGAGTCGTCATCCATTATAATCTCCCCTAAATCTAACCCTCCATATGAGATATCCAAAATAATTCCTAATTTTTCAGGAGTTAACCTCATACGAATATTTTTTTACTGTAGTAGTAAAAAATATTTCGTTACCATCCTCGGAAGTGGCAACTTTCATATTTGTATAAAACAAATATATAAGTTGTGGATAGTAATAAGGTTGATTAATAAGGGAAAGTAAGTTAAATAACCCACATTGTTCAAACAATGGGGCTAAGGGGAATCTTTCTAAATCAGGAAAATTGACAAATCTTCCTGGAAAGATTGCAATTTGACAAATAACGAAAAATTTCTCAACAAGGTTTGGACTTCTCAAATATTGAAGGTAATTGCTAGAGGATTGACCTTCCTCAACATTAGAACCACGAGCTCTCTTTGGAGGCATGATTCAACTCTAGAAAATTTAAAAGGGAAAGATGTCAAGAAGTTATACCCAATAATGAAGAAAGAAAGAGAAGCACAAAGCTTCAACCAACTCAAAAATAGACTTCGGCAAGTGAAATGTACTCTAAATCTGAACACAATCTTCAAATTTTTGAGCACCAAAGCACTGAAATCGGCAAGAGAAGGTAGCAACCGACTTCTTCTTCTTTTAGAGAAAGAGTATGTGAAAAAGGGGAAAGTGAAAGAAGAGGGGTAAAAACTAGGGTTTTACTTAGAATAGAGGGCTGTGATCAAGACTGGAGTTAATCAAAGGATAGGATCAGATAACGGGTAAGAAAGGGTAAAGAGAGATGCCTCAAAAAGGGCATCGTTTCGAATCAGAAAGACAGACTAATGTCGCGACAGTCGACTGGTTTGGAGGAACAATCGACTTAGTTGAGAGCAAATAAAACAAACGAAAATATCAAATAATACTTCTGTCAGTCGACTGGGTACTGTACACAGTCGACTGTCCAGAGCATAAAATTCAGCCAAAAAATAGATAAACAAAAAGTACTTGGTTAGTCGACTAAAAAATAGTTTTAAGTCGACTTACACAAGATAAAAAATTTAAGAAATGTCATAAAAACTGCAAATTCCTAGTTATCTTATTAAGGTGATAAAAGTGTCTTCCTTAAGTGGTTTAGTAAAGATATCTGCTACTTGTTTATCAGGAGAAATAAAGTCTAAAGATATATCTCCCTTTAAAACATGATCACGTAGAAAATGATGTCTAATATCAATGTGTTTCGTACGTGAATGATGAATCGAATTTTTAGATAAATTAATGGCACTAGTATTATCACATATTATAGCAGGTTTTGAAAATGAAATACCATAATCTAACAGGGTTTGTTTCATCCAAAAAATTTGGGCACAAGCCAAACTTGCAGCTGTATATTCAGCTTCTGTAGTAGATAGGGATACCGAATTTTGCTTTTTGCTGCACCAAGATACTAGTGAGTATCCCAAAAAGTGACAAGGTTCACTAGTACTTTTACGATCAATTTTACTGCCAGAAAAATCGGCGTCACTATATGACAAAAGTTGAAAATTATCGGTGCGTGGATAAAATAAACCATACTCAGATGTGCCTTTAATGTATCTTAAAATACGTTTCACAGCTTTTAAGCGAGACTCTTTAGGACTCGACTGATATCTAGCACACAAACATACACTAAAGATAACGTCTGGTCTACTAGCAGTTATATATAAGATTGAGCCAATCATACCTCAATAGAGTTTTTGATCGACACTCTTACTTAATTCATCTTTGTCAAGTGTAGTAGTAGTAGCCATAGGTGTGGTCTTACTACTTGTGCTATCCATGCCAAACCATTTGAGTAATTTCTTTGCATATTTTCCTTGATTAATTAATATGCCATTTGGTGACTGCTTAATTTGTAGTCCAAGGAAATAATTGAGTTCACCCATGTGATTCATCTGAAACTCATTTTTCATGGTATTAGCAAACTCTTGACATAGGCTACTATTAGTAGAGCCAAAGATTATGTCATCTACATATATTTGTATGATTAGAATATCGGTCTCTATTTTCCTAAAAAACAAAGTAGTATATACTTTACCGATTTCAAAACCAGCTTCTAATAGAAAAGTCTTCAATTGATCATACCAAGCACGAGGTGCTTGTTTAAGACCATATAAAGCCTTTTCCAATTTAAAAATGTGATTTGGGAATTGTGCATGTTCGAAACCGGGTGGTTTCTTAACATAAATATCTTCCTTAATAGAACCATTAAGAAAAGTACTATTAACATCCATTAGGAAAAGTATAAAGTTCATAAAACATGCAAAAGATAATAAGATCCTAATTGATTCTAGTCTAGCAACAGGAGTATATGTTTCATCAAAATCCATGCCTTCTTCTTGATTATATCATTGAGCAACTAATCTAGCATTGTTCCTAACGACTTGTCCTGATTCATCTAACTTGTTTTTGAATACCCATTTGGTACCAATTATAGTATGGTCAGGAGGTCGTGGAACTAAATCCCATACATCATTTCTTATAAATTGGTTTAATTCATCTTGCATGGCATTCATCCAAAATTCATTCTCAGAAGCTTCTTGTATATTTTTCGGTTCAAAATCTGACAAGAAAGCCATATGAGAAATCATATTAACATGAGATCTTGTTTGAATACCACATGAGATGTCACCAATTATTAAGTCATGCAGATGATCTCTAACTTCAACAAACTATTTTGGTAAAGTTTGAGTCATCACAACCGGATAAGTCGACTTGACTAGTCCATCAGCCGACTGATTCACATCAATCGACTTGATTTCCTTATCGGTCGACTTATCCGCTAGGGTAGTTTGCTCTAGTAATTTAATTACGTTATTTAAAGGTGATGAATCAGTTTCATCATCTTTAATAACAGTAGATGAAGTCAGAGAATCATCAAATGAAACATGCATGGATTCTTCAATAGTCAAAGTTGACTTATTGAAGATCCTATATGCCTCACTCCTATTTGAGTATTATGGTAGGGTAAAAATGGCTTGGGGCCCAACCAGGGCCCAGTACAGCTCTCACTCAAAAATAGGAAAAACAACAATCTGGCTCGGCTTCGAGCCACTACAGGGTCGGCGCCGAACCTCAAGTTCACCCCCACAGAACTGGTCTCCTCATATCTGACGAGCATCGATGGCCCTCGGCCTCCGATCCACGATAGCCCCCCAGGCCGTCCGCCCAGCCTGGTAAAGAACAAAGATGACCTGGCACAACCTAGGCCACCAGATTCTCCCAGGAGCACAGGAGCCCCATGATCCGCCATGTCAGCTCCAAATACCACCGAGGGCTTTGCCACGTCAGCCCTATACCACTCTTGGTACTGCCACGTCAGCCCTAAACCCCCTGGGCCTTCTGCCACGTCAGGCCCATGGGCTTTCGGGTTCAGACCCGACCCCCAAGCGGATCCAAACCGGGTTGGAATTCCCTATAAATACTAGACCCTCACCCACCTTTTCAGGTAATCAATCTTTTGCCACCAAATTTCCCCAGTTATTGCTACTCTCTCACAGAGACTGACTAGATCGTCGGAGGGTCCGCCGCCGGGATAAACCTTGGTGTTTCAGGACCGTCTGCAGGTACTCGAGGCGAGGCGATCCGAGCCGATCCTCAAGCGCCGAAGCGAGCCTCCCGCTCGTCGTCCCGTGCCGCACTCTTCCCTCATTATAAATTGAGTCTGAACTCACACCTGGTGCATCCACACTGCGACCAAAAACAAACCGCATCAGGTTGACGCCATCTGTGGGAAATCTTTATCCGATACGGACGTGAGTCCGAGCCTCGCCACCGACGCTCTCCCTCGACCCAATCTCCCATGGCTCCCCGAGCCCGAAGATCAGCCCGTTCCGCCGAACTAGATGGGCCCGCTCCCGAGGGGGCCCTCGACGGAGGGCAAGCATCCAATAATCCGGGTGGAAACCCTGGACCCCAGCGAAGCGCTTCACACGTCGCCGAATCCGACCTTCGTCGGGTCATTGTGAACCGAAGGGCTAGCCAGGCTAGGGGAGGGACCGCTTCCAACTCGGTCTCAAACCACTTCAGGCCGGTACAAAGGGAAAGGCCGTCGGCACTCAGCCGCATCGGCCGAGTTCCTACGCCCCGACCCGACCCTTCCGACCATGGCGGGGTCACCAGGGGCGAGTTTAGAAACTTCAGAGAGGAAATCTTGGAGGCCCTCCATGGAACACCGAGGTCCGCGACCTACGGCCGAACCACTCAAATGAGCGAAGGGAGAAGCCACACTGGTGCGCCGACTCCCCCGCCGGAGCGCACAGACGAGGTGCTCCGACGCCTCCAGGAGATGGAGAATCGAATCGAGGGCATCGGCGACAGGAATCCCAACCTAGTCCAAGGGCGGAGGCCTTCTCGACCTCCATTTTTCGTCAACATCATAGAAGCGGAGATCCCCCATGAACTTCCGTCCTCCGCAGTTCGAGACTTACAACGGCGAGGGTGATCCAGCTGATCACATGGAGGGCTACAAAACCCTCATGATGATTCACAGCGCTTCGGATCCCCTGCTGTGTCGAGCCTTCCCGGCCACCCTCCGGGGTCCGGCCAGGGATTGGTTCTCCAAGCTCACCCCTGGCTCGATCTTCTCGTTCGACCAGATGGAAGCCAGCTTCCTGGCCCACTTCATCACAAGCCGGAAGAGCGAAAGGACGAGCGCTTCCCTGCTCGACCTCAGTCAGAGGGAGGGGGAGTCGCTCCGTAACTTCGTCAAGAGGTTCACAATCGAGGCCAGATCCGTCTCTGCCCTCGACGCAGGGGTCGCCTCGGCAGCCTTCCGGCACAACGTCCACCATAGCCAGCTAAAGGTCTCCTTGGCGAAGAGGCCACCTCTGGACTTCCCTGACCTTCTCAACCGGGTCGAGAAGTATATACGAGCTGAGGAAGCTCTGAACCCAGAGGGCAGCAAAGAAGTCTGTTGGATCCTGTAGGCGAGACAACAAACACTAGAGGGGGGGTGAATAGTGTTAATAAAAAAAACTGCGGAAATTTTCTCGGTGCAGTCGACTTGGTTATGAACCAGTCGACTGATATAACCAAAATAAATTAAAAACAATAACTCTGTGCAGTCGACTGATGAATAAGATAGACGACTGAAGGCACAATGAAATAACAACTACAAACGCCACTGACCAGTCGACCGATAGACCAAGGAGTCGATTGTCCAGACACTTTTTGCAGAACTTAAATAAACAAGAGTAAATGCAAAATCAAGACAATCAATCACAGAGTACACAAGATATATCCTGGTTCGATCCTCCCGACCTACATCCAGTCCCCAAGCAACCCACTTGAGATTTCCACTATTCTTGAAAAAGATTACAAGAATACCATACGACGTTACGACAACAACCTTGTCTAACCCGTAGTCCTTCCTCTCAACCAGAGAAAGCCGACCCACTCTACTACCAAGAGTGAAACAAAACCGACTCTACAACCTAGAGTCAAAAACACTCTCCAACCGAGAGCAAGAGAACAAGAAATACTTTACAGTCAACCTATAGCCTTGTTGGTGTATGTGTTGATGCACATGGCTAAAAAACAAGGTTGACTTCTATACTCAGTCCAGAGCGAATTCGTTGCTATACTGGACTGAATGTAGAGAACCAAAGAGTACGATCTTGAAAGCTTTATTTCTCAAAAATAGAATTTTTCTCAAGGATGCTCGGATTTTCAAAGAAAATTCTGTAGATCTATTCAGTGAGATCTGAGCTCTACTTAAAGAGTTTGATCTCCTGGATGTTGGGAGACAGTTACTCCAACTGTCAACCAACGGATCTAAGCTTTTGAGTTTGAAAAATTCTATTTTGAAAAACAGAATACGGTCAAAAGCTCTCGAACAGTCGACTGGGTTGTCATATGAGTCGACTGATCAGAGTTTGAATAAATTTAAACAGTTTTGTACTGGCAATCGACTGGCAGAGGCTTAAGTCGACTGATACTCAAAAGTTAAATTTCTTCAAACTGTTTTGACTCTTTTTTTTGGGGTTTTTAAGAGACACACAATATAAAATTTTGAGTGTGTGTGTGTGTGACAAGGCTTTACATCAGACTAAGACTCAACAAAAAGGTAAGATACAATGTTTTTACAAGACACTATAATTTTGACACAATTGAGCTAAGGTCTTGAGTCTTGAGTCTTGTCTTGAGTGAAGTCTTGAATCTTGTCTGAGTGAAGTCTTTATCTGTAACCTTTGAGCTTGTGCATTTGTTCAGCTGAAATAGTCTTTTGTAGTACAACCTGTAATGTTAGCTGTATAACATAGACACATGTTGCACTGTGTTGTGATCATCAAAATCAAGAATCAACATTCTCCCCCTTTTTGATGATGACAACACAATAGCTGATAATAAAAGATAATATACAAGCATAGTGAAGACATGCTCCCCCTTTTAAAAACACAAAATGCATTGTCTTATCAAAAAATGGTAGGCGACTGATCAGGAAACCTTACTTAGAAAAATCATAAGCAGAAAATAAGTACAGATGCAGTAGCAGCAGTCGACTGATATGCCTTTAGGCAGTCGACTGACCAGAGAGTTTTCCAATCAAAGTTAACAAATGAGAGGAGTTAATAAATGAGAGGATATCAAAACATAAATAACACAGAAAATAACACAGAGATAAACTGATATAACACAGATATAACACAGATATCTCTCCCCCTTTGTTATCATCAAAAAGCACAAAATAACAATCTTTTGCATTAAAAGGAAACTAAGATAAAGTCTTATACAGAAATAAGTGCATTAAGAAAGAAAATTACAGAATAGAAAAGAAAATAAAAAGTCTTCAATCTTCTTCATCGGAGTCTTCATCGTCACCTTGAGAAGGAGGATGAAATTGAGAGGTGAAGAGATGAGTGAGGTTGTCAATCTTAGAATCAATGTGGTCTAGTTTGGAATCTAGGTTATGAAGTTGGGTATCTACAGTGGCTGAATGCTTCATAAGATAGGAAACACAGTCATATAAAGTACGAGGATCATCGTAGTTGGCTTGAAGAGGTGGATCAGTAGAGGTAGAAGGTCTAGAGGGTCTAGAAGTAGAACCTAAAGGAGCTTGAGAAAGAGGAGGAGACCTAGGGGGTGATCTAGAAGGAGCATCAAGAAGTTTCATTCGTGCCAAACTAGCATGATTGAAACACTCATAACGAGTAACAATATTGGTCTCGGAATCGAGATCAATACCAAAAGCTATAAAGACTCTAGTAAGAAGACCTCCAAAAGGTAGAAAGTGAATGTGGTCTTGATTCAATTTAGAAAAGATGACTCGACCCCAATTGACAGCAATTTTACCAAAAATTGCATACACAGCTTTTTGTAATTCTATAGAATATTGGTCATAACTACCCCTTTTGGGAAGGATGTTATAGGCTAATATTCTACCTACAAGCTTAGCAATTGGTTTAATATTTTTGCTTGTCATTGGAGGGTCATGATTGGGTAAGAAGATTTTAGATAAAATAGAGGCATCATCTAAAATAATTTCATCAAGAGTTAATCCTCCATCATCAATACCCAATATTTGATTGATCCTAGTCGGTGTGAGTGTCATTTTGACATTCTTCACAGACGAACGGATTACAACATCCCCATCTGGTTTTTGTACAATTCTCATATTTGTGTAAAACAAATAGATAGTTGGGGATAATAATTGGGTTGGTTTGATAAAGAGAGAAAATCATAAAGACTACTATTTTGGAACAAGGGAATAAGATTGAAACGATCAAGGTCATTGAAGTTAACAAATCTTCCAGGGAAGATTGTAATGTTACAAATAAGGTACCATTGATCAATGAGATCGGGACTCAAGAGAAATTGAGTGTAGTCTTGAGATGAAGAACTACCCTCATGAGATCTTTTAGATCTTTTAGGTGCCATGAAAAGAGAGAGGAAAGGATTTTACCAAAGAGAAGGAAAGATTAGACCAGAGGCAAGCACCAGCAGCAATGTGAGAGTCGACCACCTTCTTCTTCACTAACTAGGGTTTGGAATTTTGGGTAAAAACTTGAGATCGGTAAGGGTGAGAAAACGGCTGGTAAAGGGGTTTTAACTGCGAATAAACGGCTGAGATCAAAGAGAGAAGAAATCGACGGTAGAGATTAGAGATCACGAGTGAAAAGAGAGGTGAATTTCATCTCAAAAGACGCGATGAATAGTCGCTGAAGACGATTGAGCTCGCGACAGTCGACTGGTAGGGTATATCAGTCGACTGAGTCGAGAAGAAAATAAAAGATTTATGTCTACTAATCAGTCGACTGGTATAGGAACCGGGCGACTGGTCAGATAAAAAAATTGATATGTTTAAGGACCAGTACAGTCGACTTACTCAAGAATACAGTCGACTTGACAGAAACAATTTTCAGCAAATATCAATAAAATCACAAATTCCAAGTTCTCTCCTTAATTTAATGAAAGTATCTTCTTTAAGGGGCTTAGTAAATATATCTGCTACTTGTTTATCAGTAGAGATAAAGTCTAAAGATATATCTCCTTTTAAAACATGATCACGTAGAAAATGATGTCGAATATCAATATGTTTCGTACGTGAATGTTGAATCGAATTTTTAGATAAATTAATTGCACTGGTATTATCACACATAATTGAGGGTTTCTCAAATAAAATACCATAATCTGATAAAGTTTGTTTCATCCACAAAATTTGTGCACATGCCAAACTTGCAGCGATATACTCAGCTTCTGTGGTTGATAGGGATACGGAGTTTTGCTTTTTACTGCACCAAGATACTAGGGAATGTCCCAAAAAGTGACATGTACCACTAGTACTCTTGCGATCAGTTTTGCTTCCAGCAAAATCGGCATCGCTATATGACAAAAGTTGAAAATTATCGGTGCGTGGATAAAATAAACCATATTCAGATGTGCCTTTAATATATCTTATAATTCGTTTCACTGCTTTTAAATGAGACTCTTTAGGACTAGATTGATATCTAGCACATAAACATACGCTGAACATAATATCTGGTCTACTTGCAGTAATATATAAGAGTGAACCAATCATACCTCGATAGAGTTTTTGATCAACACTCTTACCTAACAAATCTTTGTCAAGAGTAGTAGTAGTAGCCATAGGTGTGGATTTACTACTAGTACTATCCATGTTAAAACGTTTGAGTAGTTCCTTTGCATATTTTCCTTGATTGATAAATATGCCATTTGAGGACTGTTTAATTTGAAGTCCAAGAAAATAATTGAGTTCACCCATGTGACTCATCTCAAATTCATTTTTCATGGTATTAGCAAATTCTTTACATAGATTATTATTAGTAGAACCAAAAATTATATCATTAACATATATTTGTATGATTAAGATATCATTCTTAACTCTTTTGATAAACAAAGTAGTGTCTACTTTACCTATTTCAAATCATGTTTCTAAAAGAAAATTTTTCAGACGATCATACCAAGCACGAGGTGCTTGTTTAAGACCGTATAAAGCCTTTTTCAATTTATAAACATGATCTGGAAATTGTTCATGTTCAAAACCTGGTGGTTGTTTAACATAAACATTTTCCTTAATAAACCCATTAAGAAAGGCACTTTTAACATCCATTTGATAAAGTATAAAATTCATGAAACAAGCAAAAGATAATAAAATACGAATAGATTCTAGTCTAGCAACAGGAGCATATGTTTCATCAAAATCTATACATTCTTCTTGATTATACCCTTGAGCAACTAATCTAGCCTTGTTCCTTACAACTTGTCCTGATTCATCTAACTTATTTTTGAATACCCATTTAGTACCAATAATAGTCTGATCAGGAGGTCTAGGAACTAAATCCCATACATCATTCCTTATAAATTGGTTTAGTTCATCTTGCATGGCATTCATCCAATATTCATTCTCACAAGCTTCTTGTATATTTTTCGGTTCAAAATCCGACAAGAATGCTGTATGAGAGATCATATTAACATGTGAACATGTCTGAATACCATGGGAGATGTCACCAATTATTAAGTCATGAGAATGATCTTTAACTTCAACAAATGACTTTGGTAAAGTTGAAGATATCACAATCGGATCAGTCGACTTGACTTGTTCTTCAGTCGACTACTTTACTTCAGTCGACTGGTAGACCTTATCAGTCGACTTATCAGTCAGATTAGTTTGTTCTAAGGATTTAATCACATTATCTAAATGTGATAAATCAGTTTCATCATCTTTATTTAAGGTTGATGAAGGTAAAGATTCATCGAATGTAACATGCATTGATTCTTCAATAGTCATTGTAGACTTATTGAAAATTATATATGCTTTACTCCTATTTGAGTATCCTAAAAAGATACCCTCATTAGATCTAGGATCAAATTTGTCTAAGTTATCTTTTGTGTTTAGAATAAAACACTTACAACCAAATATCTTAAAGTAAGAGACTTTAGGAATTTTATTAAAAAATAACTCATAACAAGTCTTCTTTAGCTTAGGTCTTAGAAGAATTCTATTTAAAACATAACAAGCTGTAGCAACAGCTTCAGCCCAAAAATGCTTTGGTAGATTGCTTTCAACAAGCATAGTACGTGCGCATTCTTGCAAAGTCCTATTTTTCCTTTCAACCACTCCATTTTGTGGTGAAGCTCTAGGAAATGCAAATGAATGTGTTATACCATTCTTGTTGCAATATTCTGTAAATGTTTCATTTTCAAATTCTCCACCATGATCACTTCTAATAGTGACTATGGTTAGAGACCTTTAATTTTGAACACGTTTACAAAAATGTGCAAATTCCTCAAAAGCATCATTTTTATGTTTTAAAAAGAATGTCCAAGTGAATCTTGAAAAATCATCTACTAAAACAAACACATATCTACTTTTATTTAAAGAAGCAACTCTAGTAGGGCCAAATAAATCCATATAAATTAATTCGAGCGGCCTACTAGTAGAAATTACTTCTTTTGTTTTAAAAGTGGATTTGATTTGTTTTCCTAGTTGACATGCATCACATAACTTATCCTTTTTAAAGGATAGTTTTGGCAGTCCTTTAACTAGGTTATATTTAGATAATTTTGAGAGATTTTTTATGTTCACATGTCCAAATCTTCTATGCCATAGCCAAGATTCATTGTTAGAGGCTATTAAACAAAAGTCATTTGAAAAATCAATTGCATTCAAACACAATTCATAAATATTATTTTTACGAAAACCTTGAAAAATAACATTTTGCATAGTAAAATCATAAATCATGCATGCATCTTTTTCAAAAACTATTTTATATCCTTTATCACACAATTGACTAATGCTTAAAAGATTATGCTTTAAACCACTAACCAATAACACATTTTCTATAGTTGGGTTAGAAGTTTTACCGACCATGCCAATACCTATGACTTTGCCTTTGTTGTTATCTCCAAAGGTGACGGTTCCTCCATCTATGCTTTGAATGGTGGATAGTAGGTTGGCATGTCCTGTCATGTGTTTTGAATATCCGCTGTCTAATATCCAGCGTTCTTTCTTGGGTACCTATAAAAAGTTTAAGGTAAATATGGTACCCTTTTTATTGGGTCCAAAACACATTAGTTTGGGGGAAACCAAACCCATGAAGAGTTTGATCTTCCTCCATAAGCAGGAATATAATAAGTAGAATTACACACATTTAACATATATGAGTTAATATAAGCAATTCTATCATTCTGATTTAGACTGAGTGGAACCCATACTAACTTGTTCTGTCCAGTCGACTTAACAGTGTCCTTCAGTCGACTGTTAGTGTACATCAGTCGACTGGCTGATACACTAGGTCGACTTATAAGAGGTTTTGATCTCGTTGAATAAGATCCAATTCCTCTGGACAGACGACTGGTTGTATGGTTCAGTCGACTTAACCGAACGGTAGTCTTGCTTTTATCAACCTTAGGCTTTTCAAAGAAATCATACAACTTGTGTAACACTAGAAATAGATGCTGATTTATTTTTACTAGTGTTTACAACAGGAGATTCTTTTACATAAATTTTCTTAAAACCAAGTCCATATTTTTGACTAGATGTAACTTGATGATGAAGCATATCATTTAAATTCTCTTTGCCTTTGTTAAACTTAGATACGTTCTTTGAAATCTCTTCATAATTCTTTTTGAGAGTTTCAAGATCAGTATCTAAACTTGCAATGCGAGAATTTAAGGATTTTACTTCTTTATCAAGGTTAAGATTTTCTTGATTGAGTGCTTGATTCACTTTCTCAAGATTCTTAACTCTAATCTTTTCTTTCTTTAACTCTTGGAATATTTCATTAAAAGCATCAAGAAGATCTTCGGAATCATAATCATTACTTACATGTTCTTGTGCAGCCATGAAACATACATTTGCCACTTCGTTATTTTTATCCATTTCTTCTTCTGAAGATGAATCACTATCATCCCATGTAGCTTGATAAGCCTTCTTGTTTTTGGCAAACTTGTTCTTTGAATATTTGTCCTTCTTGAAGTTGGATGATTTTTCCTTGTTCTTTGCATTTTCTAAGGGACAATCCTTCTTCATGTGACCTATTTTATTGCACCTGAAACATGTAGGAGGGTCATTAGAATCTCTAACTTTAGAATTAAACTTACCCTTCTTTAAGAACTTCTTGAATCTTCGAGTGAACATTGCTATTTCTTCTTCATCTTCTTCCTCATCTTCTGAGTCTGTCATGACTTTGAAAGCCAATGATTTCTTCTTTGATTGGTGTGATTCTGTATCCTTCTTTCGATCTTCAAGTTGGACCTCATATGCCATGAGATTGTCAACAAGATTCTCGAGAGAAAGTTGTGATAAGTCATTCGCTTCCTCTATTGCTGTGGTTTTCTTCTCCCATTCTGGAGTGAGTGCACGTAGGACTTTTCTAACCATCTCTGCTTGAGTGTAAGTCTTTCCAAGCGCCACAAGAGAGTTTGTGATGTCTGTGAATCTGGTGATCATCTCGGACACAGTCTCATTGTCCTTCATTCTGAACATCTCAAACCTGTGGACAAGAACAGAAATTTTAGACTCTTTTACTTTATTCGTTCCTTCATGTGTTACCTCGAGTGTATGCCAAATTTGATGTGCGGTTGTAGCATTGGATACACGGTTGAATTCTTCCTTTGTGAGTGCACAAAATAAGGCATTCATTGCTTTGGCATTGTTCATAGTCTGATTCTTTTGATCATCATTCCATTGTGCATATGGAATGGTAGGGGCAGTGTATTCCGTCTCTGTCATTTGCCATATCTCATAGTTGATTGATTGGAGGTAGATTCTCATTCGGCACTTTCAATAATTGTAGTTCGTTCCATCAAATAATGGTGGCCGTTGTGTAGATTGGCCTTCATGGTACTAATTTGTATTTGAAGTAGTTGCCATAGCCTGTAACCTTGCTCTGATACCAAGTGTTGGATCCTGTAGGTGAGACAACAAACACTAGAGGGGGGGGGGGGGGGTGAATAGTGTTAATAAAAAAAACTGCGGAAATTTTCTCGGTGCAGTCGACTTGGTTATGAACCAGTCGACTGATATAACCAAAATAAATTAAAAACAATAACTCTGTGCAGTCGACTGATGAATAAGATAGACGACTGAAGGCACAATGAAACAACAACTACAAACGCCACTGACCAGTCGACCGATAGACCAAGGAGTCGACTGTCCAGACACTTTTTGCAGAACTTAAATAAACAAGAGTAAATGGAAAATCTAGACAATCAATCACAGAGTACACAAGATATATCCTGGTTCGGTCCTCCCGACCTACATCCAGTCCCCAAGCAACCCACTTGAGATTTCCACTATTCTTGAAAAAGATTACAAGAATACCATACGGCGTTACGACAACAACCTTGTCTAACCCGTAGTCCTTTCTCTCAACCAGAGAAAGCCGACCCACTCTACTACCAAGAGTGAAACAAAACCGACTCTACAACCTAGAGTCAAAAACACTCTCCAACCGAGAGCAAGAGAACAAGAAATACTTTACAGTCAACCTATAGCCTTGTTGGTGTATGTGTTGATGCACGTGGCTAAAAAACAAGGTTGACTTCTATACTCAGTCCAGAGCGAATTCGTTGCTATACTGGACTGAATGTAGAGAACCAAAGAGTACGATCTTGAAAGCTTTATTTCTCAAAAATAGAATTTTTCTCAAGGATGCTCGGATTTTCAAAGAAAATTCTGTAGATCTATTCAGTGAGATCTGAACTCTACTTAAAGAGTTTGATCTCCTGGACGTTGGGAGACAGTTACTCCAACTGTCAACCAACGGATCTAAGCTTTTGAGTTTGAAAAATTCGATTTTGAAAAACAAAAAACGGTCAAATGCTCTCGAACAGTCGACTGGGTTGCCATATGAGTCGACTGATCAGAGTTTGAATAAATTTAAACAGTTTTGTACTGGCAGTCGACTGGCAGAGGCTTAAGTCGACTGATACTCAAAAGTTAAATTTCTTCAAACTGTTTTGACTCTTTATTTGGGGGTTTTTAAGAGACACAATATAAAATTTTGAGTGTGTGTGTGTGTGACAAGGCTTTACATCAGACTAAGACTCAACAAAAAGGTAAGATACAATGTTTTTACAAGACACTATAATTTTGACACAATTGAGCTAAGGTCTTGAGTCTTGAGTCTTGTCTTGAGTGAAGTCTTGAATCTTGTATGAGTGAAGTCTTTATCTGTAACCTTTGAGCTTGTGCATTTGTTCAGCTGAAATAGTCTTTTGTAGTACAACCTGTAATGTTAGCTGTATAACATAGACACATGTTGCACTGTGTTGTGATCATCAAAATCAAGAATCAACAAAGTCGTGGGGAAGGGCAAGCGCAGGGTCGATGATGCCGAACCTGCCAAGAAAACAGCAAAGGAAGGGGTCGGCGCGAAGAGGGCACCTCCGGTCCCTCGCTTCGAAAGGTACACTCTCTTGACACACAACGTGTCCGCCATCCTCTTAGAAATCGAAGACAAAGGCATTGTCCGACTACCTCCCCGATCAAGCAACAACAAGAAGCGAGACCAGCGCTTCTGCTACCGTTTCCACAGGGACCATGGGCACGAAACCGACCAATGCCGGGCGCTGAAAGACGAAATTGAGGACCTCATCTCACGAGGGTACCTCCGAGAATTCACTAGAGAAGGCCCATGGGATCGGTGAGATGTTAGGAACAGGAGGCCTTCGCCTCCGAACCCTACTCCGAACCGCATCCAGGGTCGGGATCCCGAGCCTGAAGGAGCCGCGGATACGCCATTCATCTTGCACTGTGTCCATGGGGGGCCGATGGGGGGAGAGTCAAATACTTCCCGAAAAGCCTTCATCCGAGAGGTGAATGCCGTCCAAGACAACCCCTCGCCCAAGCTGCAACCGGTGCCTGTCTCCTTCTCTGGAGATGACCTCGAAGGCATTCGCCTCCCTTATTGCGACGCCCTCGTCATTGGCCTCCACATGGCTAATTGTGAAGTTCGACGAATTCTCGTGGACAACGGCAGCTCAGTAAATATTCTCTTCCTTGAGGCCTTCGAGAATCTCAAGCTACCCAGAGGCAAACACAAGCCAGCCGGGTACACCTTGCATGGGTTTTCTGGCGTCCCTGTCGTGATAGAAGGGATTGTTACTCTCGACGTCACCGCGGGATTGGCTCCTGTCAAGAGGACCGAGTCCATGGATTTCATGGTGGTAAACGTCAAAGCAGCCTACAACGCCATACTCGGCCGACCCGGACTATGCTCCCTTCAAGCGGTATCTTCGGCATACCATCTGAAGCTTAAATTTCCCACCTCGCAAGGGGTCGGCATAGTCCGAGGTAGCCAGGAAGCAGCACGGTCATGCTACATGACCGCCGTCGGAGGAGGTGTGTTCCCCCTCGACGCCGTTGAGCTCGAACCCGAGAGGGACGGTCCCGCCCAAGAGCCTGTCGACGAGCTGGAGGAGGTCCCGTTCTGCGCCGAGGATGAATCAAAGTGGTTCCGGGTGAGCCGCTCACTCCCCAAGGACTTGAAGCCAGGCATAATCGCCTGCATCCGCCGCAACGTTGATCTCTTCGCCTGGAAGCCCTCCGACATCGGGATCTCCGAAGACTTGATTATGCATCGGCTGAGCGTCATCCCAGACTCTAAGCCGGTCATCCAAAAGAGGCGCAAAGTCGCACTGGAGAGGCAGCAAATTGTGAAGGCAGAGGTTGACAAGCTCCTGTCGGCTCGATTTATTCAGGAAGCCAGCTACCCCGAGTGGTTGGCTAATGTCGTCATGGTGAAGAAGGCAACCGGGGGCTGGCGGATCTGTATCGACTTTACGGACTTAAACAAAGCATGTCCAAAAGATCCTTTCCCCTCCCCCGCATCGACGCCTTGATCGACGCAACCTCGGGGCATGAGCTACTGTCCTTCATGGACGCATTCTCAGGGTACAACCAGATCCGGATGTTTCCACCGGACATCTCCAAGACCTCGTTCGTCACCGACCAGGGTCTATTCTGCTACCGCGTTATGCCCTTCGGGCTAAAAAACGCCGGAGCCACATACCAACGGCTCGTCAACAGAATTTTCAAAGACCTGATCGGCCGCAACGTGGAAGTCTATGTCGACGACATGCTCGTCAAAAGCCGGGCCGGGCCGGACCACGTCGCCGACCTCGAGGAAGCCTTCGGAGTCCTCCGACATCACAATATGAGGCTCAACTAGGCTAAATGCGCCTTCGGCGTATCCACTGGGAAGTTCCTGGGGTTCATCGTCAGCCAGCGTGGCATCGAGGCGAACCCCGAGAAAATTCGAGCCATTATTGACATGGCCCCACCCCGGAATGTCAAAGAGGTTCAGAGGCTCACGGGCCGGTTGGCTGCAATCGGCCGTTTCCTCTCCAAGTCAGGGGAGAAGTCTCTCCCCTTCTTCAAGGCTCTACGCGGAAAGGGGGGCTTCGAGTGGGGTACCCATCAACAAGAGGCCTTCGAACAGCTGAAGCAGTACCTAGCCAACCCCCCTCTCCTCAGCAAGCCCGAGCCAGGCGAACAACTATGGCTCTATCTGTCCGCCTCGGATAGCGCCCTCAGCGCCGTCCTCGTCCGAGAGGAAGATGGGGTCCATAGGCCATTGTACTATGTGAGCAAAGTTCTGCTCCCTGCCGAGACGAGGTACGCAAAGATAGAGAAGGTGGCTATGCCTTGGTCATGGCATCCCGGAAGCTTCGTCCTTACTTCCAGGCCCACTCCGTCCAAGTACTGACCGACCAGCCACTGAAGACTGTCCTTCAAAAGCCCGAAAACTCCGACCGCTTAGTCAAGTGGTCGATTGAGCTGAGTCAGTTCGACATCAGCTACCAGCCGAGGACGGCCATCAAAGGGCAGGCCCTTGCCGAGTTCATCACTGAGTGCACCGTCTCCGAGCAGCCCTGCACCGAGGCCTCGGATCCGACCTGGGAGGTCTTTGTCGATGGGTCATCATGCGAAACAGGGAATGGGGCTGGCATCATCCTTCGTGGTCCCGACCAATTCTTACTTCAATACTCCTTCTGCCTCAGCTTTCCAACCTCTAACAACGAGGCGGAATACGAGGCCATGATCGCCGGATTGACCCTAGCACATCGAGCCGGAGCCAAGCAAATCCGGTCCTTCAACGATTCTCATCTCGTGGTCAATCAGATCACCGGAGAATACGAAGCCCGCGATGAATGCATGATGAGGTATTTGGCAGTAGTCCGACGTCTCCTAGCGTCCTTCTGCCACTCCGCAGTCATTCGAGTTCCTAGGGAGCAGAACGCTCAAGCAGATGCGTTGTCAAAGCTCGCCTTTTCCTCCTTCGAGGGTCTCGACCAAATGGTACTCACAGAAATCCTCCTAAAGCCAAGTATCAACGATCAAGACCAGGAGACAATGTGTGTCCAAGACGGTGTCAGTCTAGACGACTGGACCACTCCCATCCAAAAATTCTTAATCAATGCCGAGCTTCCAGAAGACAGAGCCGAAGCCAGACGAGTCAGGGTCCGAGCTGAAAGGTTCGTCATGATTGATGACATCCTCTTCAAACGCTCTTACACCTTGGCCGACGGCAAGCCGTACCTCCGCTGTTTCACCAGTGACGAGGCCAGTTACGTGCTCAAAGATCTTCATGAGGGGATCGGCGGATGCCACATGGGGAGCAGGACGCTCGCTCGGAAGGCCCTGAATCAGGGGTACTATTGGCCAACCATGCTCCAAGACTCGCAAGACCTAGTCAAGAGATGCGGCCCGTGCCAAAGGTTCTCCCCTATCAAGAGACTTCCTCAAGCTAATCTCCGATCCCTGGCTAGTCCTACCCCATTCGCCATGTGGGGCATGGACCTTGTGGGCCCCTTCTCCGTAGCGGTAGGGCAAAAGAAATTCTTAATAGTCGCCATCGACTACTTCACCAAGTGGCTCGAAGCCGAGCCTTTGTCCAGCATCACCGAGCGCCAAGTACAACAGTTCTTTTGGAAGAACATCATTTGCCGGTTCGGAATCCCTCGGGTCCTCGTCACAGACAACGGAACCCAATTCCAAGGTTAGAACTTCCAAACCTTCTGTGCGGACATCGGCATCCAGCAGCGTTTCTCCGCTATTTTCCACCCTCAGTCCAACGGCCAAGCTGAGAACGCGAACAGGCAAATCTTCGACGGCCTCAAAAAGCGCCTCGACAGTTCCCCCAAAGGGCTGTGGGTCGAGGAACTGCCTAGCGTGCTATGGGCACACTGAACCACCAAGAGGATCCCCACGGGAGAGACACCGTTCACTTTGACCTACGGGACAGAGGCAGTCATCCCCGTCGATGTCGGCCTGCCTTCTCCCCGTATCATGGCCTTCGACGAAGCTGACAATTCATCCGGCTTGAGGGCCAACCTGGACCTTGTCGCCGAAGTCAGAGAGAAATCCTCAATCCGAAGAAGCATCTACCAACAACGGATCGAGAAGTTTTACAATAAGAAGGTCCACCCCACAAACATCAAGGCGGGGGACCTCGTGTTATGAAAACTATCCGTCTCTGATCCAACCAAGAAGAGGAAATTGGCTCCCAACTGGGAAGGCCCATACCGTGTAGTCGAGGCTTACGCCCTGGTACATACCGACTGGCAGATATGGATGGCCGGCCCATCAGCCGACCCTGGAACGCCGAGCACCTAATAAAGTTCCTGGAAGAGCGAACATAGGTTCTAGCTTGGCTAATGTAAATAATATCTTTTGTAAGCTTTCATGTGTAAAGGGCCGCTTCAGCGACCCTCCCTATCTTGTATGAAAGAAGTCTCTTTTTGTCAAACTCCAAATGCCTCGGCAACTCCGACCTAACACCAGACAATGGGATCGGCACCCGAGTCCTCACTCTGGTATCGTCCCCAACGTCTCGGTAGGTCCGATCCGGCTCCAGACCAGGGACTCTTCCTAAGGCCCCACGTCGATCCCTCACGGGTCGACGGAGCCGAACCTCGCCTCCGCCATCATTCACTACACTACTAACCAGAGCAAAGAAGGAAAAGAATTCTTTATTCATACTCTTTTATTTGGCTCTGAGAAAACAAACAAAGACCGTTACAGGACCACTCCTCTCATCTCCAACTAGAGGAAATTGCCATCTTAGGGCCCCTCGGGTCCGACGAAGGGCGGAACTACTCCGACCGAGCGACTAGGAGCCCTCTCCTCGTCATGATGGTCCTTGGGCTCAGCCACGGTCGACACACCAGCCACGGAGCTCTGGGCATCAACTGGTCGCATATGCTCCAACAGCAGCAGCGCAGAGGGAACCCCCTCTGCTCGCCGACCCACTGAGGAAGATGTCGAGACACCCAGCATCGTCTTGTAACGGTGTATCTCCATCTCCTTTTCCACAATGACACCGCGAAGTAACCTCTCAGAAGAGGGCCTCTGCACCGAGGCACTCGACATGGCCTGTCCAAGACCGACACCGCCGAGTTTCCGATCCACCATCGCCCTCCTCAGCTGGCTCGCCTCCTCACTTAAGGCTTCAGACTTATTCCAATAATAGTTGAAGGCCGCATCAGTATCACGAGCCCCCTTTCAGTAGCGAACCAACGCGGCCTCCAGGGCCTCAACTTTGCTCCGGAGCCACGCCACGTCGGAACGACGGGGGTCCACTTCGGGAAGGGGAGCCGCAACCTACAAGAGAACCAGCCAACTCAACACACATAAGCAAGGAAATTCGGAAATATCCGAGGTCAAAACACTTGGCCAGTCAAAAATCCTTTTTTATAAATTGAGTTGCTTCTTACAAAAAATGCGGTGGCCAGTCCGCGGGAGGCAAATACAATCGAGAGAGGGGAAAAGAAAGACATAACTATAAAACTTGTTTTCCCACCTCAGCGTCGGCAGACGGGTTCACAGGGGGGTCGGCAGACGGGTCAAGAGCGGGCCCTTCTTCGCCAGGGGTCTTCGGTGTCCCCTCGATCTCCATGTCATACTCAAAGTTGGACAGGTCGACGGTCGGGTAGAAGTGCCTCACATGACTGAGGGCCTTTGCATAACACTCGTCCTGGGCCTTGATCACCATCATCTGACCCGCATTCGTCAACTCCTCCTTCTCCTTGGCGAACTTCTTCTTCAAGGAGACCACCCACTTCCCCCACTCCGCATCCTTGGCCTCGAGCTCGAGCTTCATCTGCTGCTCCCTCTTGTGCGAGCCCTCGCGCTCGATCCGCATCTCCTTCATCTCCCGCTCGCTCTTATCCGCCCGAGCTCGCTCTTGTGCCATGGATGCTTCGTAGAGGTTCTTTACGTTAGCCCCCTGCATGCAAGCCTGCGACCGACAAGCGCAGATAAGAAAAAGACTTCCGCAGTAAAATCAACAAGGGGGATAGGGTCGACGAGCTTACCAGCACGGTGGCCTGCGCCAGGCACGTGAACGCCACCTCCACGGGCTCGCTCTCCATCTCCTTACGGTCGCGAGGGGTTGCCAACTTTTCCGCCACCTCAACGGCCTGGGCCTCCTCGGTCAGACAGTCACCCATCCGAACCGACCAATCCGGTGCCCACCGTTGCCGCAACATCTCCACCACCGGGTCCTCTTCCTCGACCTCGACCAAGGGACCTTTCCTCTTGTCAAGATCGGATGCCTTCGCTTGGCCCTGGCCCCTTGAAGTAGCCACCCCCTTGCCCGTCTCTGAGCGAGTCCTCTTGGTCCTCGGCTCGAGCTGGGCCTCCGAGATGGCTAGGGACGACTCCCTCGGCCTCTTCGTCGCCTCCCCCTTCTTCTCGGCCTTCTCCTTCCTCATGGAGAGTCTCCTTGCCTTGATCGATTCCGGATCCATATCTGCAAGGAAATCCATTAAGAACAATGAGCAAGAAAGTACTAAAAGACCGAGAGAAAAGAAACAACTACATACACAGAACGGCCGGTCTCAGTCCGACGCTCGCCAGATGACCCTCCGTCACCTTCGTCCAATTAATACTGTGCGACAGACGGAGGCGCTCTAAAAACCTCCAATCCTCGGCTGTCAGGTCCCTCGGCCTCGGCGGTTGATGGCTCGGCTTGGAGTGGTTTCATCGAGTGGGAATGTTCCAAGGTTCCTCACCCCGGATCACCAGATATTTCTTCTTCCAATCCTTGATGGAGTCCGGGTGACCGTGGACGACCTTCCCCTTACTCCGGGGCGAAATGTAGTAAACACCCTCAGTCGCCGAGCTGATCATCAACATCGCTCGGAACACATTCAGCCGTAGGGGTATCTTCTGCTCCTCGCACATCAACACGAAGCAGATAATCTGCTTCCAGGAGTTCGGCCCATACTGCATCGGCGCCAAGGACACCCAATTCAAAACCTCGCAAACAAACGGGTGGACTGGCAACCTCAGTCCGGAGATGAATGCGTCCACAGGGAAGACGCAATACCAATCAGGCAGGGGGTCGGTCGGTCGAAGGGTAGAGCTCGGCAACATGAGCTCATAGCTGGACCCTATGTGGTACGCTAGCTGCAAAGCCTCTAAGTCACCTGCCTCCAGAACGGTCGGAAGGGTGTCCATCTTCACCCTCTTCCGGCTCGGTGACGACGGCTGGACCCCGAACAGCTCCTTATCAGAAAGATCGTCGGGGTACCGACGGAACGGCTTAGGTTGTACGGGCGACCCTGTCATCACATTACGATAAACAGGCGCCTGGCTCGAGCCACCGGTCCTCGACCCCTTCTTCTTCGGAGCCCTCTTCTTCTTGGCTCGTTCCGGCGAGGGGGTAGATAATCGCCCCAGACCAGTCGACATAGAACTCGAGCCCACACCCTGACCTCCTATCTGAGCCCCTTCGGCTTCACCCCCTTCGGGGCCACACTCCTCTTCGGAAGACAACCCTAGAATCTGGACTTCGTCCGAACTACCGCCCCCCTCCTCAGATTCGCTACTCTCCACCACAAAAGGCCTCCGAGATCGCAACGGCTTCACATTGTACACTGGCTCCTCCTCGCCTACCGGCTCCTCCCACGAAATCGAATCGGAAGGCTCCACATTATGTACAGATTCCCCCTCTAGCACGGGCTCCTCCCACGAAGTCGATTTGGAGGCGGGTTTCACTTCCCCCCCAGACGTTGACGCTGACGAGCCAGACTGAGCCCTGTTCATCTGTGCCTAAACTAAAACAGACTTACCAACTAACCTGGGGTCGCTTCGGAAGAACAAGCATGGTGCAGCAAACGGTAGGGACGAGCGCTGAAGTGTTGGAAGATTTTTTGAAAGAGAAAGCGGCGAGAAAGAAGTGGGCGATAGGGGGAGGGGGGAACATTTATAGAGGATGAAAACGACTCCTCGATTTCCGCAATTACTGTTCACCGATTGACATGCAACTTCCTCCTGAAAAATCGCGCCACGTTCTCGAAACGTGCGCTGCTGACGTCATCCAGTGCCAGGCTGGCAGCAAGACACATGGGTCGGTTCGGATGGAGTACTCGGCGGAGAAAACATTTTTCTTAAGATTTAAGGCGCTGTCCTTCGACAGACGCCCCGGGCTCCAGGGCTCGGTAAACTCCCCTCTCACCCGCGAGCAGCTCGGGGCTTACAGCCTCGGCAGCCGAAACCCCGAACTGTTCGAGGGTGGGACAGAAGTCACCATCGCCTGGAGCCCTGTCGGAAAACAGATCGGCCCACCTCCAATCGGAGACGACCCATCTATCTGAGGCTCTTCAGCCCCAGGTCCGGAATACGGTTGAAACCCTTCCCGTCTGGATCTCTCTCGGGCCAAACAACCGTGTCAGGGTCGTCTGACCCGAAAAAGGATCCAGACAGCAAGGCCACCACCAATCCGAGGCTCCTTATCTTCCGGTACGGATTTCGTCCGTTACCCCTCTCGCCCTGATCTCCCCCGGATCTGGCTACCGTATCCGAGCCATCAGATCCAAGAGAAGATCCGGGCAGCAGAGTAACCGCCTCTCCGACACTATCAGGGTTAAAATTTTGCAAGAGACAGACGTCCGCCGAAGCAGACACCTCTGATGGCCAGTGGACCACCCTTGCTGTGATCAAACCCGCTGTGGGGGGAGGGGTACTTATAGCCTCCCCCATAGACCAGCCATTATGACATTGGGAAAGCCAATCGACGGAAGCCCATGCGCCACATGCATTTATTAGGCGGCGCCATTAATGCCCCTAGGAAATTGGAACATCGCACAGATCCTGGAGCGCCTTCAATGCTCCGCAAAGACGGCGGGCCACTCCGCTCAAACCTTCTAAGGCACCACGGCTGGCCATCACCCTTGCCGACCCATAATCCCTCGCCCGCTCGAGGTCCGGTCTAGCACCAGGGTTGTCTCCTCAGGAAGGCTCAACGGCTCGCCATCACCCTTGCCGACCCATAATCCCTCGAAAGCTCGAGGTTCGGTCTAGCACCAGGGTAATCTTCTCCAGAAGACTCAAAGGCTCGCCATCACCCTTGCCGACCCATAATCCCCCGAAAGCTCGAGGTTAGGTCTAGCACCAAAGTTGTCTTCTCAGGAAGGCTCAACGGCTCGCCATCACCCTTGCCGACCCATAATCCCTCGAAAGCTCGAGTTTCGGTCAAGCACCAGGGTAATCTTCTCCGAAAGACTCAAAGGCTCGCCATCACCCTTGCCGACCCATAATCCCTCGAAAGCTCGAGGTTCGGTCTAGCACCAGGGTTGTCTTCTCAGGAAGGCTCAATGGCTCGCCATCACCCTTGCCGACCCATAATCCCTCGAAAGCTCGAGGTTCGGTCTAGCACCAGGGTAATCTTCTCCGGAAGACTCAACGGCTCGCCATCACCCTTGCCGACCCATAATCCCTCGCCAGCTCGAGGTCCGGTCTAGCACCAGGGTAGTCTTCTCAGGAAGGCTCAACGGCTCGCCATCACCCTCGCCGGCTCGAGGACCGGTCTAGCACCAGGGTAGTCTTCTCCGGAAGACTCAACGGCTCGCCATCGCCCTTGCGGACCCATAATCCCTCGAAAGCTCGAGGTCCGGTCTAGCACCAGGGTAATCTTCTCCGGAAGTTTCAACGGCTCGCCATCACCCTTGCTGGCCCATAAACCCTCTCCAGCTCGAGGTTCGCTCTAAACATCAGGGCAACCAACCCTCGCCAGCTCGAGGCTCGTTCTAACATCAGGGCAACCAACCCTCGCCGGCTCGAGGCTCGCTCCAACATCAGGGCAACCCCCTCATGAAGGCCCAACGATTCGCTATCCCATTTCTACCACTATAAACACTCCTCCACGGCTAGCTCCCGCACCCCCGCAGGAGTGGGGGGCTTGTGTGGTAGGGTAAAAATGGCTTGGGGCCCAACCAGGGCCCAGTACAGCTCTCACTCAAAAATAGAAAAAACAACAATCTGGCTCGGCTTCGAGCCACTACAGGGTCGGCACCGAACCTCAAGTTCACCCCCACAGAACTGGTCTCCTCGTATCCGACGAGCATCGATGGCTCTCGGCCTCCGATCCACGACAGCCCCCCGGACCGTCCGCCCAGCCTGGTAAAGAACGAAGATGACCTGGCACAACCTAGGCCACCAGATTCTCCCAGGAGCACAGGAGCCCCATGATCCGCCATGTCAGCTCCAAATACCACCGAGAGCTTTGCCACGTCAGCCCTATACCACTCTTGGTACTGCCACGTCAGCCCTAAACCCCCTGGGCCTTCTGCCACGTCAGGCCCATGGGCTTTCGGGTTCAGACCCGGCCCCCAAGCAGATCCAAACCCGGTTGGAATTCCCTATAAATACTAGACCCTCACCCACCTTTTCAGGTAATCAATCTTTTGCCACCAAATTTCCTTAGTTATTGCTACTCTCTCACAGAGACTGACTAGATCGTCGGAGGGTCCACCGCCGGGATAAACCCCGGTGTTTCAGGACCGTCTGCAGGTATTCGAGGCGAGGCGATCCGAGCCGATCCTCAAGCGCCGAAGCGAGCCTCCCGCTCGTCGTCCCGTGCCGCACTCTTCCCTCATTACAAATTGAGTCCGAACTCACACCTGGTGCATCCACACTGCGACCAAAAACAAACCGCATCAAGTATCTAATGAAGATACCTTCATTAGATCTAGGATCAAACTTATCTAAATTATCTTTAGTGTTTAAAATGAAACACTTGCTACCAAATACTTTAAAGTAAGATACTTTAGGAATCCTATCAAAAAATAATTCATAACATGTTTTCTTAAGCTTAGGCCTAATCAAAATTCTATTTAAAACATAACACGCTGTTGAAACAGCTTCAGCCCAAAAGTACTTAGGCAAATTGCTTTCAACAGCATTGTAGCGCCCCGAATTTCTAATAAGATATCTTAGAAAATACGTGGCACATTCCCAGCGATCCACTTCAATACAATATTAAACATAACCAACACCACTAAAATTTTCAACATTTATTACAATAAATCTTTTACAAATCACAGCGGAATTCAAAACAAACTCAACTCAATATTTTCTTTATTTACAACCCAACTTTATCTTAAAACTGCTATTACAATTTTACACAAATACTTAAGAATCAATTGATCTCAAATATGCCTCAAGCATCCAAACCTCCAACTCTAAGCAACAACCTGCAACATGTGAGGCTAGAGATGATCCCTAACCCCCAAAACTAACAGGGTCAGCCATAAATGGTGTGAGAGATATAAAAACAAACAAACGACATAAAAGGTCATACCTCATAAATTCTTAAACAACAGGCACTAAATAAGAATATGGGAAGTATGAAATGACAGACAACATAAAACATCAAGTGGAGCTAAACTAAGTGTTAGGTGTAGGAAAACAGAAACCCACATGCATAAAACCAAGTCAAGGACACAGATTCTAAATGCAGACTCTCTAATGCATACTGTCAAAGTCTATGCATCCCATTCTACATAGGTTCGGTGCAAGCCCTTAACGTCTTCACTTCATAGGGTTCAATCCCCGCATTATGAACTAGTCCTAACACGATGACTACTACGAGATAAAGATAAACCATCGTTAGTATCTCATGCCCGATAATTCCGGAGATGGATCCCACACCCAAGATATTTCACTTGAATAATTCCGGAGATCATCCCACACCGAAACATTGACACGTCACCACACGAATACCACATGTGCTTCACCTCGACTCCGATAATTCCGGAGGTCAATCCCACAGCACAAGCAGTTACCGTGATAATTCCGGAGATTGTCCCACACCACAAGACTGTGATAATTCCGGAGACATATCCCACACCACTAATAATCTACTGTGATAATTCCGGAGATTAAATCCCACACCGAAAGCCATACTGAGGTTCTTGACTCATGTTCCCGTTCATCATATCACCACTAGTGCCTGTCCTTATCATTTTGGGTTAATTAATTACTTAACGAATCTCCTAGAGTGGTATACCCTACATGCCTAAATTCCAAACTAAATACTGAAATGCCTCACTGGGCCTCAACAAATAACTCAACACCGGTATACTAGGGTCACACACCTCTAGAGACTCAACTCAAATGTCAAAACAAAAGTCCCACTAAACAACGTGGCTCAACTAAATGTCTTAAATCAAATACTTAACTGAATATCTCAAAGTCAAATGCTTAATCAAATACTGAACTGAATGTCAGGTATATACTGAATTATCTGGAAACCAATCATTTGAAATAGCACTAAGGTTTACAAAGATCCTTCAGTACCAGTTGACTTATACTTTAGTAAGTCGACTGTCCAGAAGACGAATTTCCAAAATTTTACAAAAATAAACTAAGTTATATAGTAGTCGACTTAAGATAAGGGATCAGTCGACTTACCCGAGGTAAATTCCAATAATTTCTCAAAATATATTCTAAGTATATGAGTCGACTTAAAGGAGTCATAGGTCGACTGTCCAGAAAGGACTAATAATTTTTCAAAATAAATTTCTCAGAGGACCAGTCGACTGCCTAGGAGCTAGGTCGACTGTCCAGAACGACTATTTCAAGAATTCTAAAAATACAGTATCAGGCTCGTACCAGTCGACTGTACAGTAGGTCAGTCGACTGTCGGCCTACAGTTCTCAAAATTTAGGTCTGAAAACAAAATCAAATCTGGGGTTTCTAATGTTTCATTGTTCATGAAAAATAGTTCGTATTCAGGAAAAATGATAAATCCCAACAAATTTCACCCTGTATATGTATATATTACTCAAACATCAAATGTGTCCAAAATTCAAGTTCTAAATCACAGATTCTTTCATTAGGGTTTTACAATTTCTAAATCTCTTTCACAATTCTAAATCAAAATCTGATTTATAAATCTAATGTCCAGATGTTCATACTCAAATCTTAACATGCCTTTAGCACCACATTTTAATAATAAGGATCTACTATTCCATCCACAATTATTCACATGAATCCTACCACAAAACAAGATCTATATTGTCCACAACATCAAATCAACACATCAATGATACTTGCACACATAGATCAACAACATGACGAATTTCTATCATTCACAACATCAAAACAAACAACAAACAAATTCTTATATCACTCTCATGAATCAAACAACAAAACAATTTTTTATATATCTCACCTTGAATTGAGAAAAGTCCACGAAAAGTTCTTCCTCTTTGTTAGATCCAAAATTCTCTTGCCCCACCAAAATAAATCTCCACAAATTCTGTATTTCAGAAATGACGGCTGGAGAAAAATTCTCTTAAATATCCGGGATGAATATTAGGGTTTTACCCACACTTTTGCAAGACAATCCTTTCCAAAATACAATTTTACATATATAGTCCTATCCTTGGAAATTCCATCAAAACTCATTTAAATTAGGATTTAAAAGAAAATATACACTCTAAATCTCAATCAATACTGTTCAAAACGTCAAGAATGTACATTTTGCACTTTAACCCCTAAAAATGTCAATTTTGCAAAAAGATTCTTCTTTTCTCAAAAATTGCAAATAGTTCCAATTAATTTCTGAAAAATCTGGAAAAATACTACATAAATCTCAAATATTAAATAATGATTTTTCATGAAGAAAACTAAAATTTCCAACTTCTCAAAAGTACTTGCACGTGTTTTGCACGTGTACCAAAAGATAAATTTTCTGAAAATATTCCTTAAATCTCCAAAAAATTCAATTTAAATTAATTTTCAAATATAAAAATAATATTTGAAAATACGGGGTTCTACATCACTCCCTCCTTAGAAGAGTTCTGTCTTCAGAACTACCACTAATGAGTCCAAACAATATATCAACAGGGAAATCAACATCTCATAATGGAAACATAATTCAAACAATTGTATATGACAATTCAATCAAAATATGAGAAATACAACTCAACTCAAGGTACTATCATTCAAAGAATTACAATCACATAACAGAAATACACTCATGCAAAAAGCTCGGGGAAATCCTTCTGCATGCGGTCCTCAGGCTCCCAAGTAGCCTCCTCGAACTGCTGATTCCTCCACAATACCTTGACCATAGGTATCACCTTGCGTCTGAGAAATTTCTCTCTACGGTCAACGATCTCAACAGGCTGTTCCTTATAACTCAAGTTCACCTGTAATCCTTCAGGAATCTCTACCAACTGATGATTCTGATCTGGCACATACTTCCTCAACAATGACACATGGAATACATCATGCACCTGTGCCAACTCCTCTGGAAGCTTCAATCTATAAGCGGTCTTGCCAATCCGCTCCATGATCCTGTATGGCCCAATATACCTTGGCGCCAACTTGCCTCCCTTACCAAACCTGATCACTCCCTTGGTCGGAGAAACCTTGAGAAAAACTGCATCTCCAACCTCAAATTCCAAGTCTCTTCGTCGAGTATCAGCATAACTCTTCTGCCGACTCTGAGCCTCGACCAATCTCTTGCGAATCAGCTCAATCTGCTCTGACGTCTGCTGTACGATCTCAGGACCATACATCTGCCTCTCGCCAACCTCATACCAACAAATAGGTGTCCTGCACCTCCTCCCGTACAAAGCCTCATACGGTGCCATCCCAATACTTGCATGGTAACTGTTATTATAAGCAAACTCAACCAATGCCAAGTATCTCTCCCAACTACCACCAAAATCCATAACACAAGCCCTCAACATATCTTCCAGTACTCGATTCACCCTCTCAGTCTGACCATCGGTCTGTGGATGGAAAGCAGTCCTGAAATCAGTTCTGGTGCCTAAAGCTGCTTGTAGGCTCTTCCAAAACCTTGAAGTAAACCTTGGATCTCTGTCGGATACAATCGACACAGGAACTCCATGAAGTCTCACAATTTCACCAATGTACAACTCAGCCAATTTCTCCATCGACCAAGTAATCTTCATGGCTAGAAAGTGAGCTGACTTAGTCAAACGGTCCACAACAATCCAAATCGAGTCATTGCCCTTCGAACTCCTCGGCAAACCCGTGATGAAATCCATACTGATATTCTCCCACTTCCACTCCGGAATGGGCAACGGCTGTAACAAACCTCCAGGTCTCTGATTTTCTGCTTTGATCTGCTGACAAGTCAGACACCTTGCCACAAAATCTGCTACATCCCGCTTCATACCAGACCACCAAAAGCGTTGTTTGATGTCCCTGTACATCTTCGTGCCTCCTGGATGAACTGACAACAATGTACTGTGTGCTTCCTGCAAGATACTCTCTCTCAAATCTGCATTATCTGGAACACACAACCTCTCACCCAACCAAAGAACTCCATCTTGGACACGAAACTCCGATAGCTTGCCTTCTGAAACCTGTTGCAACATCTTCTGAATCTCTGAATCTGATCTCTGACCTTCCATAATCCTCTCTCTCAAGGACGGCTGCAGTCTCAACTGAGCCAAAGATGCCCCTAAACCTTGCAGTACCACCTCGATACCTGCCTGATCGATTTCTGCTGCCAACTCTCTTCGAGTGGTGATCAAACTTGATAAACTACTCTTCCTGCTAAGTCCATCAGCCACCACATTCGTTTTGCCCGGATGATACTTGATCTCGGGATGAATGTCTTCCAAAACTTCCAACCACCTTCTCTGCCGAAGATTAAGATCCTTCTGTTGATAAATGTACTTCAGGCTCTTGTGGTCAGTGTACATGTTAACCTTTTCACCATAGACATAATGCCTCCACAGCTTCAAGGCATAAATGATAGCTACTAGCTCCAAGTCATGCGTCGGGTAATTCTTCTCATGCGGACGCAACTGCCTCGAACCATAAGCAATAACCTTGCCTTCTTGCATCAAGACACAACCCAAACCTCTGAGAGATGCGTCACTGTAGATATCATAATCCTTCCCAGCTTGCGGCAAAGCTAAGATAGGTGCAGTAGTCAACCTTTCCTTTAACTCAAGGAAACTCTCTTCACACTTATCTGTCCATACAAATGCCACATTCTTCCGGGTCAAACCTGTCAAAGGAACTGTAATCTGAGAATAACCCTGGATAAATCTCCTGTAGTATCCAGCTAAACCCAAGAAACTTCTGACTTCCTTCACGGATGTTGGCCTGGGCCAATCCTTCACTGCTTCAACCTTCTGAGGATCAGTAGCTACTCCCTCCTTAGAAAGAAGATGACCAAGGAAAGCTACCTCAGACTTCCAAAACTCACACTTCGACAACTTGGCATACAAGCTATGCTCCTGCAATTTCTGCAATACCGCTGTCAAGTGCGTAGAATGATCCTCCTCCGACTTCGAGTACACCAAAATGTCGTCGATGAAAACCACCACGAAGGAGTCAATAAATGGCCTCAAAACCCGATTCATCATATCCATGAAAACTGCTGGCGCATTCGTCAACCTGAATGGCATTACCAGAAACTCATAGAGTCCATGACGAGTCCTGAAAGCTGTCTTACTCACATTTTCCTCCTTGACTCGAACCTGATGATACCCTGACCTCAAATCAATCTTCGAAAACACAACTGCTCCTCGAAGCCTGTCGAACAAATCATCAATCCGCGGCAGTGGATACTTGTTCTGAATAGTCACCCTATTCAACTCCCGATAGTCAATGCACATCCTCATTGACCCATCCTTCTTCTTGACCAACAACACTGGCGCTCCCCACGGAGAAGAACTCAGCCTGATATGCCCTTTGCTCAACAGCTCCTCAATCTGCTTCTTCACTTCATCTTGCTCTACAGGTGCCATCCTGTACGGAGCCTTAGAAATCGGCGCACTCCCCGGCTGAACATTAATACAAAACTCCACATCTCTCTACGGCGGTAATCCTGGAAAATCATCCAAGAACACTTGAGGAAAATCTCTGACAACCGGAATGCTCTTGACTTCATCTGAAATTGCCATCTTGGATACCATTGCAGCTACCTTCGGAATCTTCTTCTTCCCTTGGAAAGTCGCTGCAGGTCCACCTGGTGCTTTCACCAACACCTCATTCTGCTTGCATTCTATTGTGGCATCATATATTGCCATCCAATCAATGCCCACGATGACATCCACACCCAAGACTTTCAGCTCGATCATATCAATGCTGAACAACCTCCCACCAATCTCGATATCACAGCCCTCGTAATATCGATCCGCAATCAACTCTTCACCTGACGGCGTTGCCACCGACAAAACCCTGCCTGGAAACAACTTAGGTTCCACACCTAAGATCTTTGCAAAACTTGGCGATACAAAAGTATGCGATGAACCAGTGTCAAATAAAACCTTTGCCTTTATTCCATTAATTAAAACAACTTCTGTTACAGTAAGAATGATACTCAATCTTAAATTGTTCTCAAATAAAGGTTTCATTTATTACATTGATTCAAAATAAAAAAAATCAGAATTCTTGCATACCCTGTATTACATCTTCCGAGTTACCAGCATCTTTCTCGGTTAATGCAAATACTCGCCCTTGCCTCTTCTGAAATTTGCTCCCACCAGAACCATCCTTCCTCAATTGTGGACAATGAGACCGAGAATGTCCAGCCTGCCCACAGTGGGAACAAACCTGCTTTGCCAACTTCAGACATGCTGACCTGTAATGTCCTGCCTCCTTGCAGTAATAACAGGTCACTCCCTGAGCTGCAGGTGCCTTCTGCACTGGATCACTGAACTTGGCCTGCTTCGCAGGGAATCACTTCCCACTCTGGCCTGATGCTGGCCTCTTGTTCCGGTTCCATGTATCTTGCTTCTTCTGGAACTGGTCCATGTCCTCTTCGGTCATAGCTGCTCTCCTGACCAGCTTTTCGAACCGTCTGATACCCAACGGGATCATCCTCGACCTCAAGTTTGGCCTCAAGCCCTGCTCAAACTTTTTGGCCTTCTTTGCCTCGTCAACAACTAATTCTGGTGCATTCCTCGAAAGCTGAGCAAATTTGGTCTCATACTCCCGCACGGTCATGCTGCCCTGCTGAAGGTTCAAGAACTCGGTTGCCTTCTTCTCCTGAACATCTAGGGGAAAGAAGCGATCTCTGAACTCCTCCAGAAAAGCTTCCCAAGTCAACGGCTGGTCTCCCAAAGCCCTTTTCACTGACTCCCACCAGACACCAGCGTCCTTCTCAAGCTGCATTGACGCTAACTTCACCTTGCTGGCTGTTGGAGTCTCCGATACCTCGAAGATTGTCTCCATCTTCCTAATCCAATCATCTGCTGCGGTTGGATCAGCTTGCCCCTCAAAGACTGGCGGCCTCATCCTCTTAAAGGATTCAATCTGCTTAATAGGGTCGGCGTTAACCAATCCCTATATAACTCCATGATTTGGCTGCTGATTCAGCTGCTGATTCTAAGCTTGTGCCACATTGAATACCATCAGCGTGTTCAGCGTCTGGTACACCTTGGCGAATTCAGCCTCAAGGTCGATCCCATTTCCTCGGGAACTACCATATCCATCCTCATTGTTGCCTCCATTCCTGCCCCTGGGTGCAACCATTTTGAATACTGCAAAACGAGGGAAAAGTTAGAGCATCACACACACAATTCAAATTCACATCAATATCCTTTGGCAAAACCTCAATTGAATCCCAAAGGTAAAACATCATATTTAGTTCTATGTGATACTCACTCTTTAATGTCCACACCTAGGTACTCACACTCTAGTGTCCACACCTAGGTTATTTTTATATCATGTTTAGTATTACTATTGAAGCACGCTCTGATACCAATCTCTGTAGCGCCCCGAATTTCTAATAAGATATCTTAGAAAATACGTGACACATTCCCAGTGATCCACTTCAATACAATATTAAACATAACCAACACCACTAAAATTTTCAACATTTATTACAATAAATCTTTTACAAATCACAGCGGAATTCAAAACAAACTCAACTCAATATTTTCTTTATTTACAACCAAACTTTATCTCAAAACTGCTATTACAATTTTACACAAACACTTAAGAATCAATTGATCTCAAATATGCCTCAAGCATCCAAACCTCCAACTCTAAGCAACAACCTGCAACATGTGAGGCTAGAGATGATCCCTAACCCCGAAAACTAACGGGGTCAGCCATAAATGGTGTGAGAGATATAAAAACAAACAAACGACATAAAAGGTCATACCTCATAAATTCTTAAACAACAGGTACTAAATAAGAATATGGGAAGTATGAAATGACAGACAACATAAAATATCAAGTGGAGCTAAACTAAGTGTTAGGTGTAGGAAAACAGAAACCCACATGCATAAAACCAAGTCAAGGACACAGATTCTAAATGCAGACTCTCTAATGCATACTTGTCGAAGTCTATGCATCCCATTCTACATAGGTTCGGTGCAAGCCCTTAACGTCTTCACTTTATAGGGTTCAATCCCCGCGTTATGAACTAGTCCTAACACGATGACTACTACGAGATAAAGATAAACCATGGTTAGTATCTCATGCCTGATAATTCTGGAGATGGATCCCACACCCAAGATATTTCACTTGAATAATTCCGGAGATCATCCCACACCGAAACATTGACACGTCACCACACGAATACCACATGTGCTTCACCTCGACTCCGATAATTCCGGAGGTCAATCCCACACCACAAGCAGTTACCGTGATAATTCCGGAGATTGTCCCACACCATAAGACTGTGATAATTCCGGAGACATATCCCACACCACTAATAATCTACTGTGATAATTCCGGAGATTAAATCCCACACCGAAAGCCATACTGAGGTTCTTGACTCATGTTCCCGTTCATCATATCACCACTAGTGCCTGTCCTTATCATTTTGGGTTAATTAATTACTTAACGAATCTCCTAGAGTGGTATACCCTACCGGCCTAAATTCCAAACTAAATACTAAAATGCCTCACTGGGCCTCAACAAATAACTCAACACCGGTATACTAGGGTCACACACCTCTAGAGACTCAACTCAAATGTCAAAACAAAAGTCCCACTAAACAACGTGGCTCAACTAAATGTCTTAAATCAAATACTTAACTGAATATCTCAAAGTCAAATGCTTAATCAAATACTGAACTGAATGTCAGGTATATACTGAATTATCTGGAAACCAATCATTTGAAATAGCACTAAGGTTTACAAAGATCCTTCAGTACCAGTTGACTTATACTTTAGTAAGTCGACTGTCCAGAAGACGAATTTCCAAAATTTTACAAAAATAAACTAAGTCATATAGCAGTCGACTTAAGAAAAGGGATCAGTCGACTTACCCGAGGTAAATTCCAATAATTTCTCAAAATATATTCTAAGTATATGAGTCGACTTAAAGGAGTCATAGGTCGACTGTCCCGAAAGGACTAATAATTTTTCAAAATAAATTTCTCAGAGGACCAGTCGACTGCCTAGGAGCTAGGTCGACTGTCCAGAACGACTATTTCAAGAATTCTAAAAATACAGTATCAGGCTCGTACCAGTCGACTGTACAGTAGGCCAGTCGACTGTCGGCCTACAGTTCTCAAAATTTAGGTCTGAAAACAAAATCAAATCTGGGGTTTCTAATGTTTCATTGTTCATGAAAAATAGTTCGTATTCAGGAAAAATGATAAATCCCAACAAATTTCACCCTGTATATGTATATATTACTCAAACATCAAATGTGTCCAAAATTCAAGTTCTAAATCACAGATTCTTTCATTAGGGTTTTACAATTTCTAAATCTCTTTCACAATTCTAAATCAAAATCTGATTTATAAATCTAATGTCCAGATGTTCATACTCAAATCTTAACATGCCTTTAGCACCACATTTTAATAATAAGGATCTACTATTCCATCCACAATTATTCACATGAATCCTACCACAAAACAAGATCTATATTGTCCACAACATCAAATCAACACATCAATGATACTTACACACATAGATCAACAACATGACGAATTTCTATCATTCACAACATCAAAACAAACAACAAACAAATTCTTATATCACTCTCATGAATCAAACAACAAAACAATTTTTTATATATCTCACCTTGAATTGAGAAAAGTCCACGAAAAGTCCTTCCTCTTTGTTAGATCCAAAATTCTCTTGCCCCACCAAAATAAATCTCCACAAATTCTGTATTTCAGAAATGACGGCTGGAGAAAAATTCTCTTAAATATCCGGGATGAATATTAGGGTTTTACCCACACTTTTGCAAGACAATCCTTTCCAAAATACAATTTTACATATATAGTCCTATCCTTGGAAATTCCATAAAAACTCATTTAAATTAGGATTTAAAAGAAAATATACACTCTAAATCTCAATCAATACTGTTCAAAACGTCCAGAATGTACATTTTGCACTTTAACCCCTAAAAATGTCAATTTTGCAAAAAGGTTCTTCTTTTCTCAAAAATTGCAAATAGTTCCAATTAATTTCTGAAAAATCTGGAAAAATACTAAATAAATCTCAAATATTAAATAATGATTTTTCATGAAGAAAACTAAATTTTCCAACTTCTCAAAAGTACTTGCACGTGTTTTGCACGTGTACCAAAAGATAAATTTTTCTGAAAATATTCCTTAAATCTCCAAAAATTCAATTTAAATTCATTTTCAAATATAAAAATAATATTTGAAAATACGGGGTTCTACAAGAATAGTACGTGCACACTCTTGCAAAGTCATATTCTTTCTTTCAACCACTCTATTTTGTGGTGAAGCTCTAAGAAATGCAAATGAATGTGTTATACCATTCTTGTTGCAATATTCTGAAAATGTTTTATTCTCAAATTCTCCACAATGATCACTTCTAATAGTGACTTTGGTTAGAGATTTTTTATTTTGAATCCGTTTACAAAAATTTTTAAATACTTCAAAGGCATCATTCTTATGTTTTAAAAAGAAAACCCATATGAATCTTAAAAAATTATCTACTAAAACAAATACATACCTACTTTTATTTAAAGAAGCGACTCTAGTAGGACAAAATAAATCCATATGGATTAATTCGAGAGGCCTACTAGTAGAAATCATTTCTTTTGTCTTAAAAGTATATTTGACTTGTTTACCTAGTTGACATGCATCACATAACTTATCCTTTTTATAGGATAGTCTCGACAGTCCTTTAACTAGATTGTACTTAGACAATTTAGCAATATTTTTCATATTCACATGGCCAAATCTCTTATACCAAAGCCAAGAATCATTGTTAGAAGCTACTAAACAAAAATCATTCGAAAAATCATTTGATTTTAAACATAACTCATATATATTATTTTTTCCTAAAACCTTGAAACATTACATTTTGCCTGGTAAAATCATAAATTAAACACACATTTTTTTCAAAAACAATTTTATATCTCTTATCACACAATTGACTTATACTTAACAGATTATGCTTAAGACCACTAACAAGAAAAACTTCTTTATTAGGAGTAGTGTTCTTACTGACCATGCCTATTCCAATAACCTTCCCTTTGTTGTTGTCACCGAATGTGACTGTTTCTCCATCAATCTCTTGTATGGAAGATAGGAGGTTGACATGACCAGTCATGTGCTTGGAGCATCCGCTGTCAAGTATCCAACGTTCTCTTTTAGGTACCTATAAAATAATCATTGTGAATATGGTACCCTTTTTATTAGGTCCGAAAGGGATTAGTTTTTGGGAAACCAAACCCAAAATGAGTTTGATTTACCACCAAATACAGGAATATAATCTACAGAATTACATATAGTAAGAACATATGAATTTATATAAGTAATTCTATCTTTTTGACTCAGGTTGACTGGAACCCATATATTTTTGCTCTGTCTAGTCGACTTTATCGAACCTTTCAGTTGACTGTTATTGAAATCCAGTCGACTGGGAGGTGAAATAGGTCGACTTATCTGAGGTTTTCGTCTCTTTGAATAAGATCTGAACCTCTGGACAGACGACTGAAATTGGGGTTCAGTCGGCTAGTCTGAACTACAGAATTACTCTTTTCATTGAAAACAAAGTTTTTGGTTTTTCGAAAAACTCATATAATTTATTCTTAACACGAGAAATAGATTCAACCTTATTACTACTAGTGTTATTAGAGACATGATGTTTTTCAAGAGACTTTTGAAAACCAAATCCAAATCTCTTATTAGTTTGAACTTGATTTTGGAGAACTTCATTTAAATTCTCCTTTCCTTTGTTAAAATTATATATTCTTGGATATCTCTTCATAATTTTTTTTAAGAGATACAAGATCTATATCCAAATTAGAAAGTCTAGAATTTAAAGACTTGACTTCAACATTTAAGTCAAGATTCTCTTGAGAAAGTGTTTGATTAACTTTCTCTAAGTTTTTAACTATAATTTTTTCTTTCTTAATTTCTTGAAAAATCTCATTAAAAGCATCTAATAAGTCATTTGAATCAAAGTTATCACTTACTTCATTTTGTGTAGCCATAAAGCATACATTAGCAACTTTGTTTGTCTCTTCATTTTCTTCTTCCGACGAGGAGTCGCTATCGTCCCAAGTTGCTTGATACGCCTTCTTGTTCTTCATGTACTTATTCTTTGTATACTTGTCCTTCTTGAAGTTGGAAGCCTTTTCTTTAGATTTCGCATTCTTTAGTGGGCAATCCTTCTTCATATGACATGTCTTGTTACACTTGAAACAAGTTGGAAGTTTATTAGTATCTTTAGATTTGGAATTAAATGTACCTTTCCTTAGAATTTTTTTGAAATTTTTCATGAACATGGCTATCTGTTCCTTATCTTCTTCTTCATCTTCGGAGTCCGACATGGCCTTGAACGCGAGTATCTTTTTCTTTGATTGTTGAAGTTCTAGATCCTTCTTGCGTTCTTCAAGTTGAACTTCATATGCCATAAGATTTTTCACAAGATTCTCAAGAGAGAGTTGTGTTAATTCGTTGGCCTCTTCTATGGCGGTGGTCTTCTTCTCCCATTCGGAGGTTAAGGCACGAAGAACTTTCCTCACCATTTCGGCTTGAGTGTACGTCTTTCCAAGAGCCATGAGAGAATTTGTAATATCCGTGAACCTTGTGATCATATCTGACACATTCTCGTTCTCCTTCATGTGGAACATCTCGAACCTGTGAACAAGAATAGATTTCTTTGATTCTTTAACTTTATTAGTACCTTCATGAGTTACCTCGAATGTGTGCCAAATTTGATACGCCGTTGTTGCATTGGACACACGATTGAACTCCTCCTTGGTAAGAGCACAAAATAGAGCGTTCATCACCTTTGAATTGTTCATTGTTTCGCTCTTCAAGTCATCGTTCCATTGTGCGTAAGGAATTGTAGGAGCAGCGTACTCAGTCTCCTTCATGTTCCATATCTCATAGTTGATGGATTGAAGGTAGATCTTCATTCTATACTTCCAATAGTTGTGGTTGGTTCCATCGAATAGGGGTGGCCTTTGTGTGGATTGGCCTTTATGATATTGGCTTGCATTAGAAGTAGTTGTCATTGCACTCAACCAGGCTCTGATACCAAGTGTTGGATCCTATAGGAAAGGCAAATAACACTAGAAGGGGGTGAATAGTGTTGTATAAAAAATAATTAAGCAATTGAAATTTTCGTTCTGTCCAGTCGACTTAAAAAGAGAATACAGTCGACTGAGGCGTCAGATAAAAAGAGTATTTTATAAAAGTCTGATCAGTCGACTTATAGCGGAAACTCAGTCGACTTACCAGACAAGTGTTTGAAGAGTATTTTATACAAGTCTGACCAGTCAACTTATAGAGGAGACTCAGTCGACTTGTCACACAAGTTTTCGAACAAAACACAGAAAAATTGAAATGCAGGCAAAGAAAATACAACCACAGAGAGAGTCAACCACAGAGTACACAGCGATGTATCCTGGTTCGGTCCTCCCGACCTACATCTACTCTCCAAGCAACCCACTTGAGAGTTTCCACTATTCTTGAAAAAAATACAAGAATACCCTACGGCGTTTGACAACAACCTTGTCAAACCCGTAGAACTCTCTCACCACTAGAGAGAGCACACCCACTCTACAACCTAGAGTGAAAACCTGACTCTATAACCTAGAGACCTACTCTCCAACCGAGAGGACCACTCTTACAACCCGAGAGTGAAAAACAACAACAAAAGGGTTACAACAACCTATCTCCTTGTTTGTGATTTGTGATTTTTGTATGGTGGCTAATAGGTCAACTTCTGAAATCAGTCTAAAACGAATTCGATGTTATACTAGACTGATTTTCAGAGAACCAAGACTTAGAGAATATGAATGCTTTTTAGAATGCTGATTCTTTTCAAAAACAAAAGCTTGAAGCTTAAGAAAAATGCTTGGAACCTTTACCAAGTGATTTTTACACTCTATTTATAGAGTTAGAATCACTGAACGTTGAGATACAGTTGCACCAACTGTCTAGCAATGAAAATAAATGTTCTGAATTTGAAAAAAAGTTATAAAAATAGAAAACTGTTGAAACGGTTTGAACAGTCGACTGGGTTGCCATAATAAGTCGACTGGTCAGAGCATGTATGAGTTCAGAAAGTTTCGTACTAAGACAGTAGACTGGTTCCGAAGAGTGGTCGACTGGTACTCAACAACTGATTTTATTCAAGCTTGTTTCGACCTTTTAACTTTTGTAAAACACTCAATTATTAAAAGACATGTGTGAGTGTGTGTGTGACAAGACTATTACAACATTCTAAGACTCAAAGAATAAAAATTACAATTGTTACAAGACACTTAATACAAAATATTTGAAGCACTTGAGTCTTGTCTTGAACTTGAGTCTTTGACTTGAGCTTGAGCCATTGTCTTTATGTCTTGAATCTTACTTGATCAAATGTGACTGAACTTAGATCTTTGTAGTTTGATCAATTCTCTTGAAAGCTTCTTTGGATCAACTTTGCCTTTGTGTATTTTACCATAGTACTGTCTTTGATACACCCTGCAATATATATAGGTGGTAGCACAACTTTGCATAGTGTTGTAGTCATCAAAACCAAGAATCAACACCAATGCCCTCCTCGGAACAACAATCCTAACAAGAAGAAAGACTGTGGGTTTTACTGCCAGTTCAATCGGGACCACGGCCATGAAACTGACGACTGCCGAGCTCTGAAGGAAGAAATCGAGTCTCTCATCCACAGAGGATACCTTTCCAAATTCACTCGAAATGGTCCGAGTGCCTCTCTGCCTCCTCGGGGAGGGAACAAGCATCTCGAGCCAGAGCCCGAGCATCAAGGACACCGAGAATCTGGCCATCCTCCACTACGTCCACGGTAGACCCATGGGAGGAGAGTCTAGCTCCTCTCGCAAAGCCTTCATTCGGGAGGTAAACTCGGTTCACAATTGCCCCCCCCACGGTCTTAGGCTGGCAGTCTCATTCTCGGACGAAGACCTCGAAGGTGTCCAGGTCCCGCACTGTGATGCTTTGGTCATCAGCCTTGCGCTCGCCAATCACGAGGTTTACCATATCCTCGTCGACAACGGAAGTTCAGTAAACATTCTATTCCTAGAGGCCTTTGAAGCTTTAAATCTCTCTCGGGAGAGATTAAAACCAGCAAGGTACACCCTCCATGACTTCTCCGGTGCCCAAGTCCAGATCGAGGGAATCATTACCCAGGGGAATCCCCGACCTCCCGAACGGAGGCAATGGACTTCATGGTGGTCGACGTCAAAGCCACTTATAATGCCATCCTAGGCCGACCCGGCCTCGCTTCCCTCCAAGCGGTACCCTCAGCCTATCACATGCACATGAAGTTTCCAACCAAGTCTGGGGTTAGGGTCGTCAAAGAAAATTAAGAGGCAGTTCGGGCTTGTTACACCGCCACGGTGGGGGGCACTGTCCTCCCTCTCGAAGTGGTTGAGCTCCCGTCGGACCAAAGTTCAATAAGTTCCGAGCCGGTGAACGAGCTAGGAGGAAATCTCGTTCTCCGAGGCCAAACTCATCAAATGCTTCAAAATGAGCAAGTCTCTCCCCTGCCCTCAAGGGGGGAAATCAAGGGTTGTATCCACTGGAATCGAGACATGTTCGCTTGGAAACCCTCGACATGCCGGGAATATCCGAGGACCTCATCATGCATAAACTGAGTGTCCACCCAGACTCCAAGATGGTACAACAGAGACGCCGAAAGTTCTCCCCCGAATCTTTACCATACTATTTATAGTTACCTCTAGTAGCACCAACTTTTATTTTATATGAGTGGTACTTTGTAAATAACTATGTCGTAAATAAATTTGAACTTTGAGGGTATTATGGTAACTGACAACAGTTGACTAAATGTATGGTTAATATAGGGTTGGCATCTTGGTCGGGTCAAACCGCAACCCGCCTGCTTCGACCTGAATAGCCATCAACCTTTCCAGGTTCGGGTCAAACCCGTTAACATTAGCGGGTCAAACTGGGTCCACATATGAGTGAAGAAAACCGGCTTGACTTGGCCTGAATAACCCGCAACCCAATACAAACCCGCCTGAACCCAACCTGCCAACATAGTTGGTTGCCACTGTTCGACCCGAATGGGTCCACCGTTGGCAAGCAGCCCGTTGGCCTCTTTGCTTGCTTTTTTTACCTATAAAAACCCCCTAATTTCACTCAATTTTTTTCACACTTCCATCTATCAACTATCTTACTCTCTTACTCTGTCTACTACTTCTACTCTCAATCTACTTCAACAACAAGGCAACAAAGAAGTGAACAGGTTCGAACGTGTCGAATTCGTGCTGACTCGACCACGTCTACTACTAACTCTCTCAACGACGAAGCTCACTCTCTCTACGACTACGTCTATTACAAACTCCCTCGACTACGTCTACTTCTAGAGAAGCTCTATTATTATTTTCACTCTCAACTCTATATGCGATTATTTGTGAAGTACAATATCAAAATTTCTCAACTCTCTCAACTCTTTATTATTGTTGTAGCTTTAAATTTTTTTAATCATATGTGTATGTTGGTTTTTTGTTACTCTCTCTCTCTCTCTCTCTCTCTCTCTCTCTCAACCCTCCTATCATATTTTAGATTTTTTTTACATATACCTCCTATATTGGTTTTATTTTTTCACACACACTACTAAAATACTAGAAATCATTTTTTCACATATACTACTACTACAAATCATTTATCATGTCACGATCACGAGGTAGAGGCCATAGCCAAAGCGGAAAAGATTCCACTAGTTCTTCTTGTCGGTCCCAACAATCCCACAATTGGAGACCGAATATAATTCAAATCTTAACATAGGTTATGAAGATGTTCTCCACATGATTATGATCCCGACACACAATAAGGAATGTATACAAGTGACACACAAACACATGAAACCGAATCCGCAAAACCTACTTCTAGTGGAAAATATAGAAGAGTAACTAGTGATTGGCACAAATATTATGACTTTATCCCGGACGAGGAGAATCCTAGTATAGGACATACGATTGATAAAACATGTAACAAATTTACAAATGGAAGAAGGGTGAGGGGGCGGGTACAATTAGACGACACATTACCTCTATACACCCTGCATTAGTGCAAGACCAACAAATGCAACAAAAAATCAACCTTAGGACCGGACAAATAGATAGTCAACCCTATGATCCCGAAATTGTTCGTCAGAAAATGACCAAATTAGTTATTAAGGATGGATTATTTTTTCCATATTCTAAGAGTAGGAACGTAGAGGTATTTAACCAAAATGCACTAAATCCACATTTTAAAAGAATTCCTAGAAACACACTCAAGGCCGATTGTTTTAAACTTTACAACAAAATGAAAGACACTTTAATTACACTTTTGTTGTCTTTAACCCCATTATGCCCAGGACAACATGCTTTGGACCTTGAATTTCTTTGAAGTATATTCCCCTCCATTGTCAGATTGGAGAGCCTTCAACTCTCGAGACGTTTTAGTCTCAACCATCACATGCCACTTTTGAACATCTCAAATACCTGATCTTTGCTGCTTAACGGATAACTCCAAATCCTCCTTAATGCATCATTTATGAATGTGATAAAGTACTGGGCTCCGCCCACAAATATTCATAGTTCCACAAACTTCTCAAGACACTGAATCGAGAATATCTTACTTCAACTCCCCCGTGCTAGATGCAAACTATGTCCTGTGAGATTTACCAAACAAATAATGATCACATGGAGACAGTTCTTTACCTTCAAAGTTCGGTATGTAGTGCATCTTAATAGATTTACCAAACCATTTGCACTGACATGCCCTAACCGACGATGCCATAAATATGGATGCAAATCTTCGACGACATTCACAACGTCATCACACAAGTAAGCATTGGCCTTATAGAGTGAGCAACACTTTCTCCCCTTTAGCAACAACCAAAGCTCCCTTCCTGAGCTTCCACAAACCATTACCGAAGTAAGAAACAAAACCTTCATCATCTAACTGTCATGTACATATGAGATTTAACCTGAGATTTGGCACTTGAGGAATATCCTTTAACACAAGCCTCCCGCCTATGTTTGTACTGAATATCACATCTCCACTACCAGTGATTCTTGACATCCCCTCCTACACCATATTCACTTGGAATATATCTAGTAAAGAATCTCTATGAGGAGTGGCATGAAATGAAGAACCATAGTCAATCACCCACTTTTTTGAGTCATCACAATCTTAAGAAGAACAAATCTTCCCAGTCGTGGATAAATATATGATATTGCTAAGAATCGCGGTAGATGGTTGCTTCTCACCATCACCACCCGCTTCTCTCTACTTGAGGCTTGTTGAACACTGCATGCTGAGTGCCCTTTTTTCTTGCCAGATCAACACTGAGCTTCCTTCTTGTTGACAGACTTAGATCGTCCTCTTCCCTGTGATACATTCTGATTTCCATTGCCTCAATTCTGAGTTCTGCCCCTATCCTCTGTAACAAGTGCCTGAGAAGTAGTAGTACTAGAAGGCTCCCTTCTTTCTTCCTCATTCAATAATGCTCCTCTGGCTTGAATCATGGTTACCACGTCATTCGGAATTGAATTTCTAAGACACACAACAACCGTCTCCCAACTATCAGGCATTTTCCCTAAGAACAACAATGTCTACAACTCATCGTCCAACAAAAGTTGCATCGTTGCCAACTAATTCACAAGTCCTTGAAAATCATTCAGATGTGCTACCACTGAACTGCAGTCCTTGAATTTCATATGAAAAAGCTACTTTATTACCAGGTGTTACCGCTGATTTCGGTGTGGGGGTAAACAGATAAGATTTGTGAGTTCGAGAAAACCTGAACAACTGACCCAAGCCCTCTTGCTCCTGCCGCAACCTGCAAGGAAGTGCGAGACACCGGGGTTGATTCCGGCGATGCACCCTCCGACGCTCTTGTCAGTAATCAGAAGAGATTAAGAAAGAGCTTAAAGTGGTGAAAAAGTGATTAACCTGGTCACAGTGGCAGAGGGGAGGTATTTATATTCGCCAGGAGAGTGATTAGAGGCCTGGTTCCCTGTGTAACTGCTAGGAGAAAAATCCTCACAGTCTGTTTAGGAAACTAACCCCTTGATTCCCGGTAAGAGTAAATCAGGCCCGTTGACTTGGTCAAATCAGTGGCCCTGATTTGTCTCTTGCTGGTCTGGGCTCGCCTCGGGTTGGGACCCGTACCCAATTGGAGCGGACCCGTTCGTGGGTTATTGGATCTGTGAGAAGGAGATTCAGTACCCGCTTTGGATCCGCTTGTATGTGAAATTACCGTTTTACCCCCGAGCATCAAGATTCGTGCCCAATCTGGACGGTTCCGATTTGACCCCATTTTTAGCCATATCACGAGCCCCCCACTCCTAAAGACTGAGCGTGATCAGCCTTTGAGGAGTAGTTTGACTGTTTTGGTGGCTAGCGGAGTTGTATCGGAGTCCAAATGGAGGACTTAGAATCTCGAAGGGGGTAGTGAGGTAATTTTTTGATGCCATGTGCTGTTTCCTAGCCATATCGAGTATTTGACGGCTTTTATCTATTTTTTCAGATTATTTACTTAATTTTGCGATGTGTTTACTAATCGTTCGGGGGCCTTAACAGTGCATTCTAGGTAATAATTGTTCGTTCAGGGGCTCAAAAATATACCCCCGAATTTTTAATTATTTTCTAGAATTTTTAGTTAATTTTTCCGAATTTTTAGCAATTTTTTAAATAAATAAATCGATTAAAATAGATAAAAAATGATTTTAAATACCGATTTATGACGTGGATCGATCCGGGCCGTTGATCATGGACGGGCGCGAATTTGTGAGAGATCCAGCGGTTGTCGTGGCTCGGTGTCTTTTTTCTCCGTTTGCGAGCTCGGAAAGGCACTTGCTCGGCCGCCGACCGAAGACAGGGGGTCTCGGCAGGCCGAGCGACGTGGCGCAATCTAAGCCGTCGGATGACGACGCGCATCTCGAGACGGGCACATTTTCCAAGAAAACATTATCTTGTCGCCTAGTGTCCTCGGCGAGATCCGGACCGTCTGATCGAGATCAGGCGCGATTTTTGAGGAGAAAGTGAGTTTTTCCCGTTTGCGAGCTCGGAAAGGCACTTGCTCGGATGCCGACCGAAGACAGGGGGTCTCGGCAAGTTGAGTGACGTGGCGCGATCTAAGCCATTGGATGACGACGCGCATCTCAAGACGGGCACATTTCTCAAGAAAACACTATCTTGTCGCTTAGTGTCCTCGACGAGATCTGGACCGTCTGATCGAGATCAGGCGTGATTTTTGAGGGGAAAGTGAGTTTTCCCCGTTTGCGAGCTCGGAAAGGCACTTGCTCGGACGCCGACTGAAGACAGGGGGTCTCAGCAAGTTGAGTGACGTGGCGCTATCTGAGCCATTGGATGACAACGCGCATCTCAAGATGGGCACATTTCTAAAAAAAACACTATCTTGTCGCTTAGTGTCCTCGACAAGATCTGAGCCGTCTGATCGAGATTAGGCGCGATTTTTGAGGAGAAAGTGAGTTTTCCCCGTTTGTAAGCTCGGAAAGGCACTTGCTCGGACGCCGACCGAAGACAGGTGGTCTCGACAGGCCAAGCACAGTGGCGCAATCTGAGCCGTCGGATGACGACGCGCATCTCGAGACGGGCACATTTCTCAAGAAAACACTATCTTGTCGTTTAGTGTCCTCGGCGAGATCTGGACCGTCTGATCGAGATCAGGCACGATTTTTGAGGAGAAAGTGAGTTTTTCCCGTTTGCGAGCTCGGAAAGGCACTTGCTCGGACGCCGACCGAAGACAGGGGGTCTTGGCAAGTTGAGTGACGTGGCGCGATCTGAGCCATTGGATGACGACGCGCATCTCAAGACGGGCACATTTCTCAAGAAAACATTATCTTGTTGCTTAGTGTCCTCGACGAGATCTGGGCCGTCTGATCGAGATCAGGCGCGATGTTTGAGGGGAAAGTGAGTTTTCCCCGTTTGCGAGCTCGGAAAGGCACTAGCTCGGACGCCGACCGAAGATAGGGGGTCTCGGCAAGTTGAGTGACGTGGCGCGATCTGAGCCATTGGATGACGACGCGCATCTCAAGACGGGCACATTTCCCAAGAAAACACTATCTTGTCGCCTAGTGTCCTCGGCGAGATCTGGGCCGTCTGATCGAGATCATGCGCGAAAGTTGAGGAGAAAGTGAGTTTTCTCCGTTTGCGAGCTCGGAAAGGCACTTGCTCGGACGCCGACCAAAGACAGGGGGTCTCGGCAAGTTGAGTGATGTGGCGCGATCTGAGCCATTTTATGATGATGCGCATCTCTAGACGGGCACATTTCCCAAGAAAACACTATCTTGTCGCCTAGTGTCCTCGGCGAGATCTGGGCCGTCTGATCGAGATCATGCGCGAAAGTTGAGGAGAAAGTGAGTTTTCTCCGTTTGCGAGCTCGGAAAGGCACTCGCTCGGATGCCGACCGAAGACAGGGGGTCTCGGCAAGTTGAGTGACGTGGCGCGATCTGTCTCGAGATGATCCTGTTCCCAAGGACATTAATGGTGCCCCGGGGTCTGTGCGGCGTTCCACCTTCCCCAGGTCATTAAGGATAACTCCTTCAATTAATGCGTGGCGTTTCAACTTCCAAGGGTCATAATGGTCAGGCCTTGGAGGGGAGCTTATAAGTACTCCACTCCCTTTGTTATTTCAATCGCAACAATGTAGAGTTTCAAACCTCGGAGGCATTGGCCTTGGGTAACTTATCTTTCGAGGTCCGAAGGGGTGGTTGCTCTTTTGCCTTTTTCTTCTCCCGTTCCGGACGGCCCCAAAGTGGATGTCAGGAGCAGGGGGGAACGAGGAAGTAGTGGCGACGACCGTAGTTCGGACCCGAGGGATGAGTTACTCCGGAGGGACGGGTGGTCCCTCTGTTGCCTTGTTCTTTTCTCGTTCCTCACGGCTCGAAAGGGGATGTCAGGAGCGGGAGAGAATAAGGTAGTAGAGGTGACGACCATAGTCCGGACCCGAGGGGCGAGGTGCCTCGGAAGGACGGGTGGTCGTTCTTCCACCAAGATCTTCTGCCGACTCTGGTTGCCCCTAGGTGGGTGTCAGGGTCGGCGGAGATCATGGTGGAAGAGGTGATGATCCATGTCCGAGTCCGAGGGGTGAGCTACATCGGAAGGACGGGTGGTTACCCTTCCGCCATGATCATCACCGATTTTGACCGGCCCGATCCGAGTGTCAAGATCGGGGGTGATCCTAGTAGAAGGGGTGATTACCAGAGTCTGGATTTGTGGGACGAGCCTCGGTTGGACGGGTGGTCGTTCTCCTACCATGATCTTCTCCCGATTCTGACAGCCTCGGCATGGGTGTTAGAATCGGAGGGTCATGGTAGGAGAGGTGATGACCCAAGTTCGGTCCGAGGGGAGGGCTTGCTTCGGGACGACTGGTGGTTGTTCTCCCGTCCAAATCTTCTCCTAACTCTGATGGTTCGGGTGGAGGTGTCAGGGTCATGGGAGGTTTGGGCCGAAGGGCAGACCACCGAAGTTCGGATCCGAGGACTGTGTGTTTCGGAGGGACGTGGGGGTCGCTCTTCCGCCTAGATCTTCTCCCGATTCTGACGGCCTGGGCAGAGGTGTCAGGGTCGGGGGAGATCTCGGCAGAAGGGTTGATCGCCGAAGTCTGGCTCCGAAGGGAACGATCTGATTCGGTAGGACGGGTGGTCGTTCTTCCACCAAGATCTTCACCCGATTCTGAGGGCCCCATCGTGGGTGTCAGGGTCGGGGAAGGTCATGGTAGAAGAGGTGATGACCCTAGTCCGGAGCCGAGGGACGACTTTGCTTATGAAGGACGGGTGGTCGTTCTTCCACCATGATCTTCTCCGGATTCTGAGTGCTCCAACGTGGGTGTTAGGATCGGGGAAGGTCATGGTAGAAGAGGTGATGACCCTAGTCCGGAACCGAGGGACGGCAGCAGCTTCGGAATGATTTGCCTCTTCCCATCTCTGTCTTCCTTCCGGGCCGACGGCTTCCGATGGTTGTCGGCTCGAAGGAGTTAGAGATGGGGGTGTGCCGATCCGTTTTTGACCGGGCCCCGTGGGTTGGCGGAATGCCGACCGAGACATGGGGCCTGGGGGGCACGCCGAAGGCGGTGCCTTAAAACTTTGAATAAAATTTTTTTCTGGTTTCTTCAGACAGAGGTGGGGTATGGAGGAAGTGTAGGCTATCCGAGCGGCTCGACGCAATTTGTACCGTTGGATGACGTCGCGCATCTCGAGACGAGCACATTTCTCGAGGAAACACTATCTTGTCGTCTAGTGTTCTCGGCGAGATCTGGGCCGTCTGATTGAGATTTTACGCGAAGCTTGAGGAGAAAGGGAGTTTTCTCCGTTTGCCAGCTCGGATTGGTACTTGCTCGGTAGCCGACCGGTCTCTTTGCTGACGTGGTCGGATGGTGCATGGTTCGGCTCCTAGTCCCGATGTGCCGAGCTAGTTGTCTTGGCGAAGAAGGTAGTTGTGTTGGGCCTTCGCGACGTTTCGAGAGCGGCCCAAGAGTCGCGCTTTTTCGTTTGGAAGTCCAAGGGACGTTCTTTTTTACTATAAATCTTCGCCCCCCCTCAGACCAAGTCTCATTTTTTACTTTTACTCTCTCTCTTCAGTTCTTACTTTTCGCCTTCGAAGTTTTTAGCCCCTTGGTGGTGGTGCTAGCTGACGCGGCAAGGCGTTTCTTGTTTCCGGCGAACTTTCCGACCGCATCTATCACTTCAAGGTCAGTCTCTTCCCCTTCTCTCTTAGAAAATGGTTAAGGTTATGTCCTCGGATGAGACCCCCGCCTTAGAGCAAGCAGTAGTCCGAGGGGGCAAAGGGAAGGAGGTGGTGGAGCCGAGCGATCAGAACGTCGTTCGTCCAGATAGAGAGGGCGAAACGGCCGAGCTGCCTAAGGAGGTCGCGGCGGTGTCCCAGAAGGGTAAGGCCGTGGTCACGATCGTGGAGACGTCGAAGACGGCGGGAGCATTCGGTCGGCAGCCCATTTCCCTGTCGAGCGTGGGAGGTGTACGGGACTATGCCGAGGACACCTTGGAGAGAGTGACTCAAGGCACGGCTAAGTTGGTGGAGGAGAATGAGCCGAGGGAACTATCCGAGGTGGACCATACCATCTCGTCTCTCACCGAGGGTGACCTTCACCTGATCCGAGAGGGCTTCCGGATCCCTACCGACTACGGACTGCTCCTCCCCGGGCCGGGTTTCCGAGCCAATACAAAGTCTTCGTCAGACGTATGCGTCTTTCCGGTCGACTCTCTTATTGCCGGACTCCGTTTTCCCCTCCACTCGTTCGTTGTTGATGTCCTGACATGGTACGGTTTGAGCCCCGCCCAGCTGATGCCGAACACATGGAGGCACGTCATGGCATTCGTCCTCCGATGCCAAGAGGTCGGTGCCAAGCCGAGTATGTTCCTCTTTCAGAGTCTCTACCGACCCTGTCAGCCGAGGCGAGACGAACAAAGGTTCTATCTTTTGCCCCGGACGGGCGTGAAGCTGATCGAGAATCCGGACTCGATCAAACATTGGAAGGAGAAGTACTTCCTCATCCGAGCCCCTGCGCCGTGGGTGATACCGACGGTTTGGGTAAAGGATGGGCTGCCCAAGCAGACCAAGAAGGAGGCGGCGCTGAGTGATGAGGAGGCGGAGGTCCAGAAGAAGCTCCTCGCCCTGCCAGCGCTAAGCTGGAAAGAAATTTTCGAGGAGGATCTGTTCCTAGGGGGTCTCAGTCCGATCGACCCTAGTATGCTTCTGTATTTATACTCTCTGCTTAAAGTTCATGAAAATTTTTCTAAGTTTTTCATTCGGCTTGTGCAGAGACGATGAAGCTGGATTACAAAGCTCTGGTGGCGAAGGGTAGGTCGGAGCAGGAGGCAAAGAAGAAGAGGCCTACGGCAGGGCCTCAGGAAGGCCGAGCTTCGAAGAAGCCTTCGGTCGCGAAGGCTGCCGACCAGCCGAAGGTCATGGTCCTCGAGCAGGGGGAAGTCATGGTCCTCGACCCTCCTGCTTCGGGTGCGCCAACACCGACCCCGAAGGGGGATGCTCCCGGTTCGTCGAGCGGTGCATTCGGCGTGAAGGAGGTGTTGTCCCTCCAAGTTCCGTCCCTCACTGCCGAGGCGGAGAAGATCTTGACCGAGCGTCATAAGCAGATCTTCGTCCCCGACTGGCAGGGGATGAACGTCGACGGCTTCTTGGGTGACGGCAACATCTGCATGGAGGCGGTGAGGCACCTGCCGACCCCAAAGGATCGAGCGACCCTGAAGGCCGGGCTAGCAGGGGACGCCGTGATGCAAATTGCTCGGAATACAATGTCGGTAAGTGGGCCGAGCTCTCCCTCATCAAAGTTTCTTTCTTAGAATTTTTCTAAGTCTTTGGGTTCGAATTTTAATGTGCTGTTCTTTTTCAGACCCTCTGCCACTTCAATTTTCTGCTCGAGGAGTTTGCAAACAAGGAGCAGGAGAACGAGCGGGAGAGGGCGGAGCGTGTCAAGGCCACGCAGCTGCTTGATGCCGAGCAGCTCCTCTCGGCGAAGAGGGGTGCTGAAGTGGAGGGGCTGGAGAAGCAGCTGGCCGACGCCATTCAGCTGTCGAAGGATGCGGCGGCCAAACTTGAGGCCTCAGAGAAGGAGGCTGCCGAGCTGAAGGAGGCGCTGGCCAATGCTCGGTCGGAAGCGGAGAAGGCTCGGAAGAGGGCCGAGAAGATCATGGCCAAACACCAGAAGAAGGTGAAGAAGGTGAGGAAGGCCGTGCAGGAGGAGGCCGCGCAACACATGCTCCAGAACATGGAGGATGCCTACGGTTGAGCCCTGCTCCACGTAGCCACCAAGAACCCGGGCTTCGACACGTCCTCCTACCACTTTTACGACCCCGTGGAAGGGGAGGAGGGGGTTCCCGAGGGGTTGCTCGACCCTGAGGGAGAGACCGAAGGTGTCGAAGGCCCAGGGGAGACCGAAGCCGAGGGCGAGGAGGAGGACGACTCCGAGGAGGAGAGCGGGAGCGAAGGCGAAGGCGAGGGCGATGGTGAGGGCAAGACCAGGGGGTCGACGGACCCGGGCGGCAAAAAGGTCGACCCCTGACTCGGTTGTCTCTTTTTTTTCCTGTTTTGTTTCTTTTTTGTAAGCCTAACTGCGGACTGGCCACCACTTTTGTAAAACTTTCTCCTCGGTTTTGAATGAAGATATTTTGTTTGGCCAAAATTTATCCAAGTGTTGAGCCTTGGATTTGCGTGTGACTAGTTGTAGATGTTTCCGTGTATTGTCCCATCGGATTTATCTCCGCTTTTCAGGTAAAGTTTGGTCCGATCACGGAGGTTGTATACCTTCGGAAGGAGCTAGCGAAAACGAAGGGTGAGCTCTTGAATAGCCGACAGAATCGGTTTCTCCTGCTCGGAAAGCTGGAGGAGACGAAGGCAGCTGTGCGGAGGTATTGTCGCGAGCTGTGACAACTGCGGAAGTACCCCCAAGCTCCTTGTCCCGAAGGCGAAGTCGAGCGGCTCCGTAGAGAGCTCACTGCCGCCGAACAGAAGAATGACGACCTTTTGGCTGAGGTCCAACACATGGAATTAGCGGAGAAAGAACGCTCGGCGGCGGAAGAGAAGTTATTTTCCGAGCTGGAGAAGGCGTCGGCCGAGCACAAGAGGCTATTGGCCAAAGTCGACAGGCTCAGAAGGATCACGATAGATAGGGGGATCGAGGTCACCCACTTCCGACGGCTCGCGACCGATGGTGCCAATGTCTCTGGCTCGTCAAGGCCTTCTCGTCTGAGGAAGTTGGCGAAGGACGACGCTCTGAGAGACAGAATCATTGAACTGGAGGAAGAGATCGCGTCGCTCAAGCCTGTGCCGGAGAGGGCTAACGTCCGCAGTACGTCGTGCACTCGCGAAGAGAGCGAGAGAGGGATTTCTTTTTACGAACTCGCGACACGCTTATCTGCGGCTAAGCGGAGCCCTGCCGACGCTCAGAGTAGCGCAGCCATCTCGTCGAGCGGTGCCTCGGCCGGTGCCACAATTAGGGTCGACAGCGAAGGGGGTTCACGCTTCGTTGGTTTAGGGTCGAGTTCGGAGGGCAGGCCTCGTCGTCCTCGCATTTCCTTAAACCGAAGCGTTCCCCTTCCGAAGAGGCTCTGATCATGTCGTTCTATGTTCCTTCTGATTTGTTGTAAAACTTTGTAGTAGAGTCGGTCTTGATGTATGTGAAGACACTATATATGAGTTTGAAAGTTTGATTGGATAATTCTTCAAGTCTTGTTCCTCGGAAGTGTATTGAAAACTTGCAATTCATTTTCCTTTCTTTTCAGCTCGAGGCGGCCGACCCATATGCTGATTTCCACGGTTCGGATGATGACTCTGAATCCGAGGCCACTTCTGGGACGGCGGCTCTGAGTCCCAGGAGCGTCGAGCTGGAGTTACGCCGAGCCGAGAGTGAGCGAGCCCACCTTTCGTCCGTCCTCGACCTACGGGAAGCCAAGATCCAACGCCTGGAGAATAGGATCGTCGAGTTGAGCCCTGCAGGAGGGGACGAAGATTCGCAAACTGCTTTCAGCAACGCTCTTCGGGTCAAGTGTATTCGGCACAACCAGTCGAAGATCATAGCCGAGCGGGACGATTTGCTCTCGGAGATTCGACACTTGCAGACTGTGGTAGCGAGGCTCCGGAAAGATGCAGGGGAGCCATCAGCCGAGGAGGACGGACAGGCGACCGAACAGTCTAGTGAAGATATTTCCATATGAGGGCCAAGTATAGTGGGTCGGCGGCGTGTATTTTGTTTGCAAACATTTTGTAACCATGGAAAAGGTGTGCTTTGTATTATGGCCTGGTTGTTTAATAAAATATCTTTCGTTGCTCTGCATATTTATCTCGCTTATAACTGTGTTGGTCGCGCCGAGACCCTCGAACCGAGCGTGTTAGTTCCGTCGGCGAGAGTGTTGAACCGAACGGGTTCCTATGAGTACAGTATTTTGTCGTTTAGTGACTCTGACAAGGTATGACACGAATCCTAGGCAGCTCAGTCCCCAAGAAAATGCCATTTTGTCGTTTAGCGTAGGTGGCAAGATCTGAGCCGTTGAACGTAGGCGCGAATCTCGAGGCGGTTCAGTTCCCAAGAAAACGCTATCTTGTCATTTAGCGTCGGTGGCAAGATCTGAGCCGTCTGATCGAGATCATGCACGAAAGTTGAGGAGAAAGTGAGTTTTCTCCGTTTGCGAGCTCGGGAAGGCACTTGCTCGGTAGCCGACCGAAGGCGTAGGGCTTCGGGCTTCGGCTGCTGGGCAAGATTGCTCGGATTATGTGGCCGAACGTAGCTCCGGCATCAATCCACTGGAGAAACTTAGGGGGACTGGGAGCCAAGTGTTGGACTCCGGGACCATCGGTATAGCTCGACGGTTGTAGGAGCAATTCCGAACGGAGATCTACCCCTGGCTCGCCCGGAGGCGAGCCGAGGAGGTAAAGTCGAGCCGAGTGTTGGACTCCGAACCATCGGTGTAGTTCAACGGTTGTGGGAGCAATTCCGAACGGCGATCTACCCCTGGCTCGTCCGGAGGCGAGCCGAGGAGGTAAAGTCGAGCCGAGTGTTGGACTCCGAACCATCGGTGTAGTTCAACGGTTGTGGGAGCAATTCCGAACGGCGATCTACCCCTGGCTCGCCCGGAGGCGAGCCGAGGAGGTAAAGTCGAGCCGAGTGTTGGACTCCGAACCATCGGTGTAGTTCAACGGTTGTGGGAGCAATTCCGAACGGCGATCTACCCCTGGCTCGCCCGGAGGCGAGCCGAGGAGGTAAAGTCGAGCCGAGTGTTGGACTCCGAACCATTGGTTGAAATCAAAATTTAAAAAGTAGATGATAAGAGGGGAGAGAAGCATGCAAATTCGCCAACACGAAAGAGCTTTCTTTATTGATAATCGACGGCGAACCGTTTTACATAGTACAATTTATGAAAATAGGTTACAAGTCAGAGGATAGGAATGGCTCGATATCCTATGATACTTAGAGTGGCGCCGGAGCGCTTTCTTGGTATTTTAGGAGGTGGTCGGCATTCCAGGTCCTCAGAATTTCTCTGCCCTCTAGATCTTCAAGACAATATGCTCCGGGCCGAACTACCCTTGTAATCCTGTACGGCCCTTCCCAGTTCGGAGCCAGCTTGCTCTTCTGATAGGGGAAGGATATGGCCAGTTTTCTCAAGACCAAATCTCCTTGCTTAAGGCTGGCGGGTTGGACCTTTTTGTTGTACGCTAGTTCAACCCTTCTTCGGTAATTCTGCTGCCGAATCGACGCCCTTTCCCTCAGTTCATCTATCAGGTCTAATTCTGCTCTGAGGTCCCTGGCATTCTGTTCTTCGTCAAAAGCTGTGATCCGAGGGGAAGGTATTCCGACCTCGAGAGGTATTACAGCCTCGGACCCATAGGTGAGGTTGAAAGGGGACTCGCCTGTGGGGGTCCGCTTGCTCGTGCGGTAGTTCCATAGGACATTGGGGAGTTGGTCGACCCATAAGCCCCTGGAACTTTTGTCCAGCCTTTTCTTGATGCCTGCGAGGATCTGCCGATTAGCATTTTCTGCTTGTCCGTTCGACTGAGGGTGGGAGACGGACGAGAAGCGCTGCTGGATGGCAAGGTCGTCGCAGAGAGCTCGGAATGCTGCGCCAGTGAACTGAGTCCCGTTGTCCGTCATGAGGACACGGGAGACGCCGAACCTACAGATGATGCTCTTCCAGAAGAACTGTACCACCTTATTCTCGGTTATAGTGGCGAGGGGCTCGGCCTCGACCCACTTCGAGAAGTAGTCGATGGCTACGACCAAGAACTTGAACTGACCCGGAGCCGGAGGGAAAGGCCCTAGTAAATCCATCCCCCACATTGCGAAGGGGATGGGACTTGATAGGGAGGCGAGGTTGGCCTGAGGGAGGTGACGGATGCTGGAGTGTCTCTGACAAGAGCTGCATTGCCGAACGTGTCGCTCGGCGTCTTGAAGAAGGGTCGGCCAGAAGTATCCATAATTCAAAGCTTTTCGGGCCAAGGACCTAAATCCTGAGTGTGCCCCGTCGATGCCTTGGTGGAGCTCTTGTAGGGCATAGCCGGCCTGTTCTGGAGAGAGGCACCTTAGGTAAGGTCGGCCGTCTATTTGAGAGAAGGAGCGTTTGTATAAGATACCCTTGATCAAGACATAGCGCTCGGCCCGAGTTCTAACTCGGCGTGCTTCCTTGGGATCCTCGGGCAGAACCCCGTCCCTCAAGAATTCCACCAACGGCTTCATCCAATTATCTTGTAACATGACCGGCAACGATTCCGCCGAGCCAGGTGTCTCGTCTTCTATGCTCGGCCTTGAGAGGACTTCGATCAGTACGGTCTGTTCGAGACCTTGTAGGGAGGACGATGCCAATTTGGAGAGGGCATCGGCCTGTGAGTTCTCTTCACGATGGATCCGCTGGATGAGCGCTTCCTCGAACCGGCTCATGAGGGCCCGAACCTTGGTGAGGTACTTCGCCATCCGCTCGTCTCGGGCCTCGTACTCGCCCAAGACTTGGTTCACGACGAGCTGGGAATCGCTGTGGATTCGGAGGTGCTGTACCCCAGCACTTCGTGCAAGGCCGAGACCAGCAATGAGTGCCTCGTACTCTGCCTCATTGTTCGAGGCCTTGAAGTTCATGCAGATCGCATACTGGAGGACGAAGTCGTCAGGGCCGTTCAGGATGATGCCGGCGCCGCTTCCTTCATTACAGGAGGATCCATCCACGAAGACTGTCCAAATGGGGGGTCCATTCGGGATGTGGCCGACCTCAGGGATAGTGGACTCTACGATGAAGTCGGCGAGTGCCTGCGCCTTAATGGCCGTCCGAGGCTGGTAAGAGATGTCATGCTGGCTCAGCTCTATGGACCACTTCATCAGTCGGCCCGAGGTCTCAGGCTTGTAGAGGATCTGCTTTAGGGGTTGGTCAGTGAGGACAACGATCGAGTGGGACTGAAAGTATGGCCGAAGCTTCCTCGCCGCCGTGACTAGGGCATAGGCCATCTTCTCTATCTTCGGATAGCGGAGCTCGGCGTCCCGAAGCACCTTGCTCACGTAGTAGATGGGTCTTTGGGACCGGTCCTCCTCTCTTACCAGGACAGCACTTAGGGTCTGCTCGGAAGCAGCCAAGTAGACGAAGAGAGTCTCACCTGGGACCGGTTTGCTGAGCAGAGGGCGGTTCACCAAGTATGCCTTCAGTTGGTCGAACGATTCCTATTGTGGTTGGCCCCATTCAAAACCCTTAGCCCCCCTGAGTGCTTTGAAGAAGGGGAGGCACTTTTCCCCCGACTTTGAGAGGAACCGACCGATAGCGGCGAGCCGACCAGTAAGCTTCTGCACTTCCTTGATGTTCCGAGGCGGGGCCATGTCTAATATGGCCTTAATCTTCTCGAGATTAGCTTCGATTCCTCGTTGGCTTACCATGAAGCCGAGGAATTTTCCCGAGGAGACCCCGAACGCACACTTGTTCGGGTTTAGCCGCATGCTGTGCCTTCTCAACACGCCGAAGGCCTCCTGGAGGTCGGCCACGTGATCAGTGCCTCGGACGCTTTTGACGAGCATGTCGTCAACGTACACCTCCATGTTTCGGCCTATCTGGCTTTGGAAGACCTTGTTGACGAGGCGCTGGTAAGTGGCGCCCGCGTTCTTCAAACCGAACGGCATGACCCGGTAGCAGTAGAGGCCTTGATCGGTGATGAAGAAGGTCTTCGGAATGTCCGGAGGGAACATTCGGATTTGATTATAGCCTGAGAAGGCATCCATGAAGCTGAGGAGCTCATGGCCCGAGGTGGCGTCAATGAGGGTGTCGATGTTTGGAAGGGGGAATGAGTCTTTCGGACACGCCTTATTTAGGTCGGTGAAGTCAATGCATATTCTCCAGGAGCCGTTCGACTTCTTGACCATTACAACATTGGAGAGCCACTCGGGGTAGTTTACCTCCTGTATGAACTTGGCCTTCAGCAGTTTATCCACCTCCTCCTTGATGGCCTGCTGTCGCTCGGGAGCGAACTTTCGTCTCTTCTGCTGAACCGGTTTGCACCCCGGTTCGACACTTAGACGGTGGACGAGCAACTCCTCGGAAATGTCGGGCATGTCCGCGGCCGACCATGCAAACAAGTCACGGTTATCCCGGATGCATTTAATCAGGTCCGAGCACAGCGCGGTCGGCAAGGACTTGCTGATGAGGAACTTCCGGCTCGGGTCCTCGTCCGAGAAGAGCACTTCTTCTAACTCGTCCGCCGGCTCGGACGTTGGCCGAGATTTCGGCTCGGGGATTTCTAGTGTCTCGAGCGAGAGCACCGGTCCCCCAGTGGAAGTCATGTAGCACTTCCGGACTGTTTCTTGGCTTCCCCTGACTTCCCCTACTCCCGACCGAGTGGGGAACTTCATTTTCAAATGGTACGCCGAGGGGACAGCCTCCAAGGCGGCTAGGCCGAGTCGACCCAGAATGACATTATACGCTGCCGGGACGTCGACGACCATGAAGTCCATCGGCTCGGTCCGGGTAGTAGGGGTGCTTCCCGCGGTTACGTCCAGGGTTATCACCCCCTCGACAGTTACCGGGACCCCCGTGAACCCGTGGAGTGTGTAACCGACCGGCTTGAGACGGTCCTGGGACAGCTGCAGGCCTCGAAAGGCCGAGAGGAAGAGAATATTGACCGAACTCCCATTGTCCACTAAGATCCTCTGCACCTTGAAGTTGGCCATGCGGAGGTCGATGACGAGGGCGTCACAGTGTGGGGTTCGGACCCCTTCGAGGTCTTCGTCGGAGAAAGACACAGGGACGCCGAGACCTTTGGAAGGAGGGGCGCTGTGAACCGAGTTGACCTCTCGGACGAAGGCCTTCCGAGAGGAATTAGAGGGGCCTCCCATGGGGCCTCCGTGGATCAGGTGCAGAACCCGTTCTTCCTCGAAGTCGGGTGTCTCCTCGCGTCGCTCGGAGCGCTTGTTAGCCCCCCGAGGCGGAGGAGTGTTGCGATCCGCCCGATCGTTAGCCTTCACGAATTTGGCCAACTACCCCCTCCGGATGAGGGCTTCTATCTCATCTCTCAATGCTCGGCAGTCGTTCGTGTCGTGGCCGTGATCCCGATGGTAACGACACCATTTATCTTTGTTCCTCCTCTTCGCTGGGGTGTGCATCCTCGGAGCTGGAGGGATGACTCCCTCCTTCTCCACTTCCATTAGGATGGTGGAGACGTTAGTGGTGAGGGGAGTGAATTTCTCGAACCTGGGGGGAGGGCGGCGCTGACCGCCGTTGTCCTTCTGTGCTTTCTTGGACCCCTCTTCCCCCGTCGCCTTCCTCTTCGACCCGGAGGAGGAACCTCCGAAGCTCGGGAGGGCTTCAGCCTCCTCTGCTCGGATATACTTCTCGCACCTCAGGAGGAGGTCGGCGAAGTTATGCGGGAGCTTCTTGGCTAGGGACGATCGGAGGTTGGCGTTGAGGACGTTCGACTGGAACGCCACGGTCGCAACTGACTGGTCTAAGGAGGCGATAGACCTGACCTCTGCGGTGAATCTCTTCACATAGTCCCGCAGCTTCTCTTCCCTTTCCTGCCGCAGGTTCAGTAGGGAGAGGCTTGTCTTCTCAGCTCGCCTGCTACTCACGAAGTGAGTTATGAACAGTGTTTCAAACTGCTCGAACGAGAAGATGGAGGAGGGAGCGAGTCTGGAATACCATTCCCGAGCTGACCCCCTGAGGGTGGCGGGGAAGGTCCTGCAGAGCACGGCGTCGGAAGCCTGATGGATCAGCATCAAGGTCTTGAAGCTTTCGACGTGATCAACTGGGTCGGATTCCCCTGAGTACGTTTCAAACTGCGGAGGTTTGAAACCCCTCGGTATGTGGGCCTCCATGATCGACCGAGAGAAAGGGGGTCTGCTGGGGCGGACGGTTCCTGCTCGGGACTCCTCCTCTCTGTCCATGCGACCAATGCGCCTCTCCACCTCATGAAGACGGCGGTTGAGGGCATCGTCCCTCCGCTGGTAATCATACGATCCCCCGGACTCTTCTTCATAGGATGGGGAGCGGGGACTGCGGCGCCGGTAGTCCTGGGATCGGCGAGGACTGTAGCGCTGCTGCTGGCGGCTGGGAGCCAGGGAAGGACTTCGGGTTTGGCGACGAGGACTGGGATCCCTCGGGGGCGTCGGAGCCCTCTGGGCATTTTAGATGTTCTGCCGAAGGTTGAGAGCCTGCAGTACGGTGTCTTGGAATAGTATGAACTCGGCACGGGTGATGGGTGCGTCATTGTCCCTGCGGCGATGCCGATCCGCGGGGGAATGCGGCCTCCTTCTTCGGCGCTCGGGCGATGCTGCTCGGCCCCTTCGGTCCGGAGACCGTCTGCCGTCTCGGCGGTGAGGCGAGCGCTCACCACGATGCTGGCGGGAGGCTCCCTCTCGGGCCCGCCTCTCATCAAGGTGGGTGCGGAGGTCTTCATCTTTCTAGCGGTTCAGGATTGTGTTGCAGAGGTCGGGATGATGTGAAGCCATTGAATCTGAGGATTCATTACGAACTGAAACATGGTCCGGATTGAGGGGCTGCTTCTGCTTCCGACCATTATGGCCGGAAGGGCCATTGTTGGGTTGCTGCTTGGGAGGAGGAGGTGGGCCCTGCTGGGCCGGCGGAGGAAGATCGGACTGAGGAATAGGATTGACAGGGGCTTCCTCTGTAGGGTCGGCGGGATTAGCCCCACGGTTTGACCCTCTAGATCTGACCTTCTTTGGAGGCATGGTTGGAGAGGGCGACAAGGAAGAGGCTGTTCGTGTGGTGTTCCCACAGACGGCGCCAATCTATTACCGCTGATTTCGGTGTGGGGGTAAACAGATAAGATTTGTGAGTTCGAGAATACCTGAACAGCTGACCCAAGCCCTTTTGCTCCTGCCGCAACCTGCAAGGAAGTGCGAGACACCGGGGTTGATTCCGGCGACGCACCCTCCGACGCTCTTGTCAGTAATCAGAAGAGATTAAGAAAGAGCTTAAAGTGGTGAAAAAGTGATTAACCTGGTCACAGTGGCAGAGGGGAGGTATTTATAGTTGCCAGAAGAGTGATTAGAGGCCTGGTTCCCTGTGTAACTGCTAGGAGAAAAATCCTCACAGTCTGTTTAGGAAACTAACCCCTTGATTCCCGGTGAGAGCAAATCAGGCCCGTTGACTTGGTCAAATCAGTGGCCCTGATTTGTCTCTTGCTGGTCTGGGCTCGCCTCGGGTCGGGACCCGTACCCAATTGGAGCGGACCCGTTCGTGGGTTATTGGATCTGTGAGAAGGAGATTCAGTACCCGCTTTGGATCCGCTTGTATGTGAAATTACCGTTTTACCCCCGAGCATCAAGATTCGTGCCCAATCTGGACGGTTCCGATTTGACCCCATTTTTAGCCATATCACCAGGCATTTTCTGCTCATACAGATCATGGAGCTTTTTCCATAAAGACTGTGCACTAATCTCAGTCTCCACATGGTTGAAAACGACATCATCTAACCATTGGCGAATTACTCCAACTATCTTGCGATCAAATATTTTCCAATCATCCAATATTGGGGAACTCTCAGGAGTAGTCACAATCGATCCATCTTTTTGAGTCGCAGTGATTGCCGGTGTTACAGGACTTCCATTGATTGTAGTGTACTAGTCTTTAGAATACAGAAGATCTTCCATCATTCTTTTCCAAATACTCCTGTTGTTTCCATTGAGAGAAATCATCAGGTTAGGATTTGTCATATAAGTCTCCATCGCTGATTAATAGTTGAACACTGCACACTGATTCCACTGTTACTTATCTACCACTATGAAAAAAACTCAAACACACCACAACAAAAGTGAACTCCCAAACAACTCCCGCAACTCGAAGGACCACACCAAAATCACGAGCACAAGTTGAAACAATAAAAAGGTAATAACAAAAGAGATATTTATGATCCCCAACAGGAGATCACCGAAGAGAAATAATCTTCTAATAAAGAACAAGAAAAAGGTACAAAGCTTACACCATCTTCTTGGATCGCCCATCGCCGAACAATCTTTTTCTCTCCACAACCTACAAGAGAACTCTAGAAAGTAGATCCCTCTTAATTGTTTTCAATACAAAATGCATGCACTCTACTACTTTATTTAAAGAGTAGGAGATAAAAATAGTTAGGCCTATAATTCGTACCAAACTAAAAGATAACTCCTTATTTAAATGGTTGCATACACAACCCAACCCCTAATTAAATTCGAGATAAACATGGTTTTTAAACCATCAAGTCTAAGATAAACATGGACTACAAAATCTCTTTCGCCTTTTAGGATTTAAACACAAGTTTAGATAAATCCAAACTTAAGGAGGTGAGTTTATGCTTATCCTTATCAAAGAAGCAACTCTTTCTCAGGAAAACTTGCTAGAGTAATAGATTTAGTATGACAGGAATAAAGATTGAGGAGTGTGTTTTTTCCATGAATCTTTTAGTTGGTGAGACTTTGATTTGCTTCTGATGGCTGCCATCATATTTACTTGCTACTAATTTTGTTTCTCTTAACACCGAAAAAGGTTTATCATCATTAAATTGTAGCTTCATCTGCAAGGAGATAACTTTAGGTGCTTTAAAATTGTAACATTTCCTTGTGTTCTTATATATAAACTAGGTTTGCCGTGTGCCGTGGGCACGTCTTCGGCATGGTGCACCTTATTTGATCATATAAAATAGTTTTGGAAGTCCAGCAAATTAATTGAAGTAGCAAACATAGAGCAAAAACATATTATATGATTTTTTTGAATTATTTTAAAAGTTTTTAAAATTTTAATTTTTTCAGTTTTTAAATTTTTTATTTTAAAAAATTTTAAAATTTTTTTATTTTCTTAATTTTTTGAATAGAGGAGGGAAGGAGAGAGAGAGAGAGAAAAAAAAAATTAAATAAATATATGAATTGTTTTGGGTGGGGAATTTGAATTTGAGTTTTGGGAGGAAACTTTTGGGGAAAAAATATGTTTTGTGAGGTTAGATCTGGACCTTTAATTTTTGGTTGGATTGAAGGAGAGCCACTTGATAGCTTTCTTTGTGTTTTATTATATAGACTAGATTTGGCCGTGGGTACGTGCCTATGGCACGTCTTCGGAACGATACAAAACACGAAAAGCCATGTAAACAGTAAAACAATAATTATGTAGCTCAAGTTTGAATAGTATGACAATAATTAGTTATAAATAAAAGTCTATGTTTCCATTAGTATATGTTGAAAAATAATTATAAATGAGGGTATAAAATCTAACTTCTTAGAACTTTAAGTGTGGAAAATAATGAAATTTAATTGTTAAAAAGATATTTGCTATTAAAAATTCTAAAAATTTACAAAACCGAAATCTTAAAATCTAAATTTCTAAGTAAATAAAGAAAGAATGGGAGAGAGATATAGAAAGAGAGAAAGAGAGAAATATGAAAAAGTAAAGAGAGAAGAGAGATATAGTAATAAAGTAATGAGTTTTTTTGGGAGGAAATTTTAGTTTTGGGGTCTGAAATTTTGGAGGGAAAAATGTATTTTGAGAGGTTTGATATGGGCCTTTGCTTTTGGGGGATTGATTGTCTTGATAGCTTTTTTTGTAATTTATTATATAGGTAACTCACTCGGTGCTGGATCGGTTTTTTATATGGTTATGCATTTGCATTTAAGAAGGGATATCTTTATCCTTTGCAGATGCCTTGCATTAGCCACAGTTTGAGACCTGGAACCGGAGAAGTGGGCATTGCTATGATATACAGAACGTCATCAGAGTTGTTCATGTTCTTTCTATATTTCCCCATTAATTAACAAAAAACTGTTACTTGTCACTCTATAAATAGTCCATAAAATGAGAAGATTACTGACCCTGTTCCATTAAAAAGGAGACAGTGTATGAACAGTAAAGAGTAAAGAAAAGAAAAAATATATAGCCTCTGAAGATACATACGGTTGTCTTGCACAACCTTAAACAAATATGAGGATATAAAACTCAGATGACACATGAAAATACTAATAAGACACTATGTAGAAATAAAAAGCATTGCACTAAGAATACTTGTCTATGACGCATATATCGGGCATGAAAATAAAAAAGTAATATGTTTCCGGCTTTACAAGGCTCCTCCTCACTTTCGCAGCAAAGAAAATGAGTTGAAAGAATTTATAAATTTCTCCCATCTATTCAACAACATGATAGGAAAAAAATTTCCATGAATAATATGTACATGAAGAAAACTACAATTTATTCACTACTGTACCATATGAATAAGTATCCAGTTTCCTTCTATCTCTACTATTGAACCAATAATGCCCTACTGGTAACAAATAACAGAAAGACGTACAAGCAAATAAAAAGTAATACTAACATACAAAAGAATCCCTTGCCTTAGTGATTCCTGCATGCCCCACAAACTCTCAGGATCTAGCTAGGATACAACAAACAATATATAACAACAAATATATATATGAAAAAAGAGACAAGTAAACAATCAATTGGACCCCAGATAATCTGCCTTAGAAAAGAAGAAATTTATCTATCCCCCACCCTCACCTCACACGATACAATGATTAATATCATTCACTATCACCCCACTACAAAAGCTTCTAGAACCCTCCAACAACAGTGGAGACATCAGAAGTTGCCATTTGGGTGCCCATTCCCACCTTATTAATGAATGAAGTTTATGGCTTAGAGTTCCACTGCTTGGCCTTCTCAAAGCCATTCCTCGAAAACTGATAGTCCTCAATAGTCTTCTCAATCTCCGCTTGTGTGTTCATAACAAAAGGACCATACTGAACCACTGGCTCATTCAACGGCTGGCCACCTACCAAAACAAACCTCAATGTCTTATCTGACTTATTCCATACACTCAACCCGTCGCCCTTGCTTAAAACGATCGCGTAATGGCTTGAGATAGGGGAAGAGTTGGGTCTACCGAACACGCCTTCACCTTCAATTATGTAAACAAAAGCATTCCAATTTTCAGGAATGGATTGGTGGAGTTGAGCTCCTGGTTTCATTGTGAAGTCCAGATACATTGTTGGGGTTCGAGTGTAGACTGGGGAGTGGACGCCAAACGCTTCCCCTGCGATGATTCGGGCATGGGTACCATCCTTTTCAGCCTGGGCGATGTCTTTGCTCTGTAGTTCTTGGTACCTGGGTTCAATCCTGGGTGGATTTTAATTTGGAGGAAATTATTAAGTATCAGATTTATTTTTATAGTTCAATTTATAATCAGAATAATGACTAGTTTAAATTAATCTACGGGCATTGAGCTTATACATTTTTTCTTTGGAGGAGAGATTGATCCAGAGTTGAAGTCCTTTCTGAATTCCATCACCTTCAGGCATCTCAGAGTGAATGATTCCTCTTCCAGCAGTCATCCACTAGTAAAGATATGAACCAACCGAAATTTGTTTAACTGTGTGATGTAATTTATAATGTTTCGATAAAAAAAAAAAAATAAATAAAAAACCTGGAGATCTCCAGCTCTAATGGTGCCCTTGTGACCAGAGAAATCTTGGTGAGTAAAGGCCCCCTGAATTTTATTTATTACGAAAATCATGATTTAATTAACTAAAGTTTGATATATATGAAGGTAAATTTTCAGGAGTTAAAAATGTATGTACGTACCTCTAGCATGTATGTGACAGTCTCGAAACCTGTCGTAGTTAAAAGGGATTGATTGCGCCATTAATGACCAATTATATGGTACGTAGATTAAGATTATGGATTGAAGGAAATTAGTATTAACTAACCTCTGTGAGGATGATCAGGAAATCCAGCAGGTTTAGAGACTGCAAATAAACAAAAACCAATTATTAACAAAACCCAACAAAATAAATAAATAAATAAATCATTCAATTACGAAAACAGGAGGAGATTGATTGGTACCTGAAAACTCATCCAGCATGAGAAATGGATCCAAATTCTTCAGCTCCGGCCTATTTATAATTAAGAAGCCAATTCATCAGTCAACAAGTCTAGTAAGCAAATGAATTCAATAAGAGATTTGACATATTTAATTACGTACCTTCCAATGCTTCTTCTAACCGTGGCTCCATCACCCTCACGTTGGGCCTTTGCCAGCACTTTCTTCATCACAGATCTCGGCATCTCGAACGATGGAGTGCTATCATCATCTATCCCACTCATGGTGATGATGGTTCTTTTGATCCGGGATTTGTTGCAAGAAAGAGAAAAGGAATAATAATAAGAAGAAGAAGAAGAGAAGGAACAAGAACAAGTAGTGACAAATGGGTTTTGTTTGATATGAAAAGATTTGAATATGAGGTGAGAATTTATAGAGAGGAGCAATGAAACCATCCTCTCGATCATCATGACGGTTCCATGATCTAATGAGTATCAACGACTTGATTTTATTTTTATTTGTTTGGAAGGGTGAGTTGGCAACTTCTGCCGTCTCATGTTTTTATTATTATTCAAAAGTATTAATTGGAGAACAAGAATGGATGGTAGGAAAGAAATGGAAGGAGGAGAGATTTGGTCCAGTTTTGGCCAAGATGGATGATATCATACTTATGTTATCATGACGTAGGCACCCCTATTTTGTTTCTTCTAGAAGCAAAAAAATTAAATCCTTAATTACTTCTGCAAATCCATAACTGATTAGTGAATTAAAGGTTGAGTTCTTTATGGGATTGGGAGGTGCAATATACAACTGTGAAGAAATATTTTTACATTTTTTTCATTAATGGTAAGACGTTGCCTACTTTGTGAATTTTGGGATGATCGCTCTTTAGCAATTGGCAAGTTAAAACAAGCACCCAAAAGACTAAAGAGCCCTGACGTCAAGTGTACGTAGGCATTACGTTTGATATCCATAGAGTCGTTATCAGGGGAAAGTCAAAGAATCAAAAGGTCAGTGATGAGAGAGGTAGTTACTTATCCCAAGGGATATATATATTTGCTGCCGCTACTCGCTAGCTTACAAAATGGAAAGATGTGTGCATATGTGACCACAAGGCAACGTCATTACATACAATATAGTACATGAGGTGCCCGTATTATTCTTACTGATATCTAACGGTGGCAATTGTCCGAACTCGATCCAGTAATTAGCGGACGTGAGTTAAATAATTTTCATTTTAGAGAGCTCAAGTTTTTAGGCCTGAGGGAAAATCCGGATTGGGCTTGGGCTCAAGTACTTAAACTTGATGGGCCGAAATTAAATTTCTGCAAGTCCATGTGTACATGTTATATATATATCATGTATATTTACACATGAGTTTTTTTAAAATAGAATATTCATATATATGTTGAAATAGTTAAAATGAGTACTAAAATTTATAGAGAGAATAACTATGCCTTATATATAGAGTTAAAATAAAAATAAACAAATTAGATATAAATTATACAATGAAGTAGAATTCTTATTCAATGAAGTAGAATTCTTATTATTGTTATTTTTTTATTGTATATTATTCTCGATGTAGTGTTCTTTTATTGGAATGTTATATATTAAAATATATATATAAGTAGTTCTGGCCAGGTCCGAACCTATTTTTTGGGCCGAATTGGGCTCGGGCTCGTGCCTAATTTAAGCTCGAAGAATAGGTTCAAGCCAGGCTTGGACCCATGTTTTAAACTTCGCATTTGGCCCAAAGCCGATCCGTTGTCGGCCCTACTGATATCCCCCTCCGTATGTAATAATTACTATCAGTTTCCAATATTATGGTGAAAAGGGAAAAAAAATCATATGCGGTCATAAAAAAATCATCTGACAAAAGATCCTATTGGGGTTTGTGGATCCAATACATGATAATGAGTTGAAGAAGATAAATGGGAAGGAGAGTCGAAGTGGGAATAAGAAGTCAAGAGTAGTTGGAGGCTACAGTAGAGTTGCGGTCGACCGCACCCCTGACCGCACCCAGGCAAGACGACCGGTCTACTGTGCAGTCAACCGTCCCGATCTCTGACTCAACTCTGTACCTTGAAGGAATGATCGGTCGACCGCGCAGTCGACCGACCCGCTCTCTGTTCGAACTCGTGCAGTCGAGGGAGAAGACCGGTCGACCGTCAAGATGGTGCGGTCGACCGTTCCGACACTGATTGATGAGCGGCTGAGATGGAAAGTTGTGGAATCCTATATATATTGTATTGTGTACGATTTTAGGGTTAAGCGAAAAGAAAAGAGAGATCTACCAGCCGTCATTAAGAGAGAGGGAGATAGAGAGAAACCCTATACCTTGGTGGTGAGTTCTTGAGAGATTTGTAAACCCAATCTTCATATTTCTAGTAGAAATCGCAGGAGTGCCTCTACGCGGGGAAGTAGTCATTGGTTGGGTGAACCGCGATAAAAATCTTATGTGTTGCTTTTGGTTGTTCTATGTTCTCTTATTTTTATTCTATAGTTCTTACATCTCGTCGTCGTTGTTGAGTTTATTCCGCAATTAGAATTCAACAAAGTGGTATCAGAGCTACAAGTTGGTAATATTGATTGAGATGGGGGACAAGAGTAGAGTCAAGGAGTTCGATGGAACGGATTTCACAATGTGGAAGATCCAAATGATTACGTATCTCCGACAGAATGATCTAGATGATCCATTGTTTGGTGTGAAGCCAGAAGGGACAGAGGTCGATCCAATTGCTTTGGCGGCCTAGAATAGATTGGATCAGAAAGTGCTTGGACAGATTCAGTTGTCGCTGAGCAGAAAGGCGTAATTTCATATTGAGAATGCAAGAACCACAAAGGAGGCAATGGAGATATTGACAGACATATTTGAGAAGCCGAATGCAGCGAATCAGATCTTACATCTAAAGAAGTTGGTTAACTTGAAGTTATCAGAAAGGGGTTCGGTTGCTGAGCACATCAACAATTTCTGTATGGTTTATAATCAGATGGAATCGTCGGGTTTAAAGTTTGAGGAGAGGGTACAATCATTGTTGCTGCTATCCAGTCTTCCCGATAGTTACGGTACAGTAGAGCAGACTATTAGTAGCACCATGACTGATACAACAACCCTAAAAGATGTTATAAGTAGCATTATGAATGAGGATGTAAGGAGGAAGAGACATTGAGAGATTTCGGTGTCATATCCTAGCAATACTGTGGTAGAAGTAACAACAGAGGGAGGTCGCAAAGCAGGAATCACAGGTCCAAGTCAAGAACAAGACATCGCAAAGGTGAGTGTTGGTACTGCAAGAAGTCAGGACACAGAAGAGACCAATGCGAGGAGTATAAGAAAGTGCAAGCAGGGTCACAAGTAGCCAATGTGGTAAGTATTGAACCTTGTCTAGATGAATTGTGTTTATCTGCTGGATTTAATATTTTGCAAGATGATTGGTGTATAGACTCGGGTGTGTCTTATCATTGTACCCCCATGAGGGATGTGTTTGAGGATTACAGGACAGGTAATTTTGGTGCATTTTCAGTTGGTAATGGACAGATATGTCCAGTTGTAGGTAGAGACATTGTGAGAGTGAAGGCTCACAATGGTGCGCAATTGGTCTTGTATGATACAAGACATATTCCGAGCTTGAAGAAAAACTTGATCTCAACTAGCAAGCTAGACAAAGAATAATTCACGACAACTTTTGGGCATGGAGAATAGAAGGTGACTACATGTGCCAGGTTGGTGACAAAAAAAAAGCATGGTGACATGCTGTACTTACTCAGGGGAGGTGATTCAGGTGATATCATTGCTGCAACATCAGCAAGTAGTTCCTCTTCAATTCTATGGCATGTCAAGTTAGGGCACCTTGGTGAAAAGGGTGTCAAGCAGTTTTGTTCTAGAGATCTTTTGTCGGGGCTGAAGAAGGTTGAGATGGATTTTTGTGAAAATTGTGTGATGGACAAATAGAAGACAGTTAGCTTTCAGTTGGGTGGACGTGAGAAGAAGCTTGCGAAGCTAGAGTTGGTACATACAGATGTGTGGGGTCTAACTCAGAAATTCTTTTATGGTGGTAAGAGATACTTCGTCACATTCATAGATGATGCTACAAGAAAGGTTTGGGTTTATGCAATTCGCGAGAAATCAGAAGTATTTGAGGCATTCAGAGCTTGGAAGGCCAGGGTTGAGAATGAGACGGGATGCAAGGTGAAGGCAATAAAGTCAGACAACGAAGGTGAGTACATAAGAAAAGAGTTTGTTAACTATCTTGCTAAGGAAGGTATCAGAGGAATCAAGATAGTTCCTAAGACTCCACAGGAGAATGGTGTAGCAGAAAGGATGAACCGCACGATACTCGAAAGGGCGAGATGCATGAGACTTTATGCGGGTCTTCTGGTCCATCTTTGGACCGCTACAGTTGATACAGCAGTGTACTTGATTAGTTGTTGCCAGTTTAGTGCCCTTGATGGGGCCATTCCAAAAGAACTATGGTAAGGTAAAAATGTTAATTATTTGTATTTGAAAGTTTATAGTTGTATGGCATATGCACTAATTGACAGGGAAGAAAGAAAGAAGTTGGAATCTAAGTCCAGGAGGTGTGTGTTCATTGGCTACGGAGGCGATGAGTATGGTTACAAGCTTTGGGATTTTGTGGATAGCAAAGTCATTCGCAGTAGGATTGTAGTGTTCAATGAGGAGGTTCTATACAAGGACTGGCACACAGGTCAAGATAGTACAACCAGTTTAGAGTCAGATTGGAGTTCAGACTCAGACTCAGATTTAGATTCTGAAGGCAGCCCTAGTGATGGGGGTCCTACAGTGCAGCAGCAGGTACAGGTACCACAGGCAGCACAGGAGGCTCATGGTAAGCCAATTGGGAATGAGCAGGTTATCCATGACGAACAGGTACAGCCAGAACAGTTCAGGGAACCTGAACCAGTCGGTGAACCGGTACCCACACTGAGGAGATCGACACGAGAGATGAGGCCAACTAGGATATTTGATCTATCGGCTAGTATTATTCACGAGTATGTTCTGTACACGAATTCGGGAGAGCCAGAGACTCATGAGGAGGCTTTGAGGGATAAGGCTCGAATTCAGTGGGAGTCAGCCATGAAGGACGAGATGAACTCCTTTAAACAGAACCAAACTTGCGAGTTGACCAAGTTACCTGCAGGAAAGCATGCTCTTATGAACAAATGGGTTTTCAGAGTCAAAGATGAGGCAGATGGCAGTAAGAGGTACAAAGCGAGGCTTGTGGTGAAAGGATTCTCTCAAAGAGAAGGTGTTGATTATAGTGAGATCTTTGCACCGATTGTGAAAATGACTTCTATTAGGGTTTTGCTTAGTATTGTGGCAGTTGAAGACTTGCACTTAGAGCAGTTGGATGTGAAGACACCATTTCTCCATGGTGATGTCGAAGAAGAGATGTACATGAAACAACCCACAGGTTTTGAAGCTAAAGGAACGGAAGACATGGTGTGTCGATTGAAGAAGAGTCTTTATGGGCTCAAACAAGTACCGCATCAATGGTACTTGAAGTTTGATTGCTTCATGAGAGGAAAAGGTTTCGATAGATGTAAAACGGATCATTGTGTGTATGTTCGTAGATATGAGGACAATGATATAGTTACCTTGGCATTGTATGTGGATGACATGCTGTTAGCAGGTTCATGTATGGAGAAGATCAAGGAAGTGAAAAAATTGCTAGCTTCGGAGTTTTCAATGAAGGACTTCGGTGAAGCAAAGAAAATCCTCGGCATAAAGATCATTAGAGACAGGAGTAGCAAGAAGCTTTGGTTATCACAAGCGGACTATGTGAAGAAGGTGTCAATATGGATGGCGCGAGGCTAGTCACTTGTCCCTTGGCTGCTCACTTCAAGTTATCAATGGACTTGTGTCCTAAGACAGAGGCAGAGATGGAGGAAATGGCTGCTATTCCTTATGCCTCAGCCGTTGGGAGTTTGATGTATGCGATGGTGTCTACAAGACCAGACATCGCACAAGCAGTGAGAGTTTTCAGCCGGTACATGAAGAATCCAGGTAAACAGCATTGGGATGCAGTAAGGTGGACTCTTAGATATCTAGCTGGTACTTCAGATCACTCTCTTTGTTTTGGGGGAGATTCTTTGCATATACAGGGTTATGTAGATGCAGATTTTTTGGGCGATCGTGATGGTTGTAGAAGTACTACAGGGTATGTATTTACAGTTGGTGGAATAACTGTTAGTTGGGCTTTGCAGTTACAAAAAGTTGTAGCACAGTCAACCACGGAGTCAGAGTATATGACACTTACGGAAGCTAGGGCTGGGCATCGGTCGGTATCCGACCTAATGGACCATCCACCACCGATCCAAAGAAGATCGGTTTTTTAATTTTCTCATCCGCAACCAATCCGAACCTTAATTAGATCGGTTTCCATCCAAACCGATTAAGCTCGGTCTGGATTGGATTGGATGGTCGGTTTGGCGTGCTACTTTTCACCTTCAACATCATTCATAATTTTGTTAAAATTTAAAAGATCAACTTCCATCAAACTTAAGAAACAACCTGCTATTTGTTATTCAGAAATGAATTTAAAATGAAGATTCATAAAACCACAAGTTGTTAATGAATTTTGCACGAATTGTTTGAGATGATGACGTTTAAATGAGTGAGATAAACTACTTTTTCACTTGCATACTTCTGTAATCTTAGTTTATTATCATAAAAGAAACATCAATAACCATAGCTAATTGAATTTCAGGTGCAATAAAAAAAGATTTAAAAAATATTTTCTGCTTGACTTGATTAAAGTAACTACTAAATGTTACATTAACTTTATGATTCTATTAAGTTGGGTCACACTGTAAATCAAGCATTTCTCAACAACATAACACATAGGATTATGGAGAACTAAAACATAGGTAGAACAACTGCTCGGTTTGTATTAAAGAAATTTAAAAAGACTGTTTGTATCTCAAGAAAAATGAGAAATGACTATTTGTATATTCAAGAAATTAAAGGAGAACTATATTTTTTATGGACTTATGCATAGAGGTATGGTCGGTTCGGTTTCATCGGTTACTTGAAAGCCTCATCCAACAACCGAACCGGTCTAATTGGTTATTAAAGATCAAGAACCGATCCAATCCAAACCCCCAATTGGTTCGGTTAAAAACCGGTCGGTTCGGGTTGGATTGGTTCGGATTGGTCGGTTCGGATAATAGTTGTCCACCCCTAACGGAAGCGACGAAAGACATGTTGTAGATTTCAGAGCTTATGAAACATTTTGGCAGGAAGCAACCGATAGATGAACTATGGTGTGACAGTCAAAATGCAGTTTTCTTGGCGAAAAACTCGGCATATCACTCCAGGACTCGGCACATTTAAATGAGATATCATTTTGTCAGAATAGCGGTTGAGAATAAATGGTTGAAGCTAACTAAGATTCTTGGTACTAAGAATCCGGCGGATATGCTCACTAAGGTGGTGGATAGCAAGAAACATCAGTTTTGTTATACCGCTATCAGATTGTCTCCAGGTTAATTATTGAGGAGACTCGCATATGCACAAGCCTAGACTAGGCCAATGGAAGAATGAAAAATAGGTTAGAGAATTCGTGTATATGTCTCCAAGTGGGAGATTGTTAGGATTTGTGGATCCAATACACGATAATGAGTTGAAGAAGATAGATGGGAAGGAGAGTCGAAGTGGGAGCAAGAGGTCAAGAGTAGTTGGAGGCTACAGCAGAGTTGCGGTCGACCGCACCCCCCGACCGCACCCAGGCACGACGGCCGGTCGACCGCACAGTTGACCGTCCCGCTCTCTGACGCAACTTTTTTCCTTGAAGGAATGGTCGGTCGACCGCGCAGTCGACCGGCCGGCTCTCTGTTGGAACTCGTGCAGTCGAGGGAGAATACCGGTCGACCGTTAAGATGGTGCGGTCGACCGTCCCGACGCTGATTGATAAGCGGCTAAGATGAAAAGTTGTGAAACCCTATATATATTGTATTGTGTATAATTTTAGGGTTAAGCGAAAAGAAAAAAGAGATCTACCAGCCGTCATTAAGAGATAGGGAGATAGAGAGAAACCCTACACCTTGGTGGTGATTTCTTGAGAGATTTGTAAACCTAATCTTCATATTTCTAGTGGAAATCGCAGGAGTGCCTCTGCGTGAGGAAGTAGCCATTATTTGGGCAAACCTCGATAAAAATCTTTTGTGTTATTGTGTGTTGCTTTTGGTTGCTTTGTTCTCTTGTTTTGATTCTATAGTTCTTGCTTCTCGTCGTCGTTGTTGAGTTTATTTCGCAGTTAGAATTCAACAAAGTGGTATCAGAACTACAAGTTGGTAGTATTGATTGAGATAGGGGACAAGAGTAGAGTCAAGGAGTTCGATGGAATGGATTTCATAATGTGGAAGATCCAAATGATTGCGTATCTCCGACAGAAGGATCTAGATGATCCGTTGTTTGGTGTGAAGCCAGAAGGTGGGATGGCAAACGGGTTGAACGGGCCGTGCCGGGTCGAACCCGCCCGGGTTGGCCTGTGACTTGGGCGGGCTCGGGCCGGTTTGGCGACTTAGCCGGGCCAGGCCGGGCCCAATGTAACCCCTGTTTTCATTAATACGTATTTTTTTAAAAAAGTATTTTCCCGTATTTAAATCATCAGTATCTTATAACTGTTCTTCCTTAATTGAGTTTATTTAAACTATTATTCTGTAACCCAGTTGTTTATTCTAAGCCCAAATTTGTACTTGATTTTATTAAATTAATTCGAACCCCAATTGTTTAATTGTTTTTTTAAGCCAAATTCTATATTTTGATTTTTATTATACTTTTAATCTGAGCCTAAAATTTAGAAGCCCAACCATTATTACTGAGTTTATTATATTTAATTAAAGCCCAAACTCAAGCCCACCTCCTATTGGACTCTAACCCTAAACCCAAACCCACAAACCCATACAGTCACCAGTATACAAATTTGTTCACTTTTCTCCACTCTTCCTACATCCCCGTAACCACATCCCCACTTCCTCTAACTACCCACTACTTTAATTACTATTTTATTAAAATCCCTACCGTTACTCTCTCCCCCCCCCCCCCCGTTACTCCCTCTCTTCCTCTGTGTTTTCCCCCAACCAGAACAAAGCCCAAAGCAAAACCCAAACAGAACCATTCATTTCTTCCTCCTCACCCCCGACCTCGACAACTCGACCCTCTCCACTCGCCATCAACCTCTCATCCAAGCTCCACCATGGCTGCCGCTTGACACTCCCTGTCACCGTAACTCCTCGCTCCCGCCATGGCTGCCGAACCCATCGCCTCTATCCCCGATCGCCACCCTCATCGCTCCTCAACCATCGACTCCTCTTCCCGTCGCGGCTTCACCGCGACGCCATCATCCCCATCTCCGCTCGACTGTGCCAACCCCCGTCTCTATCGCCACCGTCTCGTCTCCCGCTCAACTTCGACCGCCATTGCCGCTCGCTCAAATCCACCACTTCGCCAACTTCCCCGTCTCCATCTTCCCGTCCTTGCCCAAGTCCCCACTGCCGAAGAACTCCGCTGGACCCATGGCCATTGTGCCGCTTCCCCTCAAACTCCTCGAGCTTGTCGCCATTGCCCCCCCGAAGGACCCACCAAAGCTCTCTCTCCGCCGCTCGTCATTGTCGATGGAACCCAACAGAGAGAACCTTCCCCTTCGTCTCCCTACCCCTCGCCTCACCATCGAGCCGCCGCCGAGCCACCGAAGAACCCCCTCCCGCTCATCACTTCCTCTCTCCTATTTTTCGAAGCGAAACAGAGCCTTTGCCGGAGTTGTGTCGCCGCCGTCGCTTCCCGACCATGGTCACGATGCTGCTCCGCTGCCGCAGTCGTTGCGAACCCCACTGCTCGTCCCCAGTTCCGCAATCTCCCTCTCTCTCCCTCTCAATCGGAGTAAAAGAGAAGGAAGAGGACGATCAGCAATTGGCTGGTCCCGCTGTCTGCTGTTCGGCGTGCCCGATCTGCTGCTTCGCTGTTCCCTGTTTGGGCCAGATCCGGTGCGAGGCTGTGATTCGATTGGTTGCCTCTTGCTGTTCTGTGTTCGGCTCACACCAGATCCCGTTTCGCTGTTTCGTGTTCGGATCGGATCGGGTGTGTAGAAGAATTCTCATTGGATCGTTCGGTGTCCTGTGTTCTGCCCGCAGCAAATTCAGTTTTGCTGTCCCGTGTTCTGGCCGATCCGGTGTGCGGAATTTTCCTCTACGGTCGATCTTCGCACGTGCTTCACACATGTTTTTGGGAGACTTCTTCCGGGATTTTTCGATCCAATTTTCTTGCACAAGTGGATCTAATCGTCGTCAATTAAGGCAAGTATTCCTTGTACGATTTTAATTGTTCTAGTACAAGCATCCATTGAAAAATACTACAAATAGTTAGAATTGTGACTCCTCCTTGACTATTGTTTTTGATCAATATCAATCCTCCAAAATTTTATAATTCTAAGAGTCACAAAAATTTCATTGTATTAAATTATAATTACTTGGACTCTTTTACCCCTTGAACACATGAACACATGAGATTAGGGAGCCCTAAATTTGTAGACACATGGTATATTTTGTATTTGATGAACTTACAATCCTTTGACTTAGAAATAATTATTACTTGCTGTTTGGACCACCAATATCATGTATTTATATCACACAATAACTTAGATACCTAATAACAAATTTTCATGAAATCTATACTAGTAAGTTATTCCCACATGTTGCTGTCCTGAATTTTCTTTTACTGTTTCGACCTAATTAACATTAGAGTCTGAAACCCGAGCCCTGAATAGAAAATGTAGCTCTAGATGTCTAGATGTCGATAGCCTCCGGAATTTTTGAATTTGGAGTTACGGTCTAGAAGTTATGACAGTTTTACTGCAGCTGTGTCGGTAGACGCAGATTTGCAAAACTGCTGTACACATTTACTTTGCGAATTAATTTAGCTATGTAAACAGCAAGCGTTGGACATGAAATTTTATATGTAGTTGCTGGATACCCTATAGGAAATCCCCAATTTTTCTTAGAATTAATTTACAATATTTTACATATGTATGCTTGCTTGATAAGAATTAATAAAAGTAACAAGCGGGGGTTATGGGAAAGACTATAGAGTGGACAATATAGGTAAGTGTACTCGGAAGGGGGCCCGTGTTTCCCAAATACTTGGTTCATGAACTTGTTGTATCTTGTTCGATTCATGGAGTCAGTTACTTGGCTCATGAACTTGTTTGATTCATGAACCCATTGTGCGGTTCTTGAACTTGTTAGTGGATTCGCGAACTTGCTTCGTGAACTTGTTATTTATTTTCCAATTCATGAACCATGGCTTGCTTGATACTTGAAACCTGAGTACGCCGCCCTATAAAATTCATTACTAGGTCTAAACGAAATTGTTTTGACTGCAGCAACTATGTAGTAAAAAGATGGATGCATGAAGTGCTACCTAGATAGTAATAACTACAAGACTTGAACATGAAACTTGAACATGACACCTGTTACTTGATACTTGATGATACGATACATGAAACATGATACATGGGACTTGAAACCTGAAACTTGAACATGACAACTTGTTACCTGATACTCGACAACTTGTTACTTGAGACTTGACACTTGAAATAAAATTTTGACACTAGACTTGGCACTTATTATATGATACTATACTTGAGACTTGTCACTTGATGTTAGATACCCCTACAGGTTCACCTGTCATATATTTTACCATTAGTAGTTGTTAACTAGCCTGTTTACTAGGATGTCCCTCTTGCTAGCTAGTTCTTAGATTCCCACTACTTGTTATAACTCTGTTACATTCTTGATTCCAATCTCCGTTCCCCATACTTGTACTTGTTTTCACTATTTGTGGTCCTAGCTTGCACTAAGGGCATCTTCTCTTGTTTTTCCCTGTTTTTCCTTTTTATATTTATTAAGCAGACTTTGGGACAAGCTACCTGCTGGAATTGGCGAGCAGACATTTCAGGTTTTGCTTGGAGCAAGGACTTGTTTAAATAATTGCTTTCCTTAAGGTATTTATTTCTTCTGCTGTATAAGACTTGTTTCCGAGTTTACACTTGATCCAGACATAGGAACTATTTGAATGTTATTATTTGTTTAAATTGTTCTCTGTTGCTTAATGAATTATTCATGCATGCTTGGTTGTATATATATATTGTTATATTCTTGTTATGATGCCGAGTCGATCCTACAGTTTATGGATGATGTTAAAATCATTTGCTAGGCTTCGTCACGCGCTCGTATTCCATGTTTTTGGGAAGCGGGGCGTGACACCCAAACTTGATTTAGGCGACCCGCCCTACCCGTGAACCCTTTAGGGTCCAACCCGGGTCGGGTCGGGTCGACCCGCTGGTTGGCCCGTTTCGATAGATAGGTTTTTTTTAAAATTTTTTTTAGCTTAAAATAATAATAATAATAATAATAATAATAATAATAATAATAATAATAATAATAATAATAATAATAATAATAATAATACTAAGTAACTAACAATACTAATAAACATTAAAAATTGTAATAATAATAATAGGATTGAAAGAGTGAAATTGGTAAAATTTTTTGAAATATTATTCATATAAATTTAAGTTATACAATTTTCACAATTTATAATGAAATGAAGAATTTAATTCACAAATATGTTTTATACACTAACATATTTCTTATATACAATTTTAATTGACTCCAATTTTTCTAATTTAACATAACAAGCAAAGATATAATACAATTTCTAACGTGTCGGTCGAGTTGCTATTACAAGCAAAGCTATTGTTGTTGTTGTTGTTCCGGCGAGTTGCTCCCACTTGTGGACGTTGATAGTGCTTTTTCTTGTGTCCTATCTTCAGCCTTCAGCCAGTCTTCTGTGCAAACGAGCATCTCTAATGAGTCGGGCTTCAAGCGATTCTCGTAATCAGTTAGAACCCTGCCACTTGAAGAAAATGCACTCTCAGAAGTAACTGTAGAGACAGGAGGAGTCAGTAAATCTTTAGCCATAATTGACAGAATACTAAAATTGTGTTCATGGTCTTTCCACCATTGTAAAATATCTAGTGGAGAAGTAGAAGCTCAGAATCTTGTTGGTTATACCAATTTAATTCATTTGGTTGATTAGTCCTAGGGTTTTTTGATTGAATTTGTTCAAGTAAATTAAAGGTTCTATCATTAAATTTACTTTTACCCTTACCTTTAGAAGTACCAGAAGAAGAACTAACTACAGAAGTTATACTACTACAAGTAAAATGTCTATCATAGTAATCATACAAGTTATTTAATGTAGATTCAAACTGAACTAAAAAAGTAGCGCAATCAATTACTAATTCTACATTTTTCTCAAGTAATGCAAAAAACATTTCAATCAAACTCTTCGTACTTTCTAATTTGATACGAGGATCCATAACGGTAGCAACACAAATCAACATAGGAGGAGGAAAATAATACTTCAAAAATTTTTGGTATGCAGGTTTTACAATCTCACCAACAAAAGTATCATTTAACATTTCGTTAAATGTTTGCATCATGCTAACTAATGAAATAAAAATGCTACTAGAAGTAGATTCATATGATTTTGAAAATTTTAAAGTTGCGGTTTTAAAAGGTTCTAAAAATTTCAGCAAAGATTCGGCATAAAACCAATCGGTGTGAGTCATTTCAAAATTGTGCATATTTTTTGCGATACAAAAATCATTTACAACTGCTTTATATTCGGTAACAACATGTAGTAAATCAAAAGTAGAATTCCATCGGTGTCTAACATCCTTTGGAAATCTTCTAAAAGGTACATTTTTTAGCCTACACCAAGCTTTCCATTCTTGTAATATGTTTGGACTTAATGCAATGAAATGTACACAATTTCTAATTTTAACTATATATGGATCGGCTATTTTTAATGCATCTTGAACACATAAATTTATAATATGACATGCACATCTAACATGAAAAAAATTATCAGATGGAGGGTTTAATACGGCTTTTAAAGTAGTAATTGCTACATTGTTGTTAGATGCATTATAAAAATTAATACACATAATTTTATCGCGAATATGAAAAACATCACAAATTTCTATAATACGATTTGCTATTTCAGCGCCACTATGGGGATACAGCAACGCCGCAAGTGATATGATTCTTTTTTGAAGAATCCAATCATTGTCGATCCAATGACAGGTTATTCCCATCATTGGAATATTGTTGACACCCATCCAACAGTCCGAAGTTAAACTAACTCTACAAGTTAAACTCCATAAAATTGCAATCAAAGCGTCCTTCATTTCGATGTACATTTTAAAACAATCCGATTTGCAAGTATTTCTCAGAATTCTTCTAAAATGAGGGTTTAAGGCTGTTTGGTTAAAATTTTCCAAGTCCCTACTCTCGTGATAGGAAAATGGTAACTCTTCCTTTATGACTAATCGGGCCATTTCTTGACGAACAAGATCGGGATCATAAGGGTGGCTATCAACTAGACCGGTCCTAGGATTGATTTTTTGTTGGCCTTGTAGGTCAGCAAGAAGGTCTTTATGATTATGTTGGATGTGTCTACTAATTGTACTGGTGCCGTCACCCCTCTTGAATTTGTATGTTTTACCATATGTTTTACAAACTTTGAAACCTATACCCGGAGTATGTTCGTCCGGGACATAATCGTAAAACTTATGCCAATCACTAGTTTCTCCTATACTTTTCCTATTACTACGAGGTTGTGTGGTTTCGGTCGGTGGTTGTTGTTGTTGTTCTTCTTCTAATTGTATGTCACCTACAAACTCGTCGGGTGCACCCCATTGTTGGGTAGGAGGATCATGGTACTCTTGGGCGGGCTCACTAGTTGGGACAATTGGTGGCCTATGGGAAGAGGAGGAGGAATCTTGCCCGCTACGACCGCTACCGCGTGATCTAGACATAATGTAGTAATGTACTAATGTATGTAAAATAAAGTACACAATGTAGGAACGGTGAATTATAAAAAAAATCTAAAAAACAAGAGGGTTGAGATAGAGAAGATCAAAAAACTAACAATAATTTTAACTACAACGCAAAAAAAAAATATAACAAGAGAGGTATGAAATTTTGATACCGTTCACCGTGGAATATGCGTATGTAAAATAAACCGTGAAAATAAGAATAGAAGTAGAACTAGAAAGAATCGCTTCGCCGATTCTGCAATTGAAGAGTTGAGGAGAGCTTGAAGGAGAATTGATGAGAGTTGAAGAGAGTTGACGTTGAATTTTGATTTCGATACGATCGAAAATTGATTGTGTATATGCCTTGTTGTAGACTTTCTTGATGAATACTTCAATTGTTGAAAAATTCCTTAGAAATGATTTATAATAGTAGAGAGAGTAGGAGAGTAAGGTGTGATTTTTTTAGGGGGTTTTTGGGGGGTATTTATAGGCTACAAATGTTAATAAAAAACCAAAAAAAAAACAAAAAAAACCAAAAAAGGCTAAAAGAGTCGTTATTGGGCTCTGTTGCACAGTGACCCAACGGGTCTCTGACCCGCGGGCCAACGGTCGACCCGTAATGGGTCGAACGTTCAACCTGTTTGGGTCCAACGGGTCGTAACCCGCGGGTCGACCCGTGGGTTGGCGGCGGGTTGGATAGTTTTTAACGGGTTCGCGGACCGGGTTAGGCGGGTTGGATTCGCGTTTTCTTCGACCCGGGTCGACCCGTTACTGTTCACCGGTTCGATCCGAACCCGCCAAACTCTTAACCGGTCCGGGTTCAATGGGCGGGTCGCGGGTGGGTCGCCAGTTGACCCGACCCAGTTTCCATCCCTACCAGAAGGGACGAAGTTCGATCTAGTTGCTTTGGCGGTCTGGAATAGATTGGATCAGAAAGCGCTTGGGCAGATTCAGTTGTCGCTGAGCAGAAAGGCGCTATTTCATATTGAGAAGGCAGGAACTGTAAAGGGGGCAATGGAGATATTAACAGACATGTTTGAGAAGCCAAATGCAGCGAATCAGATCTTACATCTAAAGAAGTTGGTTAACTTGAAGTTGTCAGAAAGGGGTTCGGTTGCTGAGCACATCAATAATTTCTTTATGGTTTACAATCAGATAGAATCATCGGGTTTAAAGTTTGAGGAGATGGCACAATCGTTGTTGTTGTTATCCAGTCTTCCCGATAGTTACCGCACAGTAGAGCAGACTATTACTAGTACCATGACTGATACGATAACCCTAAAGGATGTTATAAGCAGCATTATGAATGGGGATGCAAGAAGGAAGAGACATGGAGAGACTTCAGTGTCATATCTTAGCAATACCGTGCTGTCAGTTGATAACCGTGGTAGAAGTACAATAAAGGGAGGTCGCAAAGTAGGAATCACAGGTCCAAGTCAAGAACAAGACATCGCAAAGGTGAGTGTTGGTACTGCAAGAAGCTAGGACACAGGAGAGACCAATGCAAGGAGTATAAGAAAGTGCAAGCAGGATCACAGGTAGCCAATGTGGTAAGTATGAACACCGTCTAGATGAATTGTGTTTATGTGCTGCATTTAATATTTTGCAAGATGATTGGCGTATAGACTCGGGTGCGTCTTATCATTGTACCTCCATGAGGGATGTGTTTGAGGATTACAGGACAGGTGATTTTGGTGCAGTTTCAGTTGGTAATGGGCAGATATGTCCAGTTGTAGGTAGAGGCACTGTGAGAGTGAAGGCTCACAATGGTGGGCAATTGGTCTTGTATGATACAAGACATATTCCGAGCTTGAAGAAAAACTTGATCTCGACTAGCAAACTAGACAAAGAAGGATTCACGCAACTTTTGGGCATGGAGAATGGAAGGTGACTACAGGTGCCAGGTTGGTGACAAAAAAAAACGTGGTGACACGCTGTACTTACTCAGGAAAGGTGATTCAGGTGATATCATTGCTACATCATCAACAAGTAGTTCATCTTCAATTATATGGCATGTCAGGTTAGGGCACCTTGGCGAAAAGGGTGTCAAGCAGCTTTGTTCTAGGGATCTTCTGGCGGGGCTGAAGAAGGTTGAGATGGATTTTTGTGAGAATTGTGTGATAGGCAAACAGAAGACAGTTAGCTTTCAGTTGGGTGGACGTGAGAAGAAGCTTGCGAAGCTAGAGTTGGTACATACAGATGTGTGGGGTCTAGCTTAGGAATTCTTTTATGGTGGTAAGAGATACTTCTTCACATTCATAGATGATGCTACAAGAAAGGTTTGGGTTTATGCAATTCACGAGAAATCCGAAGTATTTAAGGCATTCAGAGCTTAGAAGGCCAATGTTGAGAATGAGACGGGATGCAAGGTGAAGGCAATTGTAATATCCCGGACGGATATTATATTTTGATAATTATTATTTTTAAGTTAAAATATTTTTAATGGAAATTACTTGGTTTTTCAAATAAAAAGCTATCTGTATATATATACTAGTAAGTATATATACGCATTGTATCGGTTTTGTGCACTTGTACAAAATCTTGAAAAACGCATTTTTAGAAAACGTCTGGAAAATACCGGACAGATATTAAAAATCATTATTTTATTTTTATTTTTAGAATTGAAATATTTTTGGTGGACATCATCCGGTTTTGTTAATAAACATTATATATGTATATATACTAGTCGTTATATGACTGTTTTGTATCAAATTGATACTGAAATCTTCCGAGCCAGTAATAAAATTATTTTATTTTATTTCTCGGAATTAAATTATTTTTGTACTGATTTGTTCGTTTTCACGAACGAAAAATATCTGTATAATCAGATATTCGTACGAAATCAAATTGTATCGATTTCGGGCATTTGAACAAATCGTGTAGTATGTGATTTGACAAAATTTTATTTCATTTTTGATCCATCATGATGAGATGGAGGGTTTGGATTGAATACGTGGGTGATTGTAATTTAAGTTTGCAATTAGAACATCAATTGTTCTAAGCCACCAATGAAAAACACAAGTGTCTCATTCTCCACTATAACCCTTCACCCCATCTTTTATAAAAACCCCCCTTTACCCAAAGTGGCAGGCCCCTTCTCTTTCTAGGATTAGATAAACTCTTGTGTGTTCTTCCCATCCCCTTCTCAAATCTCATCTCTTTCTCTCCTTCTACTTCTAGTTTTACTTGTTTTGTTTTAGAAAAAAATTGAAAAGAAAGGGAAAAAAAGAGAGATTGAATCAAATCAAAGAAAAGAGAGAGCTTTTTGATGGGTTTCATTCTCATGGAGTTGTACTTGAAGAGCAAGAACAAGGAGCAAGGAGGAGAAGAGCTAGCAAGTCCTTCCAACCAAAATCAAGGTGGGGGTTTCTCATTCTCATGGATGTTTAGATATTTTTAGGGTTATATTTATTGTATGTTGTCTTTTTGAGTTAATTTCATGTGCATAGGGGCTAGAGTAAAGAGCATGTAATATATGAAGTGGTAGAATACAAATTAGAGGCATAAGAGCATCCACAATGGTGTTTCTCATTTTGTAAAAAATGAATGCTACAGTAATAGCAAATAGCGATGAAGGCTGCAGTGGTTGTTTGCTATATTCTGTGCCTTTTTAAAAAAAATTGCGTGGGACGGTATATGTGTAACGCCCCGAATCCCAAATACACTGAATTCGAGATGTTCTACAGGATCTTTCCGCTTCCTTTAGTACAATTTTGCAAGGAAATTTAAACTTTTCTCTTTACATCAGAGTTTACATCAACATTACACTTTACATTGCACAGCGGAAGTAAAATTTTACAACAATGAAAACAAATATACAACAACATTGAGCAATCTTTAAGCATTTGTTCCTCTTTAATCTTTATCAAGCCATTTGCCTGCATATAAGACTGTGGGTACGTCAGTTTATTCAACCGACGATCATTATACACGGCCATCCTCTCTATGTCGGAAATAGTATAACTTATTTTCCATATTTAGCAAACACAAACTTGTCACATATCAAACTAAAGGGACTACCCTATTGATGTCGTGTTGTGATTGTGCACTTAGTCCTTAATGCATTTATTTATTTTACATGACACTAATGCGCACTTGTTCGGATTCTATGCATCCCATACTACATAGGTCCGAGGGCAAGCCCTTAATCGTTCTTCATCTTTGTAGGGTTCAATCCCTCGTTATGACTTAATCTACTACTGTAATTACGGTAGGTATCTTAGATGATCTATGAGTATAAGCTCGTGTACAGAAAATTCTGGAGGGGAATCCCACGCACTGACACGACGCATCGAGCAGGCAACCTATGGACAATTCAGCCTCACTTCATGGCACACGATCCTCTTGCAGTCACCAAACATCCCACAAGCGTCGCCACCGGGACGATAATTCTGGAGTAGTGCCCACGCCATGTCTTGACGCATCAAGCAGGCAGCCTGTGGATCACTCTCACACCGCTAATTCGATAGCCCTCATACTCGTGTTTTTCTCCTACTTTCATCATGTCTCCACTATGTACTAATCCTTAGTTTTTATCAAAATCATGAACAAAAATCAAAGCTCTAGAGTTAGCCTCTCCACTAAACCGGACTTATTCATTCATTCAAACACAACCAACCTTGGTCTTTCATTTCAATTTTTTCATTTCATTTCTTTCCAAATGCCGGGGGAGACTTAGCTACTCTTTTTGTTTCAATTTTCAATTCACAATTTCCAAAATGAGCATTTCCAATTCATAAATTTCCATGTTGAGTCATCATACTCAAAAGTATTTTTCTTTTCAAATCATGATTTCTAATTCGTTCACATAGTCCATAACTATACATGAATTTCAACTATTCATCATGTAACTCATGAATTATTATTTTCACATTAAAAACCCACATCACTAGTATTCAATCAAGATGGATATTCACGCATCATAATTTGTCGCACTATTCTCCAACGAGAATAATTCACATTTCATAGTTGTCACATTATTCTCAAATGTGAAATACTTTACATCACTAACGAATATTCACAATTCATATTTTTTCCATACTATTCTCAATTAGGAATAAATCACATCCATAACATAATATCACTTCAATCTTTACTATATTAATCTTCTAATCCTTCTTTTCAAGTTCTTTTTGTAAGGTATAATTTTCCCAAAAATACACTTATAAAACCATAATTCCAATTACACATTTTATTCTCAAATCACATTTTATTTCATGCAATAATTCCCAAATCATTTTTATAAAGTCCCATATATTTTTAGAAGAATAACCATATTTTTTTCATAATTTTTGGACAATTAAAAACCCCCCAAAAATTGATTTTTCAACCTTGCCGAGGGCAAGATTCGAACCCAGCACCCCAGAGACACAGCCGAGAGCACAAGCCAACAGACCGAACGTGCTAAGCGGCATAACTGTGGCTGAGAGCATTAAATGCTCTCGGTCCGCAGTTGATTTTGTTTTAAAAAAAAATGAACGAAATAATGTTGCCCACGGGATTCAAACCGGTTACCACAGGGAACCCAACCGCGCTCTTTGACCACTTGAGCTGCGTGCTCAGGTTGTCACTGTACAATTTAAACTCTTTTTGAACCAATTTCCTCTGTTGTTAAAATGTCTCGATGTTCAACTAGTTCTCATTTCATTTTGCTTTCATGAAAATTACTATATAACTCCAGATTAATTCTTCCTCACATAATTTACGTACCAGTATGAGCAAAATAATTTTTGTAATAATTAAAACATATTTTCATACAACTAATTCAAATTCTACATTATAATACTACATTTCTTCTCTTTTCGACATTTCTTCGCATTTAGCATTCTAATCTTTTTATCAATAAATTTTCACCTTAATTCTCTGCCTTTAATCATTTACCTAACATACAACTCATATTTTAAATTATTCATGCCCATATTAACACAAAAGATCTATTTAACACATGAAAGGATATTATCAATCTACTAACTTTTGTGTGTAATTCTTGATGGTAATAAATGTATTTTCTTCAATTAATCCATGATCCTAATCAATTCACATACAACTTAAATAATAGAACCACAATACAAATTCGCATATCCACATTTCAATCATTCAATGGGTTATTTTTCCCTAATTAAAGTGTGCTCTTCTTAATTTCTTTCATGCTTCATTCATTCATAATTAACATGCATTTCTAAGTTAGAAATATGGAGAATCTACCCACCTCAAATGGAGAGACAAACACAATTAGCAACTCCTAAACGAATGTCCTTGCGACGAATTGCTCCTCCTTGAACACGTGCACCCAAGCCTCCAAAAGCACCAAACGGAGAGCCCCCTCTTGATGAATGCCGACCCTTCTCTTCTCCTTGGTGTTGCAAGAACAATCCCACACACACTCAATCTTTTAACTCACAAAAATCACTACTAGATAATATAATTTAGACTATAGGTTTGGAAAGATTAATAGGCACAAGGATAACTAGCCATTGGGGGGGGGGGGGGTATTTATACTAAAAATTAAAGAAAATGGAGGGCTAGGATCAATTGGTTGGTTGTAAGATGGAGGGCTAGGATGAAAGTAGGAGTTGCAATAACTACCCACAACCAAGTAACCACTACACCATGATCACCATTACAATTTTTGGTTTCCCTCCAAAAGTCACAACCGGCCTACATAGGAAGAGTGCAATTTGCACGTGTACGTGTAGTGCACGTGCATGCAACTAGGTCCAAAATTGTACATTTCATTTTATAAAAAATATAAACTCTAGTTTGTATTCTATATTACAAGTTGCATTTTAAAAATAAATTGACTCATGGGCTTTAGTTTATGGGCCAAAATAATTAATTTGAAATAAAATAAATGAATCACATTTTGGGCTTTTTAAAAGAAAAGGCTTTTTAAAAAAAATGCTTTTCATCTATTTAAAAGAAGGCTTTTGTATAAAATAATTTGAAAGTACAAATTTAAATGTTTATACCCATCACAATGAAAAATAATTATAAGATTTAATTCAACCCAAAATATTGCACGTGCACACTACGTGCAAAATAAAATAATTTTTCATTAATAAAAAATCAGGGCATTACAATATGTTATACCGTCTCTCTCATTTTAAAAAAAATTAAAAAATTTAATTATTAATTAACTATTAAAATATATTAATTAAATAAAATAAATAATATTATAATACCTAAACCTAATTAATTAACTAACTATACCTAACTAATACCCCTAAACCTACCCACTACCTAACTAATACCCCAATTCAAGGACGGGATAACATATCCCGTCCGAGAATTAATTTTTTTTTTTTTTGAACGGAGGAATCTTGGCCGTTCATTTTAAAAAAAAATTTAAAAAAAAATGAAAATCTCCTGGGACGGGATATGTTAACATATCCCATCTGAGGAGTTTTTTATAAAAATAAAAAAAAAATCGGAGGGACGGTATATGTTTTCCCGTTTGACGGGATTAAAATATTATAAAATCGGAGCGACGGTATATGATATCCCGTCCTTTATAATTTGAGAATGGGTATTTCGTTTCTCATATATGAGAAACAGATATAGAAGGTTTGCTAAAAAATGGGAAAAAAGAAAACCAATGCAGACGATCGTTTCTTATAAAATGGCAAATTGCCAATTATAAGAAACCGCTGTGGATGCTCTAAAGAACCGATTTTTAGGGTTGTATGGTTGATTTTAATTAACCATGTAAACGATAGAATCTTGACCCGAAATTTATGTGGAAGGTTCTCATATGTGTTATTACCATGCTAGAATTTTTGTAGATTTTTCGGAGCTGTTTTGATGGGTGAAACAACCGTTTCCCCCAGAACAGTGAGCTTTAGGGGCAAACAGTGAAGACTGTGTTTGGGGGTTAGCATCGCAGTGGCTTCGAGGGGTTATAACTGTGTTTCCTTACGGAATTAGAGTTAGAGACCCTGTAGGAAAGTTGTAGTAGACATTCTCCCCTTTCCGAATTGACCTCTCGCGTTAAATTCTGTTAAGAGATGCAAAAGTTATGGTCGTTGCAAAAACAGTGCAGTAACTTGACTGAGTTGCTCACTGTTTTTGTTGATTGCTATTTTTGAGCCTCTTAGTGGTCGAATCTGAGGTAGAGACCCATTAGAGAAATTTTAGTAGACAGTCTCCCCTTTCCGAATCGACCTCTGCTAAATTTCGATAAACGGAGTGTAATGCCCCGATTTTCATTTAATGAAAATTATTTATTTTGCACGTAGTGTGCACGTGCAATATTTTTGGTTGAATTAAGTCTTATAATTATTTTCATCATGATGAGTATAGATATTTAAATATGTACTTTTAATAATTTTTATACAAAACCTTCTTTCAATTAAACAAAAAGCCTTTTTCTTAAAGCCCAAAATTTAATTCATTTATTTTATTTTTAAATTGTTATTTTGGCCCATAAACTAAAGCCCATGAGTTAATTTATTTTTTAAATACAACTTGTAATGTAGAATACATTTTAAAGATTATTTTTACACAAAATTTAATGTACAAATTTTTGGAGGCAAATGCTTGCACGTGCATTGCACGTACACGTGCATAGTGCACTCCCAAGCACTGCCGGATTGCATTTTGGAGGGAATGGGAAAAATTTGAGTGGGATCATGGTGGAGTGGTTACTTGATCATGGGTGGTTAGTATAACTCCTCCTTAAATCATAGTCATTTGTTCCTAACTCCTACTTCAATCTTAGCCATCCATTTCCCTAGATTTTTAGTATAAATACCCCCCCCCCATGGCTAGTTATTCTTGTGCTTATTAATTCTTCCAAACCTATAGTCTAAAATACATTATTTAGTAGTATTCAAGTGAGGTAAAAGATTGAGTTTGTGTGAGATTTTGCTTGCATCAAGAAGGGGAGAGGCCGGCTATCAAGGGAAGGTGCTCTCGGTTTGGCTTTGTGGAGTGCTCAGGTTGGCTTGTGCGCGTCGACGAGGAGGGGAATCACTCTCGTTGCAAGGACATTCGTTTAGGAAGTTGCTAAGTTGTACTTTTCTTCAATAAGGTGGGTAAATTTTCCATGTTTCTAATTAGGAATGCATGCTAGATTAAATTACATGAATGAAGCATGAAAAAGATTAATAAGAGTACACATCTAATTGGAAAATGACTTATTGATTGATTGATATATGGATGTGCAATTTTATGTGGTTCTATTAGTAAAGGCAAAATTGTGTGTGAATCGATTATAGCCATAAATTATTGGAGAAGTTTCATTATCTACATCACAAATTATGTACACAAAAGTTAGTAGATTAGCAATGCTACTTTATGTGTTAAATGAATCTTTGTGTTTTATTGAAATGAATTAAATTATAGATTTGTATGTTTGGTAAACGATTAAAAACAGAAATTAATATGAAGAATTGCTAGTAAAGAGATTTGAGATGTTAATTGTTAAGAAATGTCGAAAAGAAGAAATGTGGTAGTTATAATGTAGAATTCGAATTTAATTGTATGAAAAATATGTTTTTATTGTTAAAAAAATTATTTTTACATACTGGTGTGTAAATTATGTGAGGAAGAACCAATCTGGAATTTTACAGTAATTTTTATAAAGGCAAAATGAAATGAGGACTAGTTGAACATCGAAACGTTTTGATAACAGAAAGGATTGATTTAAGTAAACTTAGAGTTGTACCATTGACAACCCGAGCGCATAGCTCAAGTGGTTGGGACGGCTCTGTTTGCTACAGTGGGTGTTCGGAGCCCCAGGTCGCTGGTTCGAATCCTTGTGGCACCATACTTTTGTTTCTTTTTTTTTTCAAAAATTATAAAAATAGCAGCCGAGAGCATATAATGCTCTTAGCCCTCCTTATAACGCATGTAGCATCCGGCCAAGTGGCCTGTGCCTTGGGTAGTTTTCCCTGTGGTCCTGGGTTCGAATCTTGGCTTCGGCAGTTTGAAAAAATATTTTTTTTGAGTGTTTGGATGATTGAAAAATTATGGAAAAAATATGATTATTCTTCTAAAAATATATGGGACTTATGAAAAATAATTTGGGAATTATTTACATAGAATAAAATATGATTTGAGAATAAATGTGTAAATAGAACTATGGTTCTACATCTATATATTGGTGAAAATTACATCTTGCAAAAAGAACTTGAAATGAAGGATTAGAAAATTAATATAGCAAAGAAAGAGATTATATTGTGTGATGGATGTGAATTATTCTCATTGGAGAATAGGGTGAAAAATGTGAAATGTGAATATTCATTTAGTAATGTGATTTCAATGTGAAATTGATGTTTGATGAAGTATATAATTCCATGTATGATTATGGACTATTGAACAATTTAGAGATCATGCTATTGAAAGAGAAATCTGTTATGATTATGAAAATTAATTTATGAGTTGGAAATGCTCAAATTGGAAATTGTGAATTGGAATTGAAACAAAAGAGTAGTTAAGTCTCCCCCGACATTTGGAAAGAAATGAAATTTGAAATGAAAGACCAAGGTTGGTCATGTTTGAATGAATGGATAAGTCTGGTTTAGTGGAGAGGCTAACTCTAGAGCTTTGATTTTATTCATGATTCTAATAAAAAACTAAGGAATAGTGCATAGTGAAGACATGATGAAAGTGAGAGAAAAACACAAGTATGAGAGTTAGAGTTTACGGTGCGGGTGTGAGAGCCACAGAATGCATGCTTGATGAGTCAAGACATGGCGTGGGCACAACTCAGTAATGATCAGACTTTAGCAACGCTTGTGGGGTGTTTGGTGACTGCAAGAGGATCGTGTTCAGGGAGGAGGCTAAATTGCCACAGAATGCGTGCTTGATGAGTCAAGACATGGCGTGGAATTCCCCTCCAGGGTCCGGGGCACGTGCTTGTACTCATAGATCATCTAGGATACTCACCGTAGTTACAGTAGTAGATTAAGTCATGACGAGGGATTGAACCGTACAAAGATGAAGAACGATTAAGAGGCTTGCCCTCGGACCTATGTAGTATGGGATGCATAGAATCCGAACAAGTGCGCATTAGTGTCATGTAATATAAATAACTGTATTAAGGACTAAGTGCACAATCACAACACGACATCAATAGGGTAGTCCCTTTAGTTTTATATGTGACAAGTTTGTGTTTGTTAAATATGAAAAATAAGTTATACTATTTTCGGCATAGAGAGGATGGTCGTGTATAATGTTCGTCAGTTGAATAAACTGACGTACCCACAGTCTTATATGCAGGTAAATGACATGATAAAGATTAAAGAGGAACAGATGCTTAAAGATTATACAATGTTGTTGTACACTTATTTAATTGTTGTAAATTTTACTTCCGCTGTGCAATGTAAAGTGTAATGTTTTTATGTAAACTTTGATGTAAAGTGAAAAGTTCAAATTTCCTTGTAAAATTGTACTAAGTGAAGTGGAAAGATTCTGTAGAACATCTCGAATTCAGTTGTATTCGGGATTCGGGGCGTTACACGGAGTAGGAGTTATGGCCTTTGGAAAATATAGCAAAAAGCTGTCTGACTGAGTGCTTACTATTTTGACTCTTCGAAGTTTTTGAGCCTCTTAATGGTTGAATCTGAGGTAGAGACCCATTAGAGAAATTTTAGTAGACATCATCCCCTTTCCGAATTGGCCTCTCAAGCTACATTCCGATAAGCGGAGTGGGAGTTATGCCCTTTGCAAAATACTGTAATTAGCTGTTTAACTTGGTCATTTTTGAGGGTTTTGCTTGATGAATCTGAGGAGCCGACCCATTAGAGAAGTTGTAGTAGACGTTCTTCCCTTTCCGAATTGTCCTCTCGGGCTAGATTCTGAAAAGTGGAGTATAAGTTATGGGCTTTGAAAGGTTCAATTTTTCTTAGTTAAGTCGGCTTCTTTTGTTACCATTTGTGTGTGTTCGATGGGTAGATTCTTGGTTTTCCTTACGGAATCTGAGCAACTGGAAAGTTTTAGTAGATGTTCTCACCTTTTTAAATTATCCAGTTTTGTTAGATTTCGATAAGTGGAGCAAAAGTTACAAGCTACGGAAGTTTCGACTTTTTGTTGAAAATCGGTAGTTTGGTAAATGTTAGCGTATGTTTGACAGGGTAGGAATTTGGATTTCCTTACGGAATCTGAGCGACTGGTCAACTGGGAAGTTTTAGTAGGTGTTCCCACCTTTTCAAATGGTCCAGTTTTGTTAAATTCCGATAAGTGGAGCAAAAGTTACAAGCTACGGAAGTTTCGACTTTTTTTGTTGAAAATCGGTAGTTTGGTAACTGTTTGCATATGTTCGACGGGTAGAAACTTGGATTTTCTTGCGGAATCTGAGCAACTGGTCAACTGGGAAGTTTTGGTAGATGTTCCCACCTTTTCAAATTGTCCAGTTTCGTTAGATTCCGACGAGTGAAGCAAAAGTTACCAGCTTGCAAAGTTTCAACTTTTTGTTGAAAATCTGCAGTTGGGTTAAACTGTTTGCGTATGTTCGATGGGTAGGAATTTGGATTTTCTTGCGGAATCTGAGCGACTAATCAACTGGAAAGTTTCAGTATATGTTCCCACCTTTTCAAATTGTCCAGTTTCGTTTGAAACCGACAAGTAGAGCAAAAGTTACAAGCTACGGAAGTTTTAACTTTTTGTTAAAAATCGGTAGTTTGATAACTGTTTGCGTATGTTCGAGGGTTAGGAAGTTGGATTTTCTTGCGGAATATGAGCAACTGGTCAGCTGGGAAGTTTTAGTAGATATTCCCACCTTTTCAAATTATCCAATTTTCTTAGATTTCGATAAGTGGAGCAAAAGTTACAAATTACGGAAGTTTAGACTTTTTGTTGAAAATCGGTAGTTTGGTAACTGTTTGCGTATGTTCGACGGGTAGGAATTTGGATTTCCTTACGGAATCTGAGTGAATGGTTAATTGGAAAGTTTTAGTAGGTGTTTCCACCTTTTCAAATTGTCCAGTTTTGTTAGATTCCGATAAGTGGAGCAAAAGTTACAAGCTACGGAAGTTTCGACTTTTTGTTGAAAATCAGTAGTTTGGTAACTGTTTGCATATGTTCGACGGGTAGAAACTTGGATTTCCTTGCGAAATCTGAACAACTGGTCAACTTGGAAGTTGTAGTAGATGTTCCGACCTTTTCAAATTGTCCGGTTTTGTTAGATTCCGATGAGTGGAGCAAAAGTTAACAGCTTGCGAAGTTTCAACTTTTGTTGAAAATCTGCAGTTGGGTTAAACTATTTGCGTGTGTTCGATGGACCGGATTTTGGATTCCTTACAGAATCTGAAATAATGTTCCACTAGAGAGTTGTGGTAGATGTTCTTACTTTTCTAAAAAGTATATTTCTGTCGAAATCCGATAAGCATAGCACTGGTTGCTTCTAGGCTATTAGAAGGCTTTTTATGTCGCATTTGGGCTTCTCATTGGTAGAATGCCTATTTTAGATTGTTTGTAGATTCTTATGTTGCTTCTAATTATAGAAGATCAAGTTTTGCTAGTAAGTACGTTTGGTTGCTTCTAGGTTGGTTACCTGTATGGTTGTTTTTATGTGTGATTTTGCTCATATGTAGCTCGACTGGCCCGTATGTAGCTGTGGTCTCATACGTAGCTTATTTGGCTCATATGTATATTGTTGTCTCATACGCGGATCGCCTGACCCGTATGTAGCTGTTGGTTTCATACATAGCTTATTTGGCTCGTATGTCTATTGTTGTCTCATACGCAACTTGTCTGGCTCATATGTAGTTGTTGGTCCCATACGTAGCTGTTTAGCTCGTATGTGTTTTTGGTTACTCGTATGTAGTTTCTTAGCTAATACACAGTTTGTTGTGCTCATCTAGGGTGATATCATTGCCCTAGGGCTATCGACCATTAAGACGTGTGTTTACCTTACTCCTAAGGGACTGTGGACGAGTCACTTCGCGTGTGCCATCAGATCTTAACCATTGGTTGATCGCGGACTGGAGTGTGATGAAATCCAAGTTCACGGTAGTAGCATGCGAATACATTCGTATTGCCGGGGTCTTGGATCGATAGGCCATGAACCAGATCCCGAGGGATTTTGGTAAGTCTAGATTGAGTAGCCTAGTAGAGTTATCTTGCGAAGTCTAATTTAAGACCTAGCATATTGTGTTTATAATATTGTCATCCCTGGGATTGTTCAGGGTTAGTAACATCGTTAGGGTAGTAACTTATGGCTATTACTACTTAACCTTTACTTATTATCATTTATTTGCCGAAGGGAAGGAGTTGGTGTTAAGGGTGATACCTTATGATCCGACCGGTCCTATAGGCCGACACTAGGCGGTGTTATTGGGTTGTACCTTCCTGTCAAAGGGATACGTACGGTGTCTTCTCACGAGTTGGGACCACGGGTTGCGTATCTCGTCTGTTAATTCCTGAAATACCGTGACTTGGGGTGCCACAGGATGCTACGTGCAGTCCTGCGTTTGCGAGACCCTAGGGGTGCCACAGGGTAGGCTTCGCACTATCCTGCGCATGCGAGACCCTATGTTCTTTTGATTTTCGAATGAGGCCCGGCACGCTGGGCAATAGTGGCAAACATGGATACCACTATATGACTGCAGTAACGGAACTAGACCGTACCTACAACCTTGTTTTTGAGTGAGGTTCGGTATGCCGGGTAGTAGTGGCAAACAGAGACACCATAATCGTACTGCATAGGGGAACTTGACCTCTTCTGCAACCTCACTAGTCACGTGTATTATCAGGAATAGAATTGTGTACAAAGTAGAATTCATAACGTGGGTTCAAATCCCTATATATGGAAAAACGGCTTGAAATGGGGCATATGTTGTATGGGTTGTATAATGTTCCAGAGACTCGCTTGCATTAGAATAAGAGCATCCTTGCATTAATAAGTCTTGCATTAGAGTCTAAGGCATAGCATACACTGACACAATAAATATATATACACGGTTCCCTTTTCATCAATCTGTTTTGCTATAGTTGATATTCGCTGCTAGTTATCAGCCTTAAAGCGTCAGTGAATATTGACGTCCCCACTTCAATAGGTACTCGATTGCAGAAGTACAGGTATTGGATTGCAGAGGTACAAGTATTGGATTGCAGAAGTACAGGTAAAGGTACAGGATTCAGAAGGACTCAAGGCAAGAGAGCAAGGAGTCAATTTCATTAAAGTTTTCTGTTGTAAATATGTCGTACTTTCATTTGTAATAATTGTTGTAAATTATTTATTTATTGGAAAGCATCCAAGTGGAATAACAAGTGTTGTTCTTTATTCATTATACTCTGATGTAATATGTTGAAAGTTGTAACACTTGGGATTGTAAAGGTATTATTGTAACACTGTTATAATGTATTGTAATTTTGTAACATTCGGATTTGTAATACATTTGTGTTGAATAAAAAGTTTTAAATTTTCCTGTTTTTTAATGTGTATTGTGGCTAATTGAAGAAAAGATTCTGGCTTATGTCATGGTTTTCCAGTTACCGGAAATCGGGACGTCATAGCAATAAAGTCAGACAACGGAGGTGAGTACACAAGCAAAGAGTTTGTTAACTATCTGGCTAAGGAAGGTATCAGAGGAATCATGATAGTTCCTAAGACTCCACAGGAGAATGGTGTAGCAGAAAGGAGAACCGCACGATACTTGAAAGGGCGAGATGCATGAGACTTTATGCGGGTCTTCCGGTCCATTTTTGGGCTGTTACAGTGGATACAGCAGTGTACTTGATTAACCGTTACCCGTCTAGTGCCCTTGATGGGGCCATTCCAGAAGAACTATGGAAAGGTAAAACTGTTAACTATTCGCATTTGAAAGTTTATGGTTGCATGGCATATGCACTAATTGACAGGGAAGAAAGAAAGAAGTTGGACTCTATGTCCAAGAGGTGTGTCTTCATTGGCTACGGAGGCGATGAGTATGGTTACAAGCTTTGGGATTTTGTGGATAACAAAGTCATTCGCACTAGGAATGTAGTGTTCAATGAGGAGGTTCTATACAAGGTAGGCACACAGGTCAAGATAGTACAACCAGTTCAGAGTCAGATTGGGGTTCAGACTCAGACTCAGATTCAGATTCTGAAAGTGGCCCTAGGGGTGGAAGTCCTACAGTGCAGCAGCAGGTATAGGTACCACAGGCAGCACAGGAAGCTCATGGTGAGCCTATTGGAAATGAACAGGTTATCCAAGATGAACAGGTACAACTAGAACAGTTCAGGGAACCGGAACCGGTCGGTGAACCGGTACCCACACTGAGGAGATCGACACGGGAGAGGAGGCTAACCAGGATATTTGATCCATCAGCTAGTGTTATTCACGAGCATGTTCTGTACACGGATTCAGGGGAGCCAGAGACTCATGAGGAGGCTTTGAGGGATGAAGCTCGAATTCAGTAGGAGTCAGCCATGAAGGACGAGATAAACTCCTTGGAACAGAACCAAACTTGGGAGTTGACCAAGTTACCTGCAGGGAAGCGCGCTCTTATGAACAAATGGGTTTTCAGAGTCAAGGATGAGACAGATGGCAGTAAGAGGTACAAGGCGAGGCTTGTGGTGAAAGGATTCTTTCAAAGAGAAGGTGTTGATTATAGTGAGATTTTTACACCGATTGTGAAGATGGCTTCTATTAGGGTTTTGCTCAGTATTGTGGCAGTTGAAGACTTGCACTTAGAACAGTTGGACGTGAAGACATCATTTCTCCATGGTGATGTCGAAGAAGAGCTGTGCATGAAACAACCCACGGGTTTTGAAGCTAAAAGAAAGGAAGACATGGTGTGTCGATTGAAGAAGAGTCTTTATGGGCTCAAATAAGCACCGTGGCAATGGTACTTGAAGTTTGATTGCTTCATGAGAGGAAAAGGTTTCGATAGATGCAAAACGGATCATTGTGTGTATGTTCGTAGATATGAGGACAATGATATAGTTACCTTGATGTTGTATGTGGACGACATGTTGTTAGCAGGTTCATGTATGGAGAAGATCAAGAAAGTGAAAAAGTTGCTAGCTTCGGAGTTTTCAATGAAGGACTTGGGTGAAGCAAAGCAAATTCTCGGCATGAAGATCAGTAGAGACAGGAGTAGCAAGAAACTTTGGTTATCACAAGCAGACTATGTGAAGAAGGTGTTGAAGAGATTCAATATGGATGGCACGAGGCTAGTCACTTGTCCCTTGGCTGCTCACTTCAAGTTATCAATGGACTTGTGTCCTAAGACAGAGGCAGAGATGGAGGAAATGGCTGTTATTCCTTATGCCTCAGCCGTTGGGAGTTTGATGTATGCGATAGTATCTACAAGACCAGACATCGCACAAGCAGTGGGAGTTGTCAGCTGGTACATGAAAAATCCAGGTAAACAGCATTGGGATGCAGTAAGGTGGATTCTTAGATATCTAGTAGGTGCTTCAAATCACTCTCTTTGTTTTGGGGGAGATTCTTTGCATATACATGGTTATGTAGATGCGGATTTTTTGGGCGATCGTGATGGTTGCAGAAATACTACAGGGTATGTATTTACATTTTGTGAAATTGATGTTAGTTGGGCTTTATAGTTACAAAAGGTTGTAGCGTAGTCAACCACGGAGTCAGGGTATATGACACTTACGAAAGCGACGAAAGACATGTTGTGGATTTCGGAGTTTATGAAACAGTTTGGCATTAAGCAACCCATAGGTGAACTATGGTGTGATAGTCAAAGTGCAGTTTTCTTGGCGAAAAACTCGGCATATCACTCTAGGACTCGGCACATTCAAATGATGTATCATTTTGTCAGAATGGCGGTTGAGAAGAAATGATTGTAGCTAACTAAGATTCTTTGTACTAAGAATCTAGCGGACATGCTCACTAAGGTGGTGGATAGCAAGAAATATCAGTTTTGCTATTGCTATCAGATTGTCTCCAGGTTAATTGTTGAGGAGACTCGCAGAGGCACATGCCTAGACTATGCCAATGGAAGAATGAACAACAGGTTAGAGACTTCGTGTATATGTCTCCAAGTTTGAGATTATTGGGGTTTGTAGATCCAATACACGATAATGAGTTAAAGAAGATAGATGGAAAGGAGAGTCGAAGTGGGAGCAAGAGGTCAAGAGTAGTTGGAGGCTACAGCAGCGGTCGACCGCATCCCCCGACCGCACCCAGGCAAGACGACCGGTCGACCGTCCCGCTCTCTGACTCAACTCTGTACCTTGAAGGAATGGCCGGTCGACCGCACATTCGGTCGACATGCTTTCTGTTGGAACTCATGCAGTCGAGGGAAAAGACCGGTCGACCGTCAAGATGGTGCGGTCGACCGTCCTAGCACTGATTGATGAGCGGCTGAGATGAAATGTTGTGGAATCATATATATATTGTATTGTGTAGGATTTTAGGGTTAAGCAAAAAGAAAAGAGAGATCTACCAGCCATCATTAAGAGAGAGAGAGATAGAGCGAAACTCTACACCTTGGTGGTGAGTTTTTGAGAGATTTGTCAACCTAATCTTCATATTTCTAGTAAAAATTGTATGAGTGCCTCTGCGCGGGGAAGTAGCCATTGTTTGGGCAAACCTCGATAAAAATCTTGTGTGTTCTTGTGTTTTGCTTTTGGTTATTCTTTGTTCTCTTGTTTGATTCTATAGTTCTTGCATCTCTTCGTCGTTGTTGAGTTTATTCCGCAGTTAGAATTCAACAGATCCAAGCCTTTGATTCTCCTTTAAAAATCATGCACACTAAAAGAACTCCTCGAAATTCGGGGCAATCTTGTAAATACCACGGTTTTCAAAGAGAATCAAGAGCTGAGATCGTTGGTCATATAATTTCGTCTATGACCGCGAGTGCATATGATTTGCCCGGTGAGAAGTACATGACTAGACAATGTTACAATGTTATATATGTTATATCATAGACATCAATAATATATATTCCTAAATAATTACATTATTTTTATTTTTTTAAGGGAAAAGGTGGAATCTGGCCACCCTGTTTCATTAATAAGAGCTTAACGAAACAAACCCAGAGTACTGGGCCCAAGTACAAACTACATACAGAAAATAAAACATACATGAAGCAACATGACGCGTACAAACAACAAATCCCTCCAACAACCCTAGAGGGTGGGCCGACAAACAAGATCGGTCCAGCAAAATTGTGAGTACGTCAGTTTAGCTTCGTACAGTACCTCCACGGTACATGCACACCCACCTGAGACAAATCTGGCAGGATTTTATCACCCGTCGATCCCTGCCTTTACCTCGTTGGGGGAACCCCATCTTTGGGCCCAAGCCCTGCAAAACAAAAGCTGACCCCACGGCACACGCACAACGATCGCACCCTCCCACCATCTCCACCACACCACCTACAAACGTGCCAGTAGCTCCCACAGCTGCTACCAAAGAGATAGCCGTGAAGAGGATACCTTAACCTCTCACACGATAGCACTTTTTCAGGCGATTTCTCACCACACAACTATCTCGCTCACCCTACCAAACACCACACTCCAGGAGAGAGCCGTGTAGAGGATACCTTCATCTCTCTCACGCTCAAGCTCTCTCCGACGATTTCTCACCACACAGATTTATCTCGACTCATAATCCCACTTCTAGGGAAGAGACGATGCTGTCACGAGTCAGTGGCCTAAGCTGGAGGAAACTCAATAGCCTGATAGTAGGCACTGTGAAGATTTCACCGGCGACATCGTAGGACACTCCAGACCAACCATACCCAAACCCAACACCCCATCACCTGGCCATACGGGCCCCAAACCGAACCACCGACCTCACACACTTGAACCCCAGATCCATGGTGCTCGCGACAACCGGCGCGGGAGGATGTTCTGGCACGACATAGTCGCTCCACGCCGGTTGAGACAAACACCCTGAAAGTTGAGACAAGTGAGCGCACATCACGGAGGGACCTCATCTTTGGGCCAAAGCTCCACAATCGTGCAAAACAACCTAATTCTACTAGAGCTTCTATCTCTAAAGTCAGACTACAGCACATCCAAGCACACCCGGCTTCTTCACATGCATTACCAACCCTCGGAAACACCAAATCACAGCGGCAGATCGCCGTGAATGGCCCCAAGAGTGTGGACATGGTGGTAAGCGCGAAGAACAACCGTGCCAACAACAAGCAAAGCCCACCTAACCCAACCCAAGCCAAAACCGCCGCCGGGGGGGGGGGGGGGAGCATGCCGACAACCGGGCCCCCACAGTAGAGCTCAGATCTGGGCCATCGGCACACCTCGCCATCAGCCTCAGATGTGGGCATTCCAACGGTCGTTGTGGGTCGTTGTCATCGTCGGGGGGGGGGGGGGGGGGGGCTTGCCGAACCACCGTGAGCACCTAGTTGGGTTCGGATCTGGGCCATCGGCCTCAGATCTGGGCCACAACTACCGGGATGTCACCCCCTTCCCAGATCCAAGATCACGTCACCGTCACTGGAGTGGGCTTCGTCGAAACTGAGATCGTCGAAGATGGGCGGCACACCGGGAAGAAGAGGGAAGTAGAGTTGCATGGCGGGGGAGGAGCACCGGGGCGGCGGCGGCGCACCCTAGCCGCCGCCCCACACACCTGGATCTAGATTTCTCTGGTTAAGGTTTGGGTGGGGTGGGGGGGAAGAAGTTTCTCTCTGGTTTTATTTTGGAACAAAAAGCTGAAGATGAGAGAGAATTACATTATTTTTGTTGTACAGAGATACATGCTGCACACGAAGTCGCGTCATGAATATCATAAGTGGTTTAATGGGTTGTGATTCGTTATGGCCCATTAACTGATCAAGGCTGTATTAGCTAGGTATACCTACCGCCAAAATAGGGGCATAGCCAGGATCTTCATTTAGCTTGGACACTTTAAGGAAGTCGCATAAAATAATTCAAAATGGAATATTTTTTTTGTATATTAAAGGTAAAGTAAAATTTTGAAGATAAATATCATAAAAACATAAAAGTTTTCGAATTATTTGGGTTATTAGCCTTCTTTTTGAAAATATTTAGTTAAATACCCTTGTTTTGAAAATAATTAGTGAAATACCCTAGTTTTTAGTTAGGTTTCTATAGTTTTCTTCCTATAATAATTTTTATAGGATGTGTGACCTTTCTACAAAAACTAAAAGTTTTTGGGTTTTAGGATAATTTTTATTTCTATTATTAGATTTTAGTTTTTCTTCTTTCTACCTTATAAATTACTAATAAATATACAAAAAATTCTCAAAATTAAATTAAATTTACTTACTTTGTACTGGCTCTGATACCACTTTTGTGGGTGCGTGAGATCTTTTATGTAGTAGGTGTGAGTAGCGCTTAATCTCCTAGATGCCTGAAAATTAAAAGGAAGAGAGTATCAAAAACTTTTAAAGTCTAAAGAGTAAAGTCTAAATGGTTAAAAAAAAGATCAAAGTGTGTAAAATAATATTCTTCGAAATAATGGATATTGTCAATCCTAAAAAAGTAATCGGGAATGATGGGAATTTCGTCGTCATCGTCATCAAGTTCTCTTATATATTCTGATTCTGTCTCATATTCTTCACTATCATATGGAGGTTCTTCGAGTTCTTCTATATGTCTATGTTCTCCTTCATTCTGCTCATGTTCTTCTAGAAATTGTCTGTATGCAGTCGTAGGACTCCAAACGTAACTACTAAATATGCCATTTTCATAAAATAACAACGATCTTTCGTGATAAGTTAGATCGTCAATTATTTCAACATTTATATTACTAGTTTCTCCAGGAATTATTTGGTTTATTGTTATAATTATTACTCGTTGAATGCTAAAAAAGAATAATTTGAATTTGTAGCAATCATCCATGCTTATTTGTCTATGAGGATAATAAACATCAAAAACTAGCATTCTGTCACTTCCTTGGTAGTTAACCATTAATTCAAAAATTGGTGAGGCAATACCGAAATTATTATCCATTACTTCTTTCGAATAATAAGCAATTACGAAATAAAGAGCAGAGAGAGATTTCTAAGGATACCTAAAAAATCAAAACAAAACGGCCCATCATGCTTCCGACCTAGTTAAACTTTTTTGATCTGTTCTGTACCAGTTACTACCAGTGGATGAAATACCCCCGGTATGCACCCCGATTTCTGTGCTCCTTTTACGTTCTTCCCATCTCAAGATTACTATGCCCTCACTAGGGCTTCATTCAAGAGATACGTCTAGAACAACTAGTAGTACTTCGGTACAGATAACCACAAAAGTCTAACTATAGAAGGTAGCAAATGAGTCTTTTTGCAAGATTATTCAGGCAGAGCCTTACAAAACTCTCTCTAGGGGAAAGGAATTTAGTTGATCATACCTTATTTTCTACGGAGGGTGATAGATGAACTCATAAGAGACATTTTATTTTCTTCAAGCTTATTACAAACAGATTTACAAAGATTATGAGGAATTTTTTCTTTCCAAGATCGTCTGCCTTCTCTCCTACCCTGCCTTCCCTTTTATAGCCGAAGGGATGGCTTTACAATTATTATTCTCCTACATCACTGCTTACATCACATATACAATTATTGCTTCTCTTACATCAGTGCTTACATCATAGGTAAATAATTGAGATATTTGCTGCTTATGTAGGGAACATCTTCACGTGCTTTCACATTAGGAACAGTTCTTCGTCAGCCTGCTCTTGTCCTTTTCTGCAGTAGTCACATGAATGCTGTGGTTCCATCCACATCAGTCTACAGTAGTGGATAGCTGTTTCTTCCGTCATTGTCATATCTCCTTTATGTAAGATTCGGTACCAGCTGTCAAAGACTTTCTTTGACTGGGATTGTTTAATTTTTGCTATGCTGTAGATCATTAATTTTTGTGGGTCAGGGCTGTCATAGATCCATATGTTACCTTCTCTGCTTTGTATGTCCTTTAGTTCACAATACATTGTTCTAAATCCCGTAGCTCTTCTTTCGGGAATCAGTTTTTCAAATTCTTCGGCTTTATATGGTATTATACCGGTTGCTCCAAACAAGATTTGAGTAGTCATCCCTATTTTTATAATATGTTCAGCTGGTAGTTCTTCATTATCTTCAAGGAATTCTGGAATTGCTGAAAATATTCGAACATATATCTTGGATGCCTTCGTAAGACCAAAATAGCTTTTAGCAGCTTTATATACTTCCTTTGGCAACTGACTAAGTTCTTCACATTCTCGAGATGGATAAATGCAGTGGATAAGTCCTCTTTCGAACAATACTCTTACGGTTTTTGGATTAGCTCCTGGTAGTATGATTGTTTTGTTCATATGTTGCTGAGAAATAGTTTTGATAAATTGATTGACCTGAGTGGTCTGGCATAATTTCTCAATATATTGTAAAAATAAATCCTTCTTGGAGTATTTTGGAGGATCTGAGAGTAAACTCTCTTTGTAGGTAGTGGGCTGTATGGTTGTGGAGTTTCTTCTTGTGTGGCAATTTTTGTGATCCCACTTGTATTTTGTGGGTTAGTAGGTTCACTCCCTTCGCTCATTTTTTCAATACGATCAGTACTTATATGTTGGTAAAATATACTTTGAAGACCACATATTTGCAGCTGTATTTGGTTAAATGCTCCTTTTAATTGCTCCACTGTCTCTTTTAGGTAGACTATATCGTGTTCTATTTGCTGAACTCTGGCTTCCATTCTGCAACAAGCGAAATAGTTAATTTCTTGATAAAAAATCGGCTAAAATATTAAGTTTTCCTTTTATGTTTTCTATCACAAAATCATAATGTGCTAACTCCATCTGCCATTTTATCAATCTTTTATTTGCTATGGTTGGGTCTATTATTTTATTGATCCAACTTTTTGCTTGGGTATTATCTGTTCTTACCGTAAATTTTGTATGTATTATGAATAGTTCAAACTTTTTTATAGCTTTTAAGATCGCTAGTAGTTCTTTCTCGTTTATGTGGTAATTTTGTTGGGTTTGTGTGAAAGAACCACTAGTATATCTAGCTAATTTTTCTTCACTTTCTCCTATTTCAATAAATTTTAATACTGCTCCCCAATTAGTTTCACATGCATCAGTTTCTATTATCCAAGAACATTCTTTAACCGGTAGTCTTAGTTTTGGTAACTCTGAAGTTTGTTGTTTTAATATTTTAAGTTTCTCTTCATCCTCCGGGGTCCATTCCCATTTCTTAGACTTTTTAAGTTTTTGTTGTAACCAATTTGTTTTTGCTGATAAATTTGGTATATAACCTCTTGTTTGATTTAGTAATCCTATTATAGCTTGCACTTCTCTTTTTTCTTTTAAGACATTAGGAAAAGTCTTTATTTTTTCTGCTATATGTGATTGTAATTCTATCCCTTCATGTGATAATTTTGTTCCTAAGAATTCTATCTCAGTTTTGAATAATTCCATCTTCTTTTTTGGTAGTATAATGCCTGCATCTTTCACTATTTCTATGAATTTTAGTAGGTGTTCTTTATGTTGTTCTTCGTCTTCTGAACCTATTAGAATATCATCTACATACACTAATATGAAATTGTTGTATTTTTCAAAAATCTTATCCATATTTTCTTGAAATATTCCTGGGCTATTTTTATATCCGAATGGTAATACATTCCATTCATAAAATCCTTGAGGTGTGCTAAATGCCGTTAAAGGTTTTGAATCTTCTGTTAATTTTACATGATAAAATCCTGATTTGTAGTCAAATTTCGAATATATTTTTCTTGTTCTTACTGTGTTAAGTAGTATTTGCATATCTGGTAGTGGGTATCCAAATCTCTTAGTATTTTTATTTAATTCCTTGTAATTTACTACCATCCGAGATTTTCCTCTTTTTTCTTCTGAATGTTTTTTTACTATGAATGCTGGTGATGAATGTGGACTTTGTGATTTCCTTATATAATTATTTTCCACTAATTCTTTTATGTGTATTTTGAATTCTTCTAGGTCTGTTGGAGTATGTCTTATTGGTCTAATTTTAATTATTTTGTTCTTATCTATTAACTCTATATGTGCCGTGGGTTTACTTAAGGTCCATTTTGCCAAGGGGTCTTCTCCGCACAGATCTTCTAATTGTTTTTGTAAAATTTCTTTCGTAGTTGTTATTAGAACTTGTTGTATTCTAGTTTTATTTGGTAAGTATTGATATTCACCACGCTGGGTTGAAGAAACTCTGATGTGTGGTAGGTCAGTTCTGGAATATGGTTGGGTTATTCTAATTGCTATTGCTTGGTGTCCGCAAGGTGTTGTAAATACAACCGATTTATGTGATATAGTTATGGGGTAGTATTGTTGGAAAAAGTCATTTCCTAAGAGTACGTCATTATTCATATCGTCAAACTGGTATACTATAGGTATTTTTAGTATGTAACTTCCTACTTGTACATTAACATTTTGTTGGTACTTGTCTAGTATGATGGTTTGTCCGGTTAATCCAGATATGGCTTTTTTATTAAAACCATCTTGTTTCCATTTTGGTAGTATATTCTCGCGGCATAAACTAGTACCTGCTCCGGTGTCTATTAGACTATGATAGTTCCTTGATTTGTATCCGTCGTAAACAAATTCTGTTAGGATGTATAATGTGTTTTTTGTTGCTCTTAATGGATTCATTTGTCCAATATCCTATTTATTACCATGCTTTCATTGTTTACTGTTATCGTGATTTTTTCTTCTTGAATTGAGTAAGGTTGTATTGATGTAAGGAAGTCAGTTCCTAATAACATATCATTAACATGTTGTTCTGGGTCTACATGTAAGTGTAACAACATTTCCTTTTTACCATTTATCCTTATTGGTAGTACGATTTTATGTACAATTGGATGTCTATTATTGTAATAATCTAAGTAATAATATGGGTTATCTAATGTTATCAATTCAGTGGTTTTTATATTTGTTTGTTTAATATGTGAATTAGTAGCTCCTGTGTCGACTAAGGCTATTTGTTTATTCCATTTTCCGTTGTCATAATATTCTATTTCTATTTTAAATTGGTTATTATTTTGGTGTTCTAATGTATTTATTATTGGTATTATTTCTAATGCTTGTTGTTTATTTCTTATTGATAGTGACCTCTTTCCGAACATTATTTGTGGTGCTTTTTCTTTTTCTTTTTCTTTTGCTTTATTAAAGTCGAATTCTATATAATTTGGTATGGTCATTTCAGGGTTTTCTCTAGCTGGTTTGTACCTTATGATTTCGCTAAATAGCGGCTCTATTTTAAAATTGTCCGTATTTCTATTCTTTACTTCATGCTTACTAGTGAAAGCGTAAATATTTCTTATTTGTATGCTCATAACTTTGCTTTTTTCTATCATTTCTATTCCTGATAACTTATGATACATGACTAGACTTTTATCTTTATTTTCTTCTGTCATGCTTATAGAGAAATTAGGTTTTATTGTGAACTTTATCTTTTGGTACATTAGGTTTCCTTGCACTATTCCTATTAAGGCGTCTTGTGTACTTGATATTATCCTATCATCCATTAGATATATTTGGAGGGGTGTATTTATTCCTTCCTTAAAATAAGCTTTTATTATTATTTGTACAGCTCCTAAATGTATGTGTCTTAATGTTTTTCTGGTTTTTTCGTTTATCTTTTCCATTTCTTGTCTTATTATTCTTTCTGTTATTAATGGGATTATGGTTTTGCCTTGTGCTTGTTCAATGTCTATAGGTTGTTCGTTATTCCTAGCTATTACTATGGTGCTTTTCTTTCTTTCAAATATTGGTAGTTTAAAGATTTCTTTTGGATTTATATCTAATTTGGTCTCTCTTATTTTATCGTACTTTTGTATGTCAAAGCACATTCTTTCTCTTAATTCTTTATTGTTTTCTTCTCTTTCTGAGGGTTCTCCTATTTCTGTTAGATCAGTTAACATGTATATCTCACATTCTTCTGTTTCACCTTCACTACTTCCACTATTTTCTTCCATTACCATTATTTCTTCATCTTCACTTATATCTGACCATTCTTCATCATATTCTATGGGTTCATAATTTATGTTATTCATTTCTTCAATTTTTTCTATGTATTTTACATTTTCTTTTTTCATTCTTTTAGGACAATTTGGTGATATATGTCCTATCTCTCCACATATGTAACAATTACATTTTTTTGGATTTTTCGTATACTGCCTATTTTTATTTTTATTTATTTTTCTAAAGTATTTTTTAAAAGGTTTTCTATATCTCTTAAAAGTTTTCCTATATTTTGGTTGATATTTTTGGAACTTGTGATTATTCATTTTTGTGTATTTATAGTTATTATATCTATAGTTATTATCGCATCCCCAATGATTTGGTCTTGCATCTTCACAGCAGATTCTTTGTTTATACGTTCTATAATATTTCATTGTTGCTCTAGCTTCTTGGCATACTTTGTCTCTATAATCTTTTACAAATTGCGTTCTATACCTTAAAGTGTCTACTTCAGGTTTTACCTTCTCATTTATGTATGCACTATATATGTTTATGCTCCATGGATCAGGTAATTTTAAAAAGAATGAGTCTAAAATTGGACTCCGTTCTTCTTTTGTGTAATAACTATCTTGATAATATTCTCGGAATTCACAAGCATAGTTGTCAAAATGGCACATGTCGCATATTTCTAAGTTACTTAGTCTCCATCTTGCTTGATTCTTTTTATATATAATGTGTTTTTCTCCTTTATCGTATACACTGAATTCGGTTCTTATTGCTTTTTCGTAATTTGTAATTATTTCTTTTAAACCTAAAGTCCGTTGTGCTGAATTTTCTTCAGTTCCTTTATCATCAATTGGTCTTGATTTTCTTATAGTATTTCTTTCTTCTTCTCCTAGTCCATTCCACCATTTTGCTACTACTCCAATAAAGGTAGCTTCTATGAATTTTTCAAATGCATTTCCATTAAGGTTTTGCCTAAATCCTACTATTAGTGACGCTTTTACCCATTCTTCGATTGTTCTATCTACATCTTTTACGCAATCTAGGTCTAACCATTCTCCATTTCCTGCTATTCCTTTTTCGAAGTGTTCTGTTGGTTCATATTTTGGAGTTTCTTTTTCTTTACCTTTTCCTAGTTGCATTCTTCTTTTTGTATTTTGCCATTTCCATGGTAATTGATATGGTTTTTTGTGAGGTGGTGGTCTTAAGTTTTCATACATGTTACTTGGAATTTCTGAAGGTTTTTCAATAATTTTATCTTGGTCCATTTTTACTTCTTCGTATGCTATATCTAGATTTTTTAAGGTTTCTTGTACTTCTTCTGAATTAGGATTTGCCATTAAATCTTCTATTTCTAGAATATTTATATTAAGCTTTGTTATGGCTTCAAGTTCTTTCATACCGTCTTCTGTTATATCTAGTTCTTCTTCTGGGTATTCTGTCATATATCTTCCTAATTCTTTTATATTTTTATTTATGATTCTTAAATCTTTTCTTATATCAATGAACATTTCAGGACCGGTGTAGACTTCTTCCAAGTCTTGTATGTTTAAATAAATTTTTGGCTCCATGTCCTACTATTTTGTCTGCTAGTAGGCGTTGGCAATACCAACTTGCTTCTTCTTTTCTGTAATCTAATACTTTGTATGCTATTTGTTTTTATATCTCTTTAGGTAGTTGATTAGTTACTTTTATTGTTAGTAATAGGTATTCTGATATTTCTTTATTGGCAATATGCTTACTTTCTACTAATCTTTTATCAACGTATCTAATTTTGAATTTTGAAAGATTTTTTAATTTAAGTTTCTCTATTTTCTGTGAATTATCCAGCTTTTTAAGGTTAAGGTGTATTATAGTTTATAATTGCTAGAGTGGGGTTATATATAAAATTTTGCTTTTTGATTATTTAATTAAAAGGGGTAGTTGGCTAAATATTTTTGAAAGGAGGGTATTTGGCTAAATATTTTGGAAAAGTGGGGTATTTACCCACTATGCTCAAAGTTTTCAAAGGTAAAAGTAAAGTAATAAAATATTTTAAACTGAATGTCATTTATCTTATTATACTTGTCCTAGCTGGATGGAGTTTTATTGTCACCTCTGTTCGCTATATGTAATCAAAATACCATTCATCAACTGATGTGCCATTCGGTTCCCCCGTCGACTGTGTTTTCTATTTATACATGAACCCTAGGTCCCAATAGCCGTCAATTTGTTAATTAAGTGTTCAAATAAGAACTAATTAACATGAAATGGTTTTTTACCTTTTAATATAAATTAGATCTAAAGATTACTCTCCTTAATTACTCAAAATATTACTAATTAGCCATTAGCCTCAAATAAATGTGGGGACCTTACATACTCTCCAATAGGAGTATGTCAACTAAGGTTGTGAAGAAAAATTGCAGTGAAATTGGTAGTAGATGAAGCATTACTCTAGAATTAATCTCCCATTCAGAATATTTTTCCAAAATGACCCACTTTTTGAAAATATTTATCAAACTAACCCATTCGTTGTTTCAAATAGTGAAATTAGTTCAATTAGGGCGTTGTTTGAAACAGTGAGTTTAACTTTAGTGTTTTGAGACTTGACGAGATTTCTCTAAGTGTTGGAGAAAATTTCTATAACTAAACTCGTTATTTCAAACAGCTACCTTTTCAAACAGCGAGTCTAGTTTAATTAGAGTTGTTTTTCGAAATAGCGAGTTTAGCTTTAGTATTTTGAGACTTGGCAAAATTTCTCCAAGTGTTGGAGAAAATTCCTATAAGTAAACTTCTTGTTTCAAACAACAACCCTAATTGACTAGACTTGCTGTTTCAAACTGCGAGTCTAGTTCAATTATGGTCGATTTTCAAAATATCGAGTTTAACTTTAGTGTTTTGAGACTTTGCAAGATTTCACCAAGTGTTGGAGAAAATTCATATAACTAAACTCATTATTTCAAAAAGCAACCCTAATTGAACTAGACTCGCTGTTTCAGTGAGTCTAGTTCAATTAGGGCAGCTTTTTGAAATAGCGAATTTAGTTTTAGTATTTTAAAACCTGGCGAGATTTCTCCAAGTGTTGGAGAAAGTTTGTATAATTAAACTCGCTGTTTGAAACAACACACGGGTCAGTGTGGTAATTAATTTTGAAAGTGGGTCCATTTGGTAAATACTTTCAAAAGTGGATCATTTTGGCAAAAAATTCTCCCATTCACATGTGACTGAGTCCCAATTTAACCCAATCTATTATAGTTGTCTATGTGGCACTGCACTTGGCTCGGGCTGACCAGTTGAAGTTGGGCACTTTAAGAGCATCTGTAGTCATCTGCTAAATATTCAAAATATGGAAAAAAAATAAAATAAAAAAAAATCGCTGTAGTCATCTGCCAAATACGCAAAATTTGGATGTCGCATGAACAGGAGCGTGCCAAATATGAAAGACGGTTTGGCAAATGCCAAATTATAGCCGGACGAAAGATAATCTTTCGTCCGAAACGTAGGACGGCAAACAAAACACCGTCGCTTCAATTTCGTATACGACAAATTCGACAGACAGAGGATAATAATCCGTCCGATTAATTAAATAAAATAAAAATAAAAAATTTTTGACGGACGGTACATTATGTACCATCTAAGACCAATTGTGCAAAAGGCCAAATTGCCTAGGACGGAAGATTCCGTCCAAGGCATTTGGCAGCTTTCAATTTATTTTATTTTATTTTTGTTTTTTTATTTTTATTTTTCCTTTTGTGCATTCTCTGATCTGTTTTAATTTTTAAAAATTTTTTTTTTGTCCTTTGTCCCTCACTTCAATGCATTTATATATTTCAATTTTTTATTTTATTTTATTTTTTATTTTTTAATTTTTTTTGTCCTTTTGTGCATTCTTTGATCCGTTTTAATTTTTTTAAAATTTTTTTTTTGTCCTTTGTCTTGTCCTTTGTCCCTCACTTCAATGCATATATATATATATATATATATATATATATATATATATATATATATATATATATATATAGGGAAAGCTTCGGTTGAGCACTACTCTAGTGCTCACCGCGTGAACACTAGGCCTTCAGGCGTTCATATCGAAAATCCGAACCGTTCACATTGATCTACACATCTAAATTAGTCTAAATATGTAAAATCAAATCATTTGAAATTTATTTGCCCATTCATTGAAGTGTTACAAAATTGTATGGCTGAAAATCATTGTTTTTATATTCACATGATGGATGGGCAAATAAATTTCAAATGATTTGATTTTACATATTTAGACTAATTTAGATGTGTAGATCAATGTGAACGGTTCGGATTTTCGATATGAACGCCCGAAGGCCTAGTGTTCACGCGGTGAGCACTAGAGTAGTGCTCAACCGAAGCTTTCCCTATATATATATATATATATAATTTTTTTTATTTAAATTTCTGAGACGAAAGATAATTTTTCGTCTGACTCATATTTTTGGTTTTGACGACTACAGCGCAAACCCATTTTTTCCATTTCTATTTGCCAAATACCCAAAATATGACTCAAGACGACTACAGATGCTCTCATAGACCAAGATTTGGCACGAGTAGAAATCACATTATATCTCTACTACTATAATGGGAGAAGGCCTTAGTATAATTTGTCCATATTCCAACCCGTCCAACGCACGTTTAATTGGGTATTAATTAGAAAAGCATTTATTAATAATCAATAATCTACTAACTTACGTGCATTACATGTGCAACTCAAACCTTCTCATTATATTCTTTATATTACTTTAAAAATATATATATTTACTAGATTTGCCCGTGGGCACGTGCCTACGGCACGTCTTCGGAACAATATAACACACGAAAAGTCCTGTAAACAGTAAAACGACGTAGTTCAAGTTTGAATAGTATGACAATATAATTAGTTATAAATAAAAGTCTATGTTTCTATTAGTATATATTGAAAAATAATTATAAATGAGGGTGTAAAATCCAACTTCTTAGAACTTTAAGGGTGGAAAATAATCAAATTTAACTGTTGAAGATATATTTGTTATTTTCAATATAACATGTGCAATAAAAAAAACATAAAAATTCTCAAAGTTTTACAAACCTGAAATCTTAAAATCTAAATTTCTAAATAAAAAAATAATGGGAGAAAGATAGAGAGGGAGAGAGAGAAAGAGAGATATATGAAAAAGCGAAGAGAGAAGAGAGAGATAATAATAAAGTAATGAGTTTTTTAGTTTTGGAGGAAAAATTTTAATTTTGAAGTTTGAAATTTTGGGCAGAAAAATATGTTTTGTGAGAATCAATCTAAGCCACTGATTTTATGGAAGATTGAATGAGAGCCACTTGATAGCTTTCTTTGTAATTTATTACATAGATTAACAAGTTCTATATTATATTACTTTAAAAACTATATATTGATCAAAACGTGCATCGCACGTGTTAATTACTAGTCTATATAATAAAACACAAGGAAAGGTATCAAGTGGCTCACCTTCAATCCCCCCAAAATCAAAGGCCCAGATCTAATCTTGTAAAACACATTTTTCCTCCCAAAAGTTTCTCCCCAAAACTCAAATTCAAATCCCCCAAACAACTGCTTTATAAATAAATAATTTCTCCCCCCCCCCTCTCTCTCTCTCTCTCTCTCTCTCTCTCTCTCTCTCTCTCTCTCTCTCTCTCTATATATATATATATATATATATATATATATATATTAGTGTTACCCTCTGCAAATTGCACAGACTAAAATAATTTTGAGCGACTCATAAAATTATATATTACTTAAAAATTTAGAAATGCCTCTTAGCTATTTCAATCACAATATAATGAAAAGATGACAAATTTACAAATTAACTAATTCACACTTTCAAACGAACCAACATCATTCAATTAAAAGAAAATAAAAAAAATATTCGAATAATTACCGAAATTTAGATTCCTCTGTTCCAAAGCTTGGTTGCAAATACTCATATTGTCTACGAAGTTCCTCAATATTTGCCTCCAACTGTTCTATATTAGTCCCTAGTTGTGTCTCTACAAAATGATCAAACTATAAAACACACATACAATACTACAATTTACCAAAACTTTTCAAACAAAATAAAAGATGTAGAAAAGATACCACTATCTGCATGTTGTTTCCCTTCTGACTCCAGCATATTCCGAAGCTTCTCTTGCTTCATCAAATTTTCATCTTCTCATTTCATCAACCATTTGATGCAAGTCCTTAGCTTTCTTATATATTCACTCATTTGTTCACTTTTACCCTAAGAAAATAAAAATAATAAAATACAATAATGATAAAATGGACCAAACTATTCAATTTTCATGCTTTTTACCATCATCTACAATCCATCATTCTTTGTAATTGAAAATTTAATGATCATATTACTTAGAATGCAAAAGTCTAAATGAAAACAGATAACAATTAGAAGAAAAAATCCTCATATGCAAGTCAGTTCGTTCCAATCTCATACTTGACGATCCCCCTTCTTCTAATCTGAAACCCTACATTATTAGGTTTGCATCTGATCACGAATCTCAAAACTTGAACATACTATCATAAAAAAGCAGAAAAATACTCAAATACAAACAAATTAAATATTACCCGAAAAAGGATATAAAAACTGTAACAACAATTCTAATTGAAGAAAGATTGCTAAAATAATTATGAGAGATTGCTAAAATAAATGAAAAGCTCAAGAACTTAACAAAAGTAATTTTTCATGAGAAATAATTATGAGAAGTAGTGAACACAATTACCATCAAATTGAAGAATAAAAGTTGATATTCAGGTAACCTACATCCGGGCCAATTGTAACGACGACATGACATACAGGCCCAACTGCCATCTCCGTAATCTCTTGGAGTACACATTGGAGAGAGTAGTGTAAATCAGTGAATAAACAAAAACAAACATATAATAAACACTTATATTACCTCTTACTTTCCCACAGTTTATTCTTTCCTTCATTTCTCCACCTTCCAAAATCCCAAATCTACCATGGCCTCTAAAATCTAATTTATTTGGATCTGATGAAACAAAGTATCAAGAACATAACATTAGTTAGGATTTGGTCTGAAAATAACCAATCTTTATTTTTGAATCCATAATTAGAGTTTGGAGTCCGAAATTTCAAGAATCGAAACGCCCTAATTAGAAATCAAGAGTAAAAGCAGTTGGTAAATTAGGGTTTTATGAAATAATATTACAAAACAAATTACAAATTCAAAAAACCTAATTTCTCATAGGAGAATTCTTACATTGTGTCATCACCCTGGCAGGCCGGCGAGCGTCCATGGCGAGGATTTGGGTGGGCTGGCGAACGACGATTGCTGAGATTTTGGGGAGGAGGGTTAGCGGGATTTTAGGGGAGGGGGAGTTGGGAGAGGAAGGTTTTTTTTTTGTATTTTGTATTTATTTTTGTATTTTGTTTTATCAAGTAAAAAAGTATGATGTGCACGTGTTAAGATAGATGTGATTTCCTACTTTTGCTCTCCTTTCTCTATTTCAAAATGGAGAAAGGAGAGAGGGGGTGGGCCTATTAGCTTAAGATATATATATATATATATATATATATATATATATATATATATATATATATATATAATAAAACACAAAGAAAGCTATCAAGTGGCTCACCTTCAATCCTCCCAAAATCAAAGGCCAAGATCTAACCTCACAAAACATATTTTCCCTCCCAAAATTTCAAACTCCAAAATCAAAATTTTCCCCCCCAAAACTAAAAAACTAAAAAAACTCATTACTTTATTACTATCTCTCTCTTCTATCTTCTCCCTACACTTTTTCATATTTCTCTCTTTCTCTCTCTCTCTATCTCTCTCTTTCATTCTTTCTTTATTTATTTATAAATTTAGATTTTAAGATTTTAGTTTTATAAATTTTCAAAATTTGTAAGTTTTTTTATTGCACATGTTATATTAAAAACAGCAAATATCTCTTTAACAGTTAAAATTTCAATATTTTCTACATTAAAGTTCTAAGAAGTTAGATTTTATACCCCCATTTATAATTATTTTCAACATATACTAATGGAAACATGGACTTTTATTTACAACTAATTATTGTCATGCTATTCAAACTTGAGCTACATAATTGTTGTTTTACTATTTACAGGGCTTTTCGCATATTGTATCGTTCCGAAGACGTGCCGTAGGCACGTGCCCACGGGCAAATCTAGTATATATATATATATATAGAGGGGAGGAAATCACATATAGAGGAGAGCAAAAGTAGGAAATCACACACACACACACATGTGTGTGTGTGTGTGTGTGTGTGTGATTTCCTATTTTTGTGCTCTCCTTTCTCTATTTCAAAATGGAGAAAGGAGAGAGGGGGTGGGCCTATTAGCTTAAGATATAATGTAATATATATATATATATATATATATATATATATATATATATATATATATATATATATATATATATATATATATATATATATATATATATATATATATATATATATTTGTTCTTTTTTTTTGTATTTTGTATTTATTTTTGTATTTTGTTTTATCAAGTAAAAAAGTATGATGTGCACGTGTTAAGATAGATGTGGTTTCCTACTTTTGCTCTCCTTTCTCTATTTCAAAATGGACAAAGGAGAGAGGGGGTGGTCCTATTAGCTTAAGATATAATGTAATATATATATATATATATATATATATATATATATATATATATATATATATATATATATATATATATATATATATATTTCCTACTTTTGCTCTCCTTTCTCTATTTCAAAATGGAGAAAGGAGAGAGGGATATATATATATATATATATATATATATATATATATATATATATATATATATATGGAAAAAGGGGTATGAGCAACTTGCTCATTTAGTAAATCCTAAAAAGGGTTAAGGGTCTGTTTGGTTTGGTTTGGGTTTTTTTTTCCAAAACCCAAAAACTTGTTTTGTTAGGGTGTTTTGTGAAAACAGTTTTCACAAAACTCCACTTCAGTCATTTTCTATTTTTTCACATCCTCTTTATATATATATATATATATATATATATATATATATATATATATATATATATATATATATATATATATGGAATCCTTCAGTTACGCACTCCTCTTTACGCACTCCTCCTACGCACTCTTTCTCAGCCTTTGGATTTTGATCCTCATCAATGATCAAAATCCTCTGGCTCTCCTTCTCAGCAGCTCTCATAGTTACTAAAGATGGGGGTACGAAAGTCATTTCCCCACCTTTTTACTCTATCGCGTCCTTCCTCTGCTCTCTCTATCTCCCGCTCTCTTTTCTCTCATTCTCCAAACCCCATTCGAAAGCAAACCCTAGCTTCCTCGATTCCACATCCAAGGCTGCCGCTTCAAATCCAGCTCTCAAATCGCAACTACCCTCGCCTATCTTCTCTCTCCCCGATCTCAACACTCCTGATTGAAACCCTAACTCGTCGATTCGAAGACGATCGAAACCCTAACTCCTGCTGCCGAAGCTTTGGGAAGCGATGTGCTTTCGAAACTACTCGACGCATCTGGATATGGGCTTTCGAAATCCCCCATATCCCCCAATTTGATTCCCATCTTCTCCTGCTGCCGAAATGGGAAGTATTTCTTCATTCCCATTTATGCATTTTGTGGTTTTGTCTTTTTATATTTTTTGGTGTTGGTATAGGCAGTGATGACACACCTTATTATCTGAAAACTCATTTGATTTTGGTTACTTGAGGGCAACTCTTGTTAGATTTTCAAGCATATGGTTTTTATGCATGTTCTTCCACATCCACCCGATATATGTTCATGATCTTGATTGGGCAGATTGAGTAAAAGGTGGGGAAATGGCTTTAGTGCCCCCATCTTTTGTAACTATGAGAGCGGCTGAGAAGGAGAGGCAGTGGATTTTGATCATTGATGAGGATCAAAATCCAAAGGCTGAGAAGGAGTGCGTAGGAGGAGTACGCAAAGCGGAGTGCGTAACTGAAGGATCCCCAATATGGGTTCATGATCTTGATTGGGCATCTCTCCTTCTTCCACTCTCTCACTAATGTTGAAGGGTGTATTTATGCATTTAAAGTGATGCGTGATTATAAAATTGATGGAGGGTGAATTTATGCAGTTAAGCTGATGCTTGATTATTTAATTAACTGATGAGGAATTATTTATGCATTTGAACTAGTTGGCATGGCACCGCAGTGCAGCCCTAGTGTGAATAGTGTGTTCTGAGCCTACTAAGTTTTTTGACTTTTTTAATTATGTTTGGGTTAGTTTAATTAATCATACTTCAATCTTATGCTTTTTAATTTTGTTAAAGGTTAGTAGGAGAACTGGCAGCAATTAAGAGTTGATAAGTTGAGAAGCACATATTCCAGGTAGCAGCAGTACAAGCAGCAGCAGTTCTTTTTTAATTTCTGGTTAATTGTAGACTTGAAATTTTGAAAACATCTTGGTAAACAAACAATGTTCATATTCTTTCTAAGTATAAGTTAGCTTTTGAATTCATGTACATTACGGTATTTAAGTATGTATTTATTAACTATGTGTATTAGTTCTTTCAAATCATTACAGAAAACCTTTTTTTTTGTAATACCGAGTTCTCACAATGTGGAGCTCACACACCTGTCCTTCATTTTTTGCGATACTCTTGTATGAATGTTAAGTAGCTTACAATGTATGTATAAAAAAATAGCGCAAAAATGCATTCATACTAAAAGAGGGTTTCAAAGCAGCAGCAGCAGCAACATCAATGTCACAAACGAACAGAAACTGAACATGAAGTTCAAAATGTGTAAGCTGAGAACAATAGAAACTGAACAGGAAGCTCAAAATGTGTAAGCTCTGAACAACATAAACTGAACATGAAGTTCAAAATGTGTAAGCTCAGAACAAAGAAACTGAACATGAAGTTCAAAATGTGTAAGCTCAGAACAACAGAAACTGATCATGAAGCTCAAAATGTATAAGCTCAGAACAATACAAACTGAACATGAATTTCAAAATGTGTAAGCTCAGAACAACAGAAACTGAACATGAAGCTCAAAATGTGCAAGCTCAGAACAACACAAACTGAACATGAACTTCAAAATGTGTAAGCTCAGAACAACATAAACTGAACATGAAGCTCAAAATGTGTAAGCTCAGAACAACAGAAACTGAACATGAAGTTCAAAATGTGTAAGCTGAGAACAACAGAAACTGAACAGGAAGCTCAAAATGTGTAAGCTCTGAACAACATAAACTGAACATGAAGTTCAAAATGTGTAAGCTCAGAACAAAGAAACTGAACATGAAGCTCAAAATGTGTAAGCTCAGAACAACACAAACTGAACATGAAGTTCAAAATGTGTAAGCTCGGAACAACAGACTGAACATGAAGTTCAAAATGTATAAGCTCAGAACAACAGAAACTAAACGTGAAGCTCAAAATGTGTAAGCTCAGAACAACAAAAACTGATCATAAAGTTCAAAATGTGTAAGCTTAGAATAACACAAATTGAACACCACCAACCACCATCCAATGTGTACACCAATTGCTGAAAACAACAGAAACCAATTGGAGATTATACAGAAGGATTAAAAACACAATTGTAACCACAAACTAGTTTTAACTTTCAACTTCCATTATTTCCATTACAATCCATACATGACCAACACACTACAACACATTTAAACCTCCTGGCAGTCGAAACATTCTCAATGGGTCAAAAATTGGCCGTCGAAGAGAGTTTCCTCTTCGCCCTCTCGCAAGCAGTCTTCAGCCTTCTCTTGTAGGCTCTCGGGTTCTCCACTAACATCCTTCTTGTTCTTCTATTGAATTCCTGAACAAAGTTATTCACCAAAAAATAATCAATAATCTGAAGGACATGCCAACTAGTTCAAAAACATATAACTAAAACTAAATAATCGATAATAGGAGTAAAACAAAGTAGGCTCAAAACATATAACTAAAACTAGGGCTGCATTGCAATGCCATGCCAACTAGTTCAAAAATATAAATAATCACTTTGTTCAAACATTTGAAGGAAGAAGTAGAGGGAAAATGACAGCCCTCAGGTGGCACACTCTCTTTTGCCATCAGGTTTACACACGAATTTAGTGCCCCCGACAATAGTAACTATGAGAGCGGCTGAGACGGACAGCCAGTGGATTTTGATCATGATGTGGATCAAAATCCAAAGGCTGAGAAGGAATGCGCAAAAATGAGTGCGTAACTGAAGCTAGTGTAAAATGTTGGAAAATGGCTTTAGTGCCACCATCATGAATTTGTAAATAAGATTTGACAGAGCAGAAATATAGTCCCCCTACAAGTCCCATTCATATCAGTGGATGTTCATTAGTAGATTGTCATCACTGCCTACTTTCACACACACCAAAACAAGGGACCAACTTTCTAAATAAGAATCATCTAGTCAAATACTTCCCTGATCTAATAATAATACTTACATAGTTGTCCAATAGCTGCATTCTCTTTCATTACCTGCAAAGTCATTAAACTTGCTGATCAGAAAATGTTTGAACAAATGAATGGTGAATATTGTAAGTAAATGAATAAATGCATGATAAGGTACCTCAATAATCTATATCATCAGATGTTCCTTCTTCTGAACTTTCTTCTTCGGCATTTTTCCCTCTAAAAAATTGACGGTAAGAGGTAGTTGGTAAAAAACACTTTTTTCCCTTTCTAAAACACAATATTTAGAAGAATAAATTCAAATTCAACTTAAATATAGAAATTTAACATAACAAATTTGGTTGGGCAATTCCTTGAATCGTGTTCTTGGTCACGCAAACCGCAAGCATTGCACTTTCGGGGTTTTCCTCTTTTTTTCTCTCTTGTTGGCTTCATTATCTTCCCACGGGGCCTTCCTTTTGTTGTGCATTGTACTGGCTCCTCCACTTCAACTTGAGACAATTTCATTTGTTCTTTACATGCTTCTCCACTTATTTCGGGTTGCATAAGATGGAAGTCTTTAATATTTTGGAACATTTTCTCACGTATGAATTCATAGCCTTCATTAGAAGCTATTCCAATATCAACTTGTTGTTTTGCTAGATTACTCAACTCACAAAAGCGAGAACCAAAATTCTCACATGTGCCTTCACTTGCCATGCTTCTTCTTATTACATCTCGGGTCCATCTTCTTAAAATATATTGCTTTGGTAGTTCATTATGATTCGAGTACTTGAGATATGCAAAAATATGCTTGCAAGGAATACCCTTGAATTCAAACAACTTGCATGAACAAGTAGCCATTTGATTACTTTTCGAATAAGTAATCACTATGTCATTATCTGATTTTCCACACTTCTTCACTAAGTATAATATATTCGGCTCATTCTCATCCTCTGGTAACAGAGTTACATTATACATTAAGATTGCTTGAATTTTCTTTTGGAAAGTGTAGAACATTACCAATGTATAGACGTGTGCCATTTGTTCCTCCAAAGGCCACTCGGTCTTCAATTTTGGTTTCTTTTCTAATGTACGATAATTTTCTTTAAGTTCTTCTTCTCTTTGCCTTCCTAAGACTCTCTTGAAGATTACGGCAAATTCATGTAGTGAGTATTTCTTTTGAGTATGGAGCTTCAAGAATGAATTCATCCCTTCGCTTCGTTGGCTACTCGACATACCGCCCCAAAAATGAATTCTATGATAGACGGGGGCCCATTTCTCACGAATAATAAAATTTTCATTCAACCATTTATTATTTTCCGCCCCATACTGAATAACCAATGATTTCCATCTTTCTTCAAAAGCAAAAGAATCATATGAATTATAAATATTATCCTTAAAAGCATCCATAAACTGACTATTTTGATTCAATTGGGGCACCTCTGTTGGTATCTTATCTAGGATATGCCATATGCAATACCTATGCCGAATTGTAGGAAAAACTATTTTGATTGCAGCACCTATCCCACGATCTTCATCTGTCACCATACCAAATGGAGCATGTTTCATTACTTCTAACCATTTTTCAAATAACCACACAAATGAACAAGCCTTCTCATTCGGAATGAACTCATAACCTAGGAATACCGATTGCCAATGATGATTTATTCCAACAAATGAAACAAATAGCATCCCAGAGTGATTCGTACTATGGGTTGCATCAAAAGAAACAACATCACCAAACTCTTCATAGTTCCTCCTAGCAACCCCATCTACCCAAATACAATGAGTCAATCGATCAAACTCGTCCACCTCGAAATCATAATAAAAGGAGGGATCTCTTTCTTGTTGCCATTTGAAAAAATCAATCAACATTTGTCCATCATAACCTTTTACAGCCTCCCTCATGTCTCTCTCATGATTGTAAACATCGGTGTCGGTGAATCCAACTCTATTATGACCTCCACTAGAACTTTCAAAAAAAAGCATTTGTTTACAAGTAGGAATATTAGCTTTTGTAAGTTGTCCAATTACTGCTTTATCAGAATTTGATACACTACGGTTTCGAGGTAACAAATGCCTTCTACCGGGGAAAGTAAAAACATGATTGTGTACTTCGTGAAATGAATAAAAAAACCATAAGTTTAATTCTTTATTTAGTTTCACATGAACCAAAGCATTGCAAGCTGTTCTAAATATAGTTCCCTTTCTAGATGTACTCTTACTAATTGACAACCTCTCTTTATTACAAACATATGTTTTTTCCATGATCTCACCATCCTTTAGTTCATTTGAACCGTTACGCATTTGAAAACCCCCGCAATTGGCATAACCCACATAAAAATTCTTGGCTTCTGCCAGGGTATCAAATGTCATACCTACATGTGGTTTTAAATGATCGTCAACTTCCGGAACAAAATCACCTTCTTGTACTCTCAAAAAAGGGTCACCGATATTAGAGGTCGTTTTATCTGTCTCCATACATATTATAAAACCAAAAGAACAAGGTCAATGGAAATGTGTACGAAATGAGGAATGTAACAAATGTTATGCGGAAGTGGGAGTTTGATTATTTTAATCTTCTCCTAACAATCATCCAACATGTTATAACCTTGTTGGAAAAAAAATCGTGGATGCTAAAAATTAACATATTCTCGCATAATTTTTGGGACACCTTCAATTTAGACCAAAACTCAATAAATTTGAGAGTTTTTTTCTTCATTGCATACTAATAAAACCCATAGGTTTAAACCCACAATCTTTTTTCACAATACACACCACACAACTAGCCACAAAAACATGAATTAAAAATAAGTAACTCAAATAAATTACCTGATGATTGTGGTCGCTTTATGGGTTCGATTTGGATATAGGGTTTCGATATAGACGTCAGGGGTTGGAATCGTCAGAGAAGGAGGAGATGGAGGTAGCGGTTGTTGTCGAATTCAAAGTGACAGAGAAATGTCAGGGTGGAGAAGAAAGATGGAGTTAGGGTTTCGATCGGGTGTGTTTGTTTGGGTTTTGGGAGATTTAGGGGATTTCGAAAGCAGGAGAAGATGCGTCGAGTAGTTTCGAAAGCACGTCGCTTCCCAAAGCTTCGGCAGCAAGAGTTAGGGTTTCGATCGTCTTCGAATCGACGAGTTAGGATTTTAATTAGGAGTGTTGAGATCGGGGAGAGAGAAGATAGGCGAGGGTAGTTGCGATTTGAGAGCTGGATTTGAAGTAGCAGCCTTGGATGTGGAATCGAGGAAGCTAGGGTTTAATGGGGTTTGGAGAAGGAGAGAAAAGAGAGCGGGAGATAGAGAGAGCAGAGGGAGGATGCGATAGAGTAAAAAGGTGGGGAAATGACTTTCGTGCCCCCATCTTTAGTAACTATGAGAGCGGCTGAGAAGGAGAGCCAGAGGATTTCGTTCATTGATGAGGATCAAAATCCAAAGGCTGAGAAGGAGTGCGTAAAGAGGAGTGCGTAACAGAAGGATCCCCTATATATATATATATATATATATATATATATATATATATATATATATGGGAAATGCTCCACTGAAAACGCAAATATTGTGAAAACACGTGAAAACCACCTAGGCTGTTGTTAGAAACAACGGCCTAGGTTATAATGCGGTTTTCACATTTTCATCGCTACAGTAACGTTTTCAATGGAGCATTACTATATATATATATATATATATATATATATATATAGAGAGAGAGAGAGAGAGAGAGAGAGAGAGAGAGAGAGAGAGAGAGAGAGAGAGAGGAAAATCTTCCATTGTGCACCACCCCTCTGTGTGAACTCGTGTGCACTCGGCTTTCCCACCTTCGTATCGACGATCCGAACCATTCACATTGATCTACATATCTAAATTAGTCTAAATATGTAAAATCAAATCATTTGAAATTTATTTGCTCATCCATCATGTGACTATAAAAAACAATAATTTTCAGCCATACATTTTTGTAACACTTCAATGGATGGGCAAATGAATTTCAGATGATTTGATTTTACATATTTAGACCAAATTAGATATGTAGATCAATGTGAACGGTTCGGATATACGAAGGCGGGAAGGCCGTGTGCACACGTTGTGTGCACCATAGGTGGTGCACAACAGAAGACTTCCCTATATATATATATATATATATATATATATATATATATATATATATATATATATATATATATATATATATATATATATATATATATATATAATTATTATAATATATATTATTATTTCATATATACTAATTTATATATACTATTATAATATTCTATTATTATTGTAATATATATTATTATTATTATATATTACTATTATATATTATTATGTAATTTATTATTATTATAATAAATTATTTAATATATAATTATAATATATTATTATTACATATATATTATTATAATTATTATATGTTATTATATATTTGTATATAATTAAATATGTTTATTATAATAAATTATTTTATATTATTATATAATATACAATTATTATAATATATTATTATTTTATATATACTATTTTACATATACTATTATTATTATTATATTATTATTATTTTATTTATACTATTTTATATATACTATTATTATATTATATTATTATTATATATATTATTATTTTATATATTATTTTTATTATATATTACTATTTAATATTATTATATATATCAATATATAATATATTACTATTATATATTATTATATAATATACTATTATTATAATATTATATTGTTATATATATATTTATAATATATTATTGTTACATATATTATTATTATTATTATTATTTTATATATAATATTATATATATATATACACACACACACACACACACACACACACACACACACACACACACACACACAAGATTCGCGAACTACACCGGCGTATATTCCTCAGCGTTTTACCTATCCCACCGGGGTAGGATAAGACCAGGATCGGGTGGCATAATTATATAGTTATACACCGACGGCCTCTACAAAACGCCGGTGAATTATTATATTCACTGGCGTTTTTATAAAAATACGCCGGGGAATAGAAAGCAACAATATACCCCACGAATCCTCTCCCATTTACCGGCGTTTATTAATAAAAATGCCGGTGAATTTACTGGGATAAATCCCCAATCCTACCGCGAAACCCTTACATTTCGTTTTGGTTTTTTTTCCCCCAACCCTAATTTTTTTGCGCGCCGTCACCACTAGGCCTCCTTCCCTTCCTCGACAACTCCTCCGCCATCGGAGTGGGTTCCACGTCGATTTTCCCTTCAGGGCCGCCGTCGCTGTGCCCACGTTGACGTCCATGCACTCTCTATCCCGCTCACTCATTTCTCTCTCATCGCAAGTACTCTCTCTCTCTCTCTCTCTCTCTACTTCTTGATTTTTTTGGGGGCTATGCTCAAGAACTCATGCGATTCTGTGATGGAATCTCGTCTCTATTTTTGCTTCACTTTGCTATTCTGTGATGGGATCTAGGTTTCAATGTGTTACTCTGTGATTGGATGTAGCTAGGTTTTAATTTCACTGACTTGTTGTTCTTGAGATTTTGAGGGATTTAATCTCTGTTTATGTTTGTGGGAATTTTAGGTGGTAATGGTTTGAAACTCAATTTAGGGGAGATCTCGAATCTCTGTTTACTCTGTGATTGGATCTATTTTTGCTTCGGCATTTTTGCTTCACTATTTTGTAAGAAGTAATTTAGGGGAGATTTGAAACTCAATTTGTCGAAAATGTGGCAATATACTCAGATTTGGAGTTTTGCCAAAAATGTGGCAATATACTCAATATTAGGGGCTGTTGAAGCTTTTGGAGCATTTGATATAAGCTATGGGCTGGGGTTGAAGTGCTTGAATCACTTCAAAGTCTTTGATGTCTAGGCTCGAATGCTTCGACATCGAGTTTTGATGAAACACATTACACAAACAAGTGCTCCTCCAACGCATTTGGGCTTCGAGTTTAGGATTGAAGTCTCTATTTTGAAGCATCTTGTTGATTGTAATTAGGCTAGATTTGAGTGCTTTTGAGTCTGAGCTAGCTCCTTGTTGGTTCTTCTTGTTGATTTTCGGCTATGCTAGCTTCTCTCGTTGATTCTTGTTGAAGTTAGAGAGCTTTAAGAAGTTGAACTAACTAGCTTGGATCTGAGGAGTTAGTGGACTTCGGAGCCAGGTGTTTCTAGCTCGGATTTTGCTAGGTTTTTGGAGCTAGATCATCTCCCATCTTGAAGCTTTATGTGAGGTTATATACAAGTTTATTTTACAGATCTCAGTTTATAGATCAACGAAGTCTTTTTGGTGAACATAGCATGTGCTTGTCAACTCGTTTTGTTGAGTTTGGTTTGAAGATCTCTCGAGTTTTCGCCCACTGAATGTTTGCTTCACTGAATGTTAGTTTTCGCCCACTGAATCTTGATTATGCAAAAGGTAATGTTAGGGTATATGAATGATGGGGGGAAAAATCAGGATATATAATAGCAAATGATTTTGCTTTGTGGGGCTTCCAGCTTTGATCTTCATATTCAGGTTTAGATTGAAGAAATGGGTCTTTAGTTTGGGTTATTTGTATAGTATGTGCTTCATTTTTTTCACTGTTCAATACTTGAAGCTTATCATGATTAAAACAAAAATTGGGACCATGCAGGTTCATTTTTTTCATTCTTCAGTTTGGGTTTGCTTTCTTATGCATTTGGAGATGGGTTAGTTGCTTTTGGAGATGGGTTATTATGCATTTGAGTCTTAGTTTGGTTCAGAGTAAACTGGAATTATTATGCATTTGGAGATGGGTTAGTTGCTTTTTTGTCTGAATTTGGAGATGAGATGGATCATGTATCTAAAGTTGCACACTATGATTTTTTGAGGAGTGACCAGTGATGGAAATTTTTTATCTAAACTTCATATATAATTATATCATGATGTCTACATGAGTATCATTTCTAACGTAATGTTCATGCTTGTTGCTTGGGTTTGAAAATGAGATTGTTCTTTGCCGTATGGTTTTAAGTGATGATGCGATGGATTATGTAACTGAAGTTGCATACTATGATTTACAGAGGAGTGACTAGTGATGAAATAATCCTGTTTGAACTTATGTTGTGGTTTCAATTGACAGTTATCTCATGAGTATTATAAAAGTATAAGTTTCATTTCAGTTAGTAACATTTTTACCTGAATTTGACAGTGAAAGTATTCTTTTCCACTCTTTGTAATTCAATAATTTCAACTCCATATTCTGGTTTTGATTGTAAGAGTGTTGCATGTTTTTTTCAAATTTTTTTTTAAAAAAATTTATATACATACACCGGCGTTTGTAAAAAAACGCCGGTGTAGAATGATTATAGGGGAAGAAGAGGGCAGTATTGAATAAGCCATACACCGGCGTTTTTGTGGCCGCCAGTGTATCTTACAGAAATACCGGTGTTCGTAAAAAACGCCGGTGTAGACCCCCCCTTTTCTGCGACGCCTTCTTCGGCGGCATTAGCACCGGCGATTTTCAAAACGCCGGTGAATCTCAGAAAAAACGCCGGTGAACCCATTGTGTGTTGTAGTGTATATATATATATATATATACACACACACCCACACTATTATTATAATATATATTATTATTTCATATATACTATTTTATATATACTCTTATAATAATCTATTATTATTATAATATATATTATTATTATTATATATATTATTATATAATTTATTATTATTATAATAAATTGTTTTATATATAATTATAATAGATTATTATTACATATATTATTATAATTATTATATGTTATTATATATATTTATATTATTAAATATGTTTATCATAATAAATTATTTTATATTATTATATAATATACAATTATTATAATATATTATTATTTTATATATACTATTTTATATATACTATTTTTATATTATATTATTATTATATATATTATTATTTTATATATACTATTATATATATACTATTTTATATATACTATTGTTATATTATTTTATTATTATATATATTATATTATATTATATTATATTATTATTTTATATATACTATTTTATATATACTATTATAATAATCTATTATTATTATAATATATATTTTTATTATTATATATTACTATTATATATTTTTATATATATTATTATTATAATAAATTGTTTAATATATAATTATAATAGATTATTATTACATACATATTATTATAATTATTATATGTTATTATATATATGTATATTATTAAATATGTTTATCATAATAAATTATTTTATATTATTATATATCAGTATGTATGTATATGTATACAACATGTATGTATCAGAGTATATATGTATACTGTATACAGTATATACATACAACCAAACCTATACATACATTATACTCTCATTTTCAAAAAACTGTTTTCATAAAAAATTATTACCAAACAGCTTTTACACTCTCATTTTCAGAAAACTGTTTTCAAAACAATAAACCAGACGCAACCTTAGTTGTCCAATGTATTATATGTATGCCAAATAATCAATTACTCATTTACTAAATGAGCAAGTTGCTCACATCCCTTTTACTTATATATATATATACTTATGGAAACATGGACTTTTATACCCCAATTCATAATTATTTTTCAACATATACTAATGAAAACATGGACTTTTATTTACAACTAATTATTGTCATACTATTCAAACTTGAGCTATATAATTGTTGATTTACTGTTTACAAGGTTTTTCATATGCTGTATCGTTCTGAAGTCGTGTCGTAGGCACGTGGCCACGGGCAAATCTAGAATATATATAAAAGGAACTCCAATATTTTAGATTAGACACTTGCCTAATATTGGTTATAGGTGCCTCCGCCCATGCCACTAAGTAGTATGCTGGATATCTTGAATATTTAGAATATAATGCTTTAAACAACACATAACTGCTTCTAAGCATAACCCTGATTTCGTATTCCAACCTCAACAATCTTAAATCATTATAGATTTGTTCTCCATACCTAAGAGATAGAGAGAGAGAGAGAGGTTTCGTCGTCATCCTCACCCCATCTCCATCTCTTGTTGTCAACTTAGTGGGACCTAACCAGCGTCGATTTATGTTCCTCGGCACATCAACCTGCAACTGGACCTCCTGGTCCTCGTCGTCTTCACGTCGTTGACCCCTACCAAATGCAACTTCGTTCATCAAGTCCTCCTCCCATGTCATCATTGTCACCTCATCATTGTCGTCGTCATCTCGTCACTGCTAGCCTATAAGCGTAGCATCCTGCGCTGCTTGCCCTGCCCCCGACCTCAACTCCTAAATGCACAGAGCTTTGAACTGTAGCATGGTAACAACATCAAATGCTTGTAAACAGAGCTCAAAATGCATGGAAACAACATAAACATAGTTCAATATGCCTGGAAACAACATAAATAGAGCTTAAGGTGCTGGTAACAAAACACACAAACAGCAGCATGAAAACAGAGAGAGCTCAATACTACAGCTAAAGCAAACTCTTAAAATATTTGTAACAAGTGAACAAATTTCAAATTTCCTATAAACAGAGCTTACAAAATGCTGGAAACGCAAAAAATAGAGAGCTCAAAAATTTATCTCAGCATAATACAGAGAGAGTTGATGCAAAATCTCATCATAATACAATGCAAAAATTGTTACATTGCACAAAACTTGTTACATCTCGGAAAATATAGGATTTATGAAACATGAGACTGTTATCAGAGTACACAAACAGAAGCAGCAATTGTATGATTGAAGCATGCATCCTATCTTTCGGCATTTGTCAACACCTTCAGCCACTGTTCAAAATGCGGAAAAAAAGATTTAGTAATGATTTGTAATTATTTGTGCAAGATAACAACTATACTCAGACAACTCTCTCAAAATGTTTTAAGTACTTGTAGACTTAGAACACCCTTGTATATATAACAAGGATTTATAAAATTTTCAATTGAATCAAGCATGACACTCTCAAGCATCAGAATTATGATATCACTTGGGCTGCATTATTATGCCATGCCAACAAGTTCCAATCATAATCTCATATTTGTTTTCAACTAATATTTGTTGTTGTCTACACAAACAGAACATTGATTGTTGTTGTGTACACAAACATAACACGCAAAACATTTAGACATACTTCAAAATCTTGAGGTTGTATTTTATAGAAGCCTGTAAACAGAACTCAAACAAATGTCAAAAAGGACTCAAAAAATGATGGAAAGAGAGCTCAAAACTGCAGCATGGAAACAAAATAAAATGCCTGAGCTCAAAATGCTAATAAACAACATAAACAGAGCACACAAACAAAAGATGCAGCATGCCTTTTTTAAAGCTTGTATAAAATGTTGTTTGTCATCAATGCCTACACCAACACACAATAAAACAGAGCTCAAAATTTTATTTAAAAACAATAGTCAGAATAAGGAACTTCCCTTAAGCATCAGTGTCTTCAGTACTTTCTCCGGAGAGAGAATCTACTTCATGTGTAATGCCTCCACTAAACAAAACACAATAAATAGATATTTAGTCAAGCTCACAAGCAAATTCAAAAAACAATATGACCAAAGATTAAATCAACTTCAACTAAAAGATTTGGAATTTTACCCAAAGATTACTCAATTGATATCAAGCATCAGTGTCTTCGAAACTTTCTCCACAATCAGAATCTACTTCGTGTGTAATGCCTCCACTAAACAATACACAATAAAGAGATATTCAGTCAAGCTCAAAAGCATGTCTATTCATCTTTTCCTATGTTCAAACAATTTATTCTTACCAATTCAAATAGAAAAAAAAAACTTAAAACTATATATTACATATACGGATCTTAGGGTTTCCAATGGGCGAAGACACAACCAGATTTGGGGTGGAGAAGTCTGCAGTTGGTAAATGTCATCAAAGGCGTCAGGATGGGTGTTATATTCTCTGGAGAAGGTGGAGGAAGGAGGAGCTAGGGTTTCGGGATCTTTGAAGGGGAATAGGGTGAGGCCAGAGCTAGGGTTTCTTCATGGTTTGAAGGGGATTTGGAGAAAGGAGGAGGGATTCCGACGAGAGGTGGAGCGATTTGGAGGTGCTAGGGTTCTAGGGTTTCGGGAGCTTTGAAGATTATGTAGAAGACTGAGAGAATAAGTGAGGGAGAAAATGAGCTATGAAGCTAGGGTTGGTCGGGACGAGGAGCTCGGCGATTTGGAAGAAGGAGCAGCTAGGGTTCATCGGATTGTTTGAAGGGGATTTGGAGGAAGGATGAGCTTCGAAGAGAGAGAAGAGAGGGCGTACGAACTGAGAGAGAATGAGAGAAGGGGTAGTTGTTTAGTCAAAATGACTATTATACCCTCGGATCTAAGTGAAAGGAGCGGGAGGAACCACAACTGCAAGTTCTTCGACTTTTTTGCCGTACCAGGCCACTTTTTGAAAATATTTGAGATTGTGGGCCAGTTTCGAAACTATTAGCGCTCGTGGGCTACTTGGTGCAATGTCAACAGCGGCCGATATTCTCATTCGCGGCATCTTCACTTTGAAATTCGTTAATGGGAATAGCGGCCTATGTTTTAAAATATTTGAAATTTTTTGTTTGTTGTCGCTATTCCCACTAGCGACCAAAGTATATATGAGGTCACTAATGATATTATTGACCTCAAATGAATATATTGAGACACTTAGTAATTTGTAGAGAACTTTTGCTCTCTTGGGAGAAAAAAATAAAATTTAAGGTCGCTAGTCCGAATAACGACCTTAGTCGAACACTAAATCTCCTTGCTTTCTGTAAGATTTGCAAAATAATCATCCAACTATGGTTGCTATTGGGAATAGCAACCTTAGTATACTTTGGTCACTATTCGCAATTGCGACCTCAATAGGAAACTCAATCTCCTTGTTCTTTGTAAAATTTGTAAAATAGTCAAGGCCTCTATTTGGAATAGCGACCTTAGTATAATAAAGATCTCTATTCGAAATAGCGACCTTTGTACAACTAAGGTCACTATTCCGAATAGCGACCTCAGTTTCAAAAATAAATCGATTGTTTTTTTTTTCAAAGAGCAAATGTTTCTAGATTTTACTAAGTGTTGGAATACAGTTCACTGAAGGTCGCTAATCCCATTAGCAACTTCATATATGCTTTGGTCTCTAATAGGAATAACGACAGAAAACAAAAATTTCAATTTTTTTTAAATAGAGGCCGCTATTCACGTTAGTGACCTTTAAATGGAACATGCCGCTAATAAGAATAGCGTCTGCTGCTGACGTGACACCAAGTAGCCCACGAGCGCTAATATTTTCGAAACTAGCCCATAATCGCAAATATTTTAAAAATGTGGCCTAGTACGGCAAAAAATTCAAGATCTTGATCGTGATTGAATTAAAGATTGGACGGCCCGCAGAACAGTTCGCACCCCCGTTCGCTCATCCAAGTTCGCAATGGAAAAGTTCCATATATATGTATATGATGCGGTTTGTTTTTGGATAGAGTGTGGATGCACCAGGTGTGAGTTCGGACTCTATTTGTAAGAGGGGAAGGGTTCGGTAGCGGACGGTGAGCTGTAGGCTCGCCTCGGCACTGGAGGAGCGGCTCGGATTGCCTCGCCTCGTGTACCTGCAGACGGTCTAGAAACACCGGGGTTTGTTCCGGTGGCAGACCCTCCAACGATCTAGTTAGTCTCTGTGAGAGAGTAGCAGTAACTAGGGTTTTGTGGAAGAAAGATTGATTACCTTTGAAGGTGGGTGAGGGTCTGGTATTTATAGATAATCCAACCGGGTTTGGATCCGCCTGGGGGCCGAGTCTGGACCCAAAAAGCCCGTGGGCCTGACGTGGCAAGAGGCCCAGGTTGTTTAGGGCAGACGTGGCAGTGCCCAGAGCAGTTTAGGACTGACATGGCAAGAGCCCTAAGTGGCTTTGGAGCTGACATGGCAGATCACAGGGGCCTTGTCTTTCTGGGAGGATCAGAGGGCCTAGGTTGCGCCAGGTCATTCCCCTTCCTTACTCGGTTGAGTGGAAGGCCCGTGGGACCGCCGGGGGTCGGAGACCGAGGGTCTCGACGGGTCGTCGGAACGGGGGGGGGGGGGGGGGGGCTGGTTTCGTGGCGGTGAACTTAAGGCTCGGCACCGAGCCTGTGGTGGTCCGGGGCCGAGCCGACTTGTCTTGGAGCGAGAGCCATCCTGGGCCCCAGGTCATTTTTATCCTACCTCATAAGCCCCCCACTCCTGCGGGGATGCGAGAGTTGGCCGTGGAGGAGTAGTTTCGGGTCGTGTTAGGCCTTCGTGGGAAGGCTATCCTGGTGCGGGACCCTACCTCGAGCTGGTGAGGGTTTTACGGGTCAGCAAGGGCGATGGCGAACCGTTGGGCCTTCGTGAGAAGGCTACCCTAGTGCGGGACCCTACCTCGGGCTGGCGAGGGTTTTACGGGTCGGCAAAGGCGATGGCGAACCGTTGGGCCTTCGTGAGAAGGCTACCCTGGTGGTGGATCCTACCTCGGGCTGGCGAGGGTTTTACGGGTCGGCAAGGGCGATGGCGAACCGTTGGGCCTTCGTGAGAAGGCTACCCTGGTGCGGGACCCTACCTCGAGCTGGCGAGGGTTTTACGGGGTCGGCAAGGGCGATGGCGAACCGTTGGGCCTTCGTGAGAAGGCTACCCTGGTGCGAGACCGTACCCCGAACTGGCGAGGGTTTTACGGGTCGGCAAGGGCGATGGCGAACCGTTGGGCCTTTGTGAGAAGGCTACCCTGGTGCGAGACCGTACCCCGAGCTGGCGAGGGTTTTACGGGTCGGCAAGGGCGAGAAGGCTGAGCTGATGCTGGCTGACTTCGTGGAGCATTAATGGCGCTCCGGGATGTGTGCGGCGTTCCAACTTCCCGGGGTCATTAAATGGCTCCTCTAATAAATGACTTGATGCGGCACTTCAGTTCCCCAGGCATAGTGGCTGGTCCTTGGGGGGGGCTATAAATACCCTGCTTCCCCCTGTAGCTTTGATCACAGCAATGGTGGTTGATCGACTGCCAGAGGTGTTTGCCGTGGGCGGACGCTTGTTTCTTCGAAAAATTCTAACCCTGAGAGGGTCGGACGAGTGGTCATTCTCGCGCCGTGATCTTCTCCTGATTCTGACGGCCCTGGCGCGGTAGTCAGGGTCAGGGAAGATCACGGCGGGAGGGATGACCAGTGAAGTTCGACCCCGGGGGTGGGTTGTTCTCGCGCCATGGTCTTCTCCTGATTCTGACGGCCCTGATGAGGTAGTCAGAGTCAGGGAAGACCACGGCGGGAGGAAGAACCCATGGAGTTTGGACCCGGGGGGCAGGTTGCCTCGATCGGATGGGTCTTCTCCGATCTCTGTCTTCCTTCCGGGTTGACGGCTTCTGATGGTGGTCGGCCCGAAGGAGTCAGAGATGGGAGGTGGGCCGATCCGCTCTCTGACAGGGTCCCAGGCGATGGTGGCTCTTCTACCACCCTCGAACAGTTTGGGGTTTCGGCTTCCGAGGTCGTAAGCCCCGAGTTGTTCGCGGGTGAGAGGGCGGGTGCCTTAACACAATCTAAATTTTTCCTTACTTCCGGGGACAGATGCTGGGGTGCCTGGGCCGAGGCACTTCATCCGGACCGACCCTTGCGTCTGGTTCCAAGGTGACGTGGGTGACGTCAGCGGCGCACGTTCCAGGGTGACGTGGCGTGATTTCATAGGTGGAAGTTTCATGCCAATCGAGGAGCAGTTACGCGAAAAACGAGGAGTCGCTTCTTCCTCTATAAATACCCCCACCTTTCCCCCATACTGCTCACTTCTCTCTCGCTTCTTTCTCCAAGAAAATTCCAAACACTCCGGCGCTCGTCACTACCGTCTGCGGCACCAGGCTCGTCCGTCCGAAGCGACCAAAGGTTAGTCGGTAAGTTTATTTAGTTAGGCATGTCTAGGGCTCAGTCTGGTTCTTCGGCTTCGACGTCTAGAGGGGAAGGGCCCCCTACCACCGGGCTCTCAGACTCGGAATCGTGGGAAGAGGAGACGGTGTATGACGTGAAGCCCCTGTGCTCCCGGAAGTCGTTTGTGGTGGAGAGTAGTGATTCTGGCGAGGGGAGTGACAGTTCGGACGAGGTTCAGATTCTGGAATCGGTTTCCGAAGAGGAGGGTGGCCATGGTGAGGGTGAAGCCGACGAGGCGCGGTCAGGAGGTACGGGGAGGAGATCCACGGTCCGGGGAGTGGGTTCGTCCTCCACGCCGGCTGGTCTTGGGCGCTTATCCACTCCCTCGCCTGAGAGGGCCAAGAAGAAGAGGGTGCCAAGGAAGAAAGGGGGGAAGGCCGGTGGGCCGAGCCAGGCGCCCGTCTTCCGAAACTTGGTGACAGGGTCGCCCGTACACCGAAACCGTTCCGACGGTACCCCGATGACCTCTCTGATAAGGCGCTATTTGGGGTTCAGCCGTCATCACCGAGCCGGAAGATGGTGAAGATGGATGCGCTTCCGACTATCTTGGAAGCTGGTGACTTGGAGGTTGCACAGTTGGCGTACCACATCGGGTCCGGTTACGAACTTATGTTGCCGAGCCCTAGCCTACGCCCTACCGACCCCCTGTCTGCTTGGTACTGCGTCTTCCCTGTGGATGCCTTCGGCTCTAGACTGAGGCTGCCGGTCCATCCGTTTGTTCGGGAGGTGCTGAATTTGGCGTCCCTGGCTCCGATGCAGTACGGGCCGAATTCCTAGAAGCAGATCATCTGCTTTGTGCTGCTGTGCGAGGAGCAGAAGGTGCCGCTTAGGTTGGGTGTGTTTCGGGCGATGCTGGGGATCAGCTCGTCGGGGGAGTCGGAGGGGATATACTATGTTTCGCCTCGGAGTAAGGGGAAGGTGGTTCATGGTCACCCGGACTCCATCAAGGAGTGGAAACGAAAGTATTTTGTGATCCGGAGTGAGGAGCCTTGGGACATCCCCACTCGTTGGAATCACTACAAGCCGGGCTTCAAAGCGCCGAGGCCGAAGGACCTGACGGCCGAGGAGTGGAAATTTGTTGAGCGCCTCCGCCTGTCGCACAGCATCAGCTGGCCGAAGGTGACGGAGGGTCACCTGGCGAGCGTTGGACTGAGCCCGGCCATGCTTTGTATGTAGTCGTTTCTTTCTCTTGGTCTTATTGTTCTTATGAGCTCATTGTCCTTAATGGGTCTTTTTGCAGGTATGGATCCAGACTCGATCAAGGCTCGGAGGCTCGCTTTGAAGCAGAAGAGGGCCGAGGAGGGGGGAGACGCGAAGAGGGCGAGGGGGCCGAGTCAAGTTGCATCCGAGGCAACGCTCGAGCCGAGGGGCAAGAGAACTCGCTCGGAGACGAGTAAGGAGGTGGCCGCCCAGGGGAGCTTGGGTCAGGTGAAGGTGTCCGAGCGTAGCAAGGGGAAGGGTCCCCTGGTCGAAGTCGAAGGAGAGGACAAGATTACGGAGGAGCTGCGGCGACTGTGGGTGCCAGACTGGATGATACGGGTGGGGGATTGTCTAACCCGTGGGGCCCAGGCCGTCGAGGTGGCGGAGAAGCTGGCGACTCCCCGGGACCGCGCGGAGATGAACACCGAGACCTTGGAGCAGGCGTACACGCGCCTCGTGCAGGCCAATGTGCTGGTAAGTCTGCCGACCCCACTTGCCTTGTGAATATGTTGTGAAGGAGGTTTCCTTAGTAGTGCTTGGTTGCTGCAGGCCTGTGCGCAGGGGGCCCACGTGAAGGGTCTTTATGAGGCGGCCTCGGAATGGGAGCGAGTCCGGGAAGACAAGGCCTTGCAAGAAATGAAGGAGATGAAGATCGAGCTCGACGGCTCGCACAAGAGGGAGCAGCAGCTGAAGGTCGAGCTCGACGCCAGGGATTCCGAGTGGGCGAAGAGGGTGTCCGCCTTAAACAAGAAGTTCGCACAGGAGAAGGAGGAACTAACGACGACGGGGCAGAACCTGGTGATCGCGGCCCAGGACGCGGTCTACGCGAAGGCCCCAGCCATGTGCGGCACTTCTACCCGAACATCGACCTGACCGGCCTCGACTACGACATGGAGATCAAGGGGCCACCGAAGACCCCTAATGCTGACCCTCCCGTCGTGGGTTCGGCTGCCGATCCTCCCGTGAACCCGGCTGATGCTGAGGTGACAATATAGGCTGTTTGTTCCCTTGTTTTCTCTTTCTTTCCATTGTATTTGCCGAACGCGGACTGGCCACCGCAATTTTGTAAGAAGGATTTGATTTATGAAAAAGGATTTTTTGATTGGCCAAGTCTTTTGTACTCGGATTTTTCCGGACCCCTTTTGCCGATGCGTTTTGAGCCATGGTTGGTTCTCTTTTAGGTAACGGCTCTCCTTCCCCAGGCGGACCCTCATCGCTCTGACGTGGCGTGGGTCCGGAGTAGAATCAAGGTTCTGGAGGCCACGTTGGTCCGTTATCGCAAGGGGGCTCACGACCAGGATACTGCCTTCAACTATTATCGAGAGAGGTCCGAGGCTCTGAGTGCCGAAGCGAACCGACTGAAGAAGGCCATGATAGATCGGGACCTCGGAAGTGCCGGTCTTGGGTTCACCATGTCAAGTGCGTCGGTGCAGAGGCCCTCGTCAGAGAGGCTTCTTCGCAACGTCATAGTGCAGAAGGAAATGGAGATACACCGGTATAAGACGATGCTAGGTGTGTCCGGAACGAGGATGGCATCCTCCTCAGGAGACCGGCGAGCGGAGAGGGTTCCTTCGGCGCTGCTGCAGCTGGAGCGCGTCCGACCGGTTGACGCCCAGAGCTCCATCACCGGTGTGTCGACCGTGGCCGACTCTAAGGACCATCGTGACGAGGAGAGAGGCCCAAGTCGTTCGATTGGAGTGGGATTGCCATTCCTCGGACCCGAGGGGCCCTAAGAGTGAATTCCTTCTTTGTGAGATGAGTGGAGTGGTCCTATAACAGTCTCTATTTGTTTTCCAGAACTTAATAAGGGAGTATGAATAAGGGATTTCTTTTCGTTTGTTGCCCCGGCCAATAGCCTATTGATCGGAGGAGGTGAGGTTCGGCCCTGCCGACCCGTGGGGGGATCGGTACCGGGGGTGGTATCATGGGCGCCGGGAGGCGTTATGGCGACTCCCCGGCCTGAAGCCGATTCGGGCCTACCGAGACGTTGGAGACGATACCGGAGTGAGGACTCGGGTGCCGATCCCGTTGTCCGGTGTTAGGTCGGACCTGCCGAGGCGTTTAGAGTTGACAAAAAGGGATCTTTTTATATATGATAGAGAGGGGTGCCAAAACGTCCCTTTACACATGAAAGCTTACAAAAACATTATTCACATTAGCCAAGCCAGGACCTATGACCGTTCTTCTAAGAACTTCATAAGGTGTTCGGCGTTCCAGGGTCGCTTGATCGCTCGACCCTCCATGTCCACCAGCCGATAAGTGCCGGGCCGTATGGCTTCGGCCACCCTGTATGGGCCCTCCCAGTTGGGGCCAGCTTCCTCTTCTTGGTGGGATCGGAGACGGATAATTTGCGCAACACGAGGTCCCCGGCCTTGATGTCTGTTGGGCGGACCTTCTTGTTGTAAAACCTCTCGATCCGCTGTTGATAGATGTTTCTTCGGACGGATGACTTTTCCCTGACCTCGGCGACGAGGTCCAGGTTGGCCCTTAGGCCGGATGAGTTGTCGGCTTCGTCGAAGGCAATGATCCGGGGGGAGGGCAGACCGATTTCTACGGGGATCACTGCCTCGGTCCCATAGGTTAGACTGAACGGTGTCTCTCCCGTGGGGATCCTCTTGGTGGTTCGGTGCGCCCACAGCACGCTGGGCAGCTCTTCTACCCACAGCCCCTTGAGGGAGTTGTCGAGGCGCTTCTTGAGGCCGTCGAGGATTTGCCTGTTCGCGTTCTCCGCTTGGCCGTTGGACTGAGGGTGGCATATGACGGAGAAGCATTGCTGGGTGCCGATGTCTTCGCAGAACTTTCGGAAGTTTTGGCCTGCGAACTGGGTCCCGTTGTCTGTAACGAGGTATCCCGAACCGACAAATGATATTCTTCCAGAAGAACTGCTGTGTTTGGCGCTCGGTGATGCTGGACAGTGGCTCGGCCTCGAGCCACTTCGTGAAGTAGTCGATGGCGACTATCAAGAATTTCCTTTGTCCTGTTGCTACGGGGAAGGGGTCCACAAGGTCCATGCCCCACATGGCAAATGGCGTAGGACTAGCCAGGGACCGGAGATTGGCTTGAGGAAGCCTCTTGATAGGGGAGAACCTCTGGCAGGGGCCGCACCTCTTGACCAGGTCCTATGAGTCTTGGAGCATGGTGGGCCAGTAGTAGCCCTGATTCAGAGCTTTTCGAGCGAGGGACTTGCTCCCCAAATGGCATCCACCGATCCCTTCATGAAGTTCCTTCAGTACGTAGCTGGCTTCGTCATTGGTGAGACAGCGGAGGTACGGCTTACCATCGGTCAGTGTGTATGAGCGTTTGAAGAGGATGTCGTCTATCATGACGAACCTTTCAACTCGGATCCTGACTCGTCTTGCCTCGGCCCGGTCTTCGGGGAGCTCGCCTCGGACTAGAAATCTTCAAATGGGGTTGGTCCAGTCGTCCGGATTGACACCGCCTTGTACGTACATTGCCTCCTGGTCTTGGTCATCGATACTTGGCTTTAAGAGGATTTCGATGAGTACCGTTTGGTCGAGGCCCTCGAAGGAGGAGGAGGCGAGTTTCGACAAGGCGTCCGCTTGGGCGTTCTGCTATCTGGGGATCCTAATAACTGTGGAGCAGCAGAAGGATGCTAGGATACGTCGGACCACGGCCAAGTATCGCACCATCCGGTCGTCGCGAGCCTCGTATTCCCGGGTAATCTGATTGACCACGAGCTGAGAATCGCTGAAGGCTCAGATCTGCTTTGCTCCGGCTCGGTGTGCTAGGGTCAGTCCTGCAATCATGGCCTCGTATTCCGCCTCGTTGTTAGAGGCCGGGAAGTTAAGGCGGAGGGAGTACTGAAGGAGGAATTGGTCGGGACCTCGGAGGATGATTCCGGCACCACTCCCGGTCTCGCAGGAGGATCCGTCAACATAGACTTCCCAGATTGGGTCCGACTCTTCGACGCTTGGCTGCTCAGAAGCTGTGCACTCAGTGATAAACTCGGCGAGGGCCTGGCCTTTGATCGCCGTCCTCGGCTGATAGCCGATGTCGTATTGGCTGAGCTCTATTGACCACTTGACCAAGCGGCCAGAGTTCTCCGGCTTGTGGAGGGCGGTTTTCAAAGGCTGGTCAGTTAGAACTTGGATGGAGTGAGCTTGGAAGTAAGGGCGGAGCTTCCGGGCCGCCATGACCAGCGCATAGGCCATCTTTTCGATCTTGGCATACCTCGTCTCAGCGGGGAGTAGGACCTTACTCACATAATACAGTGGCTTCTGAACCCCGTCCTCTTCTCGGACGAGGACGGCGCCGAGGGCGTTATCCGAGGTGGAGAGGTAGAGCCACAGGGGTTTGCCCGGCTCGGGTTTGCTGAGGAGAGGAGGGTTGGCGAGGTACTGTTTGAGCTGTTCGAAGGCTTCTTGTTGAGGGGTGCCCCACTCGAAGCCCCCTTTGCCGCGCAGAGCCTTGAAGAAGGGGAGAGATTTCTCCCCTGATTTGGAGAGGAAGTGGCCGATGGCCGCCAGCCGGCCCGTGAGTCTCTGCACCTCCTTTACGTTCCGGGGTGGGGCCATGTCTATTATGGCCTGAATCTTCTCGGGGTTCGCCTCAATGCCGCGCTGGCTGACGACGAATCCCAGAAACTTTCTGGAGGAGACCCCGAATGCGCACTTGGCCGGGTTGAGCCTTATGTTATGACGTCGGAGGTTTCCGAAGGCTTCCTCGAGGTCGGCAACGTGGTCAGGCCCGGCCCGGCTTTTGACGAGCATGTCGTCGACATACACCTTCATGTTGCGGCCGATTAGGTCTTTGAAGATTCGGTTCACGAGCCACTGATAGGTGGCTCCGGTGTTTTTCAGCCCGAAGGGCATAACGCGATAGCAAAAAAGACCCTGGTCGGTTACGAACGAGGTCTTCGCAATGTCGGGTGGGAACATCCGGATCTGATTGTACCCTGCGAAGGCGTCCATGAAGCACAGCAACTCGTGTCCCGAGGTCGCGTCGATCAGGGCGTCGATGCTGGGGAGGGGGAAGGGATCTTTGGGGCATGCTTTATTTAGATCCGTGAAATCTATACAGATTCGCCATCCCTCGGTCGCCTTTTTGACCATGACGACGTTGGCCAACCACTCGGGGTAGCTGACTTCCTGAATGAACCGCACGGACAAGAGTTTGTCCACCTCTGCTTTCACAGCTTGCTGCCTTTCCGAGGCGAACTTGCGCCTCTTCTGAGCGACCGGCTTGGATCCCGGGGTAACGCTCAGCCTGTGCATGATCAGGTCTTCGGATATCCCGGGCATGTCGGAGGGTTTCCAGGCGAAAAGATCGACGTTGCGGCGGATGCAGTCAACTATGTCCGCCCTCAGACCTTTGGAGAGCAAACGGCTCACTCGGAACCACTTCGATTCGTCTGTGGCCCCGAACGGGACCTCTTGCAGCTCGTCGGCTGGCTCTGGAGTGGAGCCGTTGCCCTCGGACCCGAGCTCGACGGCGTCGAGGGGGAAGACACCACCTCCGACGGTGGTCATGTAGCAGGACCGTGCCGCTTCTTGGTTGCCTCGGACGACACCGACCCCTTATGGGGTGGAGAATTTTAGCTTCAAGTGATAGGCCGACGGTACCGCCTGAAGGGAGCACAGCCTCAGTCGGCCAAGTATGGCGTTGTACGCCACCTTGACGTTCACCACCATGAAGTCCATAGACTCGGTCCGCTAGATAGGAACCGAGACTGCGGTGACATCGAGGGTCACGATCCCCTCTATGACGACAGGGACGCCAGAGAACCCGTGCAAGGTGTATCCGGTCGGTTTAAGCTTGCCTCTGGGCAGTTTGAGATTCTCGAAGGCTTCGAGAAAAAGGATGTTTACGGAGCTGCCGTTGTCGACGAGGATCCGGCGTACTTCACAATTAGCCATGTGGAGGCTAATGACGAGGGCGTCGCAATGGGGGAGGCGGACGCCCTCGAGGTCCTCTCCGGAGAAGGAGACGGGTACCATTTGCAACCGAGGTGAGGGGAGATTTTGGACAGCGTTCACTTCGCGGACGAAGGCTTTCTGAGAAGTATTCGACTCCCCCCATCGACCCCCCGTGGACACAATGCAGAATTGTCGGGGTTCCGGGTCCCTCGGGGTCGGGATCCCGACCCTGAATGAGGTTCGGAGTATGGTTCGGAGGCGAAGGCCTCCGGTTCCTGGTATCTCGCCCATCCCGTTGGTTCTCTCTTGTGAACTCCCAGAGGTACCCTCGTGAAATGAGGGCCTCGATTTCGTCTTTCAGGGCCCGACACTGGTCGGTTTCGTGCCCATGATCCCTATGGAAACGGCAGTAGAAGCGTTGGTCCCGCTTCTTGTTGTTGCTTGGTCGAGGGGGGAGCCGGACAAGGCCTTTGTCCTCGATTTCTAAGAGGATGGCAGACACGTTCTGCGTCAAGGGAGTGTATCTTTCGAAGCGAGGGACCGGAGGGACCCTCTTTGCGCCGGCCCCTTCTTTTGCTGCCTTCCTAGCGGGTTCGATCTCATCGACCCTGCGCTTGCCTTTTCCTACGACTTCTTTGCTGCCCTCTGGGTTTAGAGCTTCTTCAGCTCGAATGTATTTCTCGACTCGATTGAGAAGGTCGGGAAAGTCCAGAGGTGGGTTTTTTGCCAGGGATACCTTCAGCTGGTTGTGGCGGACATTGTGCCGGAAGGCGGCCGAGGCGACCCCGGCGTCGAGGGCAGAGACGGACCTTGCCTCGGTCGTGAATCTTTTGACGAAGTCACGGAGTGACTCCCCCTCCCTCTGGCGGAGGTCGAGCAGGGAGGCGCTCGTCCTCTCGGCTTTCCGGCTGGTGACGAAGTGGCCCAGGAAGCTGGCTTCCAGCTGATCGAACGAAAAGATTGAGCCTGGGGAGAATTTGGAGAACCATTCCCTGGCCGGGCTCCGGAGGGTAGCCGGAAAGGCTCGGCACAGCAGGGGATCCGAAGCGCTGTGAATCATCATGAGGGTCTTGAAGCCCTCCATGTGATCAGCTGGATCACCCTCGCCGTTGTAAGTCTCGAATTGCGGAGGCCGGAAGTTCCTGGGGATCTCCGCTTCTAAAATGTTGACAGAGAATGGCGGCCGGGAAGGCGCTCGGCCGAGGACGGGGTTTGTATTCCCGTCGCCGATGCGCTCGAGGCGATTCTCCATCTCAGTGAGGCGACGGAGTACCTGGTCTGCGTGCTCCGATGGAGGGGGCGGCGCGTGAGTGTAGCTCCTTCCTTCGCTCATTTGACGGGGTCAGTCGAGCGTTGCAGACCTTGGCGCTCCGTGAAGTGCCTCCATGATTTCGTCCCGAAAGCTTCGGAACTCGGCCCTTGTGACCGCGCCATGGTCGGAAGGGTCGGGTCGAGGCGTAGGAATTCGGCCGATGCGGCTGAGTGCCGACGGCCTGGAATGGTTCGGGGCCGAGTTGGAAGCGGTCCCTCCCCTGGCCTGACTAGCCCTTCGGTTCATAATGACCCGACGAAGGTCGGGTTGCTCGACGTGAGGTTCACCTTGCTGGGGTCCGAGGTTCGCCCCCGGGTTATTTGATCCTTGCCCTCCCGCGGGGGCGTCCTGATTAGGGGGCCCGTTCCGGTGGGAGGAAGAGGCCGATCTCCGAGCCCTGGGAGGCATTGGAGGGTGAGTGTCGGCGGCGAGGCTCGGACTGTCGTCCCTACCGAATAAGTAGATTTTCCCACAGACGGCGCCAACCTGATGCGGTTTGTTTTTGGATAGAGTGTGGATGCACCAGGTGTGAGTTCGGACTCTATTTGTAAGAGGGGAAGGGTTCGGTAGCGGACGGTGAGCTGTAGGCTCGCCTCAGCACTGGAGGAGCGGCTCGGATTGCCTCGCCTCGTGTACCTGCAGACGGTCTAGAAACACCGGGGTTTGTCCCGGTGGCAGACCCTCCGACGATCTAGTTAGTCTCTGTGAGAGAGTAGCAGTAACTAGGGTTTTGTGGAAGAAAGATTGATTACCTTTGAAGGTGGGTGAGGGTCTGGTATTTATAGATAATCCAACCGGGTTTGGATCCGCCTGGGGGCCGGGTCTGGACCCAAAAAGCTCGTGGGCCTGACGTGGCAAGAGGCCCAGGTGGTTTAGGGCAGACGTGGCAGTGCCCAGAGCGGTTTAGGGCTGACATGGCAAGAGCCCTAAGTGGCTTTGGAGCTGACATGGCAGATCGCAGGGGCCTTGTCTTTCTGGGAGGATCAGAGGGCCTAGGTTGCGCCAGGTCATCCCCCTTCCTTACTCGGTTGAGTGGAAGGCCCGTGGGACCGCCGAGGGTCGGAGACCGAGGGTCTCGACGGGCCGTCGGAACGGGGGGGGGGGGGGGGCTGGTTTCGTGGCGGTGAACTTAAGGCACGGCACCGAGCCTGTGGTGGTCCGGGGCCCAGCCGGCTTGTCTTGGAGCGAGAGCCATCCTGGGCCCCAGGTCATTTTTATCCTACCTCAGTATATATATATATATATAGAGAGAGAGAGAGAGAGAGAGAGAAATCCTTTCCGTTGTGCACTAGGCCGCCGTGTGCACTCGGCCTTCCCACCTTCGTATTGACTATCTGAACCGTTCATATTGATCTACACATCTAAATTAGTCTAAATATGTAAAATCAAATCATTTGAAATTCATTTGTCCGTCCATCATGTGACTATAAAAACCACAATTTTCATCCATACAATTTTGTAACACTTCAATGGATGGGCAAATAAATTTCAAATAATTTTATTTTACATAATTAGACTAATTTAGATGTGTAGATCAATGTGAACGATTCGGATCGTCAATACGAAGGCGGGAAGACCGAGTGCACACGGTGGCCTAGTGCACAACGAACAATCTCTCTCTCTCTCTCTCTCTCTCTCTCTCTCTCTCTCTCTCTCTCTCTCTATATATATATATATATATATATAGGGTAAAAGGGATATGAGCAACTTGCTCATTTAGTAAATGAGCAATTGATTATGTGGTATGTATGTGATACATTGGAAAACTAACATTTTTAAGGATTTTCCAATCACATGTAAGCCACATCATCAATTGCTTATTTACTAAATGAGCAAGTTGCTCATACCCCTTTTTTCCATATATATATACATATATATATATATATATATATATATATATATAGAGAGAGAGAGAGAGTCTTCTTCCGTTGCAAACGGGCCGGAACGGGTCTGTTCGCACAGACCCGTGCGAACTTCGATCTGGACCGTTGGATCAAAGATCCAACGGTCCAGATTTTTTAAATAAAATCTTGCCTTAACCCGTTGTTGGGAAGAACGGGTTAAGGCAAAATTTTCTTTAAAAACATTGCCTTAACCCGTCCTTCCCAAGAACGGGTTAAGGTTATCTATATTCATTTTTATTGACATACAGTTCTTCTTCTTCGGCGATATCTTTTCGCCCCTTCTTCTTTCTTCGACGAACCCAATCCAACGGGAAAAAAAACCCTAGCTCCGACATCTCCGTCCGCTCTCCCTCTTCTCTCCCAACTCCGAAGATCGAAACCCTACTCTTTGTGGAAGTCGAACTCCGACGATCGAAACCCTAGCTCCGAAGTCGAGCTTTGATCGAAACCTTACTCCTCCGAATCGATTGTTTGGCTTGATTTGGACCTATCTTGTAAGGTATACACTATTTCTTTACCTCAATAATCTACATTTGTATTGTTTTTTTGAATTTGAGTGTAGTAAATTATTTAGAAATTGGGAAAAAAATTATATGCGTTAGTAAATTTTAGATGCAGAATCGGGTTGACTTCAAGTATATTCAATTGCCGAATTATGTTGCTTGCGTTAGTAATTTGTAGACTTAGAATTGTATATACGAAATTAGTTAGAAACTTTTCAGTGCGGTTATGGTTGAAAACCCTGCAAACGATCGTAAAAAAATACGAAACTTTCCGAGTAGGTTCGTCTCACGTAGTACAAGCCACACCAACTTATAGAAGTGAGTTTCGACTCACGGTTCGAGAGATACGGCCGCGTATCGCTTTCAGTTGAAAAAAATCAAGTAAAGCGGTACACGGCCGTATCTCCCGAACCGTGACTCGAAACTCGCTTGTACAAGTTCGGGTGGCTTGCCCTACGTGAATTCGACCAAGTCGAAAAGTTTTATAATTTTGGGATGCCGTTTGCGTGGTTTTTGCGCGGTTTTCTCAACTTCTTCGCATGATAGTTTTTTGACTTAGAATTTTGTAAGTGCGGTTAGATTAGATTAGAAAACCCTTCAAACGACCTCCAAAAATTTTGAAACTTTGCTAGTTGGTTGGTGTCCCCTATGAGAAGCCAACCCAAGTTGTAGAATTGAGTTTCGACTCACGGTTCGAGAGATACGGCCGCATATTGCTTTTGGTTGGAAAAAAGCGGTAGACGGCCGTATCTCGCAAAGCGTGACTCGAAACTCGCTTCTACAAGTTCGGGTGGCTTGCCCTACGTGAATCCGACCAAGTCGGAAAGTTTTAAAATTTTCGGATGCCGTTTGTGCGGTTTTCTCAACTTCCTCGCATTACAAGTTATAGACTTAGAATTTTCTAAGTGCGGGTAGATTAGAAAACCCTTCAAACGACCTCCAAAAAATACGAAACCTTGCGAGTTGGTTGGTGTTACCTACGAGAAGCCAAACCAATGTGTAGAAGTGAGTTTCGACTCACGGTTCGAGAGATACGGCCGCGTATCGCTTTCGGTTGGAAAAAATTATTATAAAGCGGTATACGGTCGTATCTCGCAAACCGAGAGTCGAAACTCACTTCTACAAGTTCGGGTGGCTTGCCCTACGTGAATTCGACCAAGTCGGAAAGTTTTAAAATTTTCGGATGCCGTTTGTGAGGTTTTGCTTCAATTGCTCAAATGAGAAGTTTTTGACTTAGAATTTTTTAAAAAACGGGCCGATTAGAAAACACTTCAAACTACTTCCAAAAAATACGAAACTTTGCGAGTTGGTTGGTGTTCCCTATGAGAAGTGACCCGAAGTTGTAGAAGTGAATTTTGACTCATGGTCCGAGAGATACGACCGCGTATCGGTTTTGGTTGGAAAAAAACAACTAAAGCCGGTACACGGCCATGTCTCGCAAACCGTGACTCGAAACTCGCTTCTACAAGTTCGGGTGGCTTGCCCTACGTGAATCCGACCTAGTCGGAAAGTTTTATAATTTTCGGGTGCCGTTTGCGCGGTTTTCTCAACTTCTCTGCATGTGAATTTTTTGACTTAGAATTTTGTAAGTGCAGTTAGAGTTTAAAATACTTCAAACCACCTCCAAAAAATACAGAACTTTGCAAGTTGGTTGGTGTCCCCTATGAGAAGCCAACCCAAGTTGTAGAAGCGAGTTTCGACTCACGGTTCGAGAGATACGGCCGCGTATCACTTTCGGTTGAAAAAAAACTCAAATTAAGTGATACACGGCCGTATTTCTGGAACCGTTAGTAGAAACTGACTTGTACAAGTTGTGGTGCCTTGCGCACTTATAAAAATACCAAATACAACGGTTTTGTACCCCTAACTGTTCTCCTTTTCACGGTTTCTTAGGTATAGACAGTTTCGAAGGAAGTTCTGTTGCCGAAGATAAATTTGTTCGTGCACAACAAATTGGCGAGTATCTTCCTCATGTTGAAGAGCACCTAAAACCGAAGATTGGTATGACATTTCCCACTCTTGAGGATGCGAAAAAATTTTATTCATCATATTGCAAATGTGCGGGATTCTCTATGCGTAAGGGTGGAAATAAATATAAGGAAAATGATGTAGTGGATAAATTATACGTTTGTAATAAAGCCGGGGAGTCACCGAATAGCCATAATGAAACTAGACGAGGTACAACTTCTAGAACGGGTTGCAAAGCTTTCGTCCATGTCAAACTAAACCCACAAAGTAATTCACAAAGTAATTCGTGGATTCTTTATTCGTTAAATGAAGCACACAATCACGAATTTACTTCACCCGGTAGACGTCACTTGCTACCTCGAAACCGTGAATTGACTAAGACAGATAAAAATGTAATTGGTCAACTTACCGAAGCTAATGTCCTTTTATGCAAACAAATGCTATTCTTTGAAGGTGCAAGTGGAGGTAATGAGAAAATTGGATTCACCGAAACCGATGTAAGAAATCTCAGAAGAGACGTGATGGAGGGTTTAAAAAGACACAACGGACAAATGCTACTTGAGTTTTTTGAATCCAAAAAGGAGACCGATCTCTTATTCTATTTTGATTACCAATGTGATCCCGAAGGGCGATTGTCACATTGTATCTGGGTGGATGGTATCGCTAGAAAGAATTACGAAGTATTTGGGGATGTTCTCTGCTTTGACGCTACCTACAACACAAACCGATACGGGATGTTGTTCGTACCATTTGTTGGATTCAACCATCATTGGCAATCAATATTCCTAGGTTGTGGGTTCATCCCCAATGAGAAGACATCCTCATTTGAGTGGTTCTTTGAAAAGTGGCGTGCTGCAATGCCATGTGATCCGATCAACATCGTGACAGATGAGGATCGTGGGATAACTTCTGCAATTTCCAAAGTTTTCCCAATCACGTCACATAGATATTGCATTTGGCATATTTTGGATAAGCTACCGCATGAAGTTTGAATGCCGAATAACGTTGATGAGTTCAGGGATGCTTTGAAGACTATCATTTATACACCGGAATTTAAAACAGAATTCGAACAGAAGTGGAAAAATTTGATCTCCCAGTACAAACTGGAGAATAACAAATGGTTGAAGGAAAAATTTGAGATCCGCAAAAAATGGGCCTCTGTGTACGCAAGAGACTCATTTTGGGGGGGCATATTGAGTACCCAACGTAGCGAATCGCTACATTCATCCTTGAAGCACCATACTCATAAAAAGTACTCACTACATGAATTTGCCGTCATCTTTGACCGACTCTTAGTAAAACAAAGACACGATGAACTTAAAGAAACACATCGTAATCGCAAGGAGCGACCAAAATCGAAGACCGAATGGGCATTGGAGTCACAAATGGCAGGGACATACACTTTGAAGATTTTCTACAAATTTCAACAAGAAGTTGTCAAAAGCTTATTACTTAATGTGAGTTTAATTGCGAGTATGGATACACCGGATAGTGCAGCTTATTCTGTAACAGTTTGTGGAAATTCAGAACCGGGGAGGGTGATTTCTTATTGTAAAATCACTGAAATTGCTAAATGCCCTTGTTCCATGTACTACTTCGTAGGCATTCCCTGCAAACATCTACTGGCAGTTATTCGGTTCGCAGATCACACCGCACTACCCGAGCAATATATTTGTAGGCGATGGACCAGGGATCAACTGAAGAGAAGCAGTATACCGGTTCCCAATAGTATGGGCGATAATTTTGCCTCGCGTTATTGTGAACTGAGTATGCACTCAAGACATTTGGTCGATCTTGGTTGTTCTTCAGAGTGAGGATACAAGTACATGCTTGACCACATACTGAAGAAAATTGAAGGCTTTGCTAAGATTGAGTCAGTGAACAGCACACCACACGAAGGTAGCGCACAGCCTGAGAGTGGTGGACATGCACATGCACATGCGCATGTAGGTGACCCTGTACAGTGCACCACAAAGGGGAGGCCTAAAGGGAAACGGTTGAAGTCTGTAAGAGAAGGTCAAAAAACGAAGAGGCCAAGACTTTGCAGGACATGCCTTCGTGTCATAGGTCACGATTCACGGAATTGCCCAAAAAATGTAGCAAGGTATTATATCAGAGATTTTGTATTTGTTAATTGGACTCAATGAATGTTAATTTGGTCGGTACTAACTCATTCTTCTTCCTTATTTAGTGGATCGGTGGGGAATGAAGAAGCTCCAAACGCTGTAAAGAGTGATGATGACGAAGGCGAAGGTTCGTGCTAGGGGGTTTTAAGTACTTAAATATGTATGTCATATCAAAATTTCAAAATAATCACCGAATAATTGCTGAATTTTATATTTATTCGTGCAGATATTTATTAATTTTGACTGGATTGTTAACTTTTTTTTTTTGGTGTAGGTCCGGAATGAAACAAAAAAAACGCGCCCAATGGAAAGAAGCAATGCGTTGAAAAATTTGTTGCTTTTGGATTGTATATATATGTGGATAATTGACGTAGGCTTGTTTGGTACAAGTAAATTAATGATGTATTTAATCAGAATGTAATCTCAGTATGTCAGTTTATTTTGTGTATTTGTGAACAAAAATATGTTATTATGGATTTTGACCAGATATTTGGGTAGTGAATGCTTATTTATGTCGAAAAATGTGAAATTGGTAGATGTGTGCAATTTGGGGAACTCGTTCTGTTTGTGAATTTTGTGTTAATGAAAATTATCTGCATGCCGATGTGAACAGATTTGTTATGTGTGTTGGAGATTGTGTATTTTGTGGATGATATATCTATATTGTGGAAAATTGTGAAAATGTATGCAGTATTCACAAGAAGAGATGCTGCCAGATACTGTATACCTTAACCCGTTATTGGGGATAACGGGTTAAGATAACGTAACACGTCATCCTCAATAACGGGTTAAGGAGATAGATATTGGCAGTCCTTAACCAATACTTCACATATAGGGGTTTTAGTTCGGCCAATATCTCTCCACTTAACCCGTCATTGGCGTTGACGATTTATATCCCATAAACCGTTATTGGGGATGACGGGTTAGGTTAAGAATTTCTTACAGTGCTTTCAACTTTGTGAACTATATCTTCTTTTGTTGATACATATACATATTTGTTCATTCTCCGCTTAAAAATATGTATGTTAACTTTCGCGGGTGTTGGATATATCTTCTTTTGTTGATACATATACAAATCTATTCATTCACAACAAGCCATTTGCAAAACCAAATTTATTCATATAAAGGAACATTACAAACTGGCAATAACATATTGTTCGAAGAAACATAGAAAATTGTACATGATCCGCATGCTAGTTGACATTACAAAGTCATCCTTTGATACTCTACTCCTAAATTGAAATTAATTTAGTATACAAGTACATGCTTGCTTTCTTCTCGAAGTGGAAGGAAGGACTGCTGACTCTGCCTTTTTTTGAATGCATAAGTAGCCAGTTGTACCCCCTGCATACAATTTCGTTCACTACTATTACACAGAGGTAAAAATTCTCCGCTTCGTCGGATTGAGTAGTAGTGGGTGTTACCGTATATTCAAAGTACTTAACAACTTCTTGACACGCACTCCTCATATTCGTACTATTTGTTGCACGATTGTGAGGTGTGCATGCCAAGAAGCTGAAAAGTACCATGAATACACTGTGACACCCACCACTACTTCGTCCGACGAAAGCAGAGAATTTTTACACTCTGTATAACAATAGAGAACGAATGTGTATGAAAGGCGGACAATTGCTACTTATGCAAACACATCTAAAAGCTAAAAAAATAGAAGACTAAGAGAAACACTGTGGAAAAAAAAGGCAGAGCCGGCGGCCCTCCCTACCCCTTGAGAGAAACCGAGCATGCACTTGTACACTGAAACAAGTCTCTCTACTCCTGCATCTGCATACACAAGAACAATTGTAGGCGACCATCTTTGAACTCAAATTTCTTCTACAACTCAAACTTCTTCCTCCCTATTAGGAAGAAAAAAGAGGTCTTGAAGAAAAGAAGAGAACATTGATTCCTCATATTTTTGAAGAGAAGAAGAGAAAATTGAAGCCTCTCATTTGAGTTCTCTTGAAGAGAAGAAGAGAAGACTCATTTGAGTTATGAGTCCAACTTTCTCAGTTATAGGCTAGGAAAAAGAAGGAGGGGAGCATGATATGATAGCCCACTTGGGTTTCTCACTGCTCATCAATAGGTAATGGATCTGGATCAACACAAGGAGAATGAGAAGACAAGGAATACTCAAACATGGAGAAGAAGAAGACAATAAGGAAAAACCTGTTAGTCAACAAAGACATGATACAAGTCTCAAAAAAAGAACAGCAAGGACAGCAATTGTCTCAAAATGTACAGTCGATGTCTGTAAATTACACCTGGTTAACCCGTTGTTGGTGACAACGGATTAATTACACTTAACCCGTTGGTACCAAGAACGGGTTAAGTGTACTTGATCATGTTCCAGAACTTGGTCTGTACATGATGAACCACTGCCAATCTTTGTCAATGTAACCCGTTGTTACGGATAACCGGTTACGTTAACGAAGACTGTTATCACCAACGACGGGTTAAGCACACTTATATTTGCAGAAGTTTATGGCTACTTGCATAAGTAGATGGCGAAATATACGTTAACGTAATCCGTTATAGACGATAACGGGTTAAGTACTTGCAACCTGTTATCGTTAATAACGGGTTAAGTGTACCTATATCGGTAGTACTCATAATTATTAACTCGCATGTAAAAATGTGTAAACAAGTTTATGAATATAACTTATAGTTCACTTAATGAAAACAATTTATGATAAATTATTCATTAAATACGTTAATATTTGTAGCTGGGAGATGATAGGTAATAAGTTTTCCATAAAGAGTTTATAGATATTTAAGTTCTATCATTAATCACATACGCCTCTCCACTCTTTACGTACATTGTCTTCTGAACTCTACAAAATAGACAGTCATATGTATGTTCTCTGCTTTTTTATATATATTTTTAATTCCATTTCTAGCCACGTAACTAACCAATATAAAATTGATATCATCAAATGAATATTAAAATTAACACAAATTAATTTGTATTTTGGTTCATAAAAAACAATAAAAAAATGTTGTAGGTTAGGGTTAGGGTTAGTCTAGGGTTAGTAGGTTAGGGTTAGGGGTTAGGGTTAGGGTTAATGTAGCGTTAGACTCTCCACTCTTTTTCTCTTCGTAGTAGAACAAGTTCAATATGAGAAAAACCTAAAGTACATAGCCAAATGTAGATCCCCACATGTAGCCTATATATTGGCTACATCCACATGTAGATCCCCAAATGTAAAGTCTCCACTCTTTTTCCCATATCGAAGTGTCTGCTTTGAGATTGAGTTCTGCTTGTTTAGCTTGTTGTGGGGGAAAAAATCACATGTAGATCCCACATGTATCCTATATGGGGGAAAAACCACATGTAGTCTATATGGGGGGAAAACCACATGTAGATAGATCCCACATGTAGTCTATATGGGGGAAAAACCACATGTAGATCCCCACATGTAGCCTATGTATGAGAAAAACCATATGTAGATCTCCTAATGAGGAATGGGTACATGAGGGATGAAACGGTAGAATCTCTGCTACAACTTAAAGTTTGTGAGACTGATAAACATGTTAGTGTTCCATATATCTTATAATGCCCTTCAGCGGGATAGATCTAATTACTTGGCTAACAAAAATTGCATGTTAAGATTCATTTATCTGGGAATTTAGAACGGCCCATTAATGTACAACAAGTTAACGACTTGTAGAACAAGTTAAGATTATTACCATGTTGTACATGTGGTTCCACATGTTGCAAAGTAAAATCTACAAGAAAAAAACACATGTACATCCCCACATGTGCCGGCATCCCTAATGGAAAAGCCTAACCAGATGCGTCACGTGATCCGCATCACGTCATCAGATGAGATTAATTGGCCATCAAGAACTGGATCTGTACATAGAATTTTTTCCATATATAAGCTACATGTGGAGATGTACATGTGGTTATGTAGTTTAGTTTTTTTTCCATATTGAAGTGTCTGCAATAATAGTAGGCGGGTGCTGAGTTATGCTTGTTTAACTTGGTGCTTTTTCCCACTTAGCTGTATGTTCAAATTTTTCTGGATTGTGGTGGTCACTTGGCTTAGATGACAACACCACTTCTTCGGTGGAGACAACATGTAGATTCCCACATGTAGCCTATATGGGGAAAAACCACATGTAGATCCCCACATATAGCCTGTATGGGGGAAAAACTACATGTGGATCCCACATGTAGCCTGCATGGGGGAAAAACCGCATGTAGAATCCCACATGTAGCCTATATAGGGAAAAAACCACATGTAGATCCCACATGTAGCCTATTTGGGGGAAAAACCACATGTAGATCCCCACATGTAGCCTATATGGGGGAAAAACCGCATGTAGAATCCCACATGTAGTCTATATGGGAAAAAAACCACATGTAGATCCCACATGTAGCCTATATGGGGGAAAAACCACATGTAGATCCCCACATGTAGCCTATATGGAGAAAAAACCACATGTAGATCCCACATGTAGCTTATATGGGAGAAAAACCACATGTAGATCCCCACATCCACGTACAAAAAGACCAATACAGATTTGGATCAACTGTGATGATGATGGTATTCCTAATGGAAAAGTACCTCTGCGTTATTAGAACGCAATGCCACCAGATATAATTACTTAGCTAACAAGAACTGGATCTGATCACATGTGGGGGCACAAGTTCACATGTAGTAGCACAATAAAGACATGTGGGGGAAGATATATTTGATTAGCCCTGATTTGAACCTTCAATTTGATTGACTGATGGATGGATGGATTCATTAGTCTGGAAATTTAGAACGGCCTGTTAATGTACTACAAGTAAACGACTCGTACTACAAATTAAGATACTTGCCATGTTTTACATGTGGTTCCACATGTTGCAAAGTCAAATATAAATGTGGGGATCCAAAAATATGAACCTAATTAATCAAAACAAAAAACATACACTCACCAATAACCCTATCTTAACCTAACCCTAACCCTAACCCGACACTAACCCTATCTTAACCTAACCCTAACCCTAACCCTTGGTACAAAAATCTCGTAATTTAATTTTTTAACTTTCACAACACTTATTATGGTAACAAATTTATAGTGGTTAGTTACGAGGTAGTAAATGGAAATTAATAAAAATTATATACAATTTATGGGCATATTAATGTCACCTTGCACAGTTCAGGAGACAATTCTCGCAAAGAGTGAAGAGAAATTTGTGGAAAGGATAAAAACATCTTCTTACTTAACCCGTTATTGAGGATAACGGGTTAATTGTTCTTAACCCGTTATTCTCAATAACGGGTTAAGCTGAGTTATTTTGGCAGAACTTTGTCAACTAAAAACCTGGGATTAAAAATCGTCTGGCATTATATGTGTTCTTATCTCGTCATTTTCGATAACAGGTTATGTGAGCTTAATCCATTATTGACAATAACGGAGTAAGTTTACCTATTTTGGCAGATCTATATCATGTACAGACCTGAGATTAAAAAACTTCGGCTAATATATGTCTTCTTAACTCATTATCCACAATAACGGGTTAGGTACAACTAACCCGTTATTGACAATAACGTTTTAAGTTTACCTATTTTGGCAGAACTATATCATGTACAGGCCAGTAGGTTAAAAAACTTCGGTCAATATATGTCTACGTAACCCGTTATTGTCGATGACGGATTAGGTGTAGGTAATCCGTTATCTACAATGACGGGTTAGGTAGGGATATTTCGGCCCAATCAGTACAGGTGTCTTGGTGAAAAATACAACCTCAGAACAACTCACAAGAATACTGAAACTGAGTTCACAACAATACAACCTCACAAAAACAATTCATAGCACAAGAGTTGAGAACTCAGTTCACAACAATACAACTACATATATATAGCGGTAACCACAGCAATACAGAAATCCATGTTCCCAACAATATATATGTGAAGTTCAAAAATAGGACATTCATTAGCCAATACTTAATTAATTGAAATGAATTCAATTTTCAAAAATTTACACCAAAATTATACATATCAAGTTGCACATGTCCAAAAATACAAAAATTACAAATGAAGGCGTTCTCCACTTTGGCTTGCACACCATGCCCGGTATTCACCTACAACAATTTATCAACATAGAAACAAACAATACGTTAGTTAATGCAATAACAAAATCACCAACCAAAAGATACGCTATTACAGAGTATTAGAGACTACCCTCTACGACCACGCGGCTTGCAACCGCTAGGTGTGAATTGATCGGAAGGGTTCCGCTTCCTTTGAGGATTTCGCCGTCTGCCTTGTGTCTGGAGAGAATCAGGGTCATCCGACGACTGTTCCTCATGAACATCTTCGGAATTTGGCTCGGCGATGCGAATTCCCCTACTCACAGTTTGTTTTCGCCTAAAACCTGTTGATGGCAAGTTAGCTTTCAAATAGGCCTCAACTTGTAGACCTTCACCTGCGTCCTCCAGAGTACGACGGCACGGGGCTAGCATCTCCCAGATTACCTCCTTGAAGCTCTCGAGTATCCTAGTCTTCAAGACGCGAGCAGCTATTCGAACAACCTCCCATGCGTTTTCCAGCTACAGTTGGTGAAAAATTCCAATTTAAACATCATTCATAATTAGCGACATCAATTAAATACAGTACATGCATACAAACTATATGAAATTTGACTGACCGTTTTTCGATATGTCTCAGCCCTTGGTTGGTACATCGGCTGGGAGGGAGGAATATGCTGGAGTTGGTTCTGCCTGGGTAGGGGGAATGGGAAGGTGCACACCAGCTGGTACGGCGGCCTTTGGAGAAACATACAACCGGATTATTCGCTTGTACCACATCATGTATGCCTGCTGGAGGGAGCCATCATATGGTATCGCGACGTACATCATATCCGGTGTCATTTGCCGTCGCATGGTGTTCCAGTTGGCTTCGTGGTAACGATGGTAATCAGTCCAATCGAAGTTGGGCACCCGTCCCGTTCCCCTGACCTCGTGCAACTTTTTATCATAAGACTTGACATCGGGAATCTTCTGTTGATATCCGAATTTCCGCAAGACTCTGTCAGGATACTGGAACTCCACAACTCTAAAATTCACAAGAGGTGCAGCCGTCAACCAAAGGGATCTGTCTAGGCAGACTGGAGGAACCCGTTGCAACCTGTCGGCCGAGTACGGTTCCCAATTGACGAACTCGTCCCGCAGGTTGTCTAGCTCATCTCTGTAGTAGGTTAGAGATTGGCGTGGGTTATCGACCCACGTGTGCCGACCCGTCCAATATGCTCCTAGAGGAGGTAACAACTCCGCTACACCCGGGTCGGCCAACCAATCCGGTGTAAGCTCAACAATATGGGGACGTCCTATGTGGATGCGTTCCCAACTCCAAATCTGCAGTAGCACCATTGGGCCACCCATCTGTACGCTACCTAAAGAACATGTGCACAAATTCCTATATAGTAGCGCCAGTGCCGCACTCTCCCAACTAAAACAACCCGCATACCGGAAATCCTCCAACAACCGTAGGTACATTAGCGGCACGGTTGATCCGGATGAGTTCGGGAAGATAAATCCCCCTATCAAACTGAAAATGTATGCACGTGCATAGTACGTCAGGGTTTGCTCGTCCGAATCGGGGGCCAAATATTCCTCCTCGAACTGAAATTTTAACCAGCTGATGTACAGTGATTTACCATCGAACGTTTCAGCCATCACTTCTTCCTCCGTTTTATCTTTCGCAGCTTCTATTTGTTCAGACAATAAATCTTCATCAAAATTTGCGGGTACATTTTCGCGGATTTCTTTTTCAACGGCCTCTTTTTTTTCGTTAACTATCAACTGCAGGTCGATGCCGAGTAAATCACGAACAACTTCAACTCGATCGAAGTCCATGTTCCCCGTCACGGCAACCCCATCTACCGGTAGTCCAGTTATCATTGCCACATCTTGTAGGGTCACAGTCATCTCACCCACTGGTAGGTGGAATGTGTGGGTCTCCGGCCTCCATCGCTCGACCAGAGCTGTAAGGAGTGGCCGATCTAGCATAACTGAGTGAATGAATCTAGCTCCGTAGAAATCGGCCTCCACCACATACGGCGTGATACGGGGGTCGAAAGGAAGAACTGTGTGCTTCCGGAAATTACATTTTTTATCGGACCCATTCCACACGGCTTCGGATCGGTGTTTGGGTTGCAAGGTGAGTATGCTTCTGTCCACGGGTCCGGGTGATGTAACGGGAACCGAGGACGACGCACCTGCCTCAGCAGATGTGGATTGACGGCCACCAACCTACACGAATAAATATAACAAATGTTATTATTGAGATAATGTTACATATTCGTATTTAAAACCAATAATAATAATCAATCTTACCTTAGTAATTGGTGCGCCACTAGTGCTTTCGGACGGGATTCTCGGTTGCCTTGTTCTTGCCATTTATCTATCTGCCAAAAAATTTAAAATATGGTTGGTACGAATGACAACAAAACAAACATACCGAGATTGTAGGGAAAAACACACGAATGAAAACCAAAAAAGGACTGAATGTGAAATTGGTTGAATTCACGTAGCATAAGTCATCCCAAATTGTGAAAGTGAGTTTCAAATCTCGGTTGAAGAGATACGGGCGTGTAAGATGGTTTAGGTGGTAAAAAACCCAAATAAACCGATACACGGCCGTATATCTCAAACCGTAATACCAAACCCACTTCTACATGTTGAGGTGGGTTGTGTTTGAGTGAGATCAACCAACTCGCAAAGTTTTGTATTTTTTGGACGACGTTTGAAGTGTTTTCAACTCTAACCGCACCAAAATATTGAAAGTCTAAAACTTGTAATGCGAGGAAGTTGAGAAAACCACACAAACGACATCCGAAAATTTTAAAACTTTCCGACTTGGTCGGATTCACGTAGGGCAAGCCACCCGAACTTGTAGAAGCTAGTTTCGAGTCACGGTTTGCGAGATACGGCCGTCTACCGCTTCACTTGGTTTTTTTCCAACCAAAAGCGATACGCGGCCGTATCTCTCGAACCGTGAGTCGAAACTCACTTCTACAAGTTGGTTTGGCTTCTCGTAGGTAACACCAACCAACTCGCAAGGTTTCGTATTTTTTGGAGGTCGTTTGAAGGGTTTTCTAATCTACCCGCACTTAGAAAATTCTAAGTCTGAAACTTGTAATGCGAGGAAGTTGAGAAAACTGCACAAATGGCATTCGAAAATTTTAATACTTTTCGATTTGGTCGGATTCACATAGGGCAAGCCACCCGAACTTGTAGAAGCCAGTTTCGAGTCACAGTTTGCGAGATACGGCCGTCTACCGCTTTACTTGGTTTTTTTCCAACTAAAAGCGATACGCGGCCGTATCTCTCGAACTGTGAGTCGAAACTCACTTCTACAAGTTGGTTTGGCTTCTCGTAGGTAACACCAACCAACTCGCAAGGTTTCGTATTTTTTGGAGGTCGTTTGAAGGGTTTTCTAATCTATCCGCACTTAGAAAATTCTAAGTCTGAAACTTGTAATGCGAGGAAGTTGAGAAAACCGCACAAACGGCATCCGAAAATTTTAATACTTTCCGACTTGGTCGGATTCACGTAGGGCAAGCCACCCGAACTTGTAGAAGCGAGTTTCGAGTCACGGTTTGCGAAATACGGTCGTCTACCGCTTTGCTTGGTTTTTTTCCAACCAAAAGCGATACGCGGCCGTATCTCTCAAACCGTGAGTCGAAACTCACTTCTACAAGTTGGTTTGGCTTCTCGTAGAGGACACCAACCAACTCGCAAAGTTTCGTATTTTTTGGAGGTCGTTTGAAGGGTTTTCTAATCTACCCGCACTTAGAAAATTCTAAGTCTATAACTTGTAATGCGAGGAAGTTGAGAAAACCGCACAAACGGCATCCGAAAATTTTAAAACTTTTCGACTTGGTCGGATTCACATAGGGCAAGCCACCCAAACTTGTAGAAGCGAGTTTCGGGTCACGGTTTGCGAGATACGGCCGTCTACCGCTTTGCTTGGTTTTTTTCCAACCAAAAGCGATACGCGGCCGTATCTCTCGAACCGTGAGTCGAAACTCAATTCTACAACTTGGGTTGGCTTCTCATAGGGGACACCAACCAACTAGCAAAGTTTCAAAATTTTTGGAGGTCGTTTGAAGGGTTTTCTAATCTAATATAACCGCACTTACAAAATTCTAAGTCAAAAAACTATCATGCGAAGAAGTTGAGAAAACCGCGCAAACGGCATCCCAAAATTATAAAACTTTCCAACTTGGTCGAATTCACGTAGGGCAAGCCACCCGAACTTGTAGAAGCGAGTTTCGAGTCACGGTTCGGGAGATACGGCCGTGTACCGCTTTACTTGATTTTTTTCAACCAAAAGCGATACGCGGTCGTATCTCTCGAACCGTGAGTCGAAACTCACTTCTACAAGTTGGTGTGGCTTGTACTATGTAAGACGAACCTACTCGGAAAGTTTCGTATTTTTTTACGGTCGTTTGCAGGGTTTTCAACCATAACCGCACTGAAAAGTTTCTAACTAATTTCGTATATACAATTCTAATTCTACAAATTACTAACGCAAGCAACATAATTCGGCAATTGAATATACTTGAAGTCAACCCGATTCTACATCTAAAATCTACTAACGCATATAATTTTTTTCCCAATTTCTAAATAATTTACTACACACAAATTCAAAAAAATAATACAAATGTAGATTATTGAGGTAAAGAAATAGTGTATACCTTACAAGATAGGTCCAAATCAAGCCAAACAATCGATTCGGAGGAGTATGGTTTCGATCAAAGCTCGACTTCGGAGCTAGGGTTTCGATCGTCGGAGTTCGACTTCCACAAAGAGTAGGGTTTCGATCTTCGGAGTTGGGAGAGAAGAGGGAGAGCGGACGGAGATGTCGGAGCTAGGGTTTTTTTTCCCGTTGGGTTGGGTTCGTCGAAGAAAGAAGAAGGGGCAAAAAGATATCGCCGAAGAAGACGAACTGTATGTCAATAAAAATGAATATAGATAGCCTTAACCCGTTCTTGGGAAGGACGGGTTAAGGCTATGTTTTTTAATAAAATTTTGCCTTAACCCATTCTTCCCAACAACGGGTTAAGGCAAGATTTTATTAAAAAAATTTGGACCGTTGGATCTTTGATCCAACGGTCCAGATCGAAGTTCGCACGGGTCTGTGCGAACAGACCCGTTCCGGCCCGTTTGCAACGAAAGAAGCCTCATATATATATATATATATATATATATATATATATATATATATATATATATAGAGAGAGAGAGAGAGAGAGAGAGAGAGAGAGAGAGGTTTGCTCCATTGAAAACGGGTTTGTTTTCAATGGGCATGAAAACAGCGATCTGAGCCGTTGGATCGCTTTTGATCGTGATCAACGGCTCAGATCGCTGCCACTCAGATCTAAGCAGAGCTTCTAATAAGAGCGGAGGGGTATTTTGATAATTTCACGCCAGAAACGCTTCATACTTAGCGTTATTTAGCGTGAATTTTTTTTGTCGAAAAAAACACTTAGGCCGTTGTTTTTTGTTTTAAAAAAAAAAATCAACCTAGGGAACAACGGCCTAGGTATGTACAAGTGTTTTTCCAAATACTTGTACATACTCAGATCTCCATCACCCTCACTTCTTCGACCACACACACACACTCTCTCTCTCTCTTTCTCTCTCTGGAGCTCGCAAAACCCATTCCCAAAATCCTAGCTTTCTCTCTCTCGATCTGAAAATCCTAGCTCTCTCTTGCTCATTGCTTCTCACTCAATCTCTTCCTCTTCTCACACTTTTGCCCTCTTGCTTTGAAGATTCCGAATACAAAAAAATCCTAACCCATACGAAATCTCCCAAACCCTAAAATTTGTAGTTGAATCCCAGCAGGTAGTTCTGTATTCAGAGAGATGTTCAAACGTGTAATAATCTTGTACCAATCCATGTACTTCATTTGCTGTGTGCCATCGTACGGGGGAACTTGGTCAATTACGAGTTCAAACCGTCGCTCATTCCAATCTGCAACATGAGCATGGTGGAAATCTGCCCAATCATAGGTAGGCATACGACCAGTACCCCTAACAACGTGTAACTCAAAGTTGTATAGGTTTTCGCTTAGTTCGGGCACATTTTGTTGAAGACCGAATTGCCAAAGGACTCTATCTGACCGCGGATGCTCCACTGTACCAAAGTTGATGGTGGAGCCGTCGTCATCCACAACTGCGACCCGGTCGGGCACACCGGTGGTAGTCTTCCCACCCACTTAGGTGTATACGGCATCCAAATCACGAACTCTACTTATAATTGGTAGAGTTCGTCTCTGTAGTAAGTTAGTACACCTTTTAGGTTGTGTTTATAACTCCGTTTACCTGCCCAATATATACCTAAAGGTGCTAACATATCCACATTGGGTGCATCGGCCATCCAACCGTCCGCCGGTCTTGTAATTCGGGGACGACCCAAGTGTAGACGCTCCCATGACCAAATCTGTAACAAGATCATCGGACCAGTCATCTCAGTTCCATCTAGCGCTATGAAACACAACGTCCTGTACAACGTTGCTAACGCGCAGCTTCCCCAGCTGTACCGGCCGGCTAAGCCTAGGTCGGCGAGCAATCGTAGATACATAAGCAGTACGGTATCTCCAGATGAGTTAAACAAGATAACCCCTCCAAGCACCATTAGAATGTACGCTCTGGTGTAGCACTGCACTTCGTGGTCAGTCGATTGCTCAGTCAACCTCTCTTCAAAATAATCCTTCAACCAAGCTAGTCGGATTAATTGTCCGACAAAAATAAGCCTATCTTCCTCAGCCTCTTCATTAAACTCTATACCGAGGAGTTCATTGCACAACTCTCTTATCAAAATTTATATTACCTGTCATGGCCATCCCATCTATTGGAAGACCGGAGATCATCGCTATATCCTGTAGCGTCACCGTCATCTCTCCGACCGGTAGATGGAAGGTGTGTCTTTGGCCTCCATCACTCGACAAGAGCTGCAAGAAGTGCTCGGTCGAGTTTCACCTGACCCATCATACTGATTCCGTAGAAACCGGCCTGAACTAGGTACTCGACGGTACGTGGGTGCACCATCATAGTCTCGTGAGTGCGGAAATTACACCTCCGTGTCGTCCCACCCCACACTGCCTCAAATCTGTGGCGGTCTTGCAAAGTGAGCACATCTTTATATAATGGTCCTAGACCTCGTTTTGTTGCCGAAGAGGATGCACCAACCTACACTAACACAACAAATTATTATTAGTGTAGTAACAATACCACTTTATACAAAATTCACAATAAAAATTAATAGTTCTCTTACTTCTGTGGTTTGCCCCGACCACTAACAGATGGCCTTCCGGTTCCCCTCGTTCTAACCATTTTTTTGTAAGAAAGTTTGCATATATAAAACAATTTGTTAACAAAAAATTGGCATATATATAGATACGAAACAAAATACGTGAGAAAACCATACAAACAACTTTCAAAATACCAAACTTTGCGATTGGGTCTAAATTGCCGCACACAAGCCAACGCAACTTGTAGAAGCGAGTTTGGACTAACGATCTTCAAGATACGGTCGTGTATCGCTTTCACTCTTAAAAAAAGAGCGCAATGCGATCCACGAAAGCATATAGTAAACCGTGGGTGAGAACTCGCAACTATAAGTTGCTTTGGCTTGTGAGTAGCGGCTTGTGAGTAGCGAAACTGACCTACTCGCTAAAAATAGAACAAAATACTTGAGAAAAGCACACAAACGACCTCAAAAAATACGAAACTTTACGATTGGGTCGAGCTCTCCGTATACAAGCCAACACAACTTGTAGAAGTGAGTTCTGACCCAAAGTTTGAAAGATACGGCCGTATATCGCTTTCATTCTTGAAAAAAGAGCGAAAAGTGATACATTGGCGTATCTCGCAAACCGTGGGTCGGAACTCTCAACTACAAGTTGAGTTGGGTTGTGATTTATTAGCCCGACCTACTCGCACAGTTTCGTATTTTTTGGACTTCGTTTGAGCAATTTTCTAGTGAGACCGTACTAAAAAGGTTCCGATGTATATAGAAGTTTTTTCATATACGTGAGAAAACAATACAAATAAGATGCCAAAATTCCAAAATTTGGCCGTTATGTCTGACACACCAAACACAAGCCAACGCAACTTACAGAGGTGAGTTCTGACTCTCGGTTTGTAATATACGACTGTGTATCGCTTTATTTCCATTTTACTGAATAAAAGTGATAAACGGACGTATCTTGCAAACCGTGAGTCGGAAATCGCTTTTACAAGTTGGAAATTTTTGGATCTCGTTTGTTTGCTTTTCCTATATTCTACAAGTACAACTAACACTACATCTGCAAAAATGTCAACAAAATATATATACAACACACATGGTACATAAACTGTAGACTAAGTATGCATTATACAAAAAATCAAACTCAAAAATTGAAAAAAAAAAATCAATAAATTAACATAGTTCATTCTACTAAATTGTGAAATAGTGAATACCTAGTCCAGAGAGAGAGAGAGTTGTTGAAGATGTGAGGAGCCGCTGATGTAGACGAAGAAGTTGTAGACTCTAGGGTTTCGAAGAATTTGTGCTAGGGTTCAGGTGATTTGGGATTTCGGGTTGGGTTAGGGTTTGGGGTATTCGGTATAGGGGAAGAAAGATAGAGAGGCTTTGAGAAGAGGGGGAGATCGAGAAGAGGAGGTCGAAGTAGAGATAGTTTTTTGGGAATGGGTTTCGCGAGCTCCAGAGAGAGAGAGAGTTGTCGAAGAAGTGAGGGAGATGGAGATCCGAGTATGTACAGGTGTTTGGAAAAACACTTGTACATACCTAGGGAAACAACGGCCTAGGTTGAATTTTTTTTATAAAAAAAACAACCTAGGCCGTTGTTTCCAACAACGGCCTAAGTGTTTTTTTCGACAAAAAAAAAAGTTCACGCAAATAATGCTAAGTCTAAAGCGTTTCTCGCGTGAAATTACCAAAATACCCTTCCTCTCTTATTAGGAGCTCCGCTCTGATCTGAGCAGCAGCGATCTGAGTCGTTGATCATGATCAAGAGCGATCCAACAGCTCAGATCACTATTTTCACACCCATTGAAAACATTTTGTAGGACCCCACACACACACACACACACACACACACATATATACACACACTCGGCTAGCATTGTCATAATTGCTCGATACTGAGACCTTACCCGGACCCGACATTGAACTAGAACCAACGATCTATACGGGTTTAGATCAGAGTCCTAAAATAAGACCCATTGTAGTTTTGGGTCTGGGTCCGCTCGAAATAGACCCGACCCGGACCTGAACCCGAACCCGGACCCGTTAAAAAATACCCCCAAAAAATGGAATTTCAATAATAGGGTTATAAAGATATGCATGTAGATAGTAATTATTGAATATAAATGTGTAAATATAATATTTATTCATGTGCTTAAGAGCAAAATTGTTGTGCTACCATACCCGATTGTTAAGGTTATTTTAAGTTGGACCTGGAACCGGACCTTGACTTTGTTTTGGTTCTCACAGGTCGGGTCTAACTTTTAGACCCTTAGGGTATCAGGTCCGGGTCCGGGTCCGAGTATTGCATGACCCAAATCGATAGGACTCGATACCAGCTTTACACGCGGTCTTTCGACCTTCGTATCGACGATCTAAACCGTTAACATTGATTTACACGTCCAAATTAATCTAAATATATAAAATCTAGTTATTTAAAATTCATTTATCTATCCATCATGTCATTATAAATAAAAAAAATGATATTCATCCATACAACTTTGTAACACTTCAATGCATCGGCAAATGAATTTTAAATGACTTGATTTTATATATTTAGACTAATTTAAACGTGTAGACCAATTTGAACGGTTCGGGTCGTCGATACGAAGGACAAAAGGCCGAGTGCACAACAGACGGAGACTATATATATAAGTAAAATGGATATGAGCAACTTGCTCATTTAGTTTATGAGCAATTGATGGGGTGGTATATAAGTAAAAGGAATATGAGCAACTTGTTCATTTAGTAAATGTGCAATTGATGAAATGACATGCATGTGATACATTGGACAACTAACAATTTTTACGATGCATAGGTGAATAACATCCAAACCATTTGGTTTTTTCTACACACACATTCATTGACATGATAAATATGATAGACAGAATAGATCTTCCATGAGGACTCCACAAATTGAGTATAGAGGCTAACTTTTCTATATATATATATATATATATATATATATATATATATATATATATATATATATATATGAATAATCCATCCTACTTTTCTTTCGAGCGAAAAAAATAAAAAACAAAAACAAAAATAAAAACAAAACATTAATTTATGTGCTCAATGTTCAAGACCCTTGTCTCATATATAATCATGCTAATTCTCCGAGGTAGTACTCAAACTTCTTTATTGCGGAACTGCTCACGTTATGAAGCACTACTTTTTTCTTCACTAGTTTAGGTGGCACACAACTATTGAAAAAGGTCTCTTCCACCTACTCCACCTAAAAAATAGTGATTTTGGTAGTAGGCGTATCTTTATTCATATATAGTCATATCTTTGGAATTATTACTTTAAGAAGGCATGGACAATAAACAAATCATGGGCGAATGCTTTCCCAAATGGATAACGGGTAATGACTTTGACTATAGCATTGACACTATCATTTTGATTATAGCATTGACACTATCATTTTGATTATGACAATGACAAGCAGAGCGACTCCAGAACAAATTTACCGGGAAGATCAAGAAAAAATTTTATGACTATATGTAAAAATATAGAAATTTTTTCAGAATTTTTAAAGAGCCAAACAATAGAACTTAGAATTCAGGGGGTCCATATTATAATTATTTAAGAATTTATAAAATTTTCGAAAGTATGAAGGAGGTTTGTGAAAATTTTGGAGGAACCCGGTCACCCCAGGTCCTCACTATGCTCCGCCCCTGATGACAAGGATGGTAACATAGGCTAACAATGAAGCATGAGGAGTGTCAATGGGAAGAAATTTGAGACTAGGGTTACCAATCCTCCCTTCAGACTATCCAAAGTACTGCTCGGAACTTTCTAATGCTTCCATCGCAAAACAATTTGAAAACAAATTTGGTTGCTATAGATTTTCATCCAGCGGTTCCATCTCTCATTCCCTTTGAAGATATTCGAAATATGAAAATACTAGTATACTAGTATATGGAATGATTACCTGAATTATAAAATATTTGTTCAAATGATGTGACACAAAAATAAAAAAAATTCAATCAATGAATATATATAACCGAGATCATAATCATAAACCCTAGATAATTCATAATTTAGAGAAAAAAAAAAAGAAAAAAAAAGTTCCCGACCAAACATGAGAATACACACTGCTTTTATGTTAAATATATAACTCTGAGGCAAAACTGCACCCAAGTTCTCAAGAACGTTCTGCCATTCTGTACATGAGAGGTAGTATATATATCATTAAAACTCTCTCAAGGTTTCCTCAATGCTGAAGCTGCCCCCATTGCTACCGCCAAGACAAGGCCCAGCCCAGCTCCCAGGGATGCGCCGACAGCAGCAGCCGTTACTGAGCTTCCCTTCCCTGGAGAATCCTGACTTATATTCATCGCTCTCACCTGCTCTCTTGCCAGCTCGAGCGTCAACCTTTCATTCGCAAGATCCTGCATGAGACAGTTTTCAGTTCTTAAATTTTTTTTTGCAAATGCACTCCAAATGGTTCTTCTCTTACATACATGGGTATCAGCTAACATTATAGTGTAAAGCATTGAATAATGTTCCCTAATTCCTAACATGCACGTGAGGAGAAAAGTAAATGCAACAGACATGCCAAAAGATTCTAGAGTGGTGAACAAGTGAAAGATGATGCTATACATATTTGCACATGCACTGTATGTATTTTTTTGTTGCAAATTTAATGATGTATGGTTCATCTACTCATACATACAGGGATTTAGTTGCAACGATTTAGGTATGAGGTATTTCATGATGTTGCCTAGTCCCCAAATATCATTATTCTTATCTTTACTATTGTAACAGACAGCCACTTGGCCTTAATCCAAAGGGCGTTAAGCCAACTTGCATGCGCAATGTGCATATTTTCTAGTCTCATCCTATGAACATCTTTTAATGCCGTTAGTTAAATAGACTTAGATGCCGAATACTTAAATAACATCCAGTCTCATCCTATGAACATCATTTAATGCCGTAAATTAAATAGACTTAGATGCCGAATACTTAAATAACAGTAACCAATTATACATACATATTTCTTTAATTGGTAGAAGAAAACAAGTGCAGTACTTGTTTAAATAAATATAGTAATCATAACTTGAGAAGGATGTGGGAAGCTAACCTCTTCCATACTATTGAATTATATGCACTAGATTATTTGCCCATGCAACAGACGCGCGGAAATGACATATTTATGAACTATCATTATACAACTATATGAAAACAATCCTTTCATCCCAAATTTTTTGGGTTGGCTACATGAATCTTTCTCGACTCAACTCTATTGAGGGCCACCTCTCAAACATATTCCAAATCACTATTAATAGCATCAACCCAAGTTCAGACTTACCTCGAACTTACATCCCAACAATTTCCTAATTAGAGGGGTTATCGGATGTGCCCAAACCACCTCAATCAATTCTCTTTTTCTTCAACTGGGGCATCCTAGGGATGTAAAATGAGATGGGTCGGGTTGATCGGTCCAAACCCCCGGGCCTCCCTAAGGGCTGGGCTCGGGCATAGGCCCACCACCAAAAAGCTAGGCCTTAGGCCCGCCCACAGGTTCGGGCATACAACTATATAAAAAATTACTTGTCCCAAAGGATTAGGCAGCAAAGAGAACCAGGAACAGTGAAGAAAATTAGTACAGCTGGTGATCACTGTCACTTGTTCCCACTAGAGCAGTCGAGGAGGTTTAATGGCATACTTTTCCTGTAGTAGGCCTATTTTGGTGTTTATTGCTTTATGTTGTTTGGTTGCGCTGACGAGTCAGCTTATCTGTAATATTCGAACTTTGTAGTACTTTGTTTCCTTAAATTCTCGTTAATGAAACGATGGCTTCGGTCATCTTCTTATCAAGAAAAAAAAAAACAATTACTTTTTTTTCTACAATTATTATTTTCAAGTCATACATTCATGGTTTTCTACATAAATATATAACTTTATATTGTCCCAAAGGATCGGACCTGATGCCCGAGCCCGTGATCCGGATCAAAGCCCGGGCTTCAAACTCCAGACCTATGTTCGGCCCGTTAGAGGGCTTGGCCGGGCTTTTGGCAGGCTTTATCTGCGGGCTTCTGGGCAGGCTACGGCTTTTGGGTTTTTCCTCAACTTTCTTCCAGCATTCATTTCTTATTTTGTCTCTTAGTGTGTTCCATTTATCCACATTAACTCATAATAATTAAGTGATACCTTTTGAATAATAAATGAAAAGTATCACTATAGGTATGGGAAGGAATACATTGAAAGAACATCAAATATGCAAATGTAAAGGTACACATGAGTCAAATTATTTAGGCTTCAGATAGCAGGTGTGTTGGCTTCCAAGAGCAAAGAAGGTTTGTCTTTACACAACAATATATTAGTAAAGATGTGCAATATACATGGTTTTCTCCTTAAACATGACTAAGAATTAGTTTTTAAATGTCCTATAAGTAATGTGGACCAATTCCCTAAATTATTTAATTTTTTTTAGAAAAGAACACACATGCAGTTGGAATGTGCTATTAAATCTAGTATGCTTATTTGGAAGTAATAATTTATTATGCTTTAAAGGGTAAACGGTGTTCTCTACATGTTGGCCTCACAGAAAGGGACTGGGCCTTCTTCCCACGAGTCTTTTCAAGCTATAATAAAGTAGTAGTGGAGATGATAAAATGTTGCATTCATCTTATATACCATCTTTTACCTGAAAAGCAATTTCCTCTTGACTGCGTAGTACGCGGTGCACAAGTTGCTGAAAGGCACCAACTCCATGCACAGGCAAAACATTAGTTTTCCTCTGGAAAGGAAATCGAGCAATAGCAAGTGGTGCTTGAAGCATCCTTTGAGCGGTATCCTTCCTGCCCATCTCTTCTGCTAAACTTTCTGACTGAAGAGAACTGGTAGGGCTTGGCACAACAAACGGCAAGGTATTTATAACTTCGGTCGTACTCAGAGATGCTTCATATGCTTCCATGGCATACTCAATTAACATCTTTTGTTGATGTGAACTAACGGAGAATTTGTTTGTTATAGCAAGAACCCAGGGAATGTTAAGATCCTTGACCTCATTCAGAAGAACTGAGAGTAATGGTCTTATTTGTGAGGCGTGTGATTGGTGATACCGAGGTATTTTTTGTGAAAGGTTGTGAACGAGAACTACCAGGTCAGTTTTCTTTTCAAGATTGGTGACCCCTGCTTGCAACTCTTCTTTGAATCGCGTTAACTCTAACTGCAAATCCTGTAGATAATAAAAGCATCCAACTTCACAAATATTGGAGGAATGGGATAATAATAATCGCCTTGTCATCAGGCATCAAACTCCTATAGCAGATGGAACCAGGCAGAATAATAATTATAATACTAAGAGCTAATAAATCAGTACCATACAGGGTTGCACTTTTGAACATAATCCTCTAAATATTGAAGTTTTATAGCTACTAAAGACTTACAGCTATTCAGAAAAATCTGCTGCATGTGTAAGGGTAACATGTTTTTGTCTTGTAGAATATTTATGCCAAAAAAAGTTAAATCTTTTTGGAGGCATATGCTTAAAATCTAAATACTTTTTTCCTATTCTTTCCAAGAACTGTTATATTTGAGGATTAGTAAAACAATAGTATTAAAAGCTATACTTAACAAATACCGAAATAAATACTAAGAATTGTATTTAATTTAGTTTTCAGAATAAACCTTCCAAATCTGAATTAGATCGTCTCACATCTTCTCTCCACTCCAGTTCATCAGTAATATTTCCTCACACAGCCCTGATCAACAATAAGTATGTGCAGCATATTGACATGCCAGCAAGCAATTTAGTAACCTGTTCCAATATTATACGCCAGCTAGTTATCAATTAGAAATATTCTGGATGTTGCTAAGGGTACCAATGATCGTCTAGCAATTTTATCCATCAATAATGTTTATTTTCTCTCAAATCTTATGCCTAATTAAACAAATACAAAATATTTCCTCATGCCCACAAACAACTTTGGATCACCTTCAAATATACTGGGTGATCTAATAACATTTAGGGACACTCAAGTGGCCAAGGATGCCATATACTGACAGTTAAGAAATAGAGTAATGGCAGCACACTTGAAAAAATGCAGCAGACAATCCAAAAATCAATTCTAACCTTAGTCTTACCAAAATTGGAAACGGAGACCAAAATAACTAGTCAATCATCTTGTCAGATTTAATTTGTCCAAAATGATTGGCTACCAATTCGATTTCCCATAAACTATGCCACCGTTCAGATGGGTTTCAAGTTTAAAGCGTGAAATTATTTTTCAAATCAAATTGGCGAGGTGGAGAGTTTCCAGAAGAATGAATATTGCAGAAACTAAGAAACCGGCAAAGAAGCAAACCAAAAACAGAAAAATGAGAAGAAAAATGCACCTGCAAGTTTACTCCCGCTGAATCTATATAGCACACTCCACCGACAACCCTTTCGTGAGTATCCACCTCTGGATGTACACTCTCAAGTTTGAATTTATTTTTTGGTCTACCATGCTCCAACATTGCTTTAAATAGAGAAGTTTTCCCAGCACCCTGCCATAGTTCATATTTTTGAACACCGTTACAGTCCATCCTAAAAACTAAGATGCAGCTAGGGGCATAAAAAGAAAAGCCCAAATGCCCCACCCTGGCTGATCCCCAAGTCTGCCCCTAAATTATTAAAAAGTAGTACAAATGATAAAAATATAATTATTATCCAGAATTAGAGCATGGGATAGATGGAAGGCAAGCCTTAGGCTTTTAGGGCTTCAGAAGCCAAAAAAATTTACTTACAATAATTCAAATTAAAAAATCAAATTAAAAAAAAAAAGAAAAAAAGCAAAACAGTTCTTACCTAGCAAAATTTCGAGTAAAATTTATAATATAACTAGATAAAGCAATATTAAAAATAATGTTTATGGTAATCTTGAAGCGGGGAAGGCACTCTAGTCAAAAGTATAGAGGCAGGAAAAAAAAGGAGCTTTTTACCACACTCAAAAATATATAATAAACAATGGCAAAATTTAAAAAAACGTCACAATAGTTTGGCGCTGTTTAAAAAAACGTCACAAAACTTTGACTTTTTAAAAAAACCGCACAATGTTTAACTTTCAACTCACGGAGTTATCCAACCGTTAATTGGGATAATAATTATGTGATGTTTTTTTAAAACAAATGGGAACTTTTGTGATGTTTTTTTAAACAGAATAATAGTTCTGTGTAGTTTTTTTAAACAAAACAATAGTTTTGTGATGTTTTTTTAAACATTACTTATAACCCAGTTAACGGTTGGATAACTTCGTGAGTTGAAAGTTAAACATTGTGCGGTTTTTTTAAAAAGTCCAAGTTTTGTGACGTTTTTTTAAACAGCGCCAAACTATTGTGACGTTTTTTTAAATTTAGCCAATAAACAATAGTGTAGACTTGGCCAGGCCTAAAGCCTGTGCAAAGGGCCTAATATTTCCCACGTTAACAAGCCTAGGGCCAGCCCTTTGGATGGCCCATTGAAGGATCAGCCGGGCCTGGCCATATAACAATCCCTAGATGCTATGATCTAATTTTACCTCAAAGCCAAGCAAGCGAATCCTTCGCGTTCTTACATGAACCTTTTTGGAGACAGTGATGAAATCACTAGTACAATATATGATGAAACTATTCAAACCCTCTACGGATGATCTTTTCTCCTCAACAAGAGATCTATTGCCATACTCCAGAGTAGAACCAGCACAATTAGTTTCTTCATCAGAAAACTCAGGATGCAAAGATTCTTCTAAAACAGGAAGATTTGAAGGTTGTTTTAATGGTGGACCAATTATTATACGCATTTTTTGTAAATCAGGTTGTACGTGATCGTTTGGTTTGTGTGGAGGTACAGAGGGTAATGATTCTATCACAGTCGAACACCTGAAATGGAAAATGAGCTAAGATAATACAGATAAATAAAGATGAAATCAAAGGGTAAAACCATGTTTATCAGTTAACACTAATAGCTCAGATAATGCATTTAAATTATGTTACCAATTAAGAAGTTTGCAAGGAGAGATCAATCAAATCCAGATATTAATTTGTAGGAATAATCAAGCAATTAGTATAAAAAAATATCAACTGATTAAATAGACACAGATTAGGAATCGGTTTGAGTATCACACGATGCAGTTAGTTTAGATGAAGCCATGATTGTATGCTCCACAGTGGGAAACCACAAATATCATTAACCCAGAACATGCAGGCAATTACAGTAGAATTCGGCCAGAAAGAGTCAAAATTTTCAGCTACATGATAACAGTTAATTGCATAAATGTTTGGCTTTTTCTGCAATGAGATTTTAATTTGGTTATCAACAGAATTAGCTACTCAGATATGGTTCTTTGGCTAAGGAATCTATTTGTGGTCATAAATATTTACATTAGAAAAAGAACAAGTTTTAGGACATTTTCTGATAGGTTATGGTTAGCAAAACAAAATGACCATGAACATATGATCAATGCAACTAGTAAACAAATGTACTTGGCAGTATGAGAAAGATGGGAAGGCAGAAGAAGGCAATGTAACAAACAAAAAAATGCCTCCTCACTGATAAAAATGATGGGAAGGAGGAAGGAGGCATTGTAAGAGACAAAAATGTGCTTCCCCATTGACAAAAAAGGTGGATAACAGAAGAACTTTTTTTTGTATTGCGAGCACACTGAGGGTATTCCCGCTGTCAAGAGTTCTGAACCCAAGACTTCACACTAGGTCTGAGAGAGTATGCACCCCACGAGCTAAGACAATAGGTATAACATGAAGACTTTTGGTCAGGTTTTGTAAAAGAGTAATGAATTGAACTGAAGTACTCTCAATCATGCATCAATTTATATTTGGCAAATTGATGTTTGTGTTTCATGTATAATTCATTAGTGGTATATCAAGCAATCCTAATATTCCCTATCAAGTCGATCTTCAGGTCACTTGGAAATATGGAAAATGGAAATACCATGCCAAAGGGCCAGTGATTTACAAGATCTATTAATTACGAAATTGCAACAGAGTGTGATAAGTTAAGTACATTACCAATTCCCATTTACTTGAGCTTGAACAAGGGTGCAGAGATGAAGACCATGACCAATAATATCAACTTTCAAGGGTTCGGAATTCTTATCAGCAAGAACACCAGTCCATCCAAGTGGAACAATTGATGTTGCTGTTCTGATAACAGGAGGATCAACAATGTTCCCCAATTCAACAGCACCAACTGCCGCCAATCCAAGCCATTTTTGCAATTGAGGAAATTGTGGCAACTGTTCGATTCCTAGAAATGTAGATGCATTTATGGACATACACTGGTCGTATATTCTGTCAAATATAAGATAAGAGTTGGGGAATGATTAGCAGCATATATTTTTTGTGTAAAGGAAAGCTTAAATGGAACATAAAAATACTTTGACAAATAAGCAGTCAACAAAAGGATTAATCAGCAACAGCATAACAAAGCCATCTACATTGCAATGATATCCAGGCCATTCAAGTGACTTCTTTCAAAATATAAACTTCAAGATATTATACTATTAAAATAGTCTTAGTTTTAGTCCCACATCTGAAATAAACTTAGAATTAATCCTTGAACTATATAGAGGAGGCAGTGTATTCAGTTATGAGTAACCCAATAAATTTTCTTATCAGAGCTGCAAAAATATACACAAAAAATTTCCATAAAGAATTAGGGCTTTCTCTTTTCAGTTAAAAAAAATTTATAAAAAAAAAATTTAAAACTGTTAATGTTCATCATCCCCTTCCTCCAAACCCTAACCCTAATCTCCTTCTCTCCCTCCACAGGCGCCGCCGTCCTCTTCGACGCCCCGCCGCCTCCATCACAACACGCTGTCGCCGTCACCCCGCCGTCCTCCTCTGATCCCGAAACCCACCACCACACCCGATCATCTACAGTTGCAATCCTCTCCAGACACCAGCCACCCTCATCTTCCCTCTCCTCTCCAATGACCGCTACTTCTTCCCATCCTCCCTCCAAGTCGTCGTCAACCCCCAGCCCAACCGCTGCCGCCGTCGCCGTCGCCTCCACTGCACACCCGAATCCTCATCCACATCCCGGCCTCCCGACACCCGCCTCCACCACCCTGTAAATCCCTATCTTTCTCTTCCTTGTGTTTTCAGTTTCTTTTAAAAAAAGGGAAAAAAAGAAAAACAAAAGAAAAAAAGAAAAAAAAGGAAACCCCGTGATGCACTGTTCTGGATTGCGTGCCAGTGTTGATGCCCTCTTCAATCCTCATCTATCCCCCCTACCCGTTCTCTCATTCAGATCTAATCTAGATGTAACGCCCCAAGCCCAGCTCAGCTTGCGCACGCGGCTACACGTACGCGCACGCGAAAGAACGGACACAAAACTCTAGCCACGCCCACCACAGGCACCATCAAAAGGTGGGTTAACCCTTAGATAACCTTTATCATATGGTTTCCTAATATAACTCTTCTCTTCTTTACAACTGATATGGGATTGAATCCCACCACCATCACCCATGTCACTATGCAAGCACACAACCACTTCTCTTTCTTTCTTTCATTCTTTTTGTCATTTTCTTCATTAATGGCCTAAGCCCCATAAGCCATCTTATGGGTTTCATCACCATTAATCCCTTGATCATATCCCATAGAATCTTTCTATAGGCCACAACTAACCATCTCATCTCTTATTTATTTATTTATTATATATATATTATTATATATATTTCTATATATAATATTATATATATATACCCGCTTAAGTACGGGGGTGTTACACTAGATCTGCTCCTATGACGACCTCCGATAATTCAACGGTGACCTATCGTCCTTGTCCTCCTCATCAATCGATGATCGATTCCCTTTCTCTCTTGAAGGCCAAACGCATGACCACTGAGAACCCCTCCGGGCGTAGCAACTTCATGGCATAGTCCCGTTCTGTCATGCGTTTTCTCAAAGGACACGAGATGTACCATCGTCTCACTGACCCAGCTCCTCTGCCTACAGATCCTACATTCAAAATCTGGGATCGTGATGATAACTTGATTGTCAATATGATGACCAAATTGTATGGACCGGGACATCTACACCTCCACTTTTTCTCGACACAGCCAAAGTGATCTGGGATACCCTTCATAACATGTACTCTTATTCCAATAATATGCAGCACCTATATGATATCTTTCGTGATGGCATCGAGACCGAGCAAGGTAATGACATTCATGCATATCTATCCCGCTTCAATCATTTCTTAAAAGAATAGAAGAACTATCACTCATACTCTGCTGATTTCGTTGTCCAGCAGCAGCAACGTGAGACCCTTTCGTTCTTGCTTTGGGCAATATTCGTCCTTATTTTGAAGGTGTTCGCTCTCATATCATCACCACCAACGTCAGTCTCTCTCTACATGATCTCCATGTTCAACTACCACGAGTACCCCCTCCTCATCTTATTGAAGCCCCAACTCCACTGCACTTGTCTCTGATCGTGGTCGTGGTTTTTCTGATCCCTCACAATTGTTTTCATCATCCTCCAAGGGTCGTGGGTCTTATTCTTCACGAGGCCATAGTGATCGTGATCGTGGCCATGGTGACAATCATCGCAACACTAAGTATTGTACCTATTGTCAGGGCCGGTCTCATGAGTATGCGACATGTTAAAAATGCATTGGTTGTCCTCCTGCTGCTCATCAGTCCTCCACTGTGAGATCTTCATCCACTACTGCTCCTACAAATGTGCCAACCTCCTCCCAGTATACCCTCTCTACTGAAGAATATCAAGCATTCCGCAATTTGTTGTCTCCTCCTGGTAATTCTGTTCACTCGGGTACTACTTGTCATGTTTCTTCATATTAATGGATTATAGATTCAAGTACTTCTGAACATGTCTCCTTTATCACTTTCTTTTTTTTTCTTTGCTTTCCAATTATCAGGTACGTATTGCTGATGGATCTCCTGTCCTTGTTGAAGGAAATGGCGATATCTCTCTTTCTCTAGAACTCTATCTTACATTTGTATTACATGTTCCTACATTTCCTAACAGCCTGTTATCAATTCCTAAAATTTCTCAGGATTTAAACTGTTCAGTTCTCACTGTGTTTCAGGATATTACAAGAAGGTGATTGGCACAGGCCATAAACAACAAGAGTTATACATCTTGGATTCTCCTGCTCGGCTTTGCATTCTTCTACTGATCCTGTATTGAAGCACCGGCAACTCGGGCATCCCTCCCTTCCTACTCTCAAGCATTTAGTTTCTGGTTGTGGGTCTTTTTTTCAGTTATCTTGTAAGTCTTGTGAGTTAGGTAAACATCGAGTTTCGTACCCAGGACGCGTCCATAAACGTAGTGAACATTTATTTAATTTAGTACATTCTGATGTTTGAGGACCTGCCGAGTTTTTCCACGTTTAATAAATATCGTTATCTTGTTACGTTTATTGATGCTTTATCCCGCATGACCTGGTTGTTTCTCTTAAAAAATCGTTTCTAATGTGTTTTTCAAGAATTTTTCTTTGAGATAAAAACACAATTTGGTACTACTCTTAAATGTTTCGTTCTGATAATGCTAAAGAATATGTGATTTATGATTTTCAAAAATTCTTTTCTCAACATGGAATATACACCAAACATCTTGTGCATATACTCAACAAAAATGAAGTGACCGAACGCAAAAATCAATATTTACTTAGCATTGCTCGCTCTTTGATGATTAAAATGAAAGTCCCAAAGTTTTATTGGAGTTCTGTGGTTCTCACTGTCAGTTTTCTTATTAACCGTATGCCTACTCTTCTTCAAAATCAATCACCTTTCAAACTTGTATTTCCACCAAAAAAATCGATTTTTCCTACCACCTCGTGTTTTTTGTTACACTTGTTTTGTTTAAAACCTCCAACCGGGCACTGATAAACTTAACCCATGTGCTACTAAATGTGTGTTTTTTGGATATTCGCGCTTTTTGAAAGGTTATCTTTGCTATTGCCCTTCACGATAGAAAATGTTTACCTCGACAGATGTTTTATTTTTTGAACATAAACATTTTTTTGAACAAATTTCTTCCAAAATTCCCGATTTTACTAAGGAATGTTGTTGAGATTCTTGATTTCCCATACCACTTTCAACACCGTCACCACCACCACCACCATCACCATCGCCACCACCACCACCACCGCCACCACCACCGCCAATTCAAGTTTATGTCAGAAGACATAAGATTCATTCAGACTCGACCATCCAAACAGTACTCTCTGTTGTTCAACTAGTTCCAACCACTTCTATCGATAATATCCTACCACAGATGATTCGCTTATTGCTCAACGTAAGGCTAAGCGTTCTTGTGCTCATTATCCTATTACTCAGTTTGTTTCTTCTTCTAAACTGAACAGATCTTTTCGAGCATTTACCTCTTCCTTGGATTCCAATTATATTCCTAACAATGTTCAGAAAGCACTCAAGCACCCTGGGTGGACAGCAGCCATGAAAGAGAAAATACGGGCTCTTCAGCAGAATGGTATTTGGCAGTTGGTTCGCCTCCCTGTAGGTGGTAAAACAATTGTTTGTAAGTGGATGTTCATAGTCAAACATAATCCCGATGGCACAGTTGAACGACTCAAAACTTGCCTTGTCGCTAAAGGGTATACCTAGGAATTTGGGGTCGACTATGCCGAGACTTCTTCTCCAGTTGCAAAACTCATATCTGTTTGTGTTCTTATCTCTCTTGCATCCAATTGTTCTTGCCTTCTTCATTAGCTTGATATCATGAATGCACTTCCAAATGAAGACTTGAAAGAAGTGTATATGCAGCAACCTCCTGATTTTCAATGACAGGGGGAGAATCTTGTATGTTCGCTAAAAAAATCTCTTTATGACCTCAAACAGTCTCCTTGAGCTTGGTTTGAAAAGTTTGGCAAAGCTATATGCTCTTATGGGGTTTTAAGAACTAAGACAGAACATTCTCTTCAGAAAGAAAGGAAGTAAAGGAATTGTTATTCTGCTAGTCTATATTGATGATATCATTATCACAAGCAGTGATTTCCAAGGTATTGCAGACATCAACAACGGTTAGCTCAAACCTTTCAAACAAAGGATCTTGGTCCGCTTCGATATTTTCCTGGCATTGAGGTTGCACACAAAAAGGATCTTTTTGTTTCAAAGAAAGTATGTCCTTGATATTCTTACCGAGACATAAGTGTTGGGATGTCACCTGTGACACACCTATGGATCCCAATATTAAGTTGTCCTCCTTCTCCAATGATACATTGTTCTCTGATCCAGGATGATATCATAAGCTTGTTGGCAAACTCATATATCTTTTAGTGACTAAGCTAGATATTATCTTTACAGTTAGTTGAGTCAGTCATTTTATGCATGTACAGACAATCACTTATTGGGAAGCAATGGTTCACATTCTTCGCTATCTTAAGAAAGCCCCAAGACAAGGACTTCTCTTCAGGCCAGGTGAATCTTTCTTTACGAGAAAATTCTGATGCTGACTGGGTAGGATTAATTGAAGATAGGCGATCTACTGATGGATACTTTATGTTCTTTGGAGAAAATCTGGTATCTTGGAAAAGCAAGAAGCAACCTGTTGTAGCTAAATTAAGTGCAGAATCTGAATACCGAGCCAGGACATTTGATTTCTGAAGTTTTATGGCTCATCTCTTTCAGTATCATCTCAAGTACTATTGTGTTGTAATAACCAAGCTGCTATGCATGTTTCTAAAAATTCAGAATTTTATGAACAAATAAAATACATCGAGGTCGATTGTCACTTTGTTCGTGATGAGTTTGAGAAGAAAGTTATCTCATTTTCATATGTCCGGTCCGGTGAACAACTTGCTGATATCCTCACTAAAGCACTACCTCCTAAGCTCTTTCAAACTTTCTTGAGCAAGCTTGGCTTCGACAATTTCTACGCACCAGCTTGAGGGGAAGTGTTAAAGTAGTCTTAATTTTAGTCCCACATCTGAAATAAACTTAGAATTAATCGTTATACTCTCCTATATATAGGAAGCAGTGTATTCAGTTATGAGTAACCCAATAAAGTTCTCTTTTCAGTTTCTATACTTTTACATGTACATTAAGGAACTGATAAAAAGTTCCTCATTTAACATGTTCATACGACAAACTTCAAAATATTTTAACTCCAATTGAAAAGTAATAGGTAGATAACTGTTGCACCATCTGTCAGGAGAAACACTTGGAAACTAACATCATATTGTGCATAACCATACGACAGATAATCTCATGTACACGCATTTCTCACACTTGCCAAGGGATGGAGCAGAGGTTGCATGGGAGCGACATGGCTGCGAGGAAGGCCAGCAAGGACATAGTAAGAAGTGGGAGGAATGGGTGACGGCAAGCAGCGGCGAGGCACACCCTGATAGTATCTCTCCGTCTTAACTTTTTTGTTCCATCTGTTTCCAACCGCCTATTCCGCATGTAGGCAGCTATGTACTGGCAGTCCCTTGGCGCTTAAAACTCTTGCTTCTATTAATAATAAAGAAAATAATTGCCAATGTTTTCTTGCTAATATATTTGTGTCATCTTATTTTGGCCAATACTTGACATGACTAACATATCCTGATATGGTAATATGAAATATCTTGGAAAGAACGGGATGATTTAGAAATAGTGGAATAAAGCATTAAATATTTGCTGGGTTACCAGGTCAAAAAAATATTTGCTGGGCTACAAAAATTATCAGGTTTTAGTTCTCAAGGATCTGTATCTATGTAAAATTGATAAGCATCTTAGGATCCATACCCCACCCTAAAAGTATCACATATGATTCAATAAAAAACTAGGAAACTTTGGAATGGATTATGGGGTTAAAAAGGCTCACTAACACCCTAGCATAAAAATTGGGAGAATAGAATATTAGCAACATTATTCAGAGAATACCATGGAATGACCTCATGTGTAAAGCAGCAAAAGTTATGTAAACCATTTAACAAATTAAAAAGCTTTACAACCAACATAATTAGGGTAAGCAACAGCATGAATAAAAGACAAATATTTAGTTGTGGAATGAATGCATGAAAAAATCAGCACTAATTCTATAACATATTTAAGAAAATTGAAAATCTTAAAACAAATAAGATAGTGTAAGGGTGTGTGCATGCATAGAAGAACGATGAATAAAAATCATAAATATTTACTTATAACTCACACAAACCTTTGAAAACGTGACCTATATGACCTCATTGAATGTGATTGTAAGCGCTCCCTCAATTCTGAAATCACAGACCTCACCTGCAAATGCCTTTGCCAAGACAAAGCATCTAAGTTGAGTAGCTGGGGACTAAAAACATTTAGAAATGTAAATGTCTTTAGCATATTGTTTTTAACAAATCTTAAATTTATAAATTGACCCTACAAAATGTTATTATACGTATATGTCCCTCCAAATGTAGGGAGGACATCGTAGTGGCCTAATAAATAAATATGGAAATATCCAGAAAAAAAGATGAAACAACCATGTGTGTGGGTGCAAGTTATGAGGGACAAATTTAAAAACAAAAGCCAACAAGGAACTACAAGAATATGAGATTTGTTAGGACAAGTGTGTTAAAAATCTAAATAAATTAAGCTCGGTTTATTGAAAATATCATGATATGTAAGTCGCTATTAATTTTTTTATTTGGATATCTGATGAAGTTCTTTTAGCCAATATACTAGATGGGAATTACAGAATTGAGAAAACAACAAAGTGGCCTTTATTCTACCAGTTAGGCCCTTATTTGTCCATCTAAAGAAAGAGTCATATAATCGACACTAAGCTGCACACAGGGATTGCCCGTGCTATTTAACAGAGAGCTAATGGAAGGTATCAGACAAAAATGTCAGCAAACTTTAGGGTCCTTTTACATACCAGAGTAGATAGTACATATCAGAGTAATTTACAAATAAAAGATGAAAACTAAGGGTATTTTCTGATAAATTAACCAAAATATTATAATAAGAAAAATCATTTGTCGATCAGTCTACTAAACAAATAACAACTAAAGATCGTACCGAGGTTAAATTTGAATACGCTGCATCCGAAAGTGACTCCACCGATGAACTTCCCAAGAGATATAACTGATAAAAATCATCAGAAAACAAGTTTTCAGATAGGTAAAGAAGATCACAGATTTATATTCTATTGATCTGCGCAATATGAAATTCCATGAAAGAAACAATAACTTTAGATGGAATAATAACTGAGTAATAGGATGCAATAGGATGCAGAAAAACCTGAAGATTCAATCACAATATAAATTCATTACTCAAACATATGTTATGCCTAACTGAGACTTTCTGAAAATACCACAGATCTAAAAGCCATTATCATGAACAAGACCGTATTCCCACACACTCCCCACTCTCCCCAATATATAATAATTGGGGGGATAGCGTTGCAAACTCCCAACCTCTTGCTCTCCAGCAAAGAGGTTTACCACTACACCCTAGTGTTCACTTAAGTCATTATCAAAGGACAATATTTTTCAAAAACATGCATAGTAGAGAGAACTTTCAAAAAAAAAAATTATAAAGTACCAAGTGAAGGAAAAGAATGACTACCTCTCCAAATGGTACATAAGAAGGCAAGTAAGGCATCCTTTGCCATTGCCTAGAATTCCCAACTCTCACACTACCTTTCCCATTGTTTGCTACAGCAAGACCTTTATCTTCTTTTTCGGGAAGCGGATTAAGAGAAATCCCTTCAGAACCTTCTTCAATTTCAAGGGATTGTGGTTCTGCCGCAGCCTCACGAAAAACAGTGGGAGCCTCTACGACTCCATTTACTACTCTTTTAAATATGCTTAGGTGTTTCCGGACACCCTCTAAAGGAACAAGTTTAGACAATCTCCATACAGATGTCTGAAGGGGCCCGAGACCCAATACAAGTTGCTCTCCATTAGTCTCTTGGGGGTTTTTTGTACTAAAACTCTTGCCGAACTCTTTGGTTTTAACTACGGTTGCAGGCGAATTTTCTGAATCAAGAGATGCTTGTACTGCTTGTGCATTATTATAATGATGAAAATAAGCTGGCGACAATATGCGAGGCACCAAATCTTCTGGAATGCAGTAGGTCTTGAAATAATGCTGCCATCCTTTCCGATCAACATACCTAGAGCATGAAATTTAAAGGATTCTTGAATAAGAAATTGAAATCAAAGATACATGTCTTTTAGGTAGTAATTAAATTGGACATGCATAATCAAAAACTATGGCTCTGTTCGGTATTTCTTGGGATTTCAAGAACACATTTGGAAGTATTAAAGTTCTTTTAGGCTTAAAATAGATGTTTGATTAAACAACATACAAATTTGTTTAGTCCAAATAATTTTACCAAAACAGGGGGTTTTCCTCTTTTTCCACCATATCTCAGAAGGTTCTTTAAGCTTTTTGATGAAGTGTGTTTCAGAGCCGGCCCTGGGCCTGTGCGACCTGTGCGGTCGCACAGGGCCCACGGTCGCATAGGGCCCACTAATCTGGAGGCCCGTTCAACATCATATGTAATTAATAGAGTTTTTCGTCTAATTTTAGCACAAAAGTCAATTTGTCTGGGTGGTTAAGGGAATAGATGTTGAATCAGATGGGCTTTGCAGGTACGAACCCTGCTATGGACTACTTCTTTTTTCATTCATATATATATATATATAAATGATTTCTATGTTGCTTATTTCGGTAATTGTTGAGAGTGACTTAATACGTGAAACTATTTTTAATCGTGTATTTCCTGCGTTGCAAGAATATGAAGATCTTTAACCACATTTATACTATTTCGTCTTAATTGATGAGACGACTAAAGATATCGATTAAGTCTCCCAGGTATTGGAGCCTCCAATGATACAAAATTTGAAAGGTATTTTTCAAATGAATTCATATAAAAATTTTAAAATATAGAATGTACCATACTCATATTTCAATTGAATCCGTATAATATATATAAATATATATATAGATGATATCAAAATCAAAATAAAGCAAAATTACTATAAGAATATTTAAGGAAGGCCTATTTTTTTCTTTCCGCACAAGGCCCTATAAATCTCAGGACTGGCCCAGGTGTGATTGCTTCCTTAGGACAAAAACAAGTCCAAAATTTTTTCTCTACCCAGTACAAACAACATATCTTAGTCACAACACTTTTTTTTCCACACCAGTACCAAAGAGAGTCTAAATATTTCCCAACAGATAGTGATTGAGACATACTCTTTGAGTGCAGCGTTCCCAACAGGTGGCTGAGAGAAAGTGATACACTTCACTTGAAGTTTCTCCTGATCTTTTGACAGACTAGTGGACACAAGAACTCTGAGTATCGCGAGTGTAGCCAAAGCTGCTACCTGCAAATGTAAGAAATATCACAGACAATGAGGATACTAAAGTACAAGTAGCACCCTACAGTATGAATCAGATTAGTTTTCATGCACGTACAGCACCACCAAGTGAATGCCCGCAGAGAACAAGCTTTCTATTCTTTTTCAGAGCAAGCTTATATAACTCCAAAGCAGGAATGCCTTGAGCACGAGCCAAGAATCCCTACAGGCCAAAGGGGACAATCATATGCAAGGTTCTAGGATCAACCATTATAGTAATAACTGTAAATACCAAATAAAATCCTTGAAAACAAATAATGTCTCAAATAATATATAAGTAAACTCACTCTGTGTGCAGCAGGCTTTGAGTTCTTTCTCCTTTGTGGTTTAGAACGTAATGGTTTTCCAATTGTTTCGTCACTCTTAGTTTGGATGTCAAGTTGGTTGCTTTCGACAGTATCAATCACGTCAAGATCCTCTGCATTATCCTCATGGAAAATGGCTCCTTGAAATATGTTTGCATCAGCGATGACATCTCTATCAGGAGAGGAAAAAAGTTAAGAATAATTATAGTAATATTTGCATGCTACATTGAACTCATGCCATTGCTTACTTGTATTGTTTTGTTCCAATAAATGAAGCAAATAAAGTATCGCCTGCCTCAGCTAATAGGTACCTTAAAGAAAAAGAAAATAATATGTTACATAACACAAGATGTCATAAAGATTCATTCTATCATTCGAAAGAAAAATCAATCTAACAAATGCTGCTTCCTCAGTAATAGATTAAAAGACTACGGTTCGTATTCATAGATGGCAGATTTCTAGAAAACCAGCTGGACGACTATCAGTGTCAATGGCTCTCATTCATTAAGCTTTACAAACCTAAGGACAAAGACACCCTGATCTTTCCGTTTTAGTTTAATTAGTATAACAATGTGTTTCAATGTTCTCCAGCTTTATGCTATCTTAATCAATAGCTTACTATTTTTAATTTTTTTAGTTAGTTAAAAAGTGATGCAAAAGTTGTAGATTTGAGATGATATAAAAGAACATTACAGGTTTAGTAACAGTGCGACGCGTATAAGAATTTTAATAAAATATAAAATCATTAAAACTTACAATAAATTTTAAAAACATTCCATTGTTGTGTTGATTAAGACTATTAGAATCTTTAATTTAAAATAAAAAAAATGATGTAGCTTATGTTTTAAGGTACGCTATTTATGATCACTGTCAGTGAGGTGGAGCCCTACTCTATGGAATTTCCTTGTTTGAACATTGTTACATGGTAGAGACATAGCTGACTATTTCCACACACAAGGATTATGCCAACTCCTAATTTTCATCACTTTTGTATAGGTATTATATTTTTAGAAGTTTTCAATTACCTCTGAATTTTATACATAAAAATAGATTTCCAGATTTTGTCTGAAGCAAAGATACGCAAGAAGTCCCAACTTGTAGAATCCACCATTTCACCCCATTTCCACTCTTCTTTTTATCCTTATGCTTCCTTCTTCAGTTCAAATTCACTGTCCTCAGAGTATGTAGGGTGCAGGCAAAAAATTGTATTTAAACACCCTCTCTTTTTCCTAGTATTTAAATACTGTTCATGCGCTTGACTGACATGCATATGTTGTTAAGGGGACAATGGAAAAATGTATATACACCCAACTTAAGCTATCCCTCTTTTACTCGAAAAAAGAGATGACTTTTGTTTCTTTAGTCAAGTATGTTTGTCCATAAATGGCCATGTTTTATCAAGTTACAGTGGATAGATCAAGATAATGTACTTTATTAGAGAAACTGACGTACATATGTTCTAATGTACAAGCGCATATCAGAGCATACCAGAGTAAAGAACTCTTTACTATACATGAAAATGGTCTATGCAATTGCAATATACAAAAGATAAACTTTCTTCTCTTCAATTATAACTTTTAAGCATGGTAGCAAATCTCGGTATCAGTATCAGCTACACATTTGTAATATCGGACCGACCATGAGTGTCAGTAGACAAATTTGCAATGCATCTTGGTATCGGCTAAGATTTGATACCATGCTTTTAAGCGTTTAAAGTTAGCTGGAAGCCTTTCTCTCATTCCATATTTATTCCAAACTGACTGTGAATGACAATTAATACTCCTTCATTCTCCGTATTCAAAGGGATAAAGGATGATTTTATCATTTTTTCTATGTAACCCTACCCCTTAAGCACATAGTCTCTCAGAGTCAATTTACGTAACAAGATTTGCTATGAAGCACAAGGCACTATAAATGATTTAAAGAATTCAGTAGTCATTAAGGACAAAGGGAGCCTAGTTATAATCTTCAACGAACAATTGGCATCTCCAGAATCCTCTTACGCCTGATAAGGAGACTGGAAGAAAGGAAAGGTGGTAGATCTGTTTTGGGAATTAGATAAATTTAAGAGCCAAACGGAGCACATTACTTGTTCCCTTCCACATCACAAAGACTTTGAGCATACAGCTCATATTCCATTGACCTGTTGTTAATTTTGACCTTTAAGGATTATTTCTGCCTCCCTCTGCAAGGTTAAACCCAAGGATTTTATCTGAAGTCTCTCAAATCTATATTGTGTGACTTTGTGTTAGCAATTGCAAGAGTTTATATTCCTGATGGATACCATTTCACATTACTAGATATCAATTTTAAATATTAGTTATGAGCAATAAGGCCCTTCCACAGAAAATTGAGCAGATTTTATGTATATCAGAGATTGGTATTTACTTAATAGTCTAAACATATATACATATCAAAGTTCAAAAAACTGGGTATCCGTATTGGGTATCACCTGACAATTATCGGTAATTCCGTACATATCGGGAGGATCGGTGGATAAATTTCCTATCCGGCTCAGCCAGTGCATCCTAATAATGAGATTTGTAACCATGGTATATATAGTACAAACCAAATCATACATCTGCAGTACAAATTCTTCTTTTCGATATTAGACTAATAAATTCCCAATGATGCACATGTTACATATGATAATGTCAAATACAATACTGAAGCTAGCAATAATCTTTGTTGAAATCACAATTAAGCATCACTTCAGCTAGTATATAAACTGAATCAAAATCACTGAACCTAAGTCTATAGTAAAAAAACTGACAGGTGGACAAGCCAGTAATTAATAACCAATAATATCATCTAACCTATGGGGTACATGATCCAACGAAGGCTGAACACGTTCAAGAGATACAATTTGTCCTCCAAATTCAGACTTGAACTTGTTGATAAATCGAAGCATCTCAGTTGCGGGCCTCTGCATTTAGGAAAAAAGCTAAATATTGCATGTGAACCAACTATAATATCAATAATTAATATGTAACGGGTTCTCCTTCCCCTGAATGCCCAGGTGATGACCCATGGCATAGGCAAATTATCTACCACGTGTCAAGCTTAGGGGGACCACAAAATTTATCACACACACACAGTTGCACTCCTTTAGACATATCCCAAATAGAAGTGGCAGAAGTATAATTAAAATAAAAAAAAGGACAGGTCTCACAAACACAGTTGTACTCCTTTAGACATATCCCAAATAGAAGTGGCAGAAGTATAATTAAAATTTGAAAAAGGACAGGTCTCAATTGAAAATAACATGAACATGAAGTTACATAACCGAGCTTCTAGTACAATGTTCGTTGAAAACCGGGAGATGAAAGCAAAAGTGATTCCCGTAGTAGCGGCAAGCGAAATGGGAGCAGCCTAAACCTTCAATCCAAGGTGAGAAGGATGAGGCTCATAAACATCATATCAATGTGGGTTCATATGGAAATCCCAAAAATTAAGCAACCCCTTATTCCTTCCGCTGGCAGCACGTAGTGTATTCATACCCCACTACTTCAATATAAAAAATTGCCTTGGCAGGGTTCCCTTTCCTTTCTCTCTCAAGTCTATAGAAGTCTCTTTTCTATGTTCCTAAAAGAAACTCTTTTCCATTAACCACTAACTGCCATATCTGTTTATTTAGAAACCATAGGAACAATAAAAACAAAAATCTGCAAATATGGGTTTCCATGTAAGTCTTTTGATGGGTAAAGTATGGAATGCGGAGAATCTATAAATAAAGTTATTTTCAAACTGTTGCTATCAACCTCATTTTGCCCTTGCTACAAGAACAGGTGCAAATAGCTAAAAATGCATTTCACAATTCTATGATATTTTTAGCCTCATGATAGTGATCTGATCTGATTTTCTTACAGAAGACTCTACATAATGGTCATAATTGACAACCGACATGGGAGCAAAGTTAGTAGATCCAAATTACGGAGAGGCCTTTGCTAAGAACATGATCATGGAAGTAAAAAACCGAACTATTACGGTGAAACCTTTGCTAGATCCATTGTAAAGTTTCCTTCCTTTTTTTAAAAATAATATATATATTATTCTTTTTTATTCTTTATCTTTTTCCTTTTCTTTAAGTAGTGAGGGTGGGCAGGGAGTGATTTTGCTGATAATTTATTTAGATCTCATTTGATTTGATATCTTTTGTTCTGATATTGTCAGGGCATTGTTGAGTGAATAAGTGATAGACATCAATTTCAGGTAAGACAAGTCAGGATGAGATCGAGATAATTATTTATGTAAGCATTATGGAGTAAGGCAAGAACAAGTTTGATGAAGTATCCAGTTGGAAAGTTACAAATGTACGATCACTACTTCCAACATTTTCATAGTTTATAAACGCATTTTCCTTCTTCTGTTTGAGGAATGTTATGTTCATCATTGATAGAAGTATGTATTTCTCCGTTCATGTGATTTTATCAGATACTGATAAACAAAATTTTCTATTAAGGAATGTTGGTGATATTAAGATGTAAAAGTTGTCTGCATCAATTGTAGATATATTTGTGTATCAAAAAGTTTATTACGTTCACAGCAGAAACTTTCTTTTGCCTTTAGGGCTAAAAAATTTATAAATTTAACACGCAGTTAAATAATTCACACAAGTAAATTCCAGATACCAAAAGTATAAACCAACAGTAAGAGGATATAGATTGTTAAATGTGTAATAATGTGTAATTGTTTTTTTTCATGAATTGAGACTTGGAAAATATCCGCAGCAGAAAAGCTATACAGTTATGGAATGAATAATAGACAAATGTATTTTGAGTACCTTTTTTTGCCCTTCGCATGTATTTGTACAATGTTTATATAGATAATTCATTAAATATTTTTTTCAAAATAAAACATAAACTTAAATATTTTATAATTTAGGCATTTACGAATACTAAACAATAAGAAACTAAAAAAAAAAGTAAAAAAATACACCTTTAGTACTTTACTATTGTTGATTTATAAGTTCTATGAATAATTGCTTATTAATATGCTGGGAATAACACATAATTACAAAAAATAACAAATAATATAATCATTACTTTCAAAAATTATTTTAGAAAACTGTGCATTGCATGGGTTACTTGCTAGTAATGTAATATATTTTCACTGAGGCGCGTTAGTTAAATATGAAAGTCATGTTAGTTTTTAAATGTAATTTAGTAAACAGTGGTATAACCCCTATTCCCAATTGAATGAGCCAAAGAGTAACCAAAACTGTTATCAAAGTCAGATGAAGGGTAGCAGGGAATAAAAAGGGCATGGCGCACACTCTAGAGATGAAAAGGCTCGAAGTTTGACAAAAACTGAATGATAACTGTTCGTTATTAAAAAATGAAGCAATAAAGGAAACCTGCAATCCATTTCTAATGTTGCTAAGTTTCCAAAATATGATAGTCAAATGTATTTTGAGTTCCTTCTTTTACCCTTGGCATGTATTTGTACAAAGTTTATAAAGATAATTCATTAAATATTTTTGAAAAAATAAAACATAAACTTACATATTTTAAATTTAAGCATTAACGAATACTAAATAATAAGAAACTCTATGAAGCACCGATACAGGTATGGCGACACGCGTACGGGGACACGGGTACGGGGGATACGGCAATTTTCAAAAAAGTAGGATACGGGATACGACGGGGATACGGCTAACTAAATAGGTAATACTTCTAAATATATATAACTAAATTTTAATTGTCACATATTTAGTATCTGCTTGTTAATAAATTTATGTTTTTTGTCTTTATGCAGATACTTGAGAATAATCGGCAATGGGAAGATTTGAGCCGAGCGAGTTTATTTTACAACCCCAAAGAAGAAGTGATTCAATGTGTTCTTTGTAAAACTACAATGCGAGTTTATTTATAAATGTAACTTGTAAGTGTAACCGTGTGATTGTAATTTTTGTTACAAATTGTAATTGTGTAACTGTGCAAGTTTATAATTTTGTAAATTCAAGACTAGCTAATATTTTTTTGTCATTTTTGAGAATATCTCACATTTATATCAGCTAAAGTTTTGAATTTTTGGCAACTCTTAGAGAGCAACATGTACATGCATTTTGTGACATCTCACATTTATATCAGTTATTTAACCAATAGAGAAATCTGCGAGGGAAATACTCTACAAAAGAAAGTTTATTACATGTAGGCAATGTGGCCATCTTTTATACTTTGTACTTGGGTTAATATAAAACATTTGATGTCCAAGAGAAATATACAGTGTTGTTCTTATTAAGTGGAACTATGTTATACCATGTTTGGGAAGTTAGTCTTAAAAAAAAAGCATAAACTAGGGTTAATATACTTTGTACTATGTTATACCATGTTTGGCAATGTGGCCATCTTTTATACTTTGTACTAGGGTTAATATAAAACATTTGATGTCCAAGAGAAATATACAGTGTTGTTCTTATTAAGTGGAACTATGTTATACCATGTTTGGGAAGTTAGTCTTAAAAAAAAGCATAAACTAACAAGTCTTAAATATAAAAGATGGCCTAACAGGTCTTAAATAAACTAAAGCACAATCAAGAAAAGCTAATCAACAAACTAAAGCACAATCAAGAAATTAAAACACTACAAGTCTTAAATAAAGCATAAACTAACAGGTCACATAAAAAAGCAAGCATAAAAAGGATAAATTAACAGGTCAATAAAAAAGACGGCATAAATTAAAAAGAAAGCATAAAGAAAACATATAAAACAAGACGGCATAAATTAAAAAGAAAGCATAAAGACAACATAAAAAAGAAAGCATAAATTAAAAAAGAATGCATAAATCAACCGTCAGGTTCGTCGCCGTCAACCGTCAAGGTTTGTTGCCGTCTTTCTGCGTCGCCGTCGAGCTCGAGCTGTGCCACTGATCTACTTCAGTGTCGAGGGTAGCGCTTCGTCGCCGTCGTCGTAGCCGAAGGGGTGTTGAGAGGAGGGGAAGATGAGATTGAGGAAGAGGAGTAGAGATTGAAGTTAGGTTTTAGGATTAAAGAGTTAGGGTTTGGATCGATGGAGGCTGATTTGAGAATTGAGAGATAGGATTAGGATTTGGGAACGGGTGTGTTTTGAGAGAGAAAGGACGGATTTGAGTTAATTAAATGGGCCGTGTCCTGTTTTGTCGTATCCCGCCGTATCCGTTTCCCGTATCCAAGTTGTATCCGTTTTAAGGGGACTGTAGGATACGGCGGACGGCGTATCACGTACGTATCCTGCCGTATCCCGTATCAGATACGTATGGGATACGAGTACGGAGGCCTACGTGAAGTATCCGTGCTTCCTAGAAGAAACTAAATAAAGTACATCACAGTACTTTACTATTGTTGATTTATAAGTTCTATGCATAATTGCTCATTAATTTGTTAAGTTTCCAAAAATATGATAGTCAAATGTATTTGAGTACCTTTACCCTTGGCATGTATTTGTACAATGTTTATAAAGATAATTCATTAAATATTTTTTGAAAATAAAACATAAATTTATAAATTTTTAATTTAGGCATCAACGAATACTAAACAATAAGAAACTAAATAAAGTACATCTTTACTACTTTACTATTGTTGATTTATAAGTTCTATGCATAATTGCTGATTAATTTGCTGAGAATAACACCTAATTACAATAAATTAACAAATAATATAAGCATTACTTTCAAAAATAATTTTAGAAAACTGTGCATTGCACAGGTTACTTGCTAGTAAAGTAATATATTTTCACTGTGAGGTGTTAGTTAATATGAAAATCGTGTTAGTTTTTAAATGCAATTTAGTAAACAGTGGTATAACCTCTATTCCCAATTGAATGAGCAAAAAAGTACAAAAACTGTTATCAAAGTCAGATGAAGGGTGGCAGGGAATAAAAAGGGCATGGCGCATATTCCCTTCTTTTGTTAGAGATGAAAAGGCACGAAGTTTGACAAAAACTGAATGATAACTGCTCGTCACTAACAAAAGAAGCAATACGGGAAACCTGCAATTTATGTCTAATGTTGCTATGTTTTCAAAAAATACAGTTATAATGGAGCACTGAATTTTGCGAGAAGATTATCAGACTGCCCGAAGTACTACAATTAAACTCTGTATATATTTTACATATTGACACATTATCCATTGACGCATTATCCCATGAAACAGGTTGAGATTCATAAATCCAAAAGCATTGAACTCCTGCCTATTAATTTTATAACATTAATATATGATAACATAACTCGAGCTCAATTATTTGTTTAGTATAAGTTATACTAAACCAAAAAAAAAGAGACAAAGTTATATAACAGTGGAGGCTACTTGTAGAACTACTTCCTTAAAATAACATTTCGCATCTCCTACGAGCGAATAGTCTTCTACTCCTTTAGTCTTGCTTTATCATCACCTATATCCTATCACCATATCTTGCTTCCTACATATTCTGCACGCTGCATCGTTTAACCTTCCTCTTTATGTCTTTCGTTGCATGTCGTAAGGAAAGACAGTGATAAAGACCATTTAAATTAAAAAAGCAAACAAAACAAAATTAAGAGTGTCATCTATGCAAGTAGCTAAATGGAAATGGTGCTAGTAGAAAGATCGAAATGATGATTCATGTTCAACACTTGGGTAGCACAAGAAATTAACATCCACCCCACTCCAACTAAAGGCATGCTATGATGTATTAAGCCTTCATTAAAATGAAAGGGAAAAGAAAGATCATAAAGTTCTGAATAGCATAAACAATTCTAGCTACTTGTATGAACACTACGAATAAAGAAGTATGAAATTATTCAATGGTGTCCCTGCTATAAAATAGTTCTCTTGTGGGATGCTGTCTTACATCAGGTTGTACATTCAGTGGCTTTATGCCCAATGGCCTTTAAGCCTTCTAGCATTTGTGATAATTTTAATAAGAAAACGGAAGGAAAGGTGGCATAAGAGGAAATTTCCTCAAATGATCCCGTATAAATTCGTACCCCCACCTCCAAATGCATGATCCACACCGTTCAAAGTGTTCAACATGTCATAAAACATACAAGGATGAAATATTATCAATGTTGAATATTGAATATGTTTTGCCCATGCATTAAGTGGCAATTGTTGTACTGCTGAAAACCATCCATTTTGGAACCACAACATGAATGGGCAAAACATATTCAAATTTAGTAAACATTTTTCTTCGCTCTATGTTTTATGATATGAAGATTAACTTAAATGGTGTAGTGAATTTTGATTGCGGAGAATGGGTTGCACCAGAGGAGAAAATTTCCTCCAATGCCGTAAGACCCTCGTATCCTCAGTATATATATATAAGAGTCGAGACAATTTGCACAAAGAGGATTATGCATACAAGTGGAAAATCTGGTCCACTTATCAGGAAAAATATTTAAGATATTATTAAGTTGATTCCTAATTACAAAATTAGCATAGTTAAACATACTTGACCAAAGTAAATAAAAATTGAAAAGTATCATAAGTGAAGAGTAGATACACGAGTTTAAATATTTAAAATGTAGGACAACCTATGAAGCACGGATACTCTACCGAGGTTACATACCACTTATCTAGGACGTATCCATTGGGATACACACGGGATACATCCGGGATATGTATCCCGTACGTATCCGGTCGATTTAATTAAAAAAAACATTGGATAATCTTTGGGATACCTCTAGGATACGCCGATGGGTTTTTTTTTCTTTTTTTCCGCCCAAAAATTGGCCCAACTCATTCATCTCTTATTTCCTCTCTTTCAATCCCCGCCTCATCTCATTCCCGATCTAGGCAGTTAAAATCGGTTTTTGGAACGAATCGGTAATCGGAAAAAAAAATCAGGGATAAAATTGGAAAAATCAAGTGTGTGCGTAAATATATATATATATATATATATATATATATATATATATTAGATGTGTAAATCAATGTGAACGGTATGGATCGTCGATACGATGGCCCGAAGGCCGAGTGCACACAGAGGCTAGTGCACAACGGAAGAGAACAATATGTGTGTGTAGGGAAAAAATGATTTATCATCTCAGAAGTATATGATCAAGAGGCTCTTAAATTTAAATTGTCGTATATTTAGTATCTATTTGTTAATCAAATGTACACCGTCTTAATGCAGATAATTGAGAATAATCTAGAATGAGAAGATTTGTTGTGAATGGGAAGATTTGCAGTGGTCACAAACCTGTGTTTTGGTAGCTGGAAGACATAATCTTACATAATCTTGCGCAAGTTCATTTATTGTCCCAAAAAAAGTGATGAATGTGATTTTTGTAGGTGTAAGTTATCATTTTTGTAAAACTACAATGTGTTCCTTTGTATTAATGTATAACTTAATAATTACGAAATATGATATCTAAGTCAGAAATTAGCAAAATGTATCTTATCTGGTGTATTTCTTCCTCCAGATCTGTCTCTATCAAATTAACCTATATCATATCTTTTTTAATTGTTTTAATGCAAGTCCATTTACATCTTCTCCTAGTCCTTGAGTACTCTTTCTAACAAGTGCCATTGTTGGACTCTCTTGTACATGTTCAAAAATTCATCTTGAAAAATATTGTTGCAGATTATATGGATACATGATAGAGTGCCTATGTGTGTGTACATACTCACAACACGCATACATATATCAAATAGGACCATTCTAATTCATTAATCAAACCTATTATAAACATACTTAATTAAAATTTTCTCTAATTCGTTGTTTGTAATATTTTATGTTCCAAATTTCAACTTACATTGGCCAACCATCTCTTGTCCTCTTCAAACTCTTCACAACAAATTCCTACATTTATCTGTTCAAACTTTTCCTTTCCTTATCAACAACACTCTATGATCATTTTCCATATGTTTTATCATCAATTTTAACCAACAATAACATGTGCACTGCCCGTGCTAATAAATTACCTGATTTTTCGGACGAGGATGGTCTAGAGCTTGCGAGAGAGGTCCTGGGAATAGTCCCACAGCTCAAGATTCTTTCGGGCGAGGACCCGCTTATCGGAGTTCTTGACGTGGCGGACGTCGATCCGAATCCATCGGCACCACTGGATCCAACAAGGGATCGTCGGCGACGGTGAAGTTAATCGGTGAATGAGGTGGCACTGAGAAAAGGGAGGAGCAACAGTTGTTGCCGTCGAGCTGATGTGAAGAGCCGCCGTTGCCGCCACTGCTGTTGAGAAGGTGTCGCTAATGTTGCCACCGCTGATGTTGAAAGAGATGAGAAGGAGCTGATGTTGCCGCCGCTGATGTTGAACGGGAGGAGGAGGCGCCGATGTTGTTGCTGCTGTTGAGAGGGAAGAGGTTGAGAGGTTGAGGAGAAGTTCAGGAGGTGAAGATCGAAGTTAAGGAGGTGGAGAATTTGGAAATTGAGAATTAAGATTGGGTTTATGATTTGGAATTGAGATTGGGGATATTACATGAAAGATTGAGGATATTACAAGAGACATTGAGGATACAAGACGGTTTGGAGTTGGATCTTGTCGGATTTGATAGGCTTATGGGTGTCGGGTTGACGAGGATTAAAACCAATCTGATTAATCGGATAATTACATAATCGGTGTATCGATCGATTATGCGACATATCGGCGATTATTCCTGATATAATCGCTTAAACCATATTTTACAATAATCGGTTGAAATTTAATTGGGGTTTGTCCGATTAGCAATTAATCGCCGATTTTAACTGCTTAGTTCCTTATCTAAGCCTCCAACTCCAATAGATCAATCTTCCAGCCGCCTCCCCGCTCGCCACTCCGCCACCTTGCCTCATTATTCTCCGACGGCTCCTCCTTCCTCTCCATCAAAACCCTAACCCTAATCAAAACTCAAACCCTAAGCTCCATCTCCACTCTCCAATCTCCATCACAGATTCACAGGTATTCTACTTCTTCTTCGTCTCCATCACTGGTTTTGGAGGGACTGCGAACATTAATATAAGTTTTAGATCTACAACTATGGTTTAGGGATGATAAAAAGGGAAATTTAAGCGGTGTTGGAGATGAGGATGTTGGGTTGATCTAGACGTTGGTGTGTCAACAGTGAATGGGAAGGGTTGTGATTTAAAATAAGTTTTCGATCTAGGGCTACGGCTTACTTGATATTAGATTTTTCTGTGTTTCATCATTTTGACTCTGATGAAAGCCTATATGCAACTTAGTTGTTGACTTGTTGTTATTGTGTGTCCCCCCCCCCCCATTCTCCATATTAGTTTTTATATAACATGTTTCATGCTTGTGATTTAAAATGACTTTATATCTGCATGTTACTTAATTTTTCATGTTTGGATTGATTTTGAATATTTTACTCTACATTACAAAGCTACCATCGGTGTTGATTTTGTCACCAAAGAGCTTCAGATTGATGATAGACTTGTGACTTTGCATGTAAGCTATTGTTACTTAGATTAGTCATTCTAATAGATAATTTATATGTTTTGTACAAATACATTGTAATCTTTTTTGTAGATATGGGACACGGCCGGTCAAGAAAGATTTCAACGCCTTGGTGTTGCATTTTATAGAGGGGCGGATTGTTGTGTTCTTGTTTATGATGTTAACTATCTCAACTCATTTGATACTCTTGACAACTGGCATGATGAATTCCTTACACAGGTTGGTACAATTCTTTCACTTCACTGCAAAAATTATATGCATTGCTTATGGTACAAGTACTAGAACTCTTCCTCTGATATGATGAGTTTCTAAAACAAGCTATTAATGAGTTACAATTCTTCTGTTGGGTTTTTTCCACATCATATTCAGTACAGTTAATAATGTTTATAATTTATCAAACCCTTTAGTTTGTATTGAAGAATATTTTAGTTTACTACTTATATATAGGGTAAATTTCAGTTAACCCTACTCAGTTTTACAAGTTTGGCAGATAACCATACTGAATTTATTTTTTGGCATAAAACCCTACTTAAGTTTGCTCCATTAGGCATTATGGCCTACTCTATCTATTTTGGAGTGTTTTTTATCATGTGCGAGCACGTGCTACTGTTTCCACTCTTCAATAACCAAATTACCCTTATTATTATTTATTATTGTTATTTTTTATTTGGATATAATTAGAAAATAAAAACCCTAAATTGATGGAATGAGGGATTTGATGGAGGAGAAAGAGAGGGTGGTGGTAGTTTGGGGGGTGGGCGTTTAGGGAATCGAGGGGGGAGGTGGTGGTGTTGGTGATTGTCCGGATTCGAGGGAGGATCATGTGGTGGTGGTGGTGGTGGTGGAAGTTTTTGGGTTTGAATTTTTAATGGAGAGAGGTAGGTGATGGTGGTGGTGGTGGTTGGTCGGAGGTGGTGGGAGGTGAATGATTTGAGGTAGGAGAAGAAAGGAGGGTGGAGGTTGGTTGGATTTGGGTTGGAGGTGAGAGATTCGAGGGAGGATGAGGTGGTGGTGGAAGTTGTTTGAGTTTGAAATTTTTAATAGAAAGAGTTGGGTGATGGTGATGGTGATGGTGGTGGTGGTGGTGGTGGTTAGTCGGAGGTGGTGGGAGGTGAAGGATTTGAGAGAGGAGGGGGGAGGTTGGTCGAATTTGGGTGGGAGGTGAGAGATTCGAGGGAGGATGAGGTGGTGGTGGGAAGGGGGGAAGTATTTAAGGAAGGAGAAGGAGGTGGTGGTGGTTGTTGTTGGTCGGAGGTGAGGCAGGGAGGGGGGATTCGAGAAGGTGTTCGTGGTTGATGGAGGAGAAGGTGGTTGGTAAGAGGTGGTGGTGGTTGGTGGGAGGAGGAAGGAAAATTAAAATTAAAATTAATAATGTGATTAAAATTAAAATTAATGATGAAATTAAAATTAATCTATAGAATTAAGAATAAAGATGAAATAAAAATTTAAATTATTGATGTGATTAAACTAATAATGAGATTAAAATAAATGAAGGAGAAAAAGATGATGATGAAAATGATGGACTGGTAATTTAGTAATTAAACTGAACCGATAGGGGTATTTTTAGACATTTCACACAAAAGTTAACGGCATCATAACGGAGTAGGCCAAAACGCCAAAAAAGCTGACAGTGGTAGGGTTTAGTGCCAAAAAAAATCTGGTATGATTATCTGCCAAACATGTAAAACTGAGTAGGGTTTAGTGCCAAAAAAAAGTTTGGTATGATTGTCTGCCAAACATGTAAAACTGAGTAAGGTTAACTAAAATTTACCCTTGTATATATAACATTAATTATTTTACTTATTTTAATTTTTGTATATATAATATTAATTATTTTACTTATTTTAATTTAGCGTATAGCTCCACCATTGCCTGTCCCATGCCAGAAATCCGGCCACAAACCGGGTAAGGAGGTTGTGTTAGGCAATTAACAACCAGCACAAAACTTTGTCAAATTTAATGAACATGAATCCTAATAATATACGCACAAATGCTAGGACATTCCCTAGAAGCGATGCGTTGTGTCTGCCTCCGGGTGTTTCGAAAAATGTGCAAGGGGCATCGCATCCGCGCCCGGGTGCGATGAAAAATGGGCAAGGGTTCATGCACCAATCTGGACGTGTGCAGGTAAAAACGTTAGTCCAGAAAAATAGACTTAGGTTAGTGACTTGGAATATAGAAATATTGACAGGAAAATGCATAGAACTAGTAGATACCGTGATTAGAATGAATATTAATATAGCTTGTTTACAAGAAACAATGTGGGTATGAGAGAAAGCTAAAGAAATAGATGGTTTTAAATTATATTATACCGGTAAAATTAGAAACAGAAATGGAGTAGGAATTTTAATAGATAAGAAATTCAAAAGAGATGTAGTACGTGTTAACAGAAAAGGGGATAGAATAATACAAATTAAGCTTGTATTAGGGAAAAACATAATTAATATCATTAGTGCTTATGCACCCCAAGTAGGATTAGATGCACGAGCAAAAAATAAATTTTGGAAACATATGGATGAGATAATTCAAAAATTACCCTTAGGTGAGAAACTATTTATAAGAGGAGCTTTCAATGGACATGTAGGAGTAGATAACATGGGATATGAGAGGGTGCATGGAGGACATAGATTTGAAAATAAGAACGATGGTGGAGAGGCACTATTAAAGTTTGCGGCTTCGTATGATCTTATACTAGCAAATACTTATTTTATGAAGGGGGAGGAACATTTGATAACCTTTAAAAGTGGGGCAAATAGGATTCTGATTGATTTTTTCATCACTTGAAAGGTAGATTGTTTGACATGTAAAGATTGTAAAGTTATACCGGGAGAGTGTTTAACCTCACAACATAGATTAATGGTATTGAATGTTAAGATTGGAAAACACATATGTACAAGGAAGGAGACTAGGAATCCAATAATTAGGTGGTGGAACTTGAAGGGAGATAAACTTAAATTTTTTGAAATAAAGTCCTTAAAGGAGCATCATGGAAATGATAAGGGGAGAAAAATATGATGTTGACTAAAATAGCTACGTACATAAGAGAAATTTCAAATGAGATACTTGGAGAATCTAAAGGTAGAGGGTTGCTAAATAAAGAAACATGGTGGTGACAAGAAAAACTCCAAAATATTGTGAGAGAAAAAAGATCAACCTTCAAAATATGGTAAAAAAATAAAAATGAAGAGGATTTAAAGAGATATAAGACCGTTAGGAAAAAAGTTAAGAAAGCAGTAAGATGCAAAAAAAATCTTATGATAATTTATACACAAAATTAGAAACAGAAGAAAATAACGTTTATAAGCTTGCTAAATAAAGGGATAGAAAAACAAAAGATTTGGATACAATTATGTGTATTAAGAGCGATAATTCAAGAGTCTTAGTAAAAGATGAGGATATTAAGGAAAGATGGCGAAATTACTTTGAGAAGTAATTCAACGAAAAGACTGTATGCAACTTAAATATAGAGAACTCGAGGGAGTCGGGAGAATATGTTTTTCCATATAATTAAGACCTCGGAGGTTCGAAATGCTCTAGAAAGAATAAAAATATGAAAAGCTTTAGGACCGGATGATATACCCATTAAAGTTTGGAAATGTCTTGAGGATGTAGGAGTGGGTTGCTAACAAAATTATTTAATAAAATTTTAAGGACTAAGAATATGTGATGAATGGAGAAGAGTATTTTAGTACCTATATATAAAAATAAAGGAGATATACAAAGTTGCTCAAACTACCGAGTAATTAAATTAATGAGTCTTACGATGAAAATATGAGAGAGTGATCAAACATAGACTGAGACTAGAAACTACAGTGTCTGAAATTCAGTTTGGGTTTATGCCTGGGAGGTCAACAATAAAAGCAATTTAAGTACTGTGGAGACTTATGAAAAAATATAGGGAGAATAAGAAAGATCTACATATGATTTTTATAGATCTAGAAAATGCATACGATAGAGTCCCTAGAGACAGTATGGTGGGTGTTAAATAATAAAAGAGTAACTATTCGGTATGTTGAGGTAATTAAGGATATGTATGAAGGGGCAACGTCCACAATTAGAACAACCATAGGAGAGACTAGTGATTTTCCTATCACAGTAGGTTTACACCAAGGTTCGGCTTTATGCGCCTACCTCTTTACTTTGGTTATGGATGAATTGACGCGAGAAATACAAGATGAGGTGTCCTGGTGTATGCTTTTTGCCAATGACATCGTCTTGGTGGACGAGAGTAGAGTAGGAGTCAATGCTAACTTAGAATTGTGGAAAAAAACTTTGGAAACTAGAGGCTTTAGGATAAGCAAATGATGAGGACATCAAATCTATTTCATTTTGTTTTGGCAATTATAGCCATATGTAGTAGTTGTATGATTTGTAATCTTTCTTTTATGCATTAGAATATTTTTGAGATTTTAGAATATTTTGATATTTGTATCAAGATTTGTTTTGAGCCTATATATAAGTCTTGAGATTAATGAGAAGTTATGTTATTCTTGATTAAAAAAATTATTGTGTTGAGTTTTGCTCTTCATCCCTCTTTTGTGTGATACAATTGAGATCCAACTCTAGAGTTTGTGATAAACTCTAAAACTACCCCAAATCCCCAATTAAAAATTCCAAAACCCTAATTCCAAATTAAAAATCCTAATTATTCCCCGTCTACTTCCTCTCCCTTCCTCGTCGCCGGCGAACACATCCCCGAAACCCACCCCAGCCTCCACCGTTGATGCCAGCCTCTCACGTCGAAACCCTAATCGTCGAGCTCCCCATCCTCCTTACCACCCCTCGTGTTTCCCGTTAAGTCCTCGCCACCTCCATCACCGCCTTCCCCTACTACCTCCTCGACCCACCTCCCTCATCCTTCAACACCAGAAGTTGAACCCCTGCACCCATCGACACCTGAAGTCGACCTCCTGCACCCATCGACACCCAAAGTTGAGCTCCTGCACCTGTCGACCACCGTCGCCACTCACCCCATCACTTCCTTGTCGCCCGTCATCCAACACCGAAACCCTCTCGCCGTTGTCGGAAAACCCCGACCACTGCTGCCAACCCGAGATCTAATGCTGGTTACTTCGAACCCTTGTATACTCTTTCCACTTTTCAAATATTTGTGTTATACTGCCTTATCATCTCTATTATATTATTTGATTTATCTGTCGTCCACAAATATTGAGAGTGAGCGTTTCTACTTGCTAAATAGAGTACAAATCAATATTGCATCTTTTACTTGCTAAGAACATTTAGCGATATAATTATTGATTGTTAGAACTGAATTATTAATTGGGCCTGTTAAACTTAATTCAATTCTTGAAAATCCATCGAACTGATTAACTGTTTTAATTTCTAACTTGATCCGCATTACATGTTGGTAAAATTAATCTTTTAAAATTCTTGGGAATTCTCTATTTAGGATTACATTTTATATCAGCAAAACTAAAACAGAGTATATAGACTGTAATTTTAGTGATATTCGGAATACAACTGAGGAAGTAGTGAAGCTTGATGGCCAAGAGATACCTAAAAGAAACCGTTTACGATATTTAGGCTCGATTATACAAAGAGATTGGGAGATTTGTGAAGATGTTATACATAGGATCCAAGCAGGGTGGTTTAAGTGGAGAAGTGCCAGTGGTGTTTTGTATGAAACGCATACCTTTGAAGTTGAAGAGAAAATTTTATAGAACGGCTGTTAGACCAGCAATGATGTATGGAGCAGTGTTGGGCAACAAAAAAACATGTCCAAAAAATAAGTATAGCAGAGATGAAAATGCTAAGATGGATGTGTAGTAAAACAAGGAACAATAGAATTAGAAACGAGTATATACGAGATATGCTAAAGATAGCTCCAATCCAAGATAAGTTAAGAGAGAATCGCCTCAGGTGGTTTGAACATGTCACACGTAGACCTAGTATTGCCCCCGTTAGAAAGAGTGATTTGATAAGTATTGAGGATAGAGTTAGGAGTAGAGGAAGACATAAACTAACTTGGGTGGAAATGGTGAAAAAAGATATGATAGCTTGTGACCTTACAGAAGATATTGCGCTAAACCTAGCAGAATGGAAAACCATGATTCATGTAGCCGACCCCAAATAGTTGGGAAAAAGGATTTGTTGTTGTTGTTGTTGTATTTTAATTTAGTGTATCATAACGTACTCGTATCCCAGTTTTTGAGAAATCAACGTATCTGCGTACAGGATACACGTACCCGTATCCGTGCTTCATAGGGGACAACTCTTCAAATGAACTTCTAATCACTTAATACAATCCCACTTCTAAAATACAGTAGAGTTCCTAAATTTCGAAAATCAGACATCTTGTTCTACAAAGTTGGTTTCCCATATTATGCAATAGTACCATATACTACTTTTTTACTGATTAAATATGGGTAACATATTACTAAATAAAAAAATTAACAAATTATCCTGATGTATTAACTGCATTTAAAATTATCCAAAACTTTCGAATGATTTATTACATTGTGCAGGTATACCATATACAAGCTTTTTACTGACTCAACATAGGTGAAATTACTAAACAATTAACAAGAATTCCAGATGCATTGACCGAATATTTGGAGAAACAAATTAATAGGTTACTCATCAGTTAGAAACAAGATGATCCTTAACTTCTGCATCAATATTACGGATAGAAATGTATATACAAGACCTTGAACATAATAAAAAGCATGTTTGTAAAGTTTGAGAATAAGAAGCTTCTGGATTGCTCAAGTATTTTGGTGAGAAGCTGATTTGATCTCAAAGAGATAGTTCCATTAATGCATATCTATGTCTAAGTGGAGTGAAATGCAGTGTTGATCATTCTCATTGATTCTCTTCTCACAGAAGATAACTGAGACTGATTTTGATAGTGCTTCCAAATGAGCAGTGTTTGGTGTATTGTTTTGTCGGTTCTGACTAACCTTGTTCTAACAATTTCTACTGAGATGTAAATTTTACAGACTCAGTTCGTTTTGGTATAATATGTTTATAGTCACAAGTTATACATGTATTTATGTAGTTCTTAGTGCATAGAACTGTATAAATACAGTCTCTACTCCACTGATGGCCAAGTTTTCTAGTCCCACCAATCCCAATATAATGTCACCATACCATTTGTTATTTGCCTCATTGTGATCTTCTTTCTGTTTCTTCATCTTTCATGCACATTGTGGTAAGGGTAGAACTTAGAGCTCTTAAATCAATCTTTTACCTCTACAATGCATAGAGCATTAAATGGCCCTCACCCTCAGCTGCAAAACACTCAAAAAATGTAAAGTATGCACATTATTCGTAGCTTTGGATTCTTCTTACAACTAAATAGCTTATTTGTTCATGCAATCCACATGTGCCCTAGTCAATTTCATGCAAACACATGAAAATTGTGAACTTCTCGTATCAAGAGGTAAACAAATTTTCAATGACTCCTCATACTTCCTTCACACATACCCAAATGCACAATGAAAACTAGACACGTGCAGCACACGTAACAAGGCCCCAAAAAAGTTAGTTGAGAACAATCATCACTACACCAAAAGTATAAATTCAAGAACCCAATAACCCAAATTACCTTATAGACGCATTCAGAGAGGACCATGGAGCACAAAACGTCTTGAAGATCAGCCATGGAATCTGCTTTGACGGCGCGACAGAGTTCGTTCAATCTCTTCCTCTGCCTCTCGAACTCCTCTCTCATCATCCTCTCTTGCTCCTTCCTGCTCACTCTCCCCTTCCATGGCGGCCATTTCCATTGAGGGGGAGGTTGAGGGAGGGAAAGAGGGGGAGGCCATGGGATGCCCATTTTCACAGACTGCTCTTTCATCCATGATTCCACTCTGTTCTTTAGAGATCCCATTCAATTGGGTTTTCTTCTTCTCTTTTTTTCTTGGGCGAAGAAGATTTTTGGGGGTGATGGATTTGCTTCTAGAGAACGGAAGGGAGAACGATGGAAGCATATGCCAGGGAATATGGAGAAAGATTTGCCGTTACTAGTTTTGATTAGGAGGCTTCTGGACTTGGGAATTAGCTAGGGACAAAATATAAAGCCCGTAATAGGCCCAACATGCATGCCCCAATGTAGTGTTACAATTCTATTTTGAGCAAAAGCCGAAGTACCCCCAACATTTGGCCCGAGTATAAAATATTCATGCAGCATTTGAAAAAGTACAATAAATTCATTTTTCCGTTAACTTAATTATTTTCGTTAAGTTATAATTATTAAATTATTTTTTTACCCTTATATTTTCATATTCAATCTCTTTCTTCCCTTTCTTCGTTCCTTTTTTCTTCCTTAAAAGAATATCAAATGGAATTCTTCCCTGAACCTTAGTTCTAGTTATGTAGAAGCAGTATGCCTGCCGTTACAATCAACCACTATGAAACATCTCATTAGGCACCTCATGAAAAGAATGTGAAGCTATGTACATGTTAAACTATGATTGAATTTGTGGCATATGACTATTGCACTTGATCTCTTAGCTTTATATCACTATTCTATGCGTGGAATCATCTTTGTCCATGCCTTCAAAGATTTAGTGATGAAGAACTTCAACCCTTGGAAGTTTTTTATTTTATTTTACGGAATAGTAATATTACCCTTGCGTTTATTTGTTTTGTAGGTTATCTTTTCTCTTGGTTTATATATTAATATATGATAGATTATGTGTTTTTTAGGTTGATTTCTCCCTAGCACAAGTGTTGTTTCGCTTAAAGCTTTAGCTCACCTTCGCAAATATCTCAGGCAAAAATGTTAGCATGTTTTGATTGTTTCGTTTTCATTGTTAACTTGGTACTTAATAAGCCCATTTGCATGTATGCCAAATAGGCTGATACTGGAAAAAGTTAATGAAGATGCTTAAACAATATCGTTGCTAAGTTATAAAACTGATCTCAGTTAATATGATCAACAATTCCATTTGATATTCTTTTAAATTCCATTTGATATTCTTTCAAAGAAGAAAAAAAGAATAAAGAAAGGGAAGAAATAGATTGAATATGAAAGCGTAAGGGTTAAAAAGTAATTTAATAATTATAACTTAACGGAAAGGATTAAGTTAACGGAAGAATGGGTTTATTGTACTTAATGGGTTTATTGTACTTTTTCAAACGTTGTATCGGCATTTTGTACTCGGGCCAAACGTTGGGGGGGGGGGGGGGGGGGGGGGGGGGGGGGTACTTTGGCTTTTGCCCTTCTATTTTATAATTGGAGAAAGAACCAAATAGCACCCAAAGTTTACCCTAATTTTTAAATAGTATTCAAAGTTTTTATAATACTCAAATAGTACCCGAAGTTTTTATAATAGGACCAGAAACCACTTTTGTTAATTTCTGAGCTGAAATAATGTGAAATTACATAAATAACCCCAGCCTCTCTTCTTCTCTTTTCAGTTGTTCTTGTTAATTTATTTCAGTTTTTCTTGTTTTGATTTTTTTTATAAATTTTGGTGGAGATGAAGGTGATAGTGATGTTTTTCAGAGGTGGTGGAGATTGTGATGGTGGTTGGAGATGATGGTGGTGGTGGTTGATAGAGATGGTGGATATGGTGGTCCGTGGTGGTGATGGTGGTTGGAGATGGTGGTCGGCGTTGGTGATGGGGATGATTTTGTAATTTCTATAAGGAGATGAGGGCAATTTCGACATTTCACTCTTTTTAGCGAGTTTGAACATGTTAAGAGGTATATTCAGATAATATTCCATTAACTTATCGGAAAACTTATTGGCAGATATTTTTTTGTCCAATTTAAAAAACTTCGGGTGCTATTTGGATATTATAAAAAGTTTGGATGCTATTTGGAAATTAGGATAAACTTTTGGTATCATTTGATCATTTTCCCTTTATAATTTTGTTCGTTTATAAATTTGTATTTTATTTTTTCCTTACTCAACCACACAATATGCACAAGGACTCCTCATATTTTTTTCTTTTAAAGCTCATCTTTGGCCAGAATCGTACCCGCTATCCCTAACATAAGCACCACATGAAAGGTAAAAAATGACAAAATACAAAAATAGAAATAGCAATTTGGGGTTTCCCTGTAGTCGCCAAATGTTAAAAAAATAGCAAAGTAGCACAAATTTTGATCGGACGAAACTTTATGTTTCATCCGTTAAAAGAATTAAATTTTTGGGCTGAATATTATATTTTAATACTTTTTATAAGTAGATGAAACTTGAACATTCGTGTATATATATATATATATATATATATATATATATATATATATCTATATAATAAAACACAAAGAAAGCTATCAAGTGGTTCTCCTTCAATCCCCAAAAAATTAAAGGCCCAGATCTCACCTCACAAAACATATTTTTCCCCCAAAAGTTTCCCTCCAAAACTCGAATTCAAATCCCCCACCCAAAACAACTCCTATATTTATTTATTTATTTATTTTTTTCTCTCTCTCTCCCTCTTCTATTCAAAAAATTAAGAAAATTTAAATTTTTTAAATTTAAATTTTTTTTTAAAATCTAAAAAAAATAAAAATTTAAAAACTTTAAAAATAGTTCAAAAAAATCATATAATATGTTTTTTGCTAGACCCCCAAAATTTATCATATAATATGTTTGCTACTTCAATTAATTTGCTCGACCTCCAAAACTATTTTATATTATCAAACAAGGTGTACCGTTCCGAAGACGTGCCGTAGGCACGTGTCAACGGGCAAACCTAGTGTGTATATATATATATATATATATATATATATATATATATATATATATATATATAGGAAAATGATCTAGTGAGAACTCTTTTGGTGAGAACCACGTGAGAACTTTTGTTTGGGATATTAGTTGAAAGATCTGAACCGTTCATTTTGATCTACACGATTAAATTAGTCTATGGATGAGAAATCAAGTCATTTGAGATTCGTTTCTCCATGCATTGAAGTGTTACAAATTGTGTGGCTGTAAAATTGTTATTTTTTATAGTGACATGATGCATGGACAAATGAATATCAAATGACTTGGTTTTACGTTTCTATACTAATTTAGTTATGTTAAACAATGTGAACGGTTCAGATTATTCATAGGATGGATAGCCGTGGAGTTCTCACGAAGCTTATCGTGAGAACAGTTCTCACCAGATCGCTACCCTATATATATATATATATATATATATATATATATATATGCCATGATCCTATGACTAGATGTAACAAATCACATGCCCGACTATAATGCAAGCAGGACTTTAGAAACGAATGCATCCCATACTACATACGCCCCCAAATCTAGCCGTCTTTCTCCACAGTTTAGGGATTTCAACCCTCGCCCATGCATCCTACTCCTGTACTCAACCTGTTCCCAATAGATTGTCCATGCCCAAAGAGGTTGCAATTGGTCAGTCTAGTTCCGCCACTGCAGTGCCTAAGTGGTTGTCGTGTTTGCCACTCAGTACCCACGTACGGACCTCTTCAGAATGCCGTGTTGAATGCGGTCGCAAGACTGTTGTACCTACCCGGTACGCCTGACGTCAATATATATATATTCCCCACGGACGAAACTTGAAGTTTCGTCTGATGGGAACCTGTCATTTTCAAACCCCAATGACAGCCATTAAACCCCCCAGTATAATTAACTAAGACTCTAATTATTTATTAAATGACCTAATTAGCATACTAAGTATAATTAACTAATTATTTGTTTAATTAATTTATTAACTTAATAAATATCCTAAATCCATGGACGAAACTTGAAGTTTCGTCCAGGTTTTTTTCACATATCCGGGGTTTTATTAATTTTACAAATGTCTCTATTTTTTTGGGACGAAACTTCGTCCTGTATAATATGCATATAGCTATTTCCTCTCTCACATATAGCAGTCTCCTGTAGTGATTATGACAAATTATGCATAAACAGCATACGACTGCAATGATCAAAATGCTGAAAAAATACATTTTAAGCAAATATACCACATGACTATGGATGCTCTACGAGGCTTTGCTTGATTTTCTCCTTACTTTTGAGAGTATTATTAGCACATGGAGTGTATATATTTTCTAATAGATATATGTTTCTTTAAAAGTGCTGGCATTGCGAGGCTCCATTTTTTCTCCCTAATATAATCACTATCGTCAACTTCCTACTTTAAACTAAACTAGCATTACCCTGTGCAAATTACACAAACTAAAATAATTATAATGAACTCATAAAATTATATGGAACTTTAAAAAAGTGTGCGAGAATTGAGAGAAATTAATTCTTCAAGTGTATAGTTTAGTGAAATTTATCCTAAAAAATATGGTTATAGTTCTGGCCTTTGTATACATCATGACCGGCAACAGTTAGGCCTTGGCCCGTCTCATCTCAACCCTCTCCTCCCCCTCCCTTCACACCCTATTCATATGCCTTATCCTTCATCTCCCATATTTCCACTGTCTTCGACTGCAGCAACGTCCCCTTCTCCAATATCCTCCTCCACCTCTCCACTCCCCTCACCCTACTCTCCACCATTTACCTCCATACCAAATCTCATTATTGGATTCAATACTATAGTCATCCCAATCTTCAACCCGTACTCTTCCCCAAATTTAAATTCCAGGATTTCAAAAATACAAATTAAAAATTGAAAAGAAAATGAGGTAGTAAATTAAAGTTTCAAAAATTAGTACATACACCATACATAGATACAATTGATTTAGTTGAGCAAAAATTTTCAAAACCATTTTTCACAATCACATTGTGTGCTATATAGACATTTCATCGAACACTTAATGAGCAAAGCACGGTTCTAGTAATTAAGTTTCATATTTATAGGTTTAGGGCTTTTATATTTTTTTTAATGAAAATGTACGTACTGCACGCGTTAATAAATGTGATGTGCACGTGTTTAGGAAGTGTGAATCCCTACTTTTGCTCTCCTTTCTCTATTTCAAAATGGAGAAAGGAAAGAGGGTAGGCCTATTAGCTTAAGATATAGTATAATTATTAATACATATGATACATGTGCTTTATACATTAATCACGTGAAATATTGGAAATGATCTTCTCAAATTATATATAGTATAAATAAAGTATAGATAGTATAATCAAAATAATGTCATGTGCAATGCAAACATAAGATCGCATTCAAGAATACGTCTTATCAAACCCAAAAAAAAAATCTAGAGAGAGAAACTCCTCCCAAAAAACCCCAAAAAAGAAAACCCTAGATCTAGATATGAGTTTGGAGGGGATTTCGCCACCCCCTCCCCGGTCGCCTCTCCCCACCGTCCACCCCTTCCTTCTCGCTGTCGCTACTCCCGCCGCAATGTCCCATCGAGGACCTCCAGTCCTGTCGAAGACTCCGTTCGAGAGACGTGCCGCTCCGCCCCGTCGAGGACCTCCAGTACTCCCGTCGAGCCCCTTCCGACGTGCTCCTCTAGTCGTCGTTCGAGCCATGCTGGAGGGGCCAATCGTCGCCGCATCGTCCTATGGAATCGTCCGCTCACTCGACGATGGAGGCGCCTTTGCCACCACTCCGCCACGTCGAGGCCATCCAAGCCACCCATCGAGCACCCTTCGGCGTGCTCCTCTAGTCGACGGTCGCGCGATGCTGGAGGGGCCAAGGTTGCCGCAACGTCCAGTCGAGCCGCCGTTAAGCTCGACGATGGAGCTCCCTCGCTGACGCTCCGTCCCGTCCAGCTCCAGCGAAGACGAATCGAAGGAGCAGTGGTCGTCACTGCTACAGTATCGGTGGTGGTTCCGTCGATGGCGCCACCTTCGATTCATCCACTGATCACCCCGGTGTGTTGGGGATTTGATTGTGTGAGTGTGTTGATTATGAGGGGGTAGTGATTGAGATGAGATGGAGGAGTTGATTAGTGTTTGGCATTTGTGTGATGAGATGAGAGATTGTTGATGTGCAACACAGTAGTGGGGCTTGGGCCTGAAAACGGGGTCCCCCCATGAGATGCGTCCACTTGTTGCAGCTTCAGCCAAAGCTAGTGAGCCTCTATGCAGAAAATTCCTGACGAATCAATTGTATTTGAAGCAAAACTCTATAAGTTATTGATGGAAGAAGGTACCTTTATTCATGATCACTTGAACCTATTTTGTAGAACTATTTCCAAGTTGACAACAACAAAAATATTGTGACAGATGAAGAAGATGAGGCCCTGATTCTATAATCATCTCTGCCTTTATCAAATGAGCTAGTTACTACTGTGCTTTATGAAAAAATAATTTATTAATTTGGAGGAGGTGACTGTTGTGCTAGTGAATGATGAGATTTGTGGGAAATCAGTTGATATTGATTCAGTTGATTAGAGAAGTCTATCCTATAGATGTGGAAAGAAGGGGATCGATGCCACTACTGTAAGAAGTGACATCTGAAAAAAAAAAATTATTTGGAAATTCAAAACAAGGATGCTGAAGAAAATTTGAAAGATCATGTTGGTACTGCTACTTCAGAGGATTTATAATGATGTGATGCACTTAGTTAAAAATCTGGCAAGGAAGATCATCCTGAGACGCCTTGGATCTTTTGATTTGGGGAGTTCCTATCATGTTTATCTTAATACTGAGTCATTTGCTATCTAATTAGCTATAGATGGTCGTCCAAAATAGGTACATCAATAGTTTGCAAGGTAGTGTGTGAGAGAAGAGTCAAGCTTAGAATCTTCAATAGCATTATATGTCGTTAGTCAAGTGTTCAACACATACCAGATTTGAAGAAGAACTCCACATTCTTGGGTACTCTTGACTCCAAAGGTTGTTGATACTCGGCTCAAGGTGGAGTCCTAAGGTGTTCAAAGATGACTGCACATTCATCATGAGAAAGGTTTGATTGCCGAAGTCTGATCTCAAGCCCCAAGATGTGAACCAGACGAACATCATCCACTAACCCCAATTGTCAGCAACCCTAAAATGTGAATTAGATGAATTTTTTTGAGGTACCATGTTAGAGAATTTATGTAGTTTTAGGTTCACTAGAGTTAATTAGGGTTCTAAGTTTTATTCTATAGATATGTATGATGATAGTTGTCATTGTAATAAAGAAAAGAAAGAGAATGAGAGAAAAGAAAACCAGTGAAAGAGGCTTTAAGAGTGGTAGAGTTCGCTCATTTGTAAACCATAATTCTTATGATGGAGATCACCAGGGTGCGTGGCTTGTTGTGGATGTAGATCACATTGACCAAATTACCATTATAGTGTTTTTTTAAAAAATTTGTATTATTTTTTCCTATTAATTTATTTATGTTGCATTGTTAAAGTACTTAACAAGGTTGGTCACCATAACCCTTGTGGGCTTCAAGGGAGGGTGGTACATATTAGGTCTACTATTGTGAACCCAACGTTCTTAAAGCTAGCTTACTGATACTTAGATGCATAGTGCGACATTATGATTACCGACCATCATATGTGTTTCAGTTAAAGACTCAGATAAAGGTGGACGTTCAACAAGAGATTGACAATCTTTTAAGACCCTTATGGAGGAAAATCATGTTAGCAAGATGGACGCATTGGATCTTCATATTAACTAACTAACTTTGAAGTAGCATGCCCTTCGAGGGCATTGTGATGGAATAAGAAGGCAAGGAGAATTTGTGGAATACTCAATTTAGGGTATATATCTCTACTACTATAATGGGAGAAGACCTTAGTGTAATTTGTCCTTAACCCAACCCGTGCAACGCACGTGCTGGTAGATTTTTTTTTTGCTCTTTTCATTCCCCCAATTTTCTCCACGTGCACAGCACGTGTATAATACTAGTCACCTTTAATTTGTGAACCCTAGAAGGTTACAATGTATGGAAGTGACCCTAGTTATAAGTGTTGTGTGTTCTAAATGCACATTTAAGGTGGAGAAGATTGAGATGTGTCATTGCTTTCAAACCCCAACAGAATGGTCAACTGCCCTTTCCAATGGCAGACTGTTCCAACCCTATAGAACCAATAGTGGATTGTCCTTTTGGACAAACGACTAATGTGACCATATCTGAAATTGAGGTTTCGAATTACGGGATAAAATCCTATATTCGTTTCTTCGATGATATAGGTCGATTTGTGGGCTATATATAAGGGTGCTATGACTTTTGAAGGGTTATGAAAAGAGTGTTAGATCCTGAATGTTAAATAATATGAAATTCCAACAAAGTTGTGAAGAAATCAAATACAGAAAAGAAAACAGTAAGCAATGAACTTGTACAGAGTCGAGATTTTTAAGAATCTCTGTCCTTAAAGCAGAATTTGCCCCGTAGTGTGACGGTTACCGGCAAATTGCTTCCCAGGATACAACTGTACCTTCTCTGAAGATGCAGCACCCTTGCTTCAGAGACAACGAACTGCTGTCTGTGTGTACTCTCAGTTGACAGACACTGACTCAGAGCAGAGGAAGAAGATGACTCAGAGCAGAGGAAGAAGAGAGTAAAAAATGTCAAAAATAAAAATTTAAGCCAGACCGAACCGAACCGAACCGAACCGAGCCGATGCCGGGGCCGGGGCCGGGGCCGGAGCCGGAGCCGGGCCGGGCGGGGCCGGGTGCGCGTGTGTTTGTCATTTTGGCTAAGTCCTCTCTCCACTACACGTTAGTGGTAACCCCCGGGCCACGCCCTCTAGTCCAGTTTTCTAGTATATATACTAGTGTAAATCTTTTCCAATTTCCGATATGGGACTATCCATTTGTTAAGTTGGTACCTTTCAAGTACCCAACTTTGATCAACATTTCTCATTCATACGGAATTCGTTTTTGGCAAGTGAGTATACTACGGAATAGTACTCGACGAGAGGATCGCAATCCACTCATTTTCCGGTGCCGCCGGTGGCCGGAGCTTGCCGGAATCCGGCCCGGAAAACTGCAAAAATTAATTCCAACAATCCCCCACATGAATGGAAATTACCAGACCATGTAATCCAGACACGACAGAAAAACAAAAAACATGACAGAAAGACTCTGAGAGTACAATCGGAAAATCACTGCATCAGGAATGGTAGTAATTTTTCAACTTTGAACCACCCTTAGTAATTAGCTATCGGATTCACTTGACCAGGCAGTGATCATGATGTCTTGAACTACCCGGGCGTTCATGTGAACCTAGACAATAACTATCACACAGTTTCATCTCCTCACAGAACTAAGTTCTCTTGTTGTGTTCATTTTGGCCTTGAACATCCCTGGTTAATCATGAGTGAACTTGGAGAATGTAGCCTCTCTTCATTCTTCTAGAAACGGCCCCATTTCACACTCACAAGGTGATTTCCCATAAAGAGTATCCTGCTATACCCCACTTTTATTTCAAAGCTATGGGAATCATTAAAAGCCAAGCTTATCCTAACTATTTGCAGGCAGCACTTGTTTTATCATCCTAAGAATGGGTATGAGATGTTAATCTCTCAGTGTTTTCGTCGATTCAACAAGATTTAGTTGTCCCTTTGAACCTAGATCTTGGGATCTCCAATTCCTAGGTAGGGTTTCCATCAAGTATTCTCTTTCGTCATAGGCTTTAAACCCATTCCTCTTGATGATCTCACAACCTGCTCTCGCGACAGACCTTTAGTAAATGGATCCGCTAGGTTGTCGGCCGATTTTATATATTCTATAGAGATTACTCCATTTGAGAGCAGGTGTCTAATGGTTTTGTGTCGCCTTCTGATATGACGAGACTTACCATTATACATGCAACTCAGTGCCCGTGCTATAGCCGATTGGCTGTCACAGTGTACACATAAGGCAGGCACTGGTTTTTCCCACATAGGAATATCCTCTAAAAAGTTGCGAAGCCATTCTGCATCTTCTGCCGCCTTGTCTAAAGCAATGAATTCAGATTCCATGGTGGATCTGGCCAATAGCGTTTGTTTAGAGGATTTCCATGACACAGCTGCACCACCAAGTGTAAAGACATATCCACTTGTGGATTTTGAGTTCTTTGAGTCCGATATCCAGTTGGCATCACTGTAGCCTTCAAGTACTGCTGGATATCTGGTGTAATGCAGCGCATAACTCTGAGTATGTCGCAAGTAGTTCAATACTCTAGTTATTCCTTTCCAGTGACTTCGTCCTGGATTACTCGTGTATCGGCTCAGTACGTTTACCGAATGTGCTAGGTCCGGTCTTGTACAATTTGTTAGGTACATCAGACTACCAATTACACGTGCATATTCCAGTTGTGATATGCTTTCGCCTGTATTTTTGAACAGGTGAAGACTGGGATCGACGGGACTTTTTGCTGTCCCATTGGAATAATTCTTGAATCTTTCAAGTATTTTCTCAGCATAATGAGCTTGAGACAAAGTAATCCCCTCAGATGTCCTGCAGACTTTGATTCCTAGTATGACATCTGCAACTCCCAAGTCTTTCATGTCAAACTTGCCACTAAGCATGCTCTTAGTTTGTTTGATAATGTTGTTATTGCTTCCAATAATGAGCATGTCGTCTACGTATAGACAGACCAGAATGTATCCGTTTGGAGTATCTTTGATGTAGATACATTTATCACACTCATTTATTTTGAAACCATTTGACATCATAACATTGTCAAATTTTGCATGCCATTGCTTTGGAGCTTGTTTCAGGCCGTACAGTGATTTTACAAGCCTGCACACTTTATTTTTCTGTCCAGGAACTACGTAACCCTCAGGTTGTTTCATGTATATTTCTTCTTCTAAGTCCCCATTTAGAAATGCAGTTTTAACATCCATTTGATGTATTTCCAGGTTACGTAGAGCTGCAATAGCTATCAACATTCTTATGGATGTAATTCTTGTAACTGGGGAATATGTATTGAAGAAATCTAGGCCCTCTTTTTGCCTAAATCCTTGTACCACAAGTCTAGCCTTATGCTTCTCTATTGAACCATCTGGTTTCAATTTTTGTTTGAAAATCCATTTGCATCCCAGAGCTTTACATCCAGAAGGCAAATCGACTAACTCCCATGTATGATTTTGCATAATGGAGTTTATTTCACTTTTGATTGCTTCCTTCCACATAGGAGCATCAGGCATAGACATGGCTTCCTTGAACATTTTGGGCTCATTCTCTAACAGAAAGGCCGTCACAAAGTCAGGACCAAATGATTTTGATATTCTAGCCCGTTTACTTCGTCTAGGCTCATCGGTATCTTGTTCTGGTTCATCAACTGAAGTGCTTGCAGTCCCTTGTTCACGTGTACGTTTAGGGTACGTAGTATCCTTGCACAGAAACACGTGTTCAAAGAATGAAGCATTTCTGGATTCCATTATTGTATTTACATGGATATCCGGTATATCCGATTTGTATACCAAGAACCGATATGCACTACTGTTGTGTGTATAGCCTATGAATATGCAATCAATCGTCTTAGGTCCGATGGTGACCTGTTTCGGGTTAGGTACTGCCACTTTTGCTAGACACCCCCACACTTTGAGGTATTTATACGAAGGTAAGTTACCTTTCCACAATTCATATGGTGTCTTGCCTGTTTTCTTGTGAGGTATTTTGTTGAGAATGTAGTTGGCAGTCAACAACGCTTCCCCCCACATGTTTTGGGGTAGGCCAGAATTCAACAACAAGGCATTCATCATTTCCTTTAGAGTTCGATTTTTGCGCTCGACAGTACCGTTTGATTCGGGTGAGTAGGGAGCAGTTGTCTGATGAACTATTCCATGTTCCGAGCAGAACATGTTAAATGGTGCATCATATTCTCCTCCTCTATCACTTCTAACGATTTTAATCGTTTTGCCAAGTTGATTCTCAACCTCAAGTTTATATTCTTTGAATTTATCCAAAGCCTCATTTTTGCTATGTAACAAATATACATAACAAAATTTTGTGCAATCGTCTATGAAAGTCACAAAGTACTTTTTGCCACCTCTGGTCTGCACATATTTTAAGTCACACAGATCCGTGTGAATTAGACCTAGAGTTTCTGTGTTTCTTTCTACAGAACGCGATGGAGTTTTAGTGAGTTTGGCCTCCGTGCAAACTTCACATTTTTTTTAGTTATCTACCTTAAACTTTGGTAGCAGATTCATGTTAACTAATCTACGCATAGAATTTACATTAACATGGCCTAGTCTTTCATGCCAAACAGAAGCAGACTCAACAACATAGGCAATAGGAGTTATTTCATTAACTTTGGGAATAGCAGGAACAATAGTTTTAGGGATGACTGTCATTACATTAAACTTGAACAGTCCATCCTTTACATATCCTTTACCCAAATATACCCCATTCTTGGACAGTACAAAATTATCAGAAACAAGTACAACTTTGAACCCATTCTTACTTAGCAAAGAACCTGATATCAAGTTCTTTCTAATGTCTGGGACATGCAGCACATTTGTGAGTGTTAGCTCTTTGCCTGAAGTCATTTTCAGCACTATCTTCCCTGTTCCTTCAATTTTGGAGGTGGAAGAGTTTCCCATGAACAGCTATTCATCTTTGTTGCACTTCTGGTAGGAGGTGAACATTTCCTTGTCCGAGCAGATATGCTTGGTGGCCCCAGTATCGTACCACCATTCACGAGGATTGCTCCCAACAAGATTTACCTCTGAAACAACAGCACAGAGGTCCAGGTCAGAGAGACCAGTGGACAAGTTCTCAGCTATGTGTACATGGGATTTTTCATTCCCTTTTACATGTCCTGTTTTTGAATAATTACTGTCCTTACTGCGGCACTCAGAAATTTTGTGCCCCAGCTTACCACACTTGTGGCATTTTCCAGCAAACCTCTTTGCAAGAGGTTTTTTGTTTGAGGCCTGTGGCAGAAACTTCCTCTTCTTGCCCTTCTGTTCATGCTCCACCACATTGGCCTTTTCTATGGACTGATTTCCATAGGACCTCTCGGCCTTGCGATTCTCTTCTTTGATCCGCAACCTGATAATTAGGTCTTCAAGAGACATCTCCTTTCGTTTGTGTTTGAGATAGTTCTTGAAATCTTTCCACCCAGGTGGAAGTTTTTCAATGAACGCTGCAACCTGGAATGGTTCGCACAGCGTCATATTTTCTGCAGCAATGTCGTGCATTATAACCTGCAGTTCTTGGACTTGACTCACCACTGTTTTGGAATCAGTCATCTTATAGTCCAGAAATTTGCCGACAACAAATTTCTTGGACCCGGCGTCTTCTGTTTTGTACTTTTTCTCCAGGGACCCCACAGGAGTTTGGACGTTTTGAAGACACAGTAAACGTTGTACAGAGAGTCTACCAGGACATTCAGGATGTAGTTCCTGCACAGGTAGTCGCCCTGTGTCCACGCGTCAACTGCTGCAACAGAGTGTGCTTCCATTGGCGCCAGCATCGGGGCAGATTCATTGAGGAATCTGTCCAGCTTCAATGTGGTCAGGTAGAACTACATCTTCCCCTGCCACTTTTTTAACCCAGTTCCATTGAACTTCTCCGGTTTTTCTCCCACGCTTATGTGCGTGGGCAGAACGACCGAATGTGCCGCAACCGATTGTGCAGTCACATTCTGGGTCACCGGAGTTTGGGTACTGATAAGCCCAGTAGCAACTTCAGTTTGTGTGTTTTCCATGTTTTGATTTTGTTCTCTTCTCTGAAATTGGTTGAAACAGAAACTATTAGTTATTTTTTCCGAACAGAACCTGTAAACAAACTTCACAAAAATTGTTAGAATCTGTGAGGAAAAATTCTGCTTTAAGATTGTTAGATCCTGAATGTTAAATAATATGAAATTCCAACAAAGTTGTGAAGAAATCAAATACAGAAAAGAAAACAGTAAGCAATGAACTTGTACAGAGTCGAGATTTTTAAGAATCTCTGTCCTTAAAGCAGAATTTGCCCCGTAGTGTGACGGTTACCGGCAAATTGCTTCCCAGGATACAACTGTACCTTCTCTGAAGATGCAGCACCCTTGCTTCAGAGACAACGAACTGCTGTCTGTGTGTACTCTCAGTTGACAGACACTGACTCAGAGCAGAGGAAGAAGATGACTCAGAGCAGAGGAAGAAGAGAGTAAAAAATGTCAAAAAATCTATATCTTCTCTGAAGATTTCAGTCTGGTTTTATAGAAGAAACTGGGACTAAGACTGTTCAGCAGCCATTACTCTGCTGTTACAGAGTAATGGCCTCAGTTACTGAATCTGAAAGGCATTTTCAGTTCAGTAGGGGAAGAGGCTGTCTGGGCAAAAAGTAAAATAAAAATTTAAGCCAGACCAAACCGAACCGAACCGAGCCGGGGCCGGAGCCGGAGCCGGGCCGGGCCGGGCGCGCGCGCGTGCGCGCGTGTGTGTTTGTCATTTTGGCTAAGTCCTCTCTCCACTACACGTTAGTGGTAACCCCCGGGCCACGCCCTCTAGTCCAGTTTTCTAGTATATATACTAGTGTAAATCTTTTCCAATTTCCGATATGGGACTATCCATTTGTTAAGTTGGTACCTTTCAAGTACCCAACTTTGGATCAACATTTCTCATTCATACGGAATTCGTTTTTGGCAAGTGAGTATACTAAGGAATAGTACTCGACGAGAGGATCGCAATCCACTCATTTTCCGGTGCCGCCGGTGGCCGGAGCTTGCCGGAATCCGGCCCGGAAAACTGCAAAAATTAATTCCAACAAAGAGTTAGATTGCAATAGAATTTATAGGGTTTATTTGAGATAGATATTGTAAACAAGGAAACCACTTTTCTAGCCTTGTAAGGAGAGATTGGTGAGTTTTGGGTTGAGAAAATTATCTATTTCTTAAGGACTCTATTGTCTCCAATTACCCTTCTCCTTGACATTGGATTTCCTTTCAGTTGTCTTCCAAAATATTGTGTTTGATACGTTTTATCTGTTGATTTCTTTAGGGTCTGTTTGTTTTAGTTTTTTTTTCTTTTTTTTCAGAATAAATATCCAGAGTTGGCGTTTGTTTGAAGTGTTTTTTGGAAACACTATTCAGAATACAGCTATACCCTCTTTTCTATTTTGTTTCATCGGGACCCCCCCTCCTTTCCGAAACCCAAAAACCCCAACACCCCGACGCCTAGACGACCGCCTCCACCACCTCCGAACACCTCCACCTCCTCGCTGTCAATCGCTGTCCCCTCCTCTCCACGTCGCCGGCCAGCACCACCAACTCGCCTTCGTCCAACCGCCATCATCACCCCTCGCCAACTCCATCAAACCCAACACCCGCAACCAACTCCCCGCTACTCCTCCTTCTTGCCATTACTGCCTTGCCGTCGCTACCAACTCCACCTCCACACCTCGCCATCAACCTCCGGCAGCTACTCCCGTCGTCGCAGTCGAACAACCGCCACCACATTCCACCTCATCATCACTCCAAGCTCCTCGCCGTGCTTAGCTCCACCTCCAATCGCCCCCGCCGCTCACCATCGATTGCCACCACCATCGTCGACACACCCGAGCTTTGTCGCCATCTCCGACGACCACCAATCATCTCGAATCTCCATTGCCACAACCGTCACCCACTCGTCCTCTCCTCCTCGCTGCCGTCAGCTCCCTCTGAGCTCCCCTTCATCGTCGTCGCACTCCGCCATTGCCGCCGCCCACTCAGCTCGAAGCTCCATCCCGAAACTGAGGAAGCTCCTACTCGCCGCTGCCTTCGCCATTATCGCCGAGCTCCATCGCCGTCTCGACCGTCAACCTCCTCACCGAACACCCATCTCCACCTCTGAGCTCCTCCCTCTCACATCGTCAGCCACTCCTTCGCTGCTGCACTCGACCTCCGAGCTCCCCTTCATCGCCGTCGTCAACCCCCAGTCTCACCGTAAGTCTCCCTCTCTCTCTATCGTTCTCTCTCTCTCTCTCTCTCTAAGCCTCTCTTTATCTCTTTGTTCTTCTCTGTCTCTCTCTAGCTCTGTTTCTCTTTCTCTCCTTGTTTCTCTCTCTCATTCTCTGTCTCTGTCTCTCTAGCTCTTTCTCTCTCTCTCTCTCCTTATACCCATATAGGGTAATGCTCAGTTGAAAACGCAAATGTCTGTCAAAACGTGGAAAACCACTTAGGCCGTTGTTTGAAACAACGGCCTAGGTTATAATGCATTATAACAAACAACGGCCTAGGGCTGTTAGGCCTAGGACATCTCAACAAAACAAACTAAAAAATACTCCTCATTTAAGACTGAAGAACTGCAATTACCAAAAGAGGCAATGATAACAGCAAAACATTGATCCAAAACTTGCTAACTGATACATGAACTGCGATTTGTTGCTTCACAAAACATCACTGAATCTATATTTGTACATACACGATTTTGAAACAAATTTTGTACTCTAACGTGAAGAAACAACCGTGGAGATGATGGCGTCTGATTTTTGATCGGTTCACATGCTGCTCAGGTTTCTTGTTCTCATACTTGTACAACATTGCAATCTGACTGCAACAATTAAAAAAATATCAGTAAATGATAAATGCAAATTGATATTCAAAATTGTCAGAAATATAACAGAACAGCTTTTAAACTCTCTTTTTCAGAAAAACAGTTATCAGATAACAGTTTTCAGCTAGAAATATAACAGAACAGCTTTTAAACACTCTTTTTTAGAAAAACAGCTTTCAGATAACAGTTTTCAGCTAGAAATATAACTGAACAGCTTTTAAACACTCTTTTTACAGAAAAACGGCTTTCAGAATACAGTTTTCAGCTAGAAATATAACCGAACAGCTTTTAAACTCTCTTTTTCAGAAAAACAGCTTTCAGATACCAGTTTTCAGCTAGAAATATAACCGAACAGCTTTTAAACACTCTTTTTCAGAAAAACAGCTTTCAGATAATAGTTTTCAGCTTGAAATATAACCGAACAGCTTTTAAACACTCTTTTTCAGAAAAACAGCTTTCAGATAACAATTTTCAGCTTGAAATATAACCGAACAGCTTTTAAACACTCTTTTTCAGAAAAACAGCTTTCAGATAACAGTTTTCAGCAAGAAATATAACCGAACAGCTTTTAAACTATCTTTTTCAGAAAAACAGCTTTCAGATAACAGTTTTCAGCTAGAAATATAACCAAACAGCTTTTAAACACTCTTTTTCAGAAAAACAGCTTTCAGATAACAGTTTTCAGCTTGAAATATAACCGAACAGCTTTTAAATACTCTTTTTCAGAAAAACAGCTTTCAGATAACAGTTTTCAGCAAGAAATATAACCGAACAGCTTTTAAACTCTCTTTTTCAGAAAAACAGCTTTCAGATAACAGTTTTCAGCTAGAAATATAACCAAACAGCTTTTAAACACTCCTTTTCAGGAAAACAGCTTTCAGATAACAGTTTTCAGCTTGAAATATAACCGAACAGCTTTTAAACACTTTTTTCAGAAAAACAGCTTTCAGAATACAGTTTTCAGCTAGAAATATAACCGAACAGCTTTTAAACTCTCTTTTTCAGAAAAACAGCTTTCAGATAACAGTTTTCAGCTAGAAATATAACCGAACAGCTTTTAAACTCTCTTTTTCAGAAAAACAGCTTTCAGATAACAGTTTTCAGCTAGAAATATAACCGAACAGCTTTTAAACTCTCTTTTTCAGAAAAACAGCTTTCAGAATACAGTTTTCAGAAAAAAATATAACCAAACAGCTTTTAAACTCATTTTCAGAAAACTCTATTCAGAATACAGTTTTCAGAAAACTCTATTCAGAAAACTCTTTTCAAAATAACAAAACAAACGCAACCTAGCATCTCTCTTATGCATCAAAGGAGAAGTCTTTGTGTTTCCCCCAACAGTGCATTATCTCTCAAGCATCCAACAACATATACATATGTATAAGAATAGGGGAACGTTTAAACTCCGATATTGTACATGAGTCATTAATAGTAAGAGGGAAAAAGTGAGAACCTATGAGAAATAGTTTTAGGCCTTGTTTGGACACGTGTTTAAAAGTGGGAAGTAGAAAACTATGTTTGAGCTTCTCCCACTTTTCGCTTCAAAAACATATGTCAGACAAGCACTTAGGGATGGCAAGTGGGCCGGGTCAACCGGCGACCCGCCCGTTGAACCCGGCCCGTGAAAGGGTTTGGCGGGTTCGGGTCGAACCCGTGAACAGTAACGGGTCGACCCGAGTCGTCAAAAATGCAAATCCAACCCGTATAACCCGGCCCACGAACCCGTTAAAAAATGCCCAACCCGCGGGTCGACCCGCGGGTTACGAACCGTTGGACCCGTACGGGTCGAACGTTCGAATGGTTGACCCGCGGGTCAGTGGAACGTTGGGGCGCTCATAGCCATTTTTTTTTTTTTGGTTTTTTTGGTTTTTTTGGGTTTTTTTTTATATTTTTAGCCTATAAATACCCCCCCCCCCCAAACCCCATAAAAAATCACACCTTACTCTCTTACTCTCTCTACTATTATAACTCATTTCTAAGGAATTTTTCAACAATTGAAGTATTCAACAAGCAAGTCTTCAAGGCATATACACGATCAAATTTCGATCATATCGAAATCAAAATTCAACAACGTCTTCAACTCTTCAACTCTCGTCCAACTCCAAGTGATCAAGTCGTCAATTCTCCTTCAAGCTCTCCTCAACTCTTAAATTCCGGAATCGCTTATTTCTAGTTCTACTTTTATTCCTATTTTCATGGTTTTTTTATATACGCGTATCCACGGTCAACGGTATCAAAATTTCATACCTCTCTCGTTATTTTATTTTTGTATTGTAGTTATAATTATTGTTGATTTTTTGATCTTCTCTATCTCAACCCTCTTGTTTTTTTTTTGTTTTTTTTATAATTCACCGTTCCTACATTGTGTAGTTTTTTTTACATACATTACTACATTATGTCTAGATCACGCGGTAGCGATCGTAGCGGGCAAGATTCCTCATCCTCTTCCCGTAGGCCGCCAATTGTCCAAATTAGTGAGCCCGCCCAAGAGTACCATGATCCTCCTACCCAACAATGGGGTGCACACGACGAGGTTGTAGGTGACATACAATTAGAAGAAGAAGAACAACAACAACAACCAACCGAAACCACACAACCCCGTAGTAGTAGGAAAAGTAGAGGAGAAAGTAGTGATTGGTATAAGTTTTACGATTATATTCCGGACGAACAAACTCCGGGTATAGGTTTGAAAGTTTGTAAAACATGTTCTAAGGCATACAAATTCAAGAGGGGTGACGGCACCGGTACAATTAGTAGACATATCCAATATAACCATAAATAACTTCTTGCTGACCTACAAGGCCAACAAAAAATCAATCCTAGGACCGGTCTAGTTGATAGCCACCCTTATTATCCCGATCTTGTTCGTCGGGAAATGGCCCGATTAGTAATAATGGAAGAGTTACCATTTTCCTATCTCGAGAGTAGGGACTTGGAAAATTTTAATCAAACGGCCTTGAATCCTCATTTTAGAAGAATCCAAGGAAATACTTACAAATCGGATTGTTTCAAAGTGTACAATGAAATGAAGGACACTTTGATTGCAATTTTATGGAGTTTAACTTGTAGGGTTAGTTTAATTTCAAATTGTTGGACGGGTGTCAACAATATTCCAATGATGGGAATAACCTGTCATTGGATCGACAATGGTTGAATTCTTCAAAAAAGAATCATATCACTTGCGGCGTTGCCGTATTCCCATAGTGGCGCTGAAATAGCAAACCGTATTTTAGAAATTTGTGATGTTTTTCATATTCGCGATAAAATTATGTGTATTAGTTTTGATAATGCATCTAAAAACAATGTAGCAATTACTACTTTAAAATCCATATTAAACCCTCCATCTGACAATATTTTTCATGTTAGATGTGCATGTCATATTTTAAATTTATGTATTCAAGATGCATTAAAAATAGTCGATCCATATATAGTTAAAATTAGAAATTGTGTACATTTCATTGCATTAAGTCCAAGCGTATTTCAAGAATGGAAAGCTTGATGAAGGCTTAAAAATGTACCTTTTAGAAGATTTTCAAAGAATGTTAGACACCGATGGAATTCTACTTTTGATTTACTACATGTTGTTACCGAATATAAAATAGTTGTAAATAATTTTTGTATCGCCAAAAATATGCCAAATTTTGAAATGACTCCCACCGATTGGTATTATGCCAAAGCTTTGTTGAAATTTTTAGAACCTTTTAAAACCGCAACTTTAAAATTTTCAAAAACATATGAATCTACTTCTAGTAGGTTTTTTATTTCATTAGTTAGCATGATGCAAACATTTAACGAAATGTTAAATGATCCCCATATTGGTGAGATTGTAAAACCTGCATACAAATTTTTTTTGAAGTATTATTTTCCTCCTCCTATGTTGATTTGTGTTGCTACCGTTATGGATCCTCGTATCAAATTACAAGGTACGAAGAGTTTGATTGAAATATTTTTTGCATTACTTGGGGAAAATGTAGAAATAGTAATTGATTGCGCTACTTTTTTAGTTCAGTTTGAATCTACATTAAATAACTTGTATGATTATTATAATAGATGTTTTGTTTCTAGTAGTACAACTTCTGTAGTTAGTTCTTCTTCTGCTACTTCTAAAGGTAAGGGTAAGAGTATATTTGATGATAGAACATTTAATTTACTTGCACAAATTCAATCAAAAAAACCTAGGACTAATCTACCAAATGAATTAAATTGGTATAACCAACAAGATTCTGAGCCTTCTTCTTCTCCACTAGATATTTTACAATGGTGGAAAGACCATAAACACACTTTTAGTATTCTGTCAATTATGGCTAAAGATTTACTAACTCCTCATGTCTCTACAGTTGCTTCTGAAAGTGCATTTTCTTCAAGTAGCAGAGTTCTAACTGATTACAGGAATCGCTTGAAGCCCGACATGTTAGAGATGCTCGTTTGCACAGAAGACTGGCTGAAGGCTGAAGATAAGACACAAGGGAAAGCACTATCAACGTCCACAAGTGGGAGCAACTCGCCGGAAGAAGAAGAAGCAGAACAACAACAATAATATCTTTGCTTGTAATAGCAACTCGACCGACACGTTAGAAATTGTATTATATCTTTGCTTGTTATGTTAAATTAGAAAAACTGAAGTCAATTAAAATTATATATAAGAAATATGTTAGTGTATAAAACATATTTGTGAATTGAATTCTTCATTTCATTAGAAATTGTGAAAATTGTATAACTTAAATTCATATGAATAATATTTCAATATTTTTTGTCAATTTCACTCTTTCAATCTTATTATTATTATTACGATTTTTAATGTTTATTATTATTATTATTATTATTATTATTTTAAGTTAAAAATATTTTTTAAAAAACCTATCTATCTAAACGGGCCAACCCACGGGTCGACCCGACCCGACCTGGGTTGGACCTGAAAGGGTTCACGGGTTGGCCGGGTCGCCTTAAACACCTTTCGGCCCGGCCCGGTTAAGTCACCAAACCGGCCCGAGCCCGCCCAAGTCAATGTCCAACCCGGGGCGGGTTCGGCCCGGCCCGGCCCGTTCGACCCGAATGCCAACCCTACAAGCACTTGTAGTACAATTGACAAGGCTTCATATACTTAAGTGAGATGAGGTAGCTAGGTTCAATTTTGCCCTCATACGAAATAAATTTAGAATGTTAAAAAATGTCTTTATCCCAATTTGGACGGCTATGGTGAATGATAAAAATAAAATTCACACCCGCACATTTATAAGAGGCAACGAATCTCCAATGTCGTACGGTTGATACGTTTAACGCATTTATTTTAAAAAAAGGCCATATATGTAATTGCAACAAAAAAACCTGATCTATACGGTCAACGCAATAAACCCTCCTCATGTTTCGGTCAATGCAATAAACCCCCTGAAATATGATTCGCAGTCAACTTTCATAAAAACCCTAAAATTTGATGTGAAAAAGACCAAAATACCCTCATTTAAATACATGATCTCCACTCCATCTTCTTCTTCCTCATCACCAAAATACCCATCTCCTCCTCTGCTGCCGCCATCCCCACAGTCAGCCATGCCTCCACCCGACCTCCACTCCACCTTCACCCGACCTCTACTCCACCTCCACTCCATGTTCTTATTCTTCCTTATATGTCACGCCCCGCTTCCCAAAAATACAGAATACGAGTACATGACATTGGCCCAGCGAATGATTAACGTTACCCATAAGTTATTTATCTGATCAACTCAATAATAAAATCAATACAAAACAAATGCACAGGCAATAATAATAATCTCATGAACAATAATACTTGAAATGAAGTAATATAAAATATCCAAATACAATAATAATCCAACATCTGGAACAATAATAAAATCCAGGACATAAGCCCAATACAATAATAAATCCCAACACAATAGTAACAAGTCCCAATACAATAAGTTCATTAAAAATAGCATTCAATTATACAGCAGTAGTTCTTTAGAAAGTTTGCTCTCTAATTCCAGCAGGCAATTTTCCTTCATTACCTGTGTACACTTCATTTAAAAAGAGAAGAAAAATTGTCCTTAGAGCAAGTCATGGACAACAAGTAGAGAAAGCCAAGAACAATGGAATAACGGTATAACAATGAATCAATGGATCAATAGGAATCAATAACATGGGACGATAATCAATAATCAATATCATGGTAATCGATGCAATAACTATAAACAATGATTCAATATTCGGTAAAAATAATCAATGATCGATAACAATAACATTTAGCTAAGATTCGATATCAATAGGAACAATGATGAACAATATGCAATGTCGGTGATGTGTCAATCCTTATGTCTATTAATCATTTTAAATCCTAACTAATGCATGTACTATTGTGTCTCATATGTTCCATACCACAAGTTCGATGCATACAATCAATTTCGTTTAGACAATAATGGTAGACTTTATAGTTCATGTACTGGGTATGATGACGATAATGGTAATAACACGGGCCATGGTGTAATTTCTTACACGATAACGATAACGGTAATAATCACGGGCCATCATCCGAGTACAGTCTCTATATCATCAACTACTTTAGTCAATCCATTAAACCTCGACTTATTAATTATTTATCAATGCAACAGTACAATATGCAATTTAAGATATGAGATTAACAATAGTATCAATAGGAGAACAATAGAATGGTAACATGAAATAGGACAATTAGAATGGTGAAAATAACTCATTAGGATCATGCAATACAATATACATACATTAACTCGTCCAATATTACGATATAGGAATAATTAATCTATTAAAAACTGAAAAGTAAAATTCTGAACAGCAAGAGTAGCCTGTACAAAAATGCAGTTTCCTGCTGTTTCAGAACTTGAAAACTGAATCCGTCAAAAATTCTAGAAACTATACTTTCACACGGTTCCAACGCATATTTAAAGTTCAAAATCCGACAACAGTAGCTAGGTCAAACAGATCATTCTTTACAGATTTCATGTTCATGCAGAATTTCGACATCATGTTATTTTAATTTTAGAATCAGCAAAAACTCAATAATAAATTCATTACAAATATTTTCTAAACTCCTAAACATGTTAAGCCACAATCTGAAAATTATCATAGCAAAATTTTAACATTTAATCAACCTTTTTACTATTTAAACATGGAATTTACAATAATCTAAGAATCTGGAATTAAAAACACAGCTGTAGTAAAATGGACATAACTTTTGCTACACAACTCAGAATTCAAAAATTCAAGATGTTCTGCAAACCAGAAAGATAAGGATACAATTCATATTCAGAAAGTAATTTATTTAAGATCATTTACTGGGTCGAAAACAGTAGTTAACATACAGCCAGCAAGCAAGATACAGGTTTTAGGGTAGTTTTTATGAAATAAATTAATTAGACATGATGGGTATTAATTCTACTAGACGATAAACTATATAATCAGTATATGGGTGCAATAACAAGATGAATAAAATTAGAATACACGCATACATCAATTTATCATCAATCAACCGTCAATCGATCAAACAACATACAACCTAGCAATTCTTTCTACAATAATTAATTTGTGTGATAATTATATGAACAACCCTATTATCAATTTCATATGCACACATGAAAGATTCAATATTTGGAGTTAGAAGTGGCATGATGTCAAGTAAATTGGGGTTAGCTCGTGTAAACCCTCAATATATCCAATGAAAGAGATGAACAATATATAATACGATAACAAAGAGATTTACTTGCAAGAGTTTCAACAAAACATGAATTTGATACAATTAACAATTCAAGAGGACAGTGACTTGTCTTATTAACGACAAACTTGAACAAAAAAAATAACGGGATAAGAATCATGAAGCAACGAACCCACAAGATAGCACGTGCAATATACGTGCAAAAGAGAACCCAAAAGCAATCATCAGCAACACAACAATAAGAGAGAGAGCACGTCAGCAAAGTGGCAAGGGCGACGGGGTTTGGCGGCTGGCTGACGGCGGTGAGGTGGTTCAACGGCGGCGTCGACAGAGACAGGAGAAGGTGGGGTCGGGATTTGGCTACTGTAATGTCGAGGACAGAGGAAAGGGATGACGGGGTGGGGTTTTGGGCGAGTGAGAGTCGAGGGAGAGGTGGGGTGATGCTCAGGGGGCGTCGACGGGGTGGCGCCAACGAGGAGGTGGCCGGGGAAGGAGATGCTAAAGTGGGTTTGGAGATTTTGGGTGAGGTTTCGATCGGGAGAGAGAAACGGCGAGGAGAGAGAGAGAGAGGAGAGAGAGAGAATAAGCGACTAGGGTTTCAAATTTGTACATTTTTTAGGGTTTGCAGTATAGTTGTATTTATATGGTACAATTAGAGTGTTGGGTTAGTGGTTTAGGATCCAATAATAGCGGTTTCGGTTCAAGAACAATTGAAATTGGGTTGTAGGGTTCAATAAGAGGTAGATCTAAATCAATAGGGTTCAAATAAAAACACCCACAGTTAAATAGAAGAAAATATGATCAACAAAAATTGCCCAATCACGAAGAACGAAGAATTTCATGAACAAGATTTAATTGAAATAATCAAGAAATAAAAAATACAGTATTTTATTAAATTACAAATAAAATATTACAAGAGGGGGAAAATGAAAATAGCGGAAACGACAGTTACATTATACCCAAATCCACCTCCACCGGACCTCCACTTCATCTTCTTCCCAACTCCACCTCCACCTCCACCCAACCTCCACTCCATTCAAACCCACATTCAAAATCATCACCTGATCCATTAACACCATCAGCATCAAACCCACTGCCTCTACATCAACAACAACCTCCTCACCAAGATTCGTGCTCTTCACCTCGATCTCAACCCCAGCCCCAAATTTGAGATCAACTCCTTTCCCTTACAGAAAAAGATCAATTATCCCAACCAAAAATTGTGAATTTTAAGATGAACTTTGGAGAGAGTGAGAAAGAAAAATGTGACCAAATATGTGCCCTACTCAAATTTGTGATTTATGTTCCTCCTTCCACATGTTTCGGTCGGCGATGAGAGGGGACTCGACGTTTGTGGTGGTTGTTGTTGCTTCGTCCGCCATTAGAGGTGAGTTTCTAGGATTATTTTAATGGGGGTATTTAGGATATTTTGCGATTAAAATTAGGGTTTTTTTGAAGAGTTGACTGCAAATATTAGTACATGGAGTGGCTAAATTAAAAAAAACCCCACTAAAGTATTGTTCATTTAAAAAAAATTCCACTGGTTTTTATTATTTTAAAAAAACCTCACTAAACTACGTTTTCCAAGCATGGGTGAGTGGTGTTTTTTTATAAAAAAATTGTGTTAAAAACATAGTTCAGTGAGGTTTATTTATAAATAAAAAAAAAATCAAAGGGGTTTTTTAAAATGATCAATACTTCAGTGAGGTTTTTTTAAATTTAGCCACATGGAGTTTATTGCGTTGACTGAAACATGAGGGTTTATTGCGTTGACCATATAGATCTTAGGGGTTTTATGTAATTTATAATTTACCATATCTGTAAGCTATAAATGGTAGAGGCTACCGAGAAAGATGGTCAAGTTACCCTAACATGAGGGAAAAGAATGCACCGACAATAAGGACAGCTTTCATGGCACCAGTGGCGTTGCCATGATTTGTTCATACGAAGAGCAGGGCAGAATATGGAGAAAAAGAAAAACGGTAATTCAAAATATGTGTATACCAATCATGTATAACAAATAAAAGAAAAAATGGGGATGCTGAGAGGGCGACAGGAAATGGGCCCATCGAGGGGCCCACTTACGACCAGAACCCTATTTTGGCAATTATACCTACTGTATCTGCGGCCCAACTTTCTTTTGGGCTCAAATCTCCTAGCACAATAAATGGGGAAGATGAGCACACCTCATTAGTAGCTCAACTTATTCATGGGCCCAACAGTTCTAGCTCAAATCTCATTCCATCTGAAGTTACAAGAGAGCCCACCATACAGGTTGCACACCACAGTGATGAAGACGATCGTGAAGACAGGCTGAACCTCGAAGATGACCTCATCTACTCTAAGGGAGTGTGGAGTTAGAGGATTATGATTTTGATGTTGACTTCTGAGCTATTTCCCCAGATTTTGTTCCCTCCACTTACCCAACCTCCCAACTAACTGCACCTGGCCCGAGCCGTTCCGACCAAAGTTTCAGAGTACAGAAAGTGGGTAAGAGGACTAATGAGGAGTCCCTAGACGACTATCTGGAGATCGCGGCGGCCGCTAAGTCCTCTAAATCTAGCGATGGAGGTCCCAGGGGGAGGATAGCGAGCGTCTTCCAGGTCGAGGATTTCGATGATGAGGAGGTCCAGATCAGGCCGACGATCGAGTGACAGGCAGTGCATCAGCTACTTTGGATAGATACCCACCGCCCCAGGGTTTGTTGGGGGGAGATGATGTATTTTGGTTACACGCATGTATGTTGCGGCCATTATGGCAGTTTTTTTTGTCTCGCCCACCATGCATGGGGTGGAGGCTATGTACTGTTGTTTATGCACTTTTGCTAGATTTGTAGGACCATATAACTAGGTTCAGTACTCTGAGTTTGTTTTGTTAATTTCTTATCTTTATCTGAAACAATATTTGTTGGCTACACGTGGAGAACACTAATCCAATTAACAATGTACAATTTGTTTTACCTCAAAAAAACAAAAGTACAATTTGTTTTGTTATCAATACTATAAAATAATGTCCTTAAGCTATTTTGCTGACTATCATCCACCTCTCTCCTAGTAATATAATTCGTACAATGTAATTTTTAATTTAAATAAAACACAAGGATGTATTTTTAAATAATATCCAAATTTCAATATACACTAACAACATGTAATTAAAAGATGACTATGGTAATATAATTCCTCTATGAAAATCATGCCTATTGCAAACCACAAAATTCTTGAAACTAAAGAGGTGGAAAGAGCAAACGAGAGAGAGATCAACGATAAATTGGCCAGAGATTGGAAAAAATTGAATGGTTAACTCTCTCTCTGTGTGTGTGTGTGTGTGTGTGTGTGTGTGTGTGTGTGTGTGTGTGTGTGGGGGGGGGGGGGGGGGGGGGGGGGGGGGGGTTCTTGAAGACATGACAAGTAGGGTGTAAAATAAACAGGACGGTCCGTCATCCGTCTGAGTCCGGCTCAAGAAATGGTCCGACCATGTACCGCCCGAACTGTTATACGAACCGATCCTGAACAAATTATTTGGTCTGATTTTTTACCGAACTCGAGCCAGACATAAGTCCTTCCGAATATTTAGGGTTGGCATTCAGATCGAACGGGCCGGGCCGGACCCGCCCGGGTTGGATGTTGACTTGGGCGGGTTCAGGCCAGGTTGGTGGCTTAACCGGACCGGGCCGGGGCAGGTCGAAAAGTGGAAATGGAGACCCGCCCAACCCGTGAACCCTTTCGGGTCCAACCCGGGTCGGGTCGGGTCGGGTCGGATCGCGGGTTGGCCCGTTTAGATAGGTATTTTTATAAAAAAAACTTAAAATAATAATAATAATAATAATAATAAACATTAAAAATCGTAATAATAATAATAAGAGTGAAAGAGTGAAATTGCCAAAAAATATTGAAATATTATTTATATGATTTTAAGTTATACAAGTTTCACAATTTCGAATGAAATAAAGAATTCAATTCACAAATTTGTTTTATACACTAACATATTTCTTATATACAATTTCAATTTACTTCAATTTTTCTAATTTGATATAACAAGTACAGATATAATACAATTTTTTTTAAATCTATTTACAATTGTCTTCAAGTTGATGGCCTTGAATTTGTTGTTGTTGGTCTTGAATTTTTCATTTTGGTTGCTATTGTTGTTGTTGTTGTTGTTGTTCTTCCGGCGAGTTGCTCCCACTTGTGGACGTAGATAATGCTTTTCCTTATGTTCTATCTTCAGCCTTCAGCCAGTCTTCTGTGCAAACGAGTATCTCTAACGTGTCGGGCTTCAAGCGATTCCTGTAATCAGTAGAACTCTGCCACTTGAAGAAAATGCACTTTCAAAATCAACTGTAGAGACAGGAGGAGTTAGTAAATCTTTAGCCATATATGACAGAATACTATAAGTGTGTTTATGGTCTTTCCACCATTGTAAAATATCTAGTGGAGAAGAAGAAGGCTCAGAATCTTGTTGGTTATACAAATTTAATTCATTTGGTTGATTAGTCCTAGGTTTTTTTGATTGAATTTGTGCAAGTAAATTAAATGTTCTATCATCAAATATACTCTTACCCTTACCTTTAGAAGTAGCAGAAGAAGAACTAACTACAGAAGTTGTACTACTAGAAACAAAACATCTATCATAATAATCATACAAGTTATTTAATGTAGATTCAAACTGAACTAAAAAGTAGCACAATCAATTACTATTTCTACATTTTCTCCAAGTGATGCAAAAAATATTTCAATCAAACTCTTCGTACCTTCTAATTTGATACGAGGATCCATAACGGTAGCAACACAAATCAACATAGGAGGAGGATAAAAATACTTCAAAAATTTTTATATGCAGGTTTTACAATATCACCAACAAAAGTATCATTTAACATTTCGTTAAATATTTGCATCATACTAACTATTGAAATAAAAATGCTACTAGAAGTAGATTCATATGATTTTGAAAATTTTAAAGTTGCGGTTTTAAAAGGTTCTAAAAATTTCAACAAAGATTCGGCATAAAACCAATCGGTGGGAGTCATTTCAAAATTTGGCATATTTTTTGCAATACAAAAATTATTTACAACTGCTTTATAGTCGGTAACAACATGTAGTAAATCAAAAGTAGAGTTCTATCGGTGTTTAACATCCTTTGAAAATCTTCTAAAAGGTACATTTGAAATCCTACACCAATTTTTCCATTCTTGAAATACGCTGGAACTTAATGCAATGAAATGTACATAATTTCTAATTTTAAGTATATATATGGATCGGCTATTTTTAATGCATCTTGAACACATAAATTTAAAATATGACATGCACATCTAATATGAAAAATATTGTCAGATGGAGGGTTTAATGAGGATTTTAAAGTAGTAATTGCTGCATTGTTGTTAGATGCATTATCAAAACTAATACACATAATTTTATTGCGAATATGAAAAACATCACAAATTTCTAAAATACGGTTTGCTATTTCAGCGCCACTATGGGGATACGGCAACGCCGCAAGTGATATGATTCTTTTTTGAAGAATCCAACCATTGTCGATCCAATGACAGGTTATTCCCATCGTTAGAATATTGTTGACACCCGTCCAACAATCTGAAGTTAAACTAACCCTACAAGTTAAACTCCATAAAATTGCAATCAAAACGTCATTCATTTCATTGTACACTTTAAAACAATCCGATTTGTAAGTATTTCTCAGGATTTTTCTAAAATGACTATTTAAGGCCGTTTGATTAAAATTTTCCAAGTCCCTACTCTCAGGATAGGAAAATGGTAACTCTTCCTTTATTACTAATCGGGCCATTTCCCGACGAACAAGATCGGGATCATAAGGGTGGCTATCAACTAGACCGGTCCTAGGGTTGATTTTTTGTTGGCCGGGTAGGTCAACAAGAAGGTCTTTATGGTTATGTTGGATGTGTCTACTAATTGTACCGGTGCCATCACCCCTCTTGAATTTGTATGCCTTAGAACATGTTTTACAAACTTTCAACCCTATACCCGGATTTTCTTCGTCCGGGATAAAATCGTAAAATTTATGCCAATCACTACTTTCTCCTCTACTTTTCCTATCACTACGGGGTTGTGTGGTTTCGGTTGGTTGTTGTTGTTGTTGTTCTTCTTCTAATTGTATGTCTCCTACAACCTCATCGTGTGTACCCAATTGTTGGGTAGGAGGATCATGGTGTTCTTCGGCGGGCTCACTAATTAGGACAATTGGTGGCCTACAGGAAGTGCCAGTGGAATCTTGCCCACTTTGGCTACGACCGCTACCGTGTGATCTAGACATAATGTAGTAATGTATGTAAAAAAAAACTATACAATGTAGGAGCGATGAGTTATAAAAAAAAATCTAGAAAACAAGAGGGTTGAGATAGAGAAGATAAAAAAACCAACAATAATTATAACTACAACAAAAATAAAATAAGAAGAGATGTATGAAATTTTGATACCGTTCACCATGGATACGCGTATATAAAAAAATCCGTGAAAATAAGAATAGAAGTAGCAGTAGAATTCCTCAAATCCGGAATTGAAGAGTTGGAGAGTGCTTGTAAGAGAATTGAAGACTTGATCACTTGGAGTTGGACGAGAGTTGAAGAGTTGAAGACGTTGTTGAATTTTGATTTCGATACAATCGGAATTTGATCGTGTATATGCCTTGAACACTTGTTTATTCAATACTTCAATTGTTCACAAATTGCTTAGAAATAAGTAATAATAGTAAAGAGAGTAAGAGAGTAAGGTGTGATTTTTTTGATGGGGTTTTTGGGGGGTATTTATGGGATAAAAATTTAAAAAAACAACAAAAAACAAAAACAAAAAACAAAAAACAGCAAACCGGCTCTAAGAGCAGTTGTTGCTCTCTGGTGAACAGTGCCCAACGGCACGCTGACCCGCGGTGTAACACCCCGCTTTTATTTTTATTATTAAAATGCATTTTTTTTATTGCACGTATGATGCACGTACAAATTTTATTCTCATTGTTATTCTCATTTACAAATTTTTAGCATGCATAAGTTTTAATTAGCCTTCTTTTGATTCATGGACCTATAGAATAAAATCTAGCCCATTAGGAGAGGAGCCCACTAGATAATCAAATTAATTAATTAGAAATGAGCCCATGTAGCAAGCCCACTATTTAAATCACATTTTTAATTAAACATGTACTAATACATGACAAGTAACAAATATTAGTACACATTTAGAGTTATAGAAATGTGTTCATATTTGTTTGTGCATGTGTGCATGCACACACAAATGTATTTGGACCCTTTTGTGGGCTAGGGGTGACCGGTTTTGGAGAGAGGGAGGAGAATAATGGAGAGGTGGAGAGTGGGGAGATGAAGAGATGGGGGTTTTAGGAGTTAGGAAAGTGGAGAGTTGTGGAATAAATTTGAAGAGTTATTAGGGTGGAATTTTTGCACTTTAGACCCTCCCAAAATCCTATAAATAGAGCCACTATTTCCTACCTTTATCTTGCACCAAAAACATTATCAAAAGAAAGAAAGGAAAGAAAGAAAAGAAAGAGAGTGAGGGTCCTTTTGCTTGGAGGAATTGCTAGAGAGAGGAAGCCATTGCTAGAGAAAGGGAGCTTTGCTAGGAGGAGGAGCCTTACTAGGAGCTAGGAATCTTTGGAGCTAGAAGTGGTGTTCTCTTTTCTTTTCATTGTTCAAGCTTCACAAAAGGTGGGTGTTCTCCTACTTTCTAATTTTTTGAATGTACATGCTAATAAAAGTGAATGAGTAGTTTTGATAAAATAGAATAACTATACCATGATTGTGGTGAGATTAATAGTGAATTCATGCTATGTTGACAAATAGATTAACATTGTGTTAGTGGGTGATTTCATTATTTTCTAGTGTAGGATATGCATACAAAAAAAAAGAGTAGTATAAGAAGATATTGTTTGAGAATTATAAGATAAAGTTTATGCTAGTATATCATATTTTGAATGAGAATGATTTTGTTGTGATATCATGCTAATTAAAAAGAAGAATTTCTTTATACCATGAATCATGTTAATGTGATTGTAATTTTGTACTTGTTGAGTATGTGGGAATTTTAGTGATGAATATCATATGATAAACATGCTTTATGATTTATTGACTAAGAAAGAAGAAAGTAAAATTTTGTTATTATTGACATATGTATATTTTTATTGTTACATTTGGAAAATAATAATTTGTTCATGAAAGAGATTTTGTAAAATTCTTATGATTTGAGACTTGTTGGCATGCTATAAATTCCCAATTTGTATAAGAGAAATTAAACAAATTTTTGTTTTTCATTCAAGTTTTGAGAAATACAAGTTTATGTGTAAATTGAAAAGAAGAGTTTAACTAAAGAATTATTACTATGAACAATGTTAGAATACTCGTAAATCTAGGTATGTCAAATGTGTGATATGTATGAGAAATTGTTAAAGAATGCTATATTTCGACATATGATTAGAGATATGATGAAAAAGAAAAGAGAAGGAAATAATTTTTTATGGAGTATGTTGACATATGTCAAAAAAAATACAATTTTCTTTTGTATGAAAGGAATTCCTTTGAGACATCCATAATCGATTAAAAGATATGTTTGATTCTTAACACAAATTTTTTATTTGTAGGATGTTGGGCATAAACTAGTTTTTAGAAAAGCATGATTTTAATTTTCGAGTTTGAAAAGAAATGTAAATTTTGTAAAGAAAGGAAATAATCTTTTTTTTAAATGAGATATATGCTAAACAAAAATAAGTTTGGACTTGTTGATTATTATTTAAGATTTCCTTTTAGTCCAAAGAGAAGTTTATTCCAATATCCTAAAGGATTGGATTATTGGGTAAACAAGTTTTGTTAAAAAGAAACAATTTCAGAAAAGTATGAACAAAAGTATACAAATACAACTCTTAGACAGAAATCACATTTGGACTTACTGGTTAGCCAGTGAGCACCTCTTATAATAGATCTTGGGTTCAAATCTTGATAGCCATCTTTTATATTTTTTTCTTCATTCAATTAAATTACCAAATCTGTACTAATGTATGAAAGGAATTTCGGTTGCTATATTTGACAAAAGTCCATATGGACTAAATGGCTAGTGGGCTCGGGTTAGGTGCTGGCTATGTTGTCGTAGGTCTGGGGTTCAAAACCCATGCCTCACATTTGTTTTTTTTGGGGTTTTTACTCATGAATGTTTATTTTTAATTGGAATTAAACTTTAGTATTAATATAAAATGAAGTGGAAATATTAAGAGATAGTTTCCTTGTATATTTTTGAAGTATAAAAAGAAATAAAATTTTGAGAATAGCACTTTGTGGTGAAGAAAAGGAAAGTAGTATTTTGTGAATTGATCTTCTAAAAGAAATTACTCTTGTATCTTATTTAAGAAATTTTTTTGATGAATTGAAACATTGTGACAACTTAGATTTGTTATAACAATTCATGTGGTGAAATTTGTGTTCTTGAAATGCATGTTTGTTTAAAAAGAACATGAATCAATAAATAGATCATGAATAGTATGGAGACTATGTTTATTTTGTGAATAAGTTGAAAGATGAAAATATCTAGGTTTAAGACATGTTTACTAAAGGGTATGTGTACCCATGTTTCATGTACATGAAAGTTATGATTTAGAGTTAGTAAGACCTCGGTACCGGCATTATTGAAAGAAAAGATTTGAGAAATGATTTGGAGATATGGCTAAGGTGCCATCTCGTATTTGTTGATTAAGTCCGGTAGGAGGTAAAACTAATTCTTTGAATGGAAATTATTCATGTCTTGAACTTAAGAAAATTTAGGCACATAAGTGAAGATGTAGTAAACTTAGGAAAACGTAAGTGGGGTGCTCTATATAGTCGGCGGTGGACTCCAAGACTATAGACCCAGTTGGTGGACTGAGGTTGCCCTATGGGAGACGGATTATTATATTTTAATCCGAGATTATGAGGACGGGTCAGCGGTGGACTCCGGGATCTTGAGTATTCGGACGGATGGGTTTTTGTGTTTACCGTCTCCAATGTATATATATATATACTGGGCTAGAGGGTCACATATGGGACGATTCGCACGATGTGGAATCTGTTATAACAGCCGGCGGTGGACTCCAAGGCTAGGATTCAAATTCGTGGAATAGTCTGAACTTTGTTTTGCTACCGGGTAGTTTTCATGGCGAGGGATCGAGCCCTTTATTGTGGAGAACGTAGGCACTTGCCCTCGGACCTATGTAGTATGGGATGCATAGAATCCGAACAAGTGTGCATTAGTGTCATCCTAGTGTAGAATGGTATGCATTAGGCATTAAGACATGACATACACTTATGTTTAGAATAATCACTTTTGACACTTTACTTGTTCATTCAATCTTTTTTTGTGATTGTTAAAGTATGAGATCGTTATACTATTCCCGGCATAGAGAGGATAGCCGTGTATAACATTTCGTCAGTTGTAAGTAACTGACGAGCCCACAGATTAACGTGCAGGTAAAGAACCATTCATGGAGTTATAAAGTGGATATGCTATCGCTATCTGAAAGTTAAAGAAGTTGCAAATGATGTAATATTGTACAAGTTATAGTTTTGTTTTCAACTGTTGTAAATTTTTCCGCTGTGTAAATACCAAGTGTAAAAGAACTCTGATGTAATATGGAAAAGTTTTAAATTCCTTGTAAAATTGTACGAAGTGAAGTAAAGATCCTGTGAAATCTCGAATTTATCCTTATTTGAAATTCGGGGTGTTACACGCAGGTCAACGGTCGGCCCGTGGCGGGTCGAACGTTTGACCCGTTCGAGTCAAACGGTTCGTAACCCGCAGGTTGGCGGGCGGGTTGGGGTAATTTTAACGGGTTCGCGGGCCGGGTTCGGCGGGTTCGATTCGGTATTTTGGCGACCCGGGTCGACCCATTACTATTCACGAGTTCGACCCGAACCCGAACCGCCGTTTCGCGGGCCGGGTTATACGGGCGGGTCGGCGGTTGACCCGGCCTACTTGCCATCCCTACGAATATTATTGCGGTCCGATGTTTTACCGAATCGAATCCGGACTATAAAAATTTTGTCTGACGTAGACCGAGCCGAACATAAGCCCGTCTGAATATAATTTCGGTCCGAGCTTAAACATATGTCTGTCTGATCCCGTCTGGTCTGATTTATAGCCCTGGAAACGAAATGCTGAAATATGCGAATATTTTTAGGAGAAATGGATGCTAATGGTGGTACATTTTTCTCGGTGAGAGAGATTTGTTAATAGAATGATTAAAAAAAATATCCTATAAATAAAAATTTATAGGATTCCACAGAACTAAAGTTACCTCACGCTTTTACATCAAGTTATACTAGTATTATACACGTGTTGTGCACGTGGGGATAATTGGGAGAATGAAAAGGGTAAAAAAAAAACTACCAACACGTGCATTGCACGGGTTGGATTAAGGACAAATTACACTAAGGCCTTCTCCCATTATAGTAGTAGAGATAATGGTGCGCTTGGTTTTGTCTTTTGCATTTAGCAGAGGTTGTGTAAAAGTCGATTCACACGGGGGTGGCAACCAGGCCGATCTGACTCAAAAACCGCCTAGACTGGCCCAGCTCGGGCTCGAACTGAACAAAATTAGTCCCGGGCCGACCCACATAAAATATGCAGGTCCGTCTGGTTTGGAAAAACCACAAAGTGGCCAGTTTTGACCCGGGACCGGACCGAACCGGGCCGGTCTGGTCCTAGCCAGCCCGATAGGCTCAATGCTCGGCCTGCCTGAGCCGACTATTGGAGACTTTTTTCTGTCTTTGTTTTGTTTTTTTAATTAAATCTTAGATTACTATTATAAACCATCAACTGCGATAAACGGCCAAAAACAGCTAGTTTTAAAGGATAATTTAGAAAGCACTAAAAATATAAAATTCTCTAAATAGCCAGCCCTTCTAGAACATTTTCTCCACACCAAAATTCCGAAACAATTCTATTAAGTTTCTAACAATTCATTCCAAATCCAGTCTCAACTCTCTCAATCGACTCTTGCAATTTTTGGAAGAAGTGAAGAAACATTCAAAAAGCATTCTTAATTTACTCTGGTAACTTTTCTAATACAATATCTTTTTTTATAGTTCAATATTTGTTAGTTATTAATTTGTCGCTTGTTAATTTCTTATATATTTTTTTCATATCAAATTTAAATTTTTCATACGCTAAAGACATCATCACATTCACATAGCCAAAGTTGACAAGAATCTACCAATTCATCTCGTACTGGTTATGTTCCACAATTTGAAACCGATAGTATTAAAGAGTTTGATAGTATTCCCGATGAAATTTTTGTTGAAGATACTCAAACACAAGTCACCAAGAACACATCTTCTTCCCGAAACATAGAGAACAAACTTTCAAAGTCCACAAATATTTTACATATATTTTATCTCAGTTCAATCCGAAATAGGGAAGTAAAGTATGTAAGAAGTGTAAAACCGCTTACAAATGAAAAGTGGATATACAGACAGGTACACTTAAGCGTCACTTGACAATACCACACCAGAATATATTAGAAGATCATCTTATCCAACAAAAAATCAACCCTAGTACTGGTCATGTATATAGTTATAGTTATGATCATGATTTCGTACATAAGGAAATTGCTAGACTAGTTGTTAGAGCATCCACAGTCGTTGAAGCCAAATTTTGGATATTTGGCCATTTGGAAATAGAAAAAAAAGAATGTTGCTGCAGTCGTTCAAGCTATTTTCGAGCTATTTTCGATTGGTCGTTTGTTTTCGTTCAAACGACGGTAGATTATCTATCGTCAATCTTATAGGACGGTATAAGATTGCCCGTTTCTTGATTTATTTATTTATTTTTTTTTAAACCCCAACGACGGGGAAAAAACGATCGTCAATTAGATCACACGGCACATTATTCATCGTCGGTTGACTTCCTTTTAAAGTTTTAAAAAAAAAAAAAAAAAAAAAAAAACCAACAACTGTTGACGATGCACCATTAATTCGATCACACGGAAGATTATCCACCGTCTGTTGACTTCCGTTTTTTTTTTTTTTAAAAAAAAAAAACCACCAACGGGTGATAAAGCACCGTTAATGTTGATACACGGTAGATTATTCACCGTCTGAAGCTTCTTTTAATTTTTTTTTTTATAAAAAAAACCACCAACGGGTCATAATACACCGTTAATGTTATTACACGGCACTTTATTTGCCGTCGGTTGACCCCCTTTTAATTTTTTTTTTTTTTTTTTTTGATGCACTAGAAGACAAAAAATTAAAAAAAAAAACAAAAAAAAAAATCACATTAAAGCACACACGGCAGATTATGATCCGTCAATCTCCATTTGAAGTGTACTGACTTTAATTTTTTTTTAATTTTTTAATGCACTAAAAGACAAAAAGTTAGAAATAAAAAATAAAAAAAAAGAGAAAATTGGCCTGGGACGGAAGAGTATATGCCGTCAATTTCATAGGACGGGGGATTATACACCGTCGGCCAATTGCGTCGTTTTTTGAATTTTTTTTTTTTAAAAATTGGTTCGGACGGAAGATTATCAACCGTCAATCTCCTTGGACGGTGTATAATACGCCGTTGGTTGACTTTTTTTTTTTTTTTTTTCCTTTTTCAAACGCTTCTTAATCATTTGGGTTCAGTACTTTTGTACGGGACGGCATATTATCCTCCGTTAATTAGATCGGACGAATTTTAATCTGCCGTGAGCTATATTTTCCATTTGGCCAGATCGCCGGCTATATTTGGCACGCCACTGTTCATCGTACACCCAAATTTTGGGTTTTTAGACAACGACTGCAGCTCGATTTTTTCTATATTTTCCAAATTTTGGGTATATAGCAAACGACTGTGGATGCTCTTAAAGATGCTTTACCATCTGTTTATTCCGACAGTAGGACCCTAGAGACAATTAATCAAACCGCTCAAAACCCCATTACAAACGAATTTCCAGAAACACCGTTAAATCCGATTATTTTAAAATCTATAAAGAGCTTAAAATATTTTTTTTAATTGCTACTTTGTGTTCTTTAACTCGTAAGGTTGCATTAAATAGTGATTATGGAAAATATTGTAACAATGTTCCAATGATGATATGCGTAACTTGTCATTGAATTGATACTGATTGGATCATTCAAAATGTATCAAAAGATGATCATACAATTTAAATATTTGATGTATCCTCATAATGGTGCGACTTTCGAATCACAAATCATACAGGTATGCACTACTTAAGGTATTCATGATAATAAAAAAATTGTTAGTCTTGATAATGCCGTCAATAATAAAAATCCGGTTTCATCATTAATTCAAGCGTTTAATCCTTTAGAGCCAGAAATATTTCATATCAAATATACATATCATATTCTCACAACATGTGTATGGAAGATGTACAACATCATTTTCTAGAAATTTTCTTCTAGAAGACATTGCATTTGAAATTTCAGTTAATGTATGAAATCTTATTCAATCTAAAAAAAATCTTGTATGAAATTTTATTCAATCTAAAAAATACTAAAACTAATGTACCTAATAAATTACATTTATATAATCCATAACTTTCAGTTTCATTTGAACACAAAATTGATGTGTTAACATAGTGGAAAAAATAATGAAGGTTCAAATCCTATTCTTTCTCCCATGGCAAAAAATATACTAAAATATATTTCTACATGTGAGAAGATATTGAGCAAGAAAAGCAACAGCTCAAAGTGCTTTTTTCTCACTGAGCCTCTGGGAAAAGCATTCACAGATTAATTTTGACAGCTGCCAGTTAACAATGAATAATACCAGGATATGAAGTAATACCTTAATGCAACATTCAAAACTTCATAAACATCCCACAACCAGTTTTCATCAATCAAAACATAGGTAGCAAAATTTATAACAGACAAAGTTTAAACGTCAACTTCTCAAATATAGATGAAATGTCTTGATCTAAAGAGTGAATTAAATGACTGACATAAAAACTAGATAGCAACCGCTAATTATGAAACTCCGATCCAAACCTTCCGCTTCCTCCAAGAACAGTGATGCTCAACGGTTTGCCTTCGCAACCCGTTCAATCTCATCCTTCTTCTTGATTGCATAGCTGTCAAGAGCACGAGTAGGCGCGAATTATTTAAAAGAAATCACAAATTACAGTTATTTCCTGCTTGTCGTACAACATTTTTTGATTAAAATAATTTGACAAAAAACTCAAGTTTTCTGTACTGTAATATTTAAAAGGGAAGATACAATCACTTTTGACATAGAACGACTGAAAAAATATTTTTCATTTCTGAAAAAGGTCAAAGGGTTGTCAGATTAATTTTAAAAAAGTATTATTTAACAGAAAGTTGAATATTAACCAGTGATAAGCAAATAACAAGAAATTAAGAAAGAGAATTTGACAAGGGATGAGCGGACGACAGGAGATGGAGATACACCTGTTAGAAGAACCCTTGGCAGCATTAATGAGTTCATCAGCAAGGCACTCTGCAATTGTCTTTATGTTTCTGAAGGCACTCTCACGAGCACCGGTAGTCAGGAGATATATTGCTTGGTTGACACGTCTCAGGGGAGAGATATCAACTGCTTGGCGTCTGACAACACCAGCTGAACCAATTCGAGTTGCATCTTCTCGTGGCCCACTGAGGCACAAAAAAATCAAAAGTTGCACTCACTCATTTAATTTCATGTGTACACATTGGTCATACATCCATAAATGAAAATTTCAACAAAAAGTTTGGTATGATGGCCTTTATCAATATGAAGTGTGCTATTAGAATACAGGGATTATCATTCACATGAATACTTTTTTTGGGAAAAGGGGGAATGAGGCTCACCTGTTACATTAATGAGAAAATACCGAACCAAACCCAGCAAGCTGGGAATGAGCGCCCCCTAACAAGCCTATGGGGCAGGCTCAGGTTTACATCCACAGAAAATTAACAGGGTTTATTATCTTTTATATGAGTACTTGTACAACAAATTTGACACGGTGAAGCATATGCTTCACAACTAAATAGGGTTTTATTGTCTGTTGCACAAAATAAAATTAAGGATTACAGGCATTAAGCAACTACTTGAGCTTCTCAGTGATTATAAATCAAAAATGCCAAATAATGAAAAAATGTTCAAATTTTACTAATTTAAAAGATGTACTCTAAATGTCAGGGAGATACGGTATATGTTCTCTCTGAATTGGAAACATCACCATTAGAGATGTAAACGGGTCAGATCGGGGTAACATATCCCAAAAATTTTTGGGTCAAGACAGGTTTCTGGTTGGGGCAGGCGGGTCAGGGCGTAGTAAGAGATCCTTGACCGGAGACCGATCCGAGATCTAAATCCGAAAACATTTGGGATGGGTTGGATCGGTTAGGATAGGGTCAGATAAATGTGTGATTTTCTTTTTATTTTTCCGATACAAAATTGAGAGAAAAAAATAGTTAAGGAGAAAAAATTTATAACTATAAAGTTGAAAATAATGTGATGCAAATTTTGAGAAACAAATAATTAATAAAAAAATTCAAACTTTATTGATTTTTTTTATCAAAGAACATAACCCAATTTACTTTCATCAAATAAAACTAATAATGATTATGCAATTTACTCAAAAAAGAGAATTTAAAAATTGAACATATCATAAAAAAATTAAAAAGAATAATACAATTTACTCAATTACATGGATATATAGGTGATAACATGAATCTTAAATCAATGGAATTGTAGGATATTTTGACAACAAAATTTTCAATATGTATATAATATATAGAAATATATTATTAAATGATTATTTCAGATTTTCGAGTCAGATCAGAGCAGGTTGGAGCAGGTCATTTTGTTCGTGTTTTGGATTGGGTCGGTGTAACATATATTTGACTCGTAACCGATCCAAAGGTTTGGAACAGGTAGGGTCCTCCCGAAAATTTTGGGTTGGGTTCGGATCGGGCTCCAATAGTCCGACCCATTTGACATCTCTGACCACCATAAATAATCTAAACTGAATTTGTTAAATCATTTTTACTAAAGAAAACGAGTTGATTAAAATTAAATGAAACGACAAAAAATGTCTTAGATCAAAGTAGTTGTCACGCTCACCTGTTGATCACAGCATCAACAATCACTTGGATAGGGTTTTGGTCAGTAAGTAGATAAATGATTTCCATTGCATGTTTAATGATGCGAACAGCCATAAGTTTCTTTCCGTTGTTCCGTCCATGCATCATAAGAGAATTAGTCAGCCTTTCAACAATTGGGCACTGAGCCTTCCTAAATCTCTTGGCAGAGTAACGCCCAGCAGTGTGAGGAAGATACTTGGCATGCTTTTCTGGATTTACAGCAATATAGTCATTAAGTGATAAATCACTAACCTGCATTGTACAAATTAGGTAAACAATAAGTACGCTTGTTTTGTACAAACATCCAAACATATTAGTTTTGTATTTTCATTATCATTTTAAATACTTAAACAGAAACTTTGCACAGCTAAAAAATCAGTAATTACATTGTATCAAGAAACATGCTAGACAGAAGTAGAAACTTTAGAAACAGGGATTAGTTCCCTTGTCTTCTTGATGATCGAGTGATAACTTTAGGAGCAATTTAAAGAATTATGTCAGGGCGTTACATTTGTTTAGGAATTTATTTTTAATAGCATCCTAGGCATGGCAAAATCCAATTCTCATGTAGTTCACCCCAGTGCTGTATCTACATAAAGGTATATCTAAGTGAATATCCACTGGTGTATATGTCATCCTATTAAAAAACATGAATATTTTGTCAGACCACCTTAAGATATATGCTCACTCCCAAAAGGATCTCAAATTTAGAGATCATATAAAGCAAGTATTGGTGAGACCTGATAAACTCCCTGTAGTGAGCATGATGCTTGACAAGTACTAGGAACCAAATTCGATAGTCCCTTTTTTCAGATAATAAGAACTCCTCGTAGTGGGCATTATGCATGATAAGAACTATTAGGAACCAAATTCAACATTCCTTTCTTTCACATGATATTAAATACTCACTCAATACTCACTCATTTTGATCAAAACGAGATAATTTAATGTTTATCAACTAAACCAGGTAAACACTTTGGATACAACAAAATCACTATCATCTTCATAATAGACGGGGGGAAAGTAACAGCTATAGATATCTACCCAAACTGTACCAGTTAGCATTATAAAAATAGAGGAAACTAATCCAGTATTTTTTCCAGGACCCTTGCAGCAAAATTAATACCTCTAATAGAACCCTAGCAACTTCTCTCATTACCAAACATAAACTAGCCACAGATATGAAAAACCTAAACCACTATGACATACTAAAAAATGAATAAATTAAAAAATACAAAATAAAAAATCTAATACTATCAAATTAAGAACCAAAAAATCACCAAAACGGATTACCGCCTGCACGATGAATATAACTAAAAGGATATAATAAAAGTAATGATAATCCACATACAACTTTCAAATATTAATTACTTTTTAGTTTATCCTTTCATTTTTTAACTGAGGTGAAAAAGTATTCGTATAGCGATTTGCACAATGGCATAAAGGATATGGTCATCATGTCCCTAACTATGTCAAAGGGCCTGCACAACAAAACGGAGGGGGCAAGCTCAAGTTTTCAAGTATATCAACTTTCGAAGAGAGAAGAAAGCATCATACCATATAACTCAAACACTCAAACAGTTGAAGTTATTACCTAACTCAAATTCCGAGGACAAAACCAATATAAACTCCCTCTAGGCACATCCTCTTCGAGTAAATAGCCTTCACTATTCAATTAAAGGATTCAATCACAATACACACAACACACACACACAACTAACAAATTCATGCCCGAGTTGTTTGACTAGAAACACAAACTAGAAATGGTAGAAAAATCAAATGCACGAAGAAAATGGTGGGCATATAAGGATTCACAAGGATGAAGGCACCCTCAGTAAATCACCAATCTCCAGCCCAAAGCTTTAAAGTGATGGTGCCCAAATATAGAGAATATAAGCTGATCTTTCAGCAATAACAGAAAAGGCTATTATAGAATAATAAAGAATATGACTAACATATATAAGATTACGCAGAAGTAACAAATACAGCCAGTTCTCTGCAGACCTCAATGTGTCAAGTTAAGAACATAGCCGAAAGCTTGCTTCATTGAGGTCATTGAAGCAGTAGAAATTGCCTGCAACAATACTGTTTCAATAACGGGATTCTCAACAATTAAAAACATTTTGTTATTCTCAACATGCAGTTTGCAAAACCTTTATTGTGGAGCAGTAGAAATTGCCTGCAACAATACTGTTTCAATAACGGGATTCTCAACAATTAAAAACATTTTGTTATTCTCAACATGCAGTTTGCAAAACCTTTATTGTGGAGCTTTAGTACACATCTGGAGACATTCAATATGCGTTGTCGAACAATAAAGTAGTTCATTCACCTTAAAATCCCGGACCCAGCTATCATTTGCTCAACATCTTTTTTTATCGCCAAATATTTACACCCATTTATCATAAAAAAACCTTCTCAACATTTGACAGACCATGGAACCATTGCAAATGGGAGCTATATAAAAAATACCATCTTCGATAAACTATAAAGTTCCTCATTTTGACACGACTTCTATAAAATATGTAAATTTGACAAACATCGCAAAACTCCTAACTATCATTTAATCAAACACCATATCATCTAAAAATTTTGATGAGATGAATAATAATTTCTGAAAACAATCCAAAACTAAAATTTACTAATTAACACCAAATCTGAGAAATCGATACTAAAATTTCATAATTAACACCACATCCATCAATCGCTTGTTATTTTTGATTATTCGAGAATTAAAGAGAGATAATAAAACTTGTTAAAAAAATGAGATAAAAAAGAAAAGGTTGAGAACGGAGCATCTTACGGTGACTTCGTCAAAGGCCCAGCGGTTGAAGAGCTTGACGTCGGTCAGAGCCGGTGGTGACTGAACGGCCGCCATTGTCGCCCAGATCGAGAGCGCACGAAATTTAAAGAAAGAGAGGAAATTCTGAACAAACCCTAATTTGAGGGCAAAAAGACTAGTGGAGAATATTTATAGAGTTGATATTTGATCGGACGGTGATGAATGCACGATCTGCGAATGTAAGTTAGAGGATGTGTGGGTTGGGTAGGAACCGGGTTGCCTATATACAGGACCCGATCTGTGGGGAAACGTGTACATCATGAGGTATGAATGGACTGGGCTTGGTCCGTTACGTCCGCATGAATGAACTGAAGTTTGAATTCTCTTTAAATAAAGAAGGTTTTTAATATTTATATCTCTAACAAATATGATAATATCATGTATATTGCTCATAAATGTGTATTTTTCTATATGTCCCTAACAATTTGAACTTAATTTTATATTTACCTCTATATTAGATATCACTAAGTTAACCATTATGAGACAAATAGAAATCTAAATAAAAGATCAAATTAAATAATCAAATGAGAAAAAATTTAACAGCTTTAAGAAAAATGAATGAGGAAATTTATAATTTATCATTAAAAACAAGATAGATGACAAATTTGGAGAATTAACGTGAGGAAGAATATGTAGTTCTCAAATATGCATTGTTAGTTTATCCTTTCTTAAAGAAAAATAAGGAAACCTTTAGAAGAGTTAATTAGTCTCGGTTGGATTAATAATTGCCGGAATTTACAAGAATGAAGAAGATAAAGTTTGAATTGTAGAGAATATAATATTTCAGTAAATTTTCATCAAGTCCATTAAAAAAATTAAAAATTCTCTATCATTTTGAGTTTTTTTAACTAGAGGGGTAATTAAGATAAGTGACATATATTGCTGGGGACAAATATGAAAATACATATTTGTGAGGGGTATATATAATATTCAAGTATTTGTTAGGGACATACATGTTAAAAACCCAATAAAGAATATACTAGATTTGAAAAAACCTCACCCAAATTGTCCGTTTTCGAAAAAAACACACTCATCTTCTTTTTTTGAAAAACCGCCCTCAGCTATGTTTTCAAAAAATCCAACGCGACGGCATCATGTTCTGTTAGGTTTTTTGACACATGCAGTGCACGTTCGGTCATTTTTGCCTGTATTAAAAAATTCCATTCAACTTTTTTTTCTTCCAAAAGACATCACTTCTCAAATTAGGTTGTTTAAAAAGTATTATAGAACTAATGGTTTTTAGTAGAAATATAACACAATCACATGTGAATTGTTATCAAAATCTAATTAACAACAATTCACCAAATCTGAAATGAACAAATTTTCACCATATATTCTCATATATTTTCACCCACAAAATGCACATTATATAAAATTCTCACATATTTTCATCCACCACATTCAACACATTTTCTTCAAAATTATCATAAAAAATATGGCATAAACATGAAATATATCAGGATACAAACCATTTTCCCGATACAAACAAAATAAACTATACATAGTTACAAACCTCTCTATATCAGACACCCCCTCTATATCAGATACACATACATTTTCAGAATACATATAAAAAAACTCATATTATTCTTCACAACCACCGGTGCCTGAAACTAACAAGTGCACATCAAAATCCACATCTTCTTTCCTCTATACCCCCCCCCCCCCCCCCCAACCCTTAAACGAGCTCACCCCTATTTGCTATCCGAGCTCTACCTCTTTCGAATCAAGTATCCACTGCACAATCTCCACCCCTCCAATCCTCACATTCTGTCAATCATCGAAGCCCAAAAGGAATCTTCTTCTTCACTGGCTTCTTTATTGCAGATCTTAAAGCACTCCCCACCCTCTCTTTAATATTCTCCCTCACCCTTAACCAGTGTTTGTGTCTCCACAACACCCAATGTCACTCCTTTTTCTCGGAAACCTGAACATTCCTGTAGGAGACATTTAACAAAGTCAACACCGCGGCGAGAGGGAGAGAGATTGGGTGACTGTAAGCAAAAGTAATCTTGACAATGAGTGTAATGTTGGGATGAATGCCATGTCCATGTTCGAGTTCTTGAATGTGAAGTGCGAGCTGGTCGGAGGAGGAGGCAGACTGGTCGAGGAGTGGGAAGTGAAAATGGATGTCTTTGATGGGGAAGGTGGCAATGGCATATGAGGGGGAGGGAGTAGAAGTGGCGATGGAGGTCAGAGATGAGTTTCTCGGGGAGCTGGCTACCGGGGTAGAGGAGGGTGAGGTTGCGGATGAGGGTGCCCCATTGAGGGAGCTATTATTCCTTGGGTTGAATTCGTTGAGGTTGGAGGATTTGAGGGATATGGGGGTTTTGGAGGAGGCGAGGCCAATTTTTGGGGAGGAGGTGGTGGTGGTGGTGGTGGTTGGGAGCGGAGGGGTTGGACATGAGGACTACTTGTTTGGCGACGTCTTCGTTGGTGATGGGGCAGCAGACACTCTTGGGCAGTGGCCATTTTTTAGACATTTTTTGAAAACTTTTAAATGGAGATTTCGCTGCCACAGTTTGGATATGATCTAGGGTTTTTGAGTTAGGGGGGGATTTAGCAGGTCGGATTGGATGTGAACGGGAGTTTCGGTGGAAAGTGGAGGAAGAAGAGATTTGGAGATCGAGATGAGTTTAAATGGTTAAAAGCATTAGTTTTATGATGTTTTTTAAACAACCTAATTAGATAAATGAGGTTTTTGTGGGAAATATAGAAAGATGAATGAGGTTTTTAATACATGGGCAAAAATGTCCGAAAAAATAGCATGTGCGCTGCACGTGACAAAAAACCTAACTGGACATTACGCCGTCGCGTTGGGTTTTTTGAAAACATAGTTGAAGGTGTTTTAAAAAAGAAAAAAAAAGAGTGGTTTTTTGAAAACGGGCAATACTTGAGTGACATTTTTTTTCCAAATTTATCCCAAAGAAAATTCTTCTCTATAGATTATCAACAAAAACAAAAGTCTAGCAAAAACAAAAAACTACTCTTCTGAAAGTTCTCCCATCTCTCTCAGTTTTATCTTCTTTCTCAATTCAGCATATGGTTGTGAAAATATTGGTCTGCGACAAGGGGACCTAATATCTCCTCTGCTACTTTACATTGGTGGCTGATGGCCTTAAAATCAAGTTGGATAAATGTCAGGAATTAGGATATGGGTTGGATTAAACCAATGGGATGTGGTAGGTCAAGAGCCAATTGTTCTATTCTACAATATATAGATGATATCATTCTCTTTGACAATGGTGACATTATAGAGAGGGTCAACTACCGCAAGAATGGACATCATACCTATTGCCCTATTTAACTAAGCAACCTTGAAACATGCGGCTATTCTAAACTACAATTTAAAAATCTTCCTTGTCAAGTATCTAGGCCTACCTCTTAGACCTAAAAAATTGAAGAAGTCGGACTGGCTACCTATCATAGATCGGGCTTGAGGCCAGACTCTTGGGATGGAAAGAAAGATCCCTCTCACTAGGTGGGAGGCTAATTATGATTGATACAGTTATATCTAGCCTCCAAACTTAGTATATGTCCTTCTTTGAATTACCATGATAGGTGATCTAAAGAATTCATAAAGTTAGAAAGTGATTCCTCTAGAAAGGGGTGGACCCCTCTAGAGGATGATGTCATCTCATTAGATGGGAGAAGACATGCACGCAAAGGTGTTAGTCAAATTTTGCTTAGGCTCCAAAAGTGGAAACCCCTTGATTGATTCTGGATGATTTGTCTTTTTTTATGTAGAAATAGACACCCTCTTATGTGGGGATTAATGGAAGACTTGGATCAATTAAGAATAGATCTAACCATTAGATTAAATCTCTCTTTGGCTCCTATATATGAAGAGATGGATGGTAGGGTTGAAGAGAGAGAGAGAGAGAGAGAGAGAGAGAGAGAGAGAGAGTCATTCAATAGAGAATGATGCCATATGCATGCGTTGTAATATTCCATAGATACAACTAAGATATTGATCCCCATTCATTCTCCTTCCAATTTTCCTTGTTAGAGAAAATGAGTTTTTTTTTTGTGTTTCTTCCATCCACAACTTCGGTCTGAATCCAGGTATTGAAGGTGTGATTAGTGTGTGATTTCCTCCCAAGTAAGATTCACCACCGTAAAATGAACTGGTCGTGAGGAGATTAATGACTACAAAGGGCACTGCTTCTGCTTCCGCTTTCGTCTCAAAAACAAATATAAGATAACTCATTCATGCAGATATCATGCTATGGTTTATCTTTATGTCCATATGCATGTTTGTGATGTTTGTGTATATGCAAGATAAGTAGCTAAAAATGGGCTCACTAAGGCTTAGGAATCATAGACCTCAAAGATATAAACATTTCTCTACTGGGTAGATGAAGCTGGAAAGTATCCCACCCCAATGGTGAAGGCTGTCAAGATTTTGTACTATCTTACCTCAAAGGGAGCACTACTAGAATTGAAGGATTTTGCATAGGCTCGAAAGTCTCCTAGTTCTAGAACGGAGTATCTAAAGCATTTAAGACCTTTAGTAAATGCTCCCCCTCCTTAATTGGCAATGGCATGTGCACCAAGTTTTGTCAGATAGACAGTGTGGAGCTCACTTCATCAATGACCTATGAGAGATTTCTCCACAACCACATGTTGTGGTGGCCAAAACTGGGAAATGAGGGATGTGGAAGCCCACATTTAAATCCACCCTCAATTCGAGCCTTAGGGAGCGAGTAATGGAACCACACATCTTTTTTACTAGTGACGGGTGAGGTGTACGCAAAGACCGAATAACATGGCTTAGGGTAAATCAGGTAAATTTATGGTTATGTCCCTTTATCCGTGTATTTACTTAGTGGATGCCACCTACCTTGGTCGACGATAATTTGGTGAGCTAAGACACCACTTAAGGTGTGCGTGTATCTTTGGCTAGTTTTGAACGACGTTATTCTTACCAGAGAAAATCTTGTACAATGTCAACCAAATACTGCGACCAATTGTGGTTTTTGCAATGCCCATACAGAAACTAGGGAACATTTGTTTATCGAATGCCTTAGAAGTAAAATTACATTGACTGAAGTCATGTGGTGACTGCCCTATCTCATTTGAGGTGCTACGGGTAGAAAGTAAGTTTGCTACATACAGACATAGAATGAAGTAGGCATGATTTATTACAATCTCTACTACGATATGGGTGCTTTGGCATGACAGATATAACTTATTTTCGTGGGACAAATAACAGTCTTCATGGTAAACTAACTCATATTTTGCATCTTATCTCCTTTTGGGTAGAAGGATCAGTGCAGGGTCCAAGAGGGTGGATCACGGGTGCCTTTCAGAAGCAGAGCAGTGATGGTAAGGAAGTAGAGCTTGGAGTAACTGTCACACCCCGCTTCTCGTTATACGGAAATACGAGCACGTAACTGAGGCCTAGCGAATAATATAAGTATGCCAACTCATATCGTCCATAAGCTGTACAATGCCGGTAAGCTCAATAATAGAATAATAATCGCATAAACAAGAATATAAACCAATAACCCATATCTGGGATACAAGAACGGTTTTGGCAATCAATCTAGTAATAGTACACAAAATAGCTGGAGAGTACACAATGCAATAACAGTTCGCTAAGATTTCTTCAATATCCCATCGTTGTACCTGTTTAACATTAATTCAAAAGAAAGATAGATGGTACCTGTTAGAGCAAGTTACGAGCCGCAAGTAGTACAAGCAAATGAACATGGACAGAAATATAGAAAGAACAGAGAATCATATATATGACAAGTCATGTAATAGGAAAATACAACATGTAAACGATGATCATGTAAACTTGACTTATAAACAGTAAATCATGAAACTAGTAAACTGATCATATAACATGTAGACAAGAATCTTGTAATCTTGTAAACATGAATTATGTAAACTTGTAATAGGTAAAAGGTAACTTGTAAACATGAGTCATGCACGTGTTCAATGTTAATCTCAAGTCTAGCAATCTTTTAGAAAACCTAACTAATGCACGCAATCCCGCGTTCCATACCACAAGATCGGGTGCATACAATCAAGTTAACGTTTAGACTCTAGTGGTGAATTCTATAGGGCCATGTACTCAGGTCTTCCATTGACACTAACAGGAATCATATCATATCATGTCATGTCATATAATGTAACCAGGAATCATATCATATCATATAATCATATTATGTCATATCGTATCATGTAACCAGAAATCATATCATGTCAAGTAATCATGTAATGGATTCTAGAGGTGGCCCCCGTCAGCTATAGACGTGCACTTAGTTCCATATAACTTGCAAACAAGAAAATAGGTAATCATGCAAATCAGGAGTCACTATTACGAGAAACACTGGCCTTCTTCCGAGTACACTCTCCTATATTATCCACTACTAGATTCTTTCCCTTATTAGTCTTGTCCTTTTATTCTTTTAAATTCGAAGTCGTCATCTGAAAGGCAAGTAGCTTGTACATTTTTATTGTTTCGTACAAGTATTTTATTTGAGCCCCCGCAATTAGTATTCATGTTTGATTATCATGTGTTGAAACTCATCCATGTCCATGAAAAATGTCTTTACAAATTTTAATTGATTGAACAATCGTGTTGTTTATGCTTTGAAATCCTTCCATGATTAAATCAGTTGATATGTGCATTGAATCGAATCAATCCAATTGCCTATGTGGTTCAATGCCCACCAAAAGATCGTAGATATCAATTTCCATGTTTCTGCCTTGCCGTTTACCCCAACTTCTATTAAAAGTTTGACCCAGTTCCTGTTAAAATAAATTAGAACTTTATGAATAAGAGTTGTAGCACCCTGAGTTTAGTTCCTGGAACTTCTGACGGATCTAAAATCCGATGTGTAGGTTGCAGAATATACTATTTTTAGTGCTATGACATTTTTAATTCGAGATTACTATTTTGAAGCATATTTTCTCGATTAACTAATTTAAATATCACGCTAAAAGTATAATTAAGACCTGATATTTACAAGTATGTTACTAAGAATGATTAAGAATTTATTTGTGTTTTTTATGAGATTTTAAAATAATTTAACAGTCAATTTATATACATGAGAAGTTGATTCTGAGTTACTGCCTACGCAATAAACCCAATAAGAACTAGCTGGTAGACTGTGTTGTTGTAGTCTAAATATATTGTGTGAATATTCATTGGAACCAGCATGAAGTCTATTTTCTTGAACCTCTAACGGTACCTGAGTCGCTTTCCTATAGCAACGGAAAAGTATATTTTTGTACAACAACATATTGTTGTCCAGAATTGTAACCTCAAGTCCTTGATTGTAAATATATTTGTTTGTTGCTTTTAATTAATTAAACTTTATATCATGCATTGCATAGTTTTGATACTCCTTGGTCCTATTCTGATACTCATTCTTATTGTGTATGTTCATATTGATTATTGTACAAAAATAACAAGCCGGGGTAATAAGAAAAAGAATCTAGTAGTGGACAATATAGGAGAGTGTGCTCGGAAGGATGTCGTGTTTCTCGTAATAGTGACTCCTGATTACATGATTACCTGTTTTCATGTTTGCAAGTTATATGGAACTAAGTGTCATCTCTACAGCTGACAGGGCCACCTCTAGAATCCATTACATGATTACATGACATGATATGATTCCTAGTTACATGATACGATATGACATGATATGAATACATGATATGATATGATTCCTGGTTACATGATATGACATGACAGGATATGATATGATTCCTGTTAGTGTCGCTGGAAGACCCGAGTACATGACCTCTTTATAATTCACCACTAGAGTCTAAACGTTAACTTGATTGTATGCACCGGAGTATATGGTATGGGATAGAGGATTGCATGCATTACTTAGGATTTATAAAAGATTGCTAGACTTGAGATTAACACTGAACACGTGCATGACGCATGTTTACAAGTTACCTATTACCTGTTACAAGTTTACATGATTCATGTTTACAAGATTACAAGATTTCCGTTTATATGTTATATGCTCAGTTTACCAGTTTCATGATTTCTTGTTTATAAGTCAAGTTTACATTATCATTGTTTACATGTTGTAATTTCCTGTTGTAACAGACTTGTCTCCTATATACATGATTCTCTATTCTTGCTATATTTTTGTCCCTGTTCATTTGATTGTACTACATGCGGCCCGTAGCTTGCTCTAACAGGTACCATCTATCTTTCTTTTGAGTTAATATTATACAGATACTACATTGGGATACTGAAGAAATCTTAGCCAACTATTATTGCATTGTGTATTCTCCGGCTATTTTTTAAGTTCCTGTATGCCAGATATTGGTTATTAGTTTATATTTTTGTTTATGCGATTATTATTGTATTTGTCAAGCTTATTGACATTGTACATCTTATGGATGATATGAGTTGGCATACTTATATCATTCGCTAGGCCTCGGTTACGTGCCCGTGTTTTCGTATGGAAAGTGGGGCGTGACAGTAACTCTAAAGTAGCCCCTTGTGTAACGCCCCGAGCCCGGCTCAGCTGCGCACACGGCTACGTGTGCGCGCACGTGAAAGAACGGACACAAAACTCTAATCACGCCCACCACAAGCACCATCAAAAGGGTGGTTAACCATTAGTGTAGCGCCCCAAATTCCCATGTAGGAAATCTGAGACCCTACTCCAGGAATCGAACTTCAAAATAGCCACAATCACAGAAAGTACAGGAAAATTTAAAACTTTTATTCCATATAATTGTTACATTTACAAGTTTTACAATATCCAAATAAAATTACAATATTTACAATAATATAATAACACTTGAATATGTCCCTTGGACGCTTGGACCAACTCGAGCTCTGCTGTACCTGTGAATCGGCTCTGGATACCTACAAGGTGGGGAACGTCAGTGATTCGACTAGTGCAATGCCGATAATAACAGCGATCTCCAAACTAACAATCACGACCATAATTTATACAAAAGAGAAAAGGGATGTGACAACTAGGGGTTAATGGATTCGGTTTATAGTGCTGTTGTATGCCACGATTCTACAGCTAGATGCATCAATCACATGCCTACTTCTAATGCAAGCAAGACTTTGGAGAACACATGCATCCCATACTACATACGCCCCCAAATCTAGCCGTCTTTCTCCATATTTTAGGGACTCAAACCCTCGTCATGCAACCTACTCTTGTACTCAACCTGTTCCCAATAGATTTTCGTGTCTGAGGAGGTTGCAGTCATTCGGTCTAGCCCCGTACTGCAGTCCCTAAAAGTGGTGGTCGCGTTTTCCACTTAGTACCCACGCACGGACCTCACTCAAAAAGTCGTGAAAACCCTCTAGTACAAAACCATGTACCTAATGAATTCAATGATTCACATATAACAAAACCCACACGCACAGGAACATGACGGCCTCAAGGGTCAAATCCCCCTATCCGACAGGAGCTCCTCCCCCAATCCTTACCCCGACTCTTTGGGAATTAACAGATTGAGATACGGGACCCGTGAACTCAGCACTTAAGAACCAAATTCGTATCCCTATGATAGGAAAAGTACAATACCCGACTATGGTCTGCCAGTACTAATGCAATGTACATACCCCTAATACACCATTCTAATCCAAGGCTCACTCTAACCATTCAGGTAAAAGATTGCTCCCAAACTCTGCCTGTGATGAACACAATATTATTCACATTTTAGAGCAATAACTTTAGTGCAATTAGACATTTAAATGCTCTATATATGGTATTTTACTCTCCTTTTCTCTTTTCCACAGGAAACAGCATAAAAGTGCGAAACGAAGCAAATTCAGGATTTTAAGGATGATACATAAGGAACTGAAGAGATCAGTCGACTGATTATGCTAACAGGCGACTGGACAGAGAAGCTGAAGCTGCTCGGCACAGTCGACTCCTCCAACAACAGTCGACTGGGCTGAGAATCATGAAACTACTAAAGTCTCGACACAGTCGACTTATATCAAACACCAGTCGACTGATCGGCGGCAGAGTCAACAGATAAGATAATTAAAGATTCATCCAAATCCAAATACAAATCAAAGCAGATACGGAAAGAAAGAAGAAAAGAGAAAGATATATATCGCCAATCAGATAAGGAAAGAAATAAATAAAAGAAGAGGGCGTTTATGCAAAAGAGTAAAAACCCTAAATCTCTAGCCGTGTTCTATAAATACCAACCAAGATGCAGGGGATGCGCTATGCTGGGAATATCTCAAGACGGCTGGACCGACCAAGAAAGGCCATCAACAGCTAGCATCAAAGAAGGAAGACGATTGCTGATTGGGCTCAAGATCAATATCATACAAATCAGTGTTCTTCTATTCTTCTCTTTATTTTCATTGTAGTCATGAACTCTATTATATTAATCAATAAAGGTTGTATTATGTGCAACTAATTTAATAGTTGGGTAGATTGAAACCGTAGTCATGTGATGCTTATATTTTTCTAAATGCTACTTTATTACTTATTGATTAAACCTGAGAGTATTGGAATAGATTTATAGTAATCAAACTAGTTCAGAAACCTAGGGCAGTCGACTGCAGTGACAGCCAGTCGACTGATCCGAACCTGGGATTATAAGTTTGTGTATTATAGATCTGAATCTGTTATGTGAGCATATTGAGACAACCCGAATCTCGTGCTCATAACTTGTAACAAGGGAATCTCTAGGGGTTCTTGGTTTAATCAACTTAAGGGATCTAGATCTGATACCAATTTCTAGAACCTTGAGTGTTTGTTCGTTTCCACTGATCTTATGTTTTCTTCAAGTACAACTTAGTAGATACCATGCTAAACACTTGATGAAAGAAACGAATTAGAGTAGATACCATGCCTAATTCTTGGCTTAGGGAAACAGTACTTTAAGGAGTAGATACCATGCCCTTGAAGGGAACAAACATGAGTAATAAGAGTAGTGGATAACTTCACATTACATTACTGACTATAGGTGGAAATCATTGCCCAACTACTTAAATAGATATTCGTGATTCAAATCGTGACACTTCTTAATTTAGTTTTAATCTTTTCATTTCTTTTAGACTTTTAGAACGACACTTCAATATTTTGTTTTCTATTTTATTGATTAGTAAGTTAAGTACTACAATTTCTGTGGGATCGACCCTTGCTTGCCGCTACGCTTCTCCAAACGATTCGTGCACTTGCGAGGTTTATAATTTGTGTCTAGTTTATCTGTTTATTTAGGTAGCTAGATTGCACAACAGCCTGTCGACCACTGACCCCGGTGACGCAAGTCCTGCTCGCCACTTCCCCTAGCTTGGAATTGTCCCTCGCCATGGCCCGCATTCATCCTTAACTGGCATGAATACACTCGATGACACCAACTTGGATGTTCAACGCCTTGGCGGAAGTTCACATCTAGGGTCGATAGACGTAAGGTATCACCCTACCCTAGTGACTAACTCGAGTCACAACAATCCTCCACAATAGGAGTCAACACCAACAAGACCAGCAAATAGACATCATTCATCCCCAAACAACGAGTTATCAACTCTTAGGTACACAAGGGGGAATGTTCTATCAACACTTAGTCAAAACCATGACTAAACAAACAAGAGTGTTTCTGCCTAAAACTTAAAAGGATCATAACTCCCACAATATAACTCAGATTTAGGTGTTCAAGTCCAATCTGGAAAGATAAAGACCTAGGATACAACTCTCTAGTTGATCATCACCTCAGATTCAGTCAACTAAATCATCAAAATAGCCTCACAAGCCTCAGCCTGTGTACTTCCGGTAGCATAAAACCTTACCTGCTCATCGGAATGGTACAAATCCGAGTTCTATTAGGTGTAAATGTCCTCTACAACTTTCTAGTTGGTCACCAATCTAAATTGTGTCATTTGATTACCCTAAAACAGTCATTACTCTCAGGTATACAGAACCACACATAAGGCTATACTCAAACAGAGCCTTCAGCAAAAAATCTGGTTTCTGTCCAAACTTACAAAAACCATAATTATTAATGTACAAACAAGAATTTCTTCAAATAGGGCTTCTTGGAAAGCTCTAGATGTATACTACAATTTCCTAGTATACGTATAACACTTCCTTAAATTCTGCTCTTACAGAGCCACAAAAGTACCATCTTATCAGAGTGTCAAAACTGACTGTGTTCTGCACAGTACATGCTAAAATATTCATCATAAATTATATACTCATGAAATGGTCATCAAATTTGCATTTCAGAAACTAGACATCATAGTGTACAACATGAAAAAAGTTTCACATCCAAATTCCAAGTAATCAAGGAGTTCTACCTGTTGTAAATAAGCATAAAAGTTCTGCTGTTCTTTAATTAGCTACTGTCTTGACTACTCTTGATTAATTAATTTTGAAAATGCATCAAATTTCATCCAAATAATTTCATGATTTTTCTTTAGAGCCTAAATGCATGCAAGATAACATGTTAAAAACTTCAGAGATAGATCATATGCCAATTAATTCTAAGAATTCTCACAAATTCAGTTATCACATTAGACAGACCCAGTCTCTGTCGTACGACTGAGTCCTCAAAATCGATTTTATTAAAATATCAAATATCATCAGAAAATTCCGAAATAAATCATGCATCTTATAGACATATATTAGATCATCCTGTATAAATTTCATCATCCAATTCCAAGTATTTTGTTCTCTGGAAATTCGGAAATATGACATACAGATCATGTTGTCTATTTCTATTTCCAGATTCTAACAATCTACTCTTATACAACCATTCCCATACTACTACTACTCATGCATGCAAGAAATTTAACAAGAATGAACAAGAACAAGTTCAGAGAACTCCCCACCCTTAGTTGGCTTGAGAAGATGGGTGTGACTTGAGCTTCCTCCTTCAAAATCCTACTTTAAGCTTAATAACACTTCTCCGTGCCGCTCCTTTCACTCTTTCCTTTTCTTTTTTTTTCTTCTTTCTTTTCGTAAATTTCCAGAGCTCAAGAGGTAAGAAGGGGGTTTTTAATCAAGAGGAGTGAGGGAGGAGGGAGGGGGGGGGGGGGGGGGGGTAGGCTGGCTCAAAATAAGGGAGGGGGTAGGATGAGGTGGCTAGGTGGTTTTCCCCAAAACCAAGGTTCTAGCCCCTTGTTTTTTAGATGAAGCTTGGGCTGAAATTTTGGCCTTGATCAAGCTCTAGATGAGAGAAGAGAGGTTAGATTTGAGTGCATGCAAAAAATATCCATTCTTGTACCGTACAATTGCATATTTGCATAGACACCGTACTCAAAACTAGTGCATGTACTAGTATCAGTCCTTCTCATTCTCGTGCACCATCTAGAACACAACCACCCACACGAACCTCCCCGCAAACATAAACGCACTCCATCATTCGTACATGCATAATCAAACAACCACTGCAATACATACATACATACGGACAATATATATATATATATATATATATATATATATATATATATATAAGCATTACATTATCCGCGGTATTACATTACTCCCTCCTTAGAATCGTTCTGTCCCCAGAATGACACTAGTGGGAGAAAAGAAAAGAAAGAAAAACAATACCTAAAACAAATATGGATACAAAACCTTCATACGGCTCTCCGGGTCCCAGGTGGCTTCTTTCATGAATTGATTCCTCAAGAGAACCTTGACCATCGGGATGACCTTGTTTCTCAGTACCTTGTCCTGATGATCAAGTATCCTGACTGTTGCTCCTTGTAGGAAAGATTAATCTGTAAATCTTTCAGAACCTCTGGTAACTGATGGCTCGAATTCGGCACATACTTCCGTAGTATAGAGTTGTGGAACACGTCATGCACTTGAGATAAGTCAGCTGGTAGCTCCAACTTATAAGCCATCCTGCCGATCATTTTCAGAATCTTATATGGTCCAATGTATCTCAGACCTAACTTTTCGCCCTTTCCGAACCTGATAACTCTCTTCGTTGGCGACACCTTGAGAAATACGGAATTGCCTTCCTCAAATTCCATCTCTCTTCGACGGTTGTCTGCATAGCTCTTCTGCTTGCTTTGTGCCCCTTGTAGTCTCTTCTGAATAAGCTCGATCTTTTTCGATGTATGCTGTATGATTTCTGGCCCATACATCTGCCGTTCTCCTGCCTCGTACCAACACACGGTTGTTCTACATCTTCTGCCATATAAAGCATCATATGGGCCCATACCAATGCTTGCCTGATAACTGATATTGTAGGCAAACTCTACCAAGGCTAGGTATTTCTCCCAACTTCCTCCGAAGTCCAAAATGCATGCCCTCAACATGTCTTCAAGAATCCGGTTGACCCTCTCTGTCTGTCCATTAGTTTGTTGATAAAAAGCTGTGCTGAAGTCTGTTCTGGTCCCCAACACTGACTGTGGACTCTGCCAGAATCGAGATGTAAATCTTGCATCTCGGTCGGATACTATCGACACTGGCACTCCATGTAGCTTCACTATGTTCTCGATGTAGATCTCGACCAGCTTCTCGACTGACCAGGTCGTCTTTACTAAAAGAAAATGTGCCGATTTTGTTAATTGGTCCACAATCACCCATATCGAGTCATTACCCTTAGAGCTCCTGGGTAATCCAGTGATAAAGTCCATACTGATGTTCTCCCATTTCCACTCTGGAATGGGTAAAGGCTGTAGCAATTCTCCTGGTTTCTGATTCTCGGTCTTAACTTGTTGGCACGGCAGACAATTGGCCACAAATTCTACTATGCCTTGCTTCATACCTCACCACCAATAGTAATGTTTTATATCACGATACATCTTGGTGCTCCCAGGGTGAATCACAAGCAATGTGGAGTGAGCTTCCTTCATGATGTCCCCTCTCAACTTCTTGTCCTTCGGTACACACAATCTATTTCCTAACCATAGTGAACCTTCTCTTATACTGAATTCGTGAAGTTCTCCTTCGTGCACTTGCCTCTTCATGGTTTCAATCTCTGGATCTTCAGTCTGAGCCTTCTTCACCTGCTCATTCAAGCTTGGCTGTAATACCAACTGTCCCAAAAATGCATTTAAGTGCTGAACAACTACTTCAATGCCTGCTTTCCTGATCTCCTCATCTAGCTCCTTCCGGGTCGCTACCAGTGTAGCCACACTTCTCTTCCTGCTGAGCGCATCTGCTACCACGTTGGCCTTTCCTGGATGATATATGATTTTTGGTCTAATGTCTTCGAGGACTTCCAACCATCTCCTCTGCCTTAAATTAAGGTCCTTCTGCTGGTAAATATACTTTAAGCTCTTATGGTCAGTGTATATCTCCACTTTTGCTCTGTATTTATAATGCCTCCATGATTCCAGAGCAAAGATTATGGCTGCAAGTTTCAGGTCGTGAGTACGTTAGTTATTTTCATGTGGTCGTAGCTATCTTGATCCATAAGCTATAACCTTACCTTTCTGCATCAGCACACATCCGAACCCCAAATACGATGCATCACTGCAGATGACATAGTCTTTGTCCTCCTGAGGTAAAACCAATATTGGTGCAGAGATCATTCGGTTCTTCAGTTCTTGGAATCTATCTTCACACTTCTCCGTTCAGTGGAAACTTTGGTTCTTCTTGGTCAACGCTGTAAGGGGTACAGCTATCCTTGCATAATTCTGGATAAACTTTCGGTAATACCTAGTCATACCCAAAAAACTCCTTACTTCTTTCACCGTCCTTGGCTGTGGCCATCCTTTGACTGCTTCAATCTTTTGGGGACCCGTTGCCACTCCCTCCTTAGAAAGGATATGGCCTAGAAATGCAACTTCTGATTTCCAGAACTCAGACTTGGACAATTTGGCGTATAACTGATGCTTTTGTAACTTGCTCAGGACTGCAGTCAGATATTCAGCATAATCCTCTTCCGTCCTTGAGTACAACAAAATATCGTCGATGAAGACCACAACAAAAGAGTCAATAAACGAACGTAGAATTTTGTTCATCAAATCTATGAAGATCGCTAGAGCATTAGTCACTCCAAATGGCAATACCAAGAATTCATAGTATTCATGCCGAGTTTGAAAAGCCGTCTGAGGTACATCCTCCTCCTTGACTCGCACTTGATGATATCCTGACCGTAGATCAATCTTGGAAAATACTGCTGCTCCCTGAAGCTGATCGAACAAATCATCGATCCTAGGAATCGGGTACTTGTTCCGAACAGTGACCTTATTCAATTCCCGATAATCAATACACATCCTGGTTGATCTGTCATTCTTCTTAACAAGCAATACTGGTGCTCCCCAAGGTGATGCACTTGGTCTGATGAATCCCTTATGCAAAAATTCCTCAATCAGCTTCTTGACATCATTCTGCTCTACTGGCGCCATTATATAAGGTGCCTTGGATACTTATGCGCTACCTGGCTGAACTGTGATGCTAAACTCGATATCCCAGTGTGGGGGAAGTCCAGGTAAATCCTCCAAGAATACGAGTGGAAAATTTCTCACCACTGGTATCTTGTTCACCTCTTCAGGTACCCGTACTTCACTAGTAGCTGCAATGATCGTTGCTCACGACCACTTCTCCCCGTGGAATACAAGTTCCACTCCTTCAGCTGAGATGACTACCTCCTTCTCCTTGCAGTCGATGCTTGCCTTGTGCTTCGACATCCAATCCATACCGATAATGACATCTGTTCCGGCAAAGCCCCAATTCTAACAAATCGATACTTAGGGTTTCTCCATTAATTTGGAGTTTACATCCCCTATAGCACAGATCTGTAGTGAGGGTTGCCCCTGATGGTGTAGCCACCAGCAAGGCTAAATCTGGAATTTCCTCTTGTGTGCATCTTAATTTTCTCGAAAAAGATTTTGACACAAAAGAATGAGTCGATCCACTATCGAAAAAAACTGTAACCAAAATTCCATTTTTACATATATGTCCAGTTACAAAGTTCTTCCTTCATCAACTTCCCACAACAATCCAAAATACAACTTAGAACTTCATTACATCATTTCCTTACATACCAGTGATTACCCCTTCATCTTCTTCAGCATCCTTCTTGGTCAAGGCGAACATCCTTCCTTGACGCATTGGCTTCTTTCCTTTGTCGGTTAGTCCCGACCTTGCTGTAACACCCCGAATTCTAAATACAACTGAATTCGAGATTCCACAGGATCTTTACTTCACTTCGTACAATTTTACAAGGAATTTAAAATTCTTACTATACATCGGAGTTACAAATGAATCATTACACTTTACAGCAGAAGCAAAAATACAACATTTACATGAATGAAATTACAACAACATTTGAATAATCTCTGCGCATCAGTTCTTCTTTAATCTTTATCATGCCATTTATCCTGCATATGAAACTGTGGGCACGTCAGTTTATTCAACTGACGAATATTATACATGGTCATCCTCTCTATGCCGAAAACAGTATAATGATTTTCCAAACTTAACAAACACAAACTTGTTCACAAATCAAACTAAGGGGAATATCCTATTGATGTCGTGTTGTGATTGTGCACTTAGTCCCTAATGCAGTTATTTATATTATATGACACTAATGCGCACTTGTTCGGATTCTATGCATCCCATACTATATAGGTCCGAGGGCAAGCCCTTAATCGTTCTTCATCTTATAGGGTTCAATCCCTCGTCATGACTTAATCTACTACAGTAATTACGGTAAGTATCCTAGATGTTCTATGAGTACGAGCTCATGTACAGACAACCTGGAGGGGAATCCCACGTCATGTCACGACGCATCGTGAAGACAACCTATGGACAATTTAGCCTCCGTCATGGCATACGATCCTCTTGCAGTCACCAAACACTCCACAAGCATCGCCAAGATCCCGATAATTCCGGAGTAGTGCCCACGTCATGTCACGACGCATCGTGAAGATAAACTGTGAATCACACCCACATCGTAGACTTGAGGCCCTCATACTTTTGTTTTACTCTCACTTTCATCACATCTTCACTATGTACTACTCCTTAATTTAATGAAATCATGAACAAAAATCAATCTCTTAGGGTCAGCACTCTCACTAATACCGGCCTCATTTCTTTCATTTCATTATGACCCAAACTTGGCCTTTTCATATCAATCATCATATCTCATATTTTTCAATTGCCGGTGTGAGTCTTGGCTACACCCTAATTCTCAATTTCAATTCACAATTACGATGTTGAGTTATCATACTAAAAAATCTTTTTTCCATTTAAAAATGATTTCTAATCTTTTCCATGAATCAAAATTTCATACTTATAGCTCAATTATAAATCATGCATTTCATACCCAACAACTATTTCCATATTAATTAACTCAACTATTCACCAAGTCATAATCACCACGTACTACTCATTTGGCAAAATAAACTCATACAAGTCGATTTTATACTTTATTTCCATCAATCTTCCTTTTTAACATTTATAATAATCACCTCATGAAATCATATATTTTTATGAAATTTATAAAGGTAAGAAACAATAGTTCGAATACAATTTCACCTAAAAAATATACTTTATTTTAGTCCAATAACTCCCAATTAATTTTCATAGGTTGTGTATGATTTTAGAATAATAAAGATATTTTTTCAGATTTTTTGTAAGTCAAGAATGTCCCAAAAAAATCAAATTGTCAAAAAAATAAAATCTGGCTATAACCAGAATCGAACCAGCAACCTTGAAGAAAATAGCCCCACACGCCGACCACTAGGCCGAAGCGCGCTTGCGATATAAAGGGGGGTCAGAGAGTCATATACTCTCGGTTTCGGTCTCAGATTATTTAAACCAACACACAAAAAGAGTGAGTTCAGGGTATCGAACCAGTGACCCCAGAGACGCGCCCACGCTACAGTAGCGCCAGAGCTGACTCGCCGACCACTTGAGCTACGAGCTCAAGTTGTCACAACTACAACTCGAAATCCATTTACCTCGGCTCTCTGTTTTATTAAACATTTTTGATGTTCAAAATCTCTTATCTTCATTTTACATGCACATACTGTTACGAAAATCTCCAGAATACTGATTTTATCTCGAATCAACACTCCAGTATTTTTAAAATAATTTTTTGACATTAAAACATATATTTCTTATGGCAAATACAAATTCTTATGCCTACATATACAATATTTCAAGATAGTAATTTCTCTACCAGAACAACTCATAATAGAACTATAATTTCCTGTTCTTTTCTTTTATTAACAAATAATGCTCGTGATAAGTTTCGTTCTTTAGAATTTTCAACACAATAGTTCATTTAGTGCACAAAATCAACAATTCATTCTACTAGCAATTCATAATCGATTTCTACATTATCATGGTCCCAAAATAACATTTTCATAACTACAAAGCAATTTTACTACAATATTAAGATTCATGACAAATTATCATACAATTCACCAAGCATTTACTAAATCATCTAGCAAGTCCCTTTTCAAGTTAAAAAAATGTATTCTTATTAGTTTCTTTCATGCTAATTATATCATCATTCATAGTTTGGTATATAGAATTAGAACTAAGGAAAATCACCCACCTATTTTGGAGAGAAAACCACAAAAACGACTCCTAGAATGAAAGAGCTCTTCTCCTCCTAGCTTGGGCTTACTCCAAAGTGTTTCTCCTCCTTGCTTGTAGTGCAACCCGAGCCTCCTTGGATGTGTTGCCGGCCTCCTTTCAAATGCAAGCACACTCAACTCTCTCTCTCAATCTTTTATTCTCACTCTCTACTAACACAACATCAACTACTAACAAGTATTTTTTCACTATAGGTTTGATGAATTTGGCTTGGGGGGGGGGTATTTATACAAGAATTTGGGACAAATAGAAGGCTAGGATTGATCTAGGAGTTAGGAAACAAGAGCTAGGATTTAATGGGAAGTTGTAGTAACCAACCATGATCCCAAAACCACCTCCCACAATTCCACTTTCTTTTTCCCTCCCATTCCTACCCGGCCAACCAATGAGCAAGCACAAAGACACGTGCTAGTGCAATGTACATGTCTCTAAAGCCTCCCTATTCTAAAAAGTTGTACACACACATATTATAAAAAGTCTATGAAAATGTCTACCTTACAAGTTGTGAGGATTAAAAGAGAAAATAAATTGATGGGCTTTTATTTAGTGGGCCAAAATAGTTTACATTTAAAATAAATTAGATTGGGCTCAAAATAAAGAAATACTTATGCTTATCAAAATAGGCTTTAACAAAAACAATAGAAAAGACATATATATATATATATATATATATATATATATATATATATATATATATATATATATATATATATATATGTATGTATGTATGTATACTCATTTGTTTATGTAATGAAAAATAACTTTATAAAAATAGAATTTATACAAACAAGATTTGCACGTGCACAATACGTACAATTTAATAATACAAAAATAATAATTCTCATAAATGAAAAATCAGGGTATTACAACACTCCCTCCTTAGAATAGTTCCGTCCCCAGAACTACAATCAAGAGCGAGAATAAAACACAAACAACAAGCCAAAAAGAAAAGAAACAAACACAAATCAAGCAAAGATCTCAGGACGATCCCTCAACATCCTCTCCTCGGACTCCCAAATAGCCTCTTCAACCAAATGGTTTCTCCAGACTACCTTGACCATCGGTATTGTCTTATTCCTCAAGATTTTCTCCCAACGATCAACAATCTCAATAGGAGACTCGATGTAATTGAGATCCAATTGCAAACCTTCTGGCACATCGGGCAAATGATAACTCGGATCTGGAATATAACCTCTTAGCATAGACACATGAAAGACATTGTGCACCTGAGATAACTCTTCCGGTAACTCAAGCCGGTAAGCAGTTTTCCCGATCCTTTTCAATATCTTATACGGGCCTATAAACCTCGGGGCTAACTTCCTACCTTTGCCAAATCGGATCACACCTTTGCTGGGCGAAACTTTCAGAAAGACGAAGTCACCTTCCTCATACTCAAGGTCCCTTCTCCGGTTGTCTGCATAGATCTTCTGCCTGCTCTGAGCCTCTACCAACCTCTTCCTGATCAGATCAATCTTTTCAGAGGTTTGCTGCACAAGCTCAGGCCCAAACAGCTGACGCTCCCTAACTTCAAACCAACAAACCGGTGTTCTGCACTTCCTGCCATACAAAGCTTCGTACGGTGCCATCCCAATACTGGTCTGAAAATTGTTGTTGTAGGCAAACTCTACCAAGGCTAGATGCCTTTCCCAACTGCCTCCAAAGTCAAGTATACAACACCGAAGCATATCCTCAAGAATACGGTTGACTCTCTCGGTTTGCCCATCGGTTTGCGAATGAAAAGCAGTGCTGAAATCTGTCTTGGTACCCAAGGCTCTCAGAAGACTCCTCCAAAAATGCGAAGTAAACTGTGCATCTCGATCAGACACAATAGTTGACGGAACACCATGGAGCCTGACAATCTCGCCAACATACAACTCGGCTAACTTGTCCATCGAAGTAGTGAGTTTCATCGCCAAGAAGTGAGCGGATTTGGTCAGTCGATCGACTATAACCCAAATCGCATCATTGCCCTTAGGACTCTTGGGCAATCCCGTAATGAAGTCCATACTGATGCTATCCCACTTCCATTCCGGAATAGGTAACAACTGTAATAGACCTCTGGGTCTCTGATTCTCGGCTTTGACTTGCTGACAAATCTCACACTTCGCCACAAATTCAGCCACATCCCGCTTCAAACCTGACCACCAGAAATGCTGTTTGATGTCTTTGTACATCTTAGTACTCCCAGGATGTACCGACAAAAGAGTAGTATGCGCCTCCTGAAGAATACTTTCTTTCAGGTCCGCTTGATCCGGAATACACAGTCTATCTCCGAACCACAACACTCCATCCCTGATTTGAAATCCGGGCAACCTGCTAGCATCAACCTGCTCCTTCATCTCTAAGATATCAGCATCAACTTCCTGACTTGCAATAATCCTTCCATTCAGTGTAGGTTGAAGCCTCAACTGAGCTAAGAATGCTCCCAATCCTTGCAAGACAACGTCAATACCAGCTCGATCCAATTCTTCTACCAGATGCTTCTGAGTTGTAATCAAACTGGATAAACTTCTCTTGCGACTAAGTGCATCAGCAACAACATTAGCTTTCCCATGATGATACTTGATCTCAGGTCGCATGTCCTCAAGCACTTTCAACCATCTCCGCTGCCTCAAATTCAGATCCTTCTGCTGATATATGTACTTCAAACTCTTGTGGTCCGTGTACATGTTCAATTTGTCACCGTACACGTAGTGTCTCCATTGCTTCAAGGCGAAGATAATCACAGCCAACTCCAGATCATGAGTTGGATAATTCTTCTCATGCGGTCGTAGTTGCCTAGACCCATAAGCGATCACTTTTCCTTCTTGTATCAAGACACAACCAAGCCCACGATGTGAAGTATCACTGTAAACATCATACTCAACACCTGCTCTAGGCAAAGCCAAAATAGGTGTAGTAGTCAGCTTCTTTTTCAACTCCTGAAAGCTTGCCTCACATTGCTCAGTCAACTTGAAGTCCACATTCTTCTTGGTCAAACTAGTGAGCGGCACGGCTAACTGAGCATAACCATGAATGAATCTCATGTAGTATCCAGTCAATCTAAGAAAACTCCTGATTTCTTTCACTGTAGTAGGTCTTGCCCAATCTGTCACTGCCTTTATCTTCTGAGGATCAGTTGCCACTCCCTCCTTAGAAAGGATGTGACCTAGGAATGCCACTTCAGATTTCCAGAAATCGCACTTGGAAAACTTGGCATACAACTCCTGCTCTTCCAGCTTCTTTAAAACTGCTGCCAGATGCTCAGTGTGCTCCTCCTCTGACTTGGAGTACACGAGAATATCGTCGATAAACACCACGATGAAAGAATCAATGAACGGCCTCAGAACTCTGTTCATCATGTCCATGAAGATTGCAGGTCCATTCGTCACTCCAAATGGCATAACTATGAATTCGTAATGCCCATGTCAAGTTCTAAATGCAGTTTTGTGCACATCTTCAGCTTTCACTCGAACTTGATGATATCCTGATCAAAGATCTATTTTGGAAAAAATAGTTGCTCCTTGTAGACGAACGAACAAGTCATCAATTCGGGGAATAGGATACTTATTCTGAACAATGACCTTATTCAGCTTTCGATAATCGATACACATCCTCATCGATCCATCCTTCTTCTTTACCAAAAGCACTGGTGCTCCCCAAGGTGACGCACTAGGTTAAATAAAGCCTTTCTCCAACCGTTCCTCAATCTGCCGTTTCACCTCATCCTGTTCCACAGGAGCCATCCTATACGGTGCCTTAGAAATGGGTGCACTTCTCGGTTGAATGGTGATGCTGAACTCTACATCACGTTGCGGGGGTAACCCAGACAAATCATCGAAGAACACATTCGGATAGTCCCGAACCACATGAATCCCTTGCACTTCTATAGGAATCTCTTCCTTGCAGATAGCTGCCACCAGTCTAGAACACTTCTTCTTCTCTTGGAAAGTGACTTCAGGTCCACCTGGAGCCTTCACTGTTACTGTCTTGGTCTTGCACTCGATGCTTGCACTATACACCGACATCCAATAAATGCCAAAGATAACATCGACCCCCTCGATTAGGTCAATCCTGAAGATTCTGTCCCCAATCTTGATCTCGCAATCCACATAGTACCGATCAGTGGTTAAAGTCTCTCCTGATGGAGTAGCTACTGCTAAGATCTTGCCTGGAAATATCTTCGGTTCAACTCCCAACACTTTAGCAAATTTAGGTGATACAAAAGTACGAGAGGACCCAGTATCAAACAAAACAACAGCTTTCATTTCATTCAAATAAAGTTCTCCTGTTTCATAACACACACTTGTTATGTAACAGTTCACTAAATAAGCGGGAAAAAGAACAACAAGAACCTCTAAACATCCGCCCTCGTACCAGTGATGACATGATCCACCTCATCAGCGTCAGCTTCAGTTAAGGCAAATACTCGCCCTTGCTGGTACAGCTTCTTGCCAGTCTGCTGCGTTGGTCCATTGCGGTTAACATTCTGCGGTTTGGGACATTGAGATTGGTAATGTTCCGTCTCACCACAGTTGTAGCAATTCACCACAGGAGGTCTCACAAAATTATTTTTGGGTCTTCCAGCCACACTGATAGCGTTCGCCCCTGTCGGTTTGAACCTTTGTGCCAATGGTTGTCCCCTAAAATTGCCAGCAACTGCGGGCCTCTTCCCTGCATTCCAGTTATTCCTCCGATTCTAAATAGTGTGGTACTGCTCCATGTCCACCTCCATAGCTGTCGCTCATTTGACCAGCTTGTCAAACCTCCTGATACCAAGGGGTATCATCCTGGATCTCAGACTTGGCCTCAAACCATGCTCGAACTTGCGAGCTTTCTTCGCCTCATCCATCACCAATTCGGGTGCATACCTTGAGAGCTGAGTAAATTTGGTCTCATACTCCCTAACTGACATGTCGCCCTGCTGCAACGCCAGAAATTCCATGGCCTTCTTCTCCTGGATGTCTGAGGAAAAATAATGACTACAGAATTCCTCCAAAAATTCCTCCCAACCAAGACCCAAACCTCCCATCGTCCGCTTCATCGACTGCTACCACACAGCCGCATCCTTCTCAAGCTGCAGAGTCGCTAACTTCACCTTGCTGCCCTTCAGAGTTTTCAAAACTTCGAAGATAGTCTCTACCTGCCAGATCCAATTGTCAGCAGTGTCAGGGTCTGACTTCCCCTCAAATATCGGTAGTTTTATCAGTTTAAATGATTCTACAAGTTTGATTGCTTCGGGTACTGGATTCGCAGGCACCCTTTCCTAATTCTGATTCATGACAACGACATTGAGTGTCTGATAGACTCTCGCTAGCTCCGTTTCCAAGTCCAGACCTTCATCATTTCGAGCTCGTCTTCCAGACCTATTCTGATGCAAAAGATCCATAAAATTCGAAGTAAAAAACAGAAACTTTTAAGTCAACATTTCCATTTCATTAAATTTCAAACTTTATACATTCGAATTTAAAACATTTCTGACATCAAAATGAAAGCAGTAGATGATACAATGGTCTAACTCCTACGGTTCCTCTTGGCTTCACGAAGCTCTCCCCATAGTTCCTCCACTTCCTCCTTCAGTACATCGGTCATGTTTTTCCTCTTCTCGAGTTCACACACACGATGACTGAGAATTGGAAAATCATCCTTGTTTTTGCCAACTGAGCCTCCAATAGCTCGACTCTCTCCCGTAGAGTCTCTACCTGCCTCTGAAGAGACACAATGAGACTATCCGGAACTGGTTCCTCTTTGTCAGAAGAATCATCAGATGAATCCGGAGGTGGAGTGATCTCTCGGGACTCAGGCCATTCCTCTTCCACTTCTTCGGGATCTTCCTCGTCAGAATCAGCTTGCCCGGGAATGTGCCAATTTTTATCTCTAGCTGGGTCGAAGTGGTCCGCCATCTTAGATATAGAGAGGAAGAAGCATAAATCATAGAGCAACACAAATGTAAGTGACTTACATTTAAATCTCTAGACTCAACACACGCTCTAATGTCCACATCTAGGGTGTCGTTCCTTATAAATTTGTACTACTTAGAAGCATGCTCTGATACCACTCTGTAACACCCCGAATTCTAAATACAACTGAATTCGAGATTCCACAGGATATTTACTTCACTTCGTACAATTTTACAGGGAATTTAAAATTCTTACTATACATTAGAATTACAAATGAATCTTTACACTTTATAAAGGAAGCAAAAATTCAACATTTACATGAATGAAATTACAACGACATTTGAATAATCTCTACGCATCAGTTCTTCTTTAATCTTTATCATGCCATTTATCCTACATATAAAACTGTGGGCACGTCAGTTTATTCAACTGACGAATATTATATACAGCCATCATCTCTATGCCGGAAACAGTATAATAATTTTTTATACTTAACAAACACAAACTTGTTCACAAATCAAACTAAGGGGAATATACTATTATGTCGTGTTGTGATTGTGCACTTAGTCCCTAATGCAGTTATTTATATTATATGACACTAATGCGCACTTGTTCGGATTCTATGCATCCCATACTACATAGGTCCGAGGGCAAGCCCTTAATCGTTCTTCATCTTGTAGGGTTCAATCCCTCATCATGACTTAATCTACTACTGTAAATATGGTAAGTATCCTAAATGTTTTATGAGTACGTATGAGCTCATGTACAGACAACCTGGAGGGGAATCCCACGTCATGTCGCGACGCATCGTGAAGACAACCTATGGACAATTCAGCCTCTGTCATGGCACACAATTCTCTCGCAGTCACCAAACATTCCACAAGCGTCACCAAGATCCCGATAATTTCGGAGTAGTGCCCACATCATGTCACGATGCATCATAAAGACAAACTGTGAATCACAGCCACATTGTAGACTCGAGACCCTCATACTTGTGTTTTTCTCTCACTTTCATCACATCTTCACTATGTACTAGTCCTTAATTTAATGAAATCATGAACAAAAATCAATCTCTTAGGGTCAGCACTCTGACTAATACCGGTCTCATTTCTTTCATTTCGTCATGACCCAAACTTTGCCTTTTCATATCAATTATCATATCTCATATCTTTCAATTGTCTGTGTGAGTCTTGGCTACACCCTAATTCTCAATTTCAATTCACAATTACGATGTTGAGTTATCATACTCAAAAATCTCTTTTCCATTTAAAAATGATTTCTAATCTTTTCCATGAATCAAAATTTCATACTTATAGTTCAATTATAAATCATGCATTTCATACCCAACAACTATTTCCATATTAATTAACTCAACTATTCACCAAGTCATAATCACCGCGTACTACTCATTTGGCAAAATAAACTCATACAAGTCGATTTTATACTTTATTTCCATCAATCTTCATTTTTAACATTTATACTAATCACCTCATGAAATCACATATTTTTATGAAATTTATAAAGCTAAGCACTAGTAGAAAATGCTACAGTCGCAATAGAAATTTCCCTTGTAGAAGCATACAATTCCATGGTTAGTATACATTTGTAAGGGATTTTTCTTCATTCCCATGTAATTGTGCTGTTGCGAAATCTCTCCTGGTTAATGTACACATTCGCAACGAAATTTTAACTATCCCTTGCGAATATTAGCCACAACAGAATATCTGCAATGGAAGTTGTACCTGGCTATCCCCATATATAAGAGAATATCTACAACAAATTCGTCTCTTGCAAGTGTGTTTTAAAAGAGATTTTTTCCGTTGCTGATGAACTATTGCTACAGAGATCTGCAAGATACTGATTTCCTTGTAATTGCTACATCGCGAATGCAATTGCACACATTTTTTCTTCATTACTGATTATATTTGAATGGCTTAACCAAATTTACAAATTAAAACAATGTATTTTGACAATGAAGAACATATAATTATTCACACAATTATATAAAGAAAACACAATAATGCAAAATAAGTTTGAATATTATATAATTCAGAACCTTCTCATTACAAATTTTTTTGTTTGTTTCATAGTGCCAAAACAACAATACATTCTAAAAGAAAAGATAAATTGTGAAACTCCAAGAAACAAAATAAAATGTTTTCAAAATAACTTTTAACCCGCTGCTGCTTCCATGTATCCCCAATTTCACTTTTCACGTAAGATCTTCTGCATGTTCCTCATTACCCACTCTCATAGTCATCGCCACTACATATAGACTACATGAAAAAGAAACCATACAAAATTAGAACTCATTATTCAATATATATAGATAATAATATATTACCCAATTCATGCAATTAAATATATGGCTACCTCTTGTCGTATTTGACTATTGGATGAGTCGACAGTAGTATTTTCCAATCTTTGTTTCAAGGCCTCCATCTTATCAGAATGCAGCTCACAAAAGAAGTCCATAAGAACTTGATTTTGTATTGCCAACTTGTCACACTTTTTGAACAAAGATTTAACATTTGATTCTTCTTGTATCCTTTTATCTATTCTTGATTTCGATGAGAGAGAACCAACATCATCTTCCTTTCTATTTCTCAGAATTTTTGTTCCTTCTGCGGTTCTTCTTTGGACTGCCAAACACACTATAGACGCACCTATCTTGAACTTCTTGGGGCAACTTTAATGGATCTGGATTTTCAAAACCGTGTAACTTGAGTGCAGCTTGTTTGACAGAAAAAGTCAAACCATCCTAAAATAAGAAAATGAATAAGTTCCAATCCGAAACGTTGAAACAAATTTACAAAAAAGAAAAAAGAAACAGAGAAAGGCTGAAGCTATTCGGCAATAAAATTGTGTACCGTCAGAAGGTGGTAGAGCTGAAGGAGTCTTCCCTTTGGTGGGTGGTGCTGAGAAAACATCACATTCTGTGTTTTGAGATGACAGCTTAGATGAGGCATCAACCCCTCTTACAAGGATCCCAGGAATCCTGTCAAATAGAAAAACCACAACATCATTACAAGGAAAACCATTGTCAAGTAGAATGTGATCTGAAGGAAAGAACAAGGAAAATCTAAGCTTATTTATACAAGTATCACTAATAATTTGATAATAATATTTTAGGAAAACCATCATAGAGAGCAAAGCAAGCCATAATGACACGTGAAAATATCACAATTGCTTGGTTGTGAGTTCATTAACATATATTTATACAAGTCTCACCATAAAAAAATGACGGGTAAAAAAATATGATAGCAGAATTCCGTATAGAAGTCTCACCATAAAAATGCTAAAGCTCCACCCAAAAGCATTAATAGGCAACTTTTGATTATGTGGCTTGAATTGTCAAAGTAGTTGTTTTTGTTGAGATCATGCCACGGATGAAGCATAAGTGAGAAGATTGCAGTAGCTATTGTCATTACAGGAGTAACATAGCTCATAAAGTGATGGGATTCTTTAAACCTGCAAAAGATACAATTACAACTTAAATTAACTTCCGTAATTGTAGTAGCATATTGCAAATTGCAATGCATTCAAACTAGATAGTTGGCACAACCAACATATTATAACACCTTGATATATCTCAATCTGGTAAGGATAACATCAAACATAAGCACTGATGTAATCTATGTGCAGAGTGTAATCCTAAACAAAACCACTATAACTTCTATATTAAAACTAATAGGTGAAAGGAACTTCATGGGAGAGGGTAAGACAAGTCATTTGAGACAGAGATCACAAGTTTAAAGCATGTCACCACCAGACACCACGGGTTTCACTTTCTCCGAAGGAGTAACATACTAACAGTTAAGAAGTCACCTTCTATTCAACACAAGCGTTCATAAACAGGTACATGTGAGCTCCATATCATAGTCTTAAAAAGTTAAAATCATAAGAAAATGATGTGCTGCTTACCATATGCCTCTTTCTTCAAGTTTTATCCAGGTATCACATGCCAAGGGACAGAAAAACCAAGATTTAGGTAAGGAAGAAAACTAGCAGCAAATAATATCAATTTTCTAATCACTGAAGTATGGAACAGAGTATTAAGATTTTTGGAGCTAAAAGGGTAACTAAGTAGATTAATAAATAAAATTGTGACAAACCTGCAAAAGAATTTGAGTCATGGACCATCGGAATCCTGACATACCAGCAGCAAGCATGATAAAAAGAAGAAATCCTTGGATGCAAGCATGAGGCTGCAGTAAATCCATACCTAGGCTAAGGTCAGTTAGTCCAACAAGCATGAACATAAACACGCCAATACATGTACAATAAGACACCACCACAACGACACATAAAAAATTTCTAACTTTTACTTTTAAATAGGTAGTGTTATGGCGGTGCATGTCTTGGACACATCTGACATGACCGTTGCCGGACCTATGTAGAAGGGTGTGGGGTCAGCTGACCCACTCCATTTGGATTGAACATTCTCATAGAAACTAATGAGAAAGTGATGATATCAATTTCATGGAGGTGGAAAATAATACTGTGCAAAGATCTATTTCTTTATGAAAGTTAAGAATTGTGATGAACTTACTTTTTGTGGTTTCATTTTTTTTTTTTGCCCTATAATGAAATGGGATGGTTTTCACCTTATTTTGCTCATAAAATTAGTTTAGAGCAAAGCAAACAAACAATAACCATGCATCGATTTCAATACTAGATCACAGTACATCACAAAGAAATCTAAGAGAACTATATAAGTTTAACCAAACATATACTTTGTTTTTGTATGAGTAATGGGTACCTCATTTCCTAACATCTTTTTTCCTGGTAATGTAGGTACCTCATTTCCTAAGTTCAACATGTATATGTAACAAGTAGTCCATAGTCCAATAAATAGATCTTACACATCTAATCATAAAAACAAGTGCAAGCAAAACTCACCAAAAAAAGGAACAAATGAAAAAGATGAACCGGATCAAAAATGTCTTTCATATGTATATCACATCTCTTTCAACTTTCCTAGAAGATGCACCAACTGCTTTACCCATTCTGAAAATTTTCCAGAATAATCCGATGAGAATGTTATCTATTAACCCAAATAACATCAAATGTTAGGAGATCATTTGTTCAGTTGCTTACTCTGGTAAAGAAAAGAATGGAGCATCGAGAAGCAACAACAGCATTTTGAAGAACATATCATCCTACAGTTTAAAGAGTTCAATGTTAGGTAGTGAGATATCCACAGAAAAATATGAATTCAAACTTCAACCATATAGAAATTGTGACATCATCATTTAAGCATAACTGCATACTCCATTATAAAATCAAAATCCGGATTTAAGGGATGTCAAAATGCTCTTGTGAAGCCCCTGAACCAACACAAGTAACAATTTTCAAAAAAAAATTAAACTATTTTCCTTTGCTAAGAGACTTTACCACTATACTACAACATCATTTGCATCACTACCACCATTTTAAAAAAAAACATTGAACCCGTGAAGCATTTGATCAGATACCTGGTGGCCATTATTCTTATTCGCAATCCAGATCATGTAATCCAAAGCCATCATGAACCCAGACTCCATCTCATCCAGTATCCAGCATATACCACCAATATCAAATTCAAGTGCTAAGTGAACTTATTAAGAAAATACAACACACTTGGAAGGGGAGATTACCTTTAGGCTCGAGCTTACAAATTGAGGAGGGAAAAAGAGGTCGGGCTCCTGCGCCGGGATCAGGAAACGAAGAGGAAAGGAGAGGAGAGGAGACGGGGGCTTCGGGCATGCAATGACGATGGCAACAACAAGTTGGAGTTAGGGTTTTGGCGATAGGGAGCGACGATGGCGATGGGGGCGCCGGGGGCTAGAGACGACGATGGCGTCGAGGATAACGGATACGGGGGTGTTGGCGACGTGGAGGTCGGGGACGGCGGGAGATGATTTTCGATTTTGGGTTTTGAGGGAAAGACGATTTTCAATTTTGGGATTTGAGAGAGAAAGAGAGAGAGATGGAGGGAGAAATGAAAAATATTGGGAATTTTGTGTTTTTGGCTGGTCCATGTAGGCTAAAGGAGGAAATAAATGGTTTTATTTTAGAAAAGTAATTTTACGTATCTAATACGTGTTTAATATTAAAAATTAAAAAACTATTTTAGTAACGGAATATATTATGTTACAATTGTTCTCTTGCAATTGTTGCAATTGCAACAGATTAATAGAATCTCTTGCAGATGTCAAAAACATTCACAACGAAGAGGTTTGTTGTGATTAATCCGTTGTAGATGGTAGCACTAACAAGAAAAATTTGGTACTCGTAAATGATTCGTTGTTATTGCAAGGTTTTCTACTAGTGAAGAAACAATAGTTCGAATATAATTTCACCTAAAAAATACACTTTATTTTAGTCCAATAACTCCCAATTAATTTTCATAGGTTGTGTATGATTTTAGAATAATAAAAATATTTTTTTCAGAATTTTTGTAAGTCAAGAAAGTCCCAAAAAAATCAAATTGTAACAAAAATAAAATCTGGCTATAACTAGAATCGAACCAGCCACCTTGAAGAAAATAGCCCCATGCGCCGACCACTAGGCCGAAGTGCGCTTGCGATATAAAGGGGAGTTAGAGAGTCATATACTCTCGGTTTCGGTCTCGGATTATTTAAACCAACACCCAAAAAGAGTGAGTGTAGGGTATCGAACCAGTGACCCCAGAGACGCGTCCACGCTACAGTAGCGCCAGAGCCGACTCGCCGACCACTTGAGCTACGAGCTCAAGTTGTCACAACTGCAACTCGAAATCCATTTACCTTGGCTCTCTGTTTTATTAAACATTTTTGATGTTCAAAAACTCTTATCTTCATTTTACTTGCACATACTGTTATGAAAATCTCTAGAATACTAATTTTATCTCGAATCAACACTCCAGTATTTTTAAAATAATTTTTTGACATTAAAACATATATTTCTTATGGCAAATTCAAATTCTTATGCCTACATATACAATATTTCAAGATAGTAATTTCTCTACTAGAACAACTCATAATAGAACTATAATTAGCTGTTCTTTTCTTTTATTAACAAACAATGCTCGTGATATGTTTTGTTCTTTAGAATTTGCAACACAATAGTTCATTTAGTGCACAAAATCAACAATTCATTCTACTAGCAATTCATAATCGATTTCTACATTATCATGGTCCCAAAATAACATTTTCATAACTACAAAGCAATTTTACTACAATATTAAGATTCATGACAAATTATCATACAATTCACCAAGCATTTACTAAATCATCTAACAAGTCCTTTTTCAAGTTAAAAAAATGTATTCTTATTAGTTTCTTTCATGCGAATTATATCATCATTCCTAGCGTGGTATCTAGAATTAGAAGTAAGGAAAATCACCCACCTATTTTGGAGAGAAAACCACAAAAATGACTCATAGAATGAAAGAGCTCTTCTCCTCCTAGCTTGAGCTTACTCCAAAGTGTTTCTCCTCCTTGCTTGTAGTGCAACCCGAGCCTCCTTGGATGTGTTGCCGGCCTCCTTTCAAATGCAAGCACACTCAACTCTCTCTCTCAATCTTTTATTCTCACTCTCTACTAACATAACATCAACTACTAACAATTATTTTTTCACTATAGGTTTGATGAATTTGGCTGGGGGGGGGGGGGGGGGGGGGAGGGATTTATACAAGAATTTGGGGCAAATAGAAGGCTAGGATTGATCTAGGAGTTAAGAAACAAGAGCTAGGATTTAATAGGAAGTTGTAGTAACCAACCATGATCCCAAAACCACCTCCCACAATTCCACTCTCTTTTTCCCTCCCATTCCTACCCGTCCAACCAATGAGCAAGCACAAAGACACGTGCTAGTGCAACGCACGTGTCTCTAAAGCCCCCCTATTCTAAAAAGTTGTACATACACATATTATAAAAAGTCTATGAAAATGTCTACCTTACAAGTTGTGAGGATTAAAAGAGAAAATAAATTAATAGGCTTTTATTCAGTGGGCCAAAATAGTTTACATTTAAAATAAACTAGATTGGGCGCAAAATAAAGAAATACTTATGCTTATCAAAATAGGCTTTAACAAAAACAATAGAAAAGACATATATATATATGTATACTCATTTGTTTATGTAATGAAAAATAAATTTATAAAAATAGAATTTATACAAACAAGATTTGCACGTGCACAATACATACAATTTAATAATACAAAAATAATAATTCTTATAAATAAAAAATTAGGGTATTACACCTGCCCTGTTGTTCCTTGAATTTTGGCGACAATTCGGCCTAATATGCCCTTCTAGCCCACACTGGAAACATCTCTGGGCATTCCTCCTGGGTCACTAATCCTTGAAGTGTCCCTGCTCTCCACAGTGGAAGCAGCTTCCGGGCTTGTATCCTTTCGTCTTGGCATTGGTTTTCTGAAATTTCTGTCCCTTGCTTTGCTTCTTGAATTTCGATGCTGGGGTTGATCTTTTTCCTTTGTTCCAAAACTCCATTCTTCCTGACTCTAATTCATGTCTGCCTCTGTTACCGTGGCTTGCCTCACCAGCTTATCGAATCGGTGAATGCCCAATGGAACCATCCTCGACCTCAGTCCAGGCCTGAGCCCTTGCTCAAACCTCTAGGCCTTCTTCGTTTCCTCTTGGACCATCTCTGGTGCATACCGTGACAGCTGGAAAAATTTTGTCTCATATTCCCTAACAGACATATTTTCCTGCTTCAAATTGTGGAACTCCATAGCCTTTTCTTCTTGCACATCCATGGGAAAATAGTATTGTCAGAATTCCTCAAGGAAATATTTCCAAGTAATCTGACCTTCTCCAAGACCACGCTTCACGGACTGCCACCAAACTCTGACGTCCTCCTCTAGCAATATTGTGGCTAGACGAACCTTGCTATCCTTTGGAGTCATCAGCACTTCAAATACTGTCTCCACCTGACATATCCAGTCGTCAGCGGCGTGGGGTCGGCTTGTCCTTCGAAGACTGGTGGTTTCATCCTCTTGAATGATTCCACCATCTTCACCGGATCTGCATTTACGGTAACTTCTGGTGCTCTTTGTGGAGGCGCCTGGTGCCTGCTAGCCTCCACAAATGCTCCAATCATCTGGTATACCCGAGCAAATTCTTCCCTCACATCAAGGCCAGTACCGTTGGCTCCACTGCCTTCGGCTTCAGTCTGATCTCTCTGGTTGCTTCTGTTCCTTCCTGCCATTTGAAAGCTAATACTGACATCATCAAACAGCAATAGTAATGCAAAACCCATAACACACTAGTCGGTCAGAAAACATAATAGTTTCATTCATTCAAAAAGGTTTACAATGATATTGCCATCAATACAATCATGTCATCATCCAATTGGTTCATACTACACCCATAAAAAAAAAGCAAGTCAGCCTAGATATTCAAAAAGATTGTCATCTATGCACATCAAAAAGATCCCACAACACTAAGAGAGATCACTGCTCTCCCGCCCCTGGTGAGTCGCCTGTCTCAGAGCTATCTTCGGTAGTCATCCTGTCCAGTGATCCTGCATATCGCAGACCTGAGACCTCAATGCCAGATATCGGCTCTACAACTGTCCCAACCTTTCCTCATACCAGTGCTTCAACAGTATCACCCTCGTCTTCCACTTTCGCTTGGCCCTGTCCAGCTTGGCCACCCTTCTCTCGGTGGCTATCAAGGCCTGCGCGAGATTCTCAAAGCGATCCTCCAGCTGTTCGTGGCTCCACTTATAGGCAGCTTGCTCCTGGAATAACGTAGTGATGGCCTGCACTACAGCCGTGGGCTGTGGGGGTGGAGGTGGGAGTGGGGGTGCATGACCATTTCCATTGGTCCAACCGTTCGAGTGTCCATTATCCATGCCTGACACCTGTAAGAGAAAATATGGGAATCAGTCCAGATACAGAAAAAATTATAAAGCATAAGTTGTAAAAGCAACATTATGAATTATAATCATCAGCTATCTGACTAAACCCAACTCTCGCAACGCATCCAAATCTAATTTTCCTGCTGTGTTGGACTAATATTTGAAGTCAGCTCTGATACCAACTTCTGTAGCGCGCTAAATTCCCATACAGGAGATCTGAGACCCTACTCCAGGAGTCAAACTACAAAATAGCCACAATCACAAAAAGTACAGGAAAATTTAAAACTTTTATTCCATATAATTGTTACATTTACAAGTGTTACAATATCCAAATAAAATTACAATATTTACAATAATATAATAACACCTGAATATGTTCCTTGGACGCTTGGACCAACTCGAGCTCTGCCGTACCTGTGAATCGGTTCCAGATACCTACAATGTGGAGACCGTCAGTGCTTCAACTAGCGCAATGCTAATAATAACATCGATCTCCAAACTAACAATCACGACCATAATTTATACAAAAGAGAAAAGTGATGTGACAACTAGGGGTTAATGGATTCGGTTATAGTGCTGTTGTATGCCACGATTCTACAGCTAGATGCATCAATCACATGCCTACTTCTAATGCAAGCAAGACTTTGGAGAACACATGCATCCCATACTACATACGCCCCCAAATCTAGCCGTCTTTCTCCATATTTTAGGGACTCAAACCCTCGTCATGCAACCTACTCTTGTACTCAACATGTCATCAAAATAGGGACAGGTTGTGAGTACAAGCCTCAGCCTAAAATCATAATTAATAATATATATACAAACAGTAATTTCTTCAAATAAGGTTTTTTGGAAAGCTCTAGATGTCTACTATAATTTCCTAGTAGAACACTTCCTCAAATTCTGCTCTTACAGAGCGATAAAAGTACCATCTTATCAGAGTGTCAAAATTGACTGTGTTCTGCACAATACATGCTAAAATATTCATGGTCATCAAGTTTGCATTACAGAAACTAGACATCATCGTGTACAACATGAAAAAAGTTTCACATACAAATTCCAAGTAATCAAGGAGTTCTACCTATTGTAAATAAGCATAAAATTTCTGCTGTTCTTCAGCTACTGTCTTAACTATTCTTGATTAATTAATTTTTAACATGCATCAAATTTCATCCAAATAATTTCATAATTTTTCTGTAGAGTCTAAATGAATGCAAGACAACATGGTAAAAATTTCAGAGATATATCATATGCCAGTTAATTCTAAGAATTCCCACAAGTTCAGTTATCACATTAGACAGACCCAGTCTCTGCCTTATGACTCAGTCCTCAAAACCGATTTTATTAAAATATCAAATATCATCAGAAAATTCCAAAATCATTCATAAATCTTCTAGACATATATGAGTTCATCCTGTATAGATTTCATCATCAAATTCTAAGTATTATGTTCTCTGGAAATTCGGAAATATGACATGCAGATCATATTTTCTGTTTCTACTTCCAAATTCTAACAATCTACTCGTATACAACCATTCTCATACTAGTACTACTCATGCATGCAAGAAATTTAACAAGAATGAACAAGAACAAGTTTAGAGAACTCCCCACCCTTAGTTAGCTTGAGAAGATGGGGTGTGACTTGAGCTTCCTCCTTCAAAATCCTACTCCAAGCTTGAGAACACTTCTCTTTGTAGCTCCTTTCACTCTTTCCTTTCCTTTTCATTCTTTTTTTTTTCTTTTTTTTCTGAAATTTCCAGAGCTCAAGAGGTGAGAAGGGGGTTTTTAATCAAGAGAGGAGTGAGGGAGAATGGGGGGGGGAGGGGGGGGGGGGGGGGGTGGGCTATCCTAAATAAGAGGAGGGGATAGGGTGAGGTGGCTAGGTGGTTTTCCCCAAAACCAAGGTTCTAGCTCCTTGTTTTTGAGGTGAAGCTTGGGCTGAAATTTTGGCCGTGATCAAGCTCTAGATGAGAGATGAGAGGTTAGATTTGAGTGCATGCAAAGAATAACCATTGTAGTACCATACAATTGCATATTTGCATAGACATCGTACTCAAAACTAGTGCATGTACTAGTATCGGTCCTTCTCATTCTCGTGTACCATCTAAAATGCAACCACCCACACGAACCGCCCCGCAAACATAAATGCACTCCATCATTTGTATATGCATAATCAAACAACCACTGCAATATATACATACATATGGACTATATATATATATATATATATATATATATATATATATATATATATATATATATATATATATGTGGTAAAAGGGATATGAGCAACTTGCTCATTTAGTAAATGAGGAATTGATTATGTGGCATGCATGTGATACATTGGACAACTAATTCTTTTAATGATTTTCCAATCACATGTATGCCACATCATCAATTGCTTATGTACTAAATGAGGTGGCTAGGTGGTATATATAAAGGGGTATGAGCAGCTTGTTCATTTAGTAAATAAGCAATTGATGATGTGGCATACATGTGATTGGAAAATCATTAAAAGGGTTAGTTGACCAATGTATCACATGCATACCACTTAATCAATTGCTTATTTATTAAATGAGCAAGTTGCTCATATCCTTTTTACCCTATATATATATATATATATATATATATATATATATATATATATATATATATACTAGATTTGCCCATGGGCACGACCCTACGACACGTTTTCGGAACGATACAGCATATGAAAAGCCTTGTAAACAGTAAAGCAACAATTATGTAGCTCAAGTTTGAATAGTATGACAATAATTAGTTGTAAATAAAAGTCCATGTTTTAATTAGTATATGTTGAAAAATAATTATAAATGAGGGTATAAAATCCAACTTCCTAAAACTTTGAGGGTGGAAAATGATGAAATTTAACTATTGAAGAGATATTTGCTATTTTCAATGTAACATGAACAATTAAAAAAACATAAAAAATCTGAAAATTTATAAACCTGAAATCTGAAAATCTAAATTTCTGATTAATAATAAGAGAATGAAAGAGAGAGAGAAAGAAAAATAATTAAATAAATAAATGAGTTATTTTTTTTTTGGAGGGGGGGGGGGATTTGAGTTTGAGTTTTGGGGTTTGAAATTTTGGGAGGGAAAATGTGTTTTGTGAGGTTAGATCTAGATCTTTGATTTTAGGGGGATTGAAGGAGAGCCACTTGATAGCTTTCTTTGTGTTTTATTATATAGATATATAAGCATTACATTATCCGGGGTATTACAGTTAGGTACCCTTATCATATGGCCATACCTATATAAACTCACTCTCTCTCCTCCACATCTCCGATATGGGACTATTCCCTACTCCACCTTGCCACGTCAGCACCCCCATGCATGCAGCCACCTTCTTCATTTCTTGATTTTATGCATATATGACATAGGCCCCATAGCTCTTCTATAGGCCTCTTGATTAATCTCATTTATCCACTAACCTATAGAAGTCCTATCGGCCAACAGCCATCTTCTTACATTATATATATATATATATATATATATATATATGGGTAAAAGGGATATGAGCAACTTGCTCATTTAATAAATGAGCAATTGATGAGGTGGCATGCATGTGATACATTGAGTATCTAATCACTTTTAGGATTTCCCAATCACATGCATGCCACCTCATCACTTGCTCATTTACTAAATGAGCAAGTTGCTCATACCCCTTTTTCCCTATATATATATATATATATATATATATATATTATTATTATTATTATTATTATATTTCTATATAATATTATATATACCCTCTTAAGTACGGGGTATTACACACCCTCCCCTTAAGAACTCAGCGTCCTTGCTGAGCCCAGGACTTGCCACCTCATCCAGGACCCCTTTCTAGCTGATGTGGAGAGGATTACCCTTATTCTGCTAGTTGTATAGTCCTCCACCCGGGCAACCTGTACCAACCTCGCTCCATCCCAGGCGTACATCTTGTACACACTCAGTGTCGAAAGTCGACTCTGATACCATTTGTAACGCCCCGAGCCTCGCTTAGCTGTGCACACGCGAAAGAACGGACACAAAACTTGTAAGACCCCGTATTTCTAGACAGTATATATATACTAGTATATGGAATAGTATATATATAGTACATATACTGAAGTAGAAAAGAAAGAAAGAATAGAAAGGATGAAGGTGACGTGGCATGGAAAGAAGGAAAGAAAGGAAAAGCGGAGAAGGTATTAATTGGTGGACTATAGAAGATCCTATGGGATTTGATGAAATGATGGGCTTAGAAGATTATCTATGAGGCATATGGAATGATGGATTAAATGAATGAAATGAATGAAGAAAGAATGCACGAGTGTGTGTGGTGTGTTGACCGGATTTGACCTTGGAAAATAATCCCATATCGGCCATAATAAAGGGGAGAAAGAAAGATATATTAGGAAAGCCAAAGAGAAATGTTACCTTCCGTCCGGACACCCTTTTGAGGCAGCCTGTGGTGGGCGTGGCTAGAATTTAGTTAATTGTGTACGTACGAGTTGAGTGCGGGGCGTTACAGATGGTATCAGAGCCAACTTTCGACATCTAATGTAGGACTTGTATATAGGAGGTGCGTGATATGTGTATGAGATGCGTAAGACCCTGGGAGGGCAGCGATTAGGAGACAAGTCTACATTCGACTAGAAAGACGATCCTGTACTAGATTGCACGTCCCGTATTCAGCGAGGACACTGAATTCTTAAGAGAGGGTGAATGTAAGATCCCATATTTCTAGAGAGTATATATATACTAGTATATGGAATAGTATATATATATATATAGTATATATACTAAAGTAGAAAAGAATGAAAGAATAGAAAGGATGAAGGTGACGTGGCATGGAAAGAAGGAAAGAAAGGAAAAAGTGGAGAAGGTATTAATTGGTGGACTATAGAAGATCCTATGGGATTTGATGAAATGATGGGCTTAGAAGATTATCTATGAGGCATATGGAATGATGGATTAAATGAATGAAATGAATGAAGAAAGAATGCATGAGTGTGTGTGGTGTGTTGACCGAATTTGACCTTGGGAAATAATCCCATATCGGCCATAATAAAGGGGAGAAAGAAAGATATATTAGGAAAGCCAAAGAGAAAGGTTACCTTCCGTCCGGACACACTTTTGAGGCAGCCTGTGGTGGGCGTGGCTAGAATTTAGTTAATTATGTACGTCCGAGTTGAGTGCGGGGCGTTACAAAACTCTAACCACTCCCACTACAGGCACCATCAAAAGGGTGGTTAACCGTTAGGTACCCTTATCATTTAGCCAATCCTATATAAACTCACTCTCTCTCCCCCCATCTCCGATATGGGACTATTCCCTACTCCACCTAGCCACGTCAGCACCCCTATCCATGTAGCCACCTTCTTCATTTCTTGATTTTATGCACATATGACATAAGCCCTACAGCTCTTCTATAGGCCTCTTGATTAATCCCATTTATCCACTAGCCTATAGAAGTCCTATAGGCCAACAACCACCTTCTTACATTATTATTATTATTATTATTATTATTATTATTATTATTATTATATATATATATATATATATATATATATATATATATATATATATATATATATATATATATATACTCTTAAGTACGGGGTGTTATACCCTGCCCCCAGGGATGTTGGATGGATTACATGATGATGATGTTGTTACATTTTATTTCGATTACTTTTGTTAGAAATGAGTGTATTAACACCATTTCTAAATCAGTTTTTGAGCAATTTTTTGAGTAAGATCCTCAATGAATTATTGTGAGATCTTGATTGATTTGTGTTCTCCTTCGTGAGTAGATCAAAATAATATATTTAGTTGGTAAAAATGGTTAAGGGGTGAATGAGAAATTATCTCTCAAATTGAGATGTTTTCATTTCTGAAAAATGGGTTGAGGGAACATAGTCCCACATCGGAAAATCAAAGGAATTATAAGAGGATATATAATAACCTCTTTCTAAGCATTGTAAGATAGTTAGACAAGAGGCTCTCTCTTGTGCACATAAGGGGAGTGCAAATCTCGGACCTGGATTACATGCGGCTTGTGTGTACATGCACGTCCTGTAGACACAAATGCCAGACCGACATAACCCCACCCCATGCAGAGCCACTTTTTGCTACAGTTTTGATTTTTTTTCCTTTGTAAACGGCTGAAACAAATGCAGAAATGGTTTTGTCTGCCGTTTCAGTACAGGCATTGACTACTGTCTGCCGTTGCAGTGTACCCATTTCGTAGATTATTTGCAGTTACACTGAAGGCATTCATAGCCTCTTCTGCCGTTACAGTCTCGAACCCTGTCCCTATAAATAAAGCCCCTCCCCCTCACTTTCTTCCTTGGACCAAAATCTCCTCTCTTCCTATCTGTTATGTTTCGTTTTTGTAAGTTCATTCGGTAATTTGGTGATAAAGTTCTGAAGCTGCCAGTTCTAGAGCATTACGTGGTGTCTGCGTGAACACTCTTCGTCATTACATCCTAGGAGATAGACGTGTCAACTATCTCCAACACCCGAACGAGGCGAAAATTGTTTAAAGGAGATTGTGTGCTACACAAGCCTCGACGCTCCTCTGCTTTAATAATCACCTGGCTTGTAATTTTGTAAATTCATTTTCATTCAATTTTGTTTATTTGAACGTTTTCTTCCTCTCCTCCTTCTCTTCTAATTTTGTGCCTTTAAATCGTATTGGGTTTCTTTTCGAAATATTTGTAAATAAATCGCAACACCATTGTAACAATCTTAAAACAGTTTTTATTTCATCTCGTTGGATTTATTTCTTTTAATTCTGAGGCACTTCTTTTCTTTTTCTTTAATCTGGAAAACTTACACTCGTGTTGTGTATTTTTCATAATCGAAATGAATAATGCATCAGAGAATGCTGTTGTATCTGAAATGATCCAAGTGCCGATTGCTGATACGGCATAAGTACTTACTGCTGCTGCGGCACGAGTGCCAATGCCAACCGTTGTACCTATCTCAGCCTCCCATGGGGAGAAACCTGAGAAGTTCAACGGGTAGAATTTCAAAAGGTGGCAACAGAAAATGATGTTCTATTTGACCACCTTGAATCTTGCAAGATGCTTGAACGAAGAAGCTCCAAATCTTAAAAAAGATGAGCAAGATAACCAAGTCATCGCCACTGTGGATGCTTGGAAAAATGCTGATTACTTATGTAGGAATTACATAATCAATGAATTAGCCGATTTTTTGTATAATGTATACATTGAAAAAAGAACTACTAAAGAACTTTGGAAATCACTAGACCATAAGTATAAAACTGAGGATTTCGGTGCCATGAAATTCATTGTGGACCGCTTCCTAGACTATAAAATTGTGGATTCTAAACAGTGATCGGTCAAGTTCAAGAAATATAACTAATCTTGCATGAGATTCATGCTGAAGGTATGAACTTAAGTGAAAGTTTCCAAGTTGCAAGTATAATTGAAAAATTGCCACCATGTTGGAAAAAACTTTAAGAATTACCTAAATCATAAGCGAAAAGAAATGGGCATTGAAGATCTCATTGTCAGGCTTCGTATTGAATGAGATAATAGAGGATCTGAAAAGGTCGAAGTCATCAGTCATGCGGCCAAGGCAATGTGGTGGAACAAAAACAACGTTCCAACAAGCATAACAACAAGGGTCCTAAGTTGGGGCCTAAGGGAGGAATCTCTAAGAAGCTAAAGTTTCAAGGCAAGTGCTTCAATTGTGACAATATAGGTCACAAGTCTACTGAATGCAGACTACCAGTAATATCCCGGTTGGATATTATATTCGTATTATTATTATTTTTTAAAATTAAAATATTTCTCATGGAAATTACTAAGTTTTACTAATAAAAAGTTATCTATGAATATATATACAAGTAAGTATATATATGTATTGTATCGATTTTGTGCACTTGTACAAAATCAGATAATATGCGTTTTTGAGAAAATATCGGTAATATCCTGGTCTGATATTAAAAATTATTATTTTATTATTATTTTCAGAATTGAAATATTTTTGGTGGATATTACCCAGTTTAATTAGTAAACATTATCTATATATATACTAGTCTGTATACATCTGTATTGTATCAAATTGGTACTGAAATCTTTCGAGCTGATAATAAAATTATTTTTTTATTATTTGGGAATTGAAATATTTTTGGTGGAGATTACTCGTTTGGACGAATAAAAAATATCTATATATATAGACGTATATACGTATATGTACTGTGTTGATTTCGTACGTTTAGTATGTGATTTTGGGAAAAATACCTATTATTTGGATCAATCATGATCAAAATTGGAGGGTTAAGATTGATGTGGGTGTTGATTCAATTTAAATTTGCAAATTTATCTTTAGCTTGTTAAACCACAAGAATGGCAACACTTAGCTTCTCCTAATCCACAAGCTCGCTCCCCCTCCTCCTATATAAACCCCTTGGCCGACCCCAACCCTAGGGCAAAGCCCTTTTTCATTTTTCCCCCATTCTCATTCTCACTTCTTCTCATAGTTCTTCCTCTTCTTGTTTTGCTTTAGTTTTTAGAAAAAAATTGAGAAGAAAAGAAAAGAAAGAGAGATCAAAAAAAAAAATAGAGTGGGTTCGTTTCATGGGTTGATCTTGAGAGGAGGAGCAAGAACAAGGAGGAGAAGTAAGCAAGCAAGTTCTTCCAACCGATTTTTGGGTGGGGGTTTCTCATCTTTTTGTTATTGTTATTATTATTCTTATATGCTAGTAAATAAGTGAAGAACTTGACTACTTTCATGTGCATATTGATGATTGTGGACGAGAATAAATGGAATACAAAGATTGAAGCGGTAGAACTCAAATAAGACCCTAAAGATCAAAACTTTAAACTAGTATGTAGTTTTGATGATTAGGAATTAACTACTTGTGCTAAAATTGGAATTTTGACTCCAAATTAATATGAGAGGTTCTCATACTTGTTCTTACCATGCTCTAATTTTTGTAGATTTATAGGTTAATTTAATAAGCTAAACAAATTGTTTTCCCAAAACAACGAGCAACAAAAAGCTGCTGTCTTGGTTAATTTGACTTGTGTTTAAAGAGCATGAATTCGAGTTCTATACGGAATTTGAAAAAGTTGTTAACTAGGAAGTTGTAGTAGATGTTCTTAGCTTTCCAAAAAGTCTAATTTTGTTGAATTCTGATCAGCGTAGCATAAGCTATGAGCTTTACAAGTTTCAGCAAAACTGCTTTTTTTGGTTGATTTTGACTTGTGTTTAAAGAGCAGGAATTCGAGTTCTATACAGAATTTGAAAAAGTTGTTAACTAGAGAGTTGTAGTAGATATTCTTAGCTTTCTAAAAAGTACAATTTTGTTGAATTCTGATAAGCGTGGCATGAGCTATGAGCTTTACAAGTTTTCAGCAAAACTGCTGTTTTTTGGTTGATTTTGACATGTGTTTGAAATCAGGGAAATTTGAGTTCTATACAGAATTTGAAAAAGTTGTTAACTAAAGAATTGTAGTAGATGTTCTCACCTTTCTAAAAAGTCCAATTTTGTTGAATTCCGATAAGCGTAGCATGAGCTATAAGCATTACGAGTTTTCAGCAATCGACTGTCTTTAGTTGTTCTTGACTTGTGTTTAAAGAGCAGGAATTTGAGTTCTATACAGAATTTGAAAAAGTTGTTAAATAGAGAGTTGTAGTAGATGTTCTCACCTTTCTAAAAGTCCAATTTTGTTGAATTTCGATAAGCGTAGCATGAGCTATGAGCTTTACAAGTTTTCAGCAATCAGGCTGTCTTTAGTTGTTCTTGACTTGTGTTTAAAGAGTACAAATTTGATTTCTATACAAAATTTGAAAAAGTTGTTAACTAGAGAGTTGTATTATATGTTCTTAGCTTTCCAAAAAGTCCAATTTTGTTGAATTCAGATAAGCGTAACATGAGCTATGAGCTTTACAAGTTTTCAGCAAAACTGATGTTTTTGGTTGATTTTGACATGTGTTTGAGATCGGGAAATTTGAGTTCTATACGGAATTTGAAAAAGTTGTTAACTAGAGAGTTGTAGTAGATGTTCTCACCTTTCTAAAAAGTCCAATTTTGTTGAATTCCGATAAACGTAGCATGAGTTATGATCTTTACAAGTTGACACCAACTGGCCTTTTGGCCGAAGCTCACTATTTAGAGTATTCGAAGTTTTTCTACCTCTTATTAACTGAACCTGAGAAGGTTGTCAACTAGAGAGTTGTAGTAGATGTTCTCACCTTTCCAAAAATTTCTATTTTGTTAGATTTCGATAAGTGTAGCGTCGGTTATGAGTATTCCTTCATCTAGAGTTATAAATGGTCAAGAGATTATGTTTTGAATGTTCATCTTGTATGTTAAATTAGTAAGCTTAAAATGCATATTAGTTCATGTTAGTAAGCTTATACATGAAATTCTAGTTCATGCTAACTAGAGTGGTCGTGAATTGTTAGTGGTTTGAATCATGCACTTGATTATGAGTTATAAGTGTTCCTTGTGCTCATAAGTCATGTAATAACATGTTTATGTCGGAAAATAGTTCGTGCTAATTATTTGCATTTTTTTGTCTCATACAAAGCTCATTGGGCTCGTATGTAGTAATTATCTTGAATAGATAGGCGATGAGTGGATTCGAGGAGATCTTGTGAAGTCTATGTTGAGACTTGGTAAATTGTGTCAACAATTGTTTAACTCTCTTGAAGAGGAACACGTGCGGTGTTTTTTCATAATAAGTTGGAAGCACGGTGGCATGTCTCGCTTGTTTGAATCTTTTGGTGCCATCTCATGGCAAGTTGAGAATACAACTCTAGGTTGAGAGTACCTTGTAGCTCGTACGGCCCCATTTGATTGGTTAGGGTTAGTGACATCGTTAGGTTAGTAACTTTTACTTAACCATTTTTATCTACGAATTGCCTAAGGGTGAGAGTTGGTGTTAGGGGTGATACCTTATAATCCGACTTCTCCTATAGGCTGACACTAGGTGGTGTTATTGGGATGTATCCCCCTGTCAAAGGGATATGGGCGGTGCTTTTTCATGATTAGTTCGGAGCACGGGATTCGTATCCCAGCTTTTAATTCCTGAAGTGTCATGATAAGAACGGGAGGTTTTTCTCGGGAAATAGACCTTACAATTTCGTCAAAAGTTCTATGCCTTCTCATGATGAGTTGAGAGCACGACTAAAGGTTAGCTAGTATCTTGTGGTTCGTGTTGGCTTTTGAGTGAAGCCCGGTTCGCCGCGTAAATAGTGACAAACATAGGCACCACTATTGTACCGTAGTAGCGGAACTAGACAGTATCTGTATCCTCATCTGTCATGTAGTATTGTGCCAGGAACAGGATGGGTACAAGATTAGAATTCATGACGCGGGTTCAATTCCCCAAATATGGAGAAACGGCTTGATATGGACATTTGTAGTATGGGATGCATATTGTTCCAGATTCTCGCTTGCATTAGAATAAGTGTATCATTTCATTAGTTAACCCTACATTAGATTCTAAGTCATAGCATACACGGACACATCAAAATTATGTGTACACATTTCTCTTTTCATCAATCTGTTTGTTTAAATTAAGATTCGCTGCTAGTCATCAGCCTTAAAGCGTCAGTATATGTTTTGACGTCCCCACTCAAATAGGTACGGATTGCAGGACTACAGGTTCAGGGTTCAAGATGACTCCAGACAAGTGTAGCGTTCAAGCGGAGCACTGTGTTGATTATTGTTCCTATTATTATATGTTTATTGTTGAGAAGCATCCAAGTGAAGTACCAAGTGTTATTAATTAATTGTTGTACTCTGATGTAAATTTATTGTAAGTTGTAACACTTTGGCTTGTAAGACAATATTATAACAGTGAATTAATGTATTGCAGTTTTATAACATACGGACTTGTAATACATTTGTGTTGAATAAATAGTTTTGAATTTTCCTGTTTTTTCTGTGTATTGTGTCTAATTGAAGGAAAAGATTCTGGTTCATGTCACGGTCTTCCGGTATAGGAAATCAGGGCGTTACACTACCCAAGAAGAACAGGGACAGAGAAGCAAACATGATTGGAGGCATTGCTCAAGATGTTTCTAATATCAACCTCTCAGCTGTGATCTCAAAGGTGAACATGATAGGTTCAAACCCCAAGGAATGGTGGATTGACATTGAAGCTACTCGACACATGTGCCCGAACAGAAGTATGTTCTCCACTTTTGAACAATTAGAGAATAGGGAGAAGATGTTTATGGGGAACTCGGCTACTTTAGAAATCAAGGGTCAAGACAAGGTGATCTTGAAGATGATTTTTGGGAAGGAACCAACTCTGAACAATGTGCATATGTTCCTAAAATCCGTAAGAACCTTGTATCTGGTTCGTTGCTTAATAATTACGGATTTCGTCTAGTATTTGGGGTCAAACAAATTTGTTTTGTCAACGAGTGAAATGTATGTTGGTAGAGGATACATGAGTGGCACAATCTTTAAACTCAATGTAATGACCATGGTCAAGAATATCAATAAAGCTATCTTTTCTACTTATATGCTTCAGTCTTCCAGTTTATGGTATGGTAGACTAGGACATGTTAATTATGATACTTTGCGTAGATTAATTAACTTCAAACATATACCAACATTCCAAATTGATTCCAAACACAAGTGTGAAACTTGTGTTAAGGCAAAACTGACAAGATCATCTTTTTTAAAAGTGTTGAAAGAAACACTGAATCTTTTGATCTAATTCACACTGATATTTGTGATTTGAAAATGGTACAAATAAGAGGTGGTAATAAATATTTTACTACCCTCATTGATGATAGCACAAAATACTATTATGTATATTTGCTTAAAAGCAAGGATGAAGTTATAGAGAAATTTGTTCTCTATAAAAATGAAGTTGAGAACCAACTCAGCAAGAAAATTAAGGTTCTAAGAAGTGACCGAGGTGGAGAGTATGAATCGCCATTTGCTGACACTTGTGCTAAGCATGAGATTATACATGAAACTACAGCGCCTTATTCTCCTCAGTCCAATGGTGTTGTTGAAAAGAAGAATCGTATATTGAAAGAAATGATGAATGTAATGTTATTAAGTTCTGGTTTGCCACCAAACTTGTGAAGAGAAGCTATACTTTCGACTAACTACCATTTAAATAAGGTACTCAAAAGTAAAGAAGAGAAAACTTCATATGAATTATGGAAAGGAAGAAAGCCATCCTACAAGTACCTGTGAATGTGGGGATGTCTTGCCAAGGTGGCAGTACCTCCACCTAAGAAAGTGAAAATAGAACCCAAAACGGTTGATTGCATTTTTATTGGCTATGCACTTAACAGTAGTGATTATCAGTTCTTGGTGTACAAATCTGATATCACTGATATACCAAAGAACACGATAATAATGTCTAGAAATGCAAAGTTCTTTGAAGATATATTTCCATGTAAGTCAAAGGAGGAACCAAGTTCCTCCAAACGAACACATAAGACTTTTAGTGAAGATAGTGAAGGCCAAGATGAAGAAGTTAAGGAGGAATCTCGACGCAGTAAAAGAACAAGAACGGAAAATCTTTCGGTCCGAATTTCTTGACTTTTATGCTTGAAGGTGAACCCCAAACCTTCAAAGGAAGCGGTGAACTATAGTGATGGTCCTCTATGAAAAAAGTCATCAAGAGCGAAATTGATTCTATCTTGCAAAATCATACTTTAAGTGGATCTTCAAGAGAAAAATGAAACCTAATGGATCGATTGATACATACAAGGCAAGACTTGTAATTAAAGGTTATAAACAAAAGGAAGGTCTTAATTACTTTGATACTTATTCTCCTGTGACGAGAATAAATTCCATTAGGATGGTACTTGCAATAACAGCTTTGCACAATCTTGAAGTACATCAAATGAATGTAAAAATAACTTTTCTTAATGTAGAGTTAGATGAATAAATCTACATGGAACAACATGAGGGCTTTTCAGTACCAGGACATGAAAAGAAAGTGTGTAAACTAGTGAAGTCATTATATAGCTTGAAATAAGCTCCAAAGCAGTGTCACGAGAAATTTGACATTGTCATGATAACAAGTGGCTTCAAGATCAATGAATGTGATAAATGTGTTGTAACGCACCGGATCCCCGTTACCGGACATCCGTGACACAACCAGAATCCTTGTCTTCAAATGCATCTCAATACAGTAAATAACACGAAAATTTAAAAAAAAATTATTGCCAAATAAATCATTACATCATTAATTACAAATGTACATTGTTCCTGAACAAGGAATACAAATTACATCGACTTATTACAAATACTACAATGTAACGATTACCATCTGCCACCCACAACAGTAACCAACAGCTCTCTATTAGAAGCTCTACTGAGCGGTCTTGCTGCTTCCCAGAAACGCGCCCTGTAGCTCGAATCTTCGATGTACTACTCTGATATTTCGGCATCTGCTCGAATGGTAGGCATGTACACTACCACTCCACTCGGATGCCCTGCTTGTCTTGAGTTCTCCTGCACTCGCGACCCGGTATCCAGGTCCCTAATTGAGTGAGCACATCAGTACATATACTGACACAATGCTGATAAGAAAACAATGATCTCCAACTAGCAATCACAACCAGCCTTTAATGAAAACAGAAACGTGCATCCTAATTTTCTAGTGTCACTGTGTGTCATGACCTGAAGTCTAATGCATAGTACACAATACAGAGAAAACAGATGCACTTAGTCTACTGTCAGCAAGACTCTGGATAGGCATGCATCCCATACTACATACGTTCCAGATCAAGCCGTCTTCTCCAGTTTCAGGGTTTTGAACCCTCGCCATGCAAATACATTCTACTATTGTATTCAACCTGTTCCTGATAGGTACAATTGTGGCTGGTGAATCCCGCAGTTATTACTGCTAAATACTGTGGTGTCTTCCTTTTGCTACTGGTGCCCCAAATCGGTCTGGATCACACCAAATGCCATGACGATCTTACAGATATACATTTCGCATATCTATGGCACCGAAGATCAATGGGACAGCAGCCCCATGGTTCGTTCGTGTCCACTCAACATAAGAAAATGACGGTCTCAAAGAGTCTAAGCCCCCTATCCGACTAGGAATCTTCCGTTCTTACCACGGTACTTCAGGAATCAACAGTGTGAGATACGCATCGCAGCACGTATCCCTAATGACAGGGAAGAGATAACTCTGGTTATCACCGCCTAGTGCTGGCTCATAGAACGAGTCAGATTATAGGGAATCACCCCTAACACCAACTCGTTCTTTAAGCGAACAGTAAAGAAAACTTAATTAAATATAGTTTACTGAAAATACGTTTACCACTCAAATCATGCACGGTATCTTATCAGACAATGTTGAGCCTGGCTGGTCTGTCAAAAATAGCAATTAATCACGTTGAATCATTCATCAATTTCTGATACCTTCACAGGTCTTCGATCATATCCCCGGCCCGTGACCTTTAGCGAGTAGTTCATCGGCGCCCAAAGATGCATACAATTTGTGAATTAAGGTAAACATACACAAACACCAACACCTGACCATTGACAGACTCAGACATCAAGATACCAATCACAAATTGACCATATAGTTATTACCCCAACTTACTCACGTGTCCACCATGAGTACTAAGTACAAGAATCTTGTCTAAGTTCCAAATGAAGTATTTAAAAAATCTTAAAACTTCGGTATGCAGATATTTCCATATCAATCTTCCAAATTCTTAATACATAATTTCAGAATTACACAAATTCACAGATCATGCAATCTGAGCTAGAGACTGAACATAGTCTAGTTAAAATTCAATAATGAATCAACCCTAAGTCCAAAGCTTATGAAATTTGAGATTCTGAAACTACACATATACCATTCAATCGTGTCCAAAAATTGCATCTAGATTCATACTACACAGAGAGTTATGACCCTTCAAACTTAGCATAAATTTTCTTTTGTTTTCAGACTAGATCTCTACCTATATATACAATTTATTTTTGAAACTCCATCAAATGTTGTCTAACAATTCTAAAATTTAAGAATCATGATTTAGTCTCATACTAAAAACTACCATAAAAAAATCATTACAATATCATGCACCCAAAGTAGTTATGAATTGATGAACTTCCATTTTAAAACAGACAGGTTCAACTTCTGATTTCCAGACCTGTTGCAACTCATAAATTTTTTTGAGGCATCAAACGATTTCAGAAAAATACAAAATTCGAAACTGTAGTTGTAGACATATACAAGAGAATCCAGTAATATTTTGAGCTTAAAATGCCCTACTAATACTGAGTTATGATTTTTGAAAGGCACACTAAGTTTTCACACAACATCAGTTTTCAGCCTTGCTTACTGTCCGAAATTGGAGTGGCTGTTTGGGCTACCAAACAAACCCAGAAAAATATGAATAAATAGAGAAAATTCTAAACTCATCCCAGAAAATACCACAAAAATTTCATAATCAAATTCTAAGTCATTTGCAAGTTACAAATATCTAAATATAAACATGCAAAAATTGAAGAACACCCACTTTTGATGCACAAGCTTGTTTGCTCCTCCTCCTTAGCTCCTAACCAAAAAATGAAGCTCCCTCTTTCTTACACTCTAACTCTCTTATTATTTCTTTTTTTTTGTGTGTGGGAACTATGAAGAATGGAAGATAAGATGGAGAAAGATTGGCTTTTGAAAAATTATGTGAGTGAGGAGATGGGGGGTGGGGGGGGGGTTATATTGGGATGGAAAATTGAGTGGGTGGGGGTGGGGGTGAGGTGATGATGTGGAGGGTGTAGATGGAGGGTGGGTGGTTGAAGAGATTGGATGGTGGGATTGAATGCCAACACATTAAACTAGAACTTTCTATAACCTTCTCATTCTTTCATGAAGAAACTCTTCATGGCACAATTGCGGCCATTGGATCTTCATCAATCAAGATGAGATACACAACCTAAAGTAGGGTTAGTAACCATAGGTTAGTTTTTTTCTGACCTTAGGTTTAGCAACTCTAACCCTAGGTCAAAAAATCCTAACCCTAATGAAAAAAATAATGTATGATTATTTACAATTCAAATTAATATGTATATTTATAGCAAAATATATTTAAATATTTAAATTAATATATATATACACACACACACACACTCTTCTCTCTCTCTCTCTCTCACAAATATGATATTTATTTGTAAATTATAAAAATATATCTTATAAAAATTATTATTTCCCCGAAGATTTTCTTGTCAAAACAATCGGGGCAAAATCCATAGTTTAATTGAGAAGATTTCCCGAGTCTATTTCATCGGGTTCAGAATAACTAATATATCTAAAATTTCTCAATTAAAACTAATAATTATTAGAAAAATATATAATCGCGTGCAATTCTTAATTGTACATGGATTATGATGCAAAAATAGCTATATGCTATTTTGCGGGGTATTACATGTGTATATATATGTCAAAGACACAGAAAATGGATATGTCATTATATGTTTGTATGTAGATGATATGCTTATTATTGGAAGCAATGATAAGATGATTAAATTTGTTAAAAACATGTTGAACTCGAGGTTTGACATGAAAGACATGAAACTAGCTGATGTTATATTGAGAATTAAAATCCCAAGAACATCAGACGAGCTTATTTTAAGTCAGTCACATTATATAGACAATATTCTTGAAAAGTTTGATAAAAATAATTCTGGAATTGTCAGAACTCCAATCGATGTAACTCTGCACTTATCCAAGAATAAAGGAGAGAGTATTTCTCAAGTAGAATACTATAATTTACTAAAATTATAAGCAATCTAATGTACTTGATGAGTTGTACAAGACCAGACCTAGCCTATGCAGTTAGCAAACTAAGTAGATATACGAGTAATCCTGGAAGCAAGCATTGATAAGTGATTACAAGAGTACTGAAGTACCTGCATTATACAAGATATCTGGCTGTACTTGAAGAATACAGTGATGCAAACTCAATATCTAATGATAATTCAAAATCCACTAGTGGCTATGTGTTTATACTAGGTTCTGCAGCCGTTTCTTGGAAATCCTCAAAACAAATAGTGATCGCTAAATCCACGATAGAATCCTAATTCATCACATTGGACAAATGTAGGGAAGAGACTGAATGGTTACGCCACTTCCTTGAGGATATTCCAAGGTGGACAAGGCATGTGTCCCCAATCTGCATACATTCAGACAGCCAATCTGCAATTTATAAAGCACAGGGCAATATGTGTAATGGTAAATCTAGACATATTCGTTGAAGACATAATACCACTAGACAACTACTCCCTACTGGGATTCTCTGTGGACTATGTAAAGTCAAAGGATAACATTGCAGATCCGCTAACCAAAGAGTTAAAAAGAGAGCTAGTTGATAAATCATCGAGGGGAATGAGACTAAAGCCCATGAAAGAATAAGTCGATACAATGGACACCCAACCTAGCTGGCTGGAGAACCCAAGATCTAGGTTTAATGGGACAACTAAATTGTAAAGACCAAGTTGGATCACTGTGAGGATTTTTCCATGTCCATTCCCATGATGAAACACTGATGCCCGTAAGGTAACATGTTAAGCTAGGCTTTTAATGATTCTTATGCATCGGATATCCGAGCAGAGTAATGCGAGTTACTCTTAACTAAGAAATCACCTATGTAATAGCGAAGAAGGGCCGCTTCCAAGGGAATAATATAGGGCAATATTCCTATCAAACTCTTACAGAACCAGGCGTATGTTCATGGCCAAAATGAATATAACAGTGAGAGCTGAAATGCGTTAGGAAGATTCCTGTGTGAGATATGTCATCATTTACACAAATGACAAAATATTTCAAGAACATCATATCTACTGTTTAGTTTTTAAAGTAAACATATTTTCATAAGGGAATGTTCAAAGGGTAACACCTACCTATCCTATGCAGGATTCAACCGCAGAATTCTATCACCAAGTCTGTCGTGTCAGTCTGTCGTGTCTGTGGTCGTCAATTTTCATTCATGTGGGGAATGTTAGAAATGAGTGTATTAACACCATTTCTGAACCAATTTTTGAGCAATTTTTGATAAGATCCTCAATGAATTATTGAGAGATCTTGATTGATTTGTGTTCTCCTTCGTGAGTAGACCAAAATCATATTTTTATTTGTTAAAAATGGTTAAGAGGTGAATGAGAAATTGTCTCTCAAAGTGAGACGTTTTCATTTCTAAAAAATGAGTTGAGGGAACATAGTCGCACATCAGAAAAATCAAAGGAATTAGAAAATGATATATAATAACATCTTTCTAAGAATTGTAAGATAGCTAGACAAGAAGCTCTCTCTAGCGCGCGCAGGGGGGGTGCAAATCTCGGACCGGGTGGGGTGCAAACATAGTCCCACATGCGGCTTGTGTGCGCCTGCACGTCCTGCGGACACGAATGCCGGACCGACATCACCCGTGCAGAGCCACTTTTTGCTACAATTTTGAGTTTTTTCCTAATCCAAACCATTCTGTCACCCTTGAAAAGGAATTCCTTTTCTGCTTCTTGGCTTATGCAGTTGTCTGCCGTTTCAGTGCAATATTAAATATTTTCTCTGCCGTTACAGTGTACACATTCAATTGAACACTGAAGGCATTCAAAGGCATTGACTGTTGTCTATCGTTACAGTGTACGTATTCAATAGATTGTCTGCAGTTACACTGAAGGCATTCATAGCCTTGTCCGCCGTTACGGTCTCTAACCCTGGCCCTATAAATAAAGCCCCCCACACTTTCTTCCCTGCACTAACATCTCCTCTCTTCCTCTCTGTTATGTTTCGTTTTTGTAAGCTCATTTGGTAATTCGGTGATAGAGTTCTGACGCTGCCAGTTCGAAAGCATTACGTGGTGTCTGCGTGAATACTCTTCGTCGTTACATCCTACGAGACAGACGCCTCAACTAGTTCTAGCACCAGGACTAGGCGAAAACTATTTTAAGGAGATTGTGTGTTACACAAGCCTCGACGCTCCTCTGCTTTAATAATCATCGGGTTTGTTATTTTGTAAATTCATTTCCATTCAATTTTGTTTATTTGAAAGTTTTCTTTCTCTTCTGATTTTGTGCCCTCTTAATCGTATTGGGTTTCTTTTCGAAGTATTTGTAAATAAAATTGCAACACTTTTGTAACAACTTTTTCTCGTTATTTATTTATTTTTCGGTTTTAGTAGACTGATTCGTTCCCACCCTCTTAAGAAATTTGGAGGTTATTGTATTTATTTTATGCAACTCTTTGCAAAAGCTTGAATTCTACATATGAAACTGGCATATAAATATTTGTTTGACTTGAGATCCAAGGTCATTTTTGGTTTGTTACAAATATATTTTGCTGGTGAAGTTATTAGATTGTGGTATCAATCTGTGTGTTTTTCTTTTTGCGCAATCACTTGCTTGAAGCAAGATGATACAGATAAAATTATTTTTGTTTTTGCTCATCAGAAAACAAGAGCAAACAACTACTGACGCACTCTGAAAACATCACTAGCGTCTTCCTTAATTACATTATTCAGCTCAACATCATAAATGTAAATCGAGAACCAGTCTAAACGGGACCTCTCAGCCCTCCTCAATAAAAGCCTAAAGGGGACCTGCGGCCTCTCCTCGCGCATAACATCAGCACTCATGTTGGCAACTAAAACCAAATTAATACCCTAGATTTAGCACATAGAGTTCATTTGAGTCTATAGCTGCCTGGCCCAAATTGGTGCATGTCCAGTCTCGACCTAATAAAAGATATCGTCCAAACTTATGACAAAGCCTTATTTTTTTTTTTTACCCTTTGCAAACTTGGCTTCAAATGGTCGTAACTTTATTAGGCCAATCTGTAGACTTTAGTTAAACCAATGCGCTCGAAACCTAATTCTAACCTTATTTCGAATATCGATTAATACAATACTTACTGGTAATTTACCTAACGAACTCACCAAATTATTATCCATAACTAATGGTGTTTAGAGCTGCTCATAACTAATGGTGTTTAGAGCTGCTATCGAGTCCTATCAGATCGGGCCCTCCACTATCCGGATCCGGATTCGGTTCCTTACGGGTCCAAAAATTGGACCCGGACCCAGACTTGTGAGAACCGGTCTGTGTCCGGGTCATAGTTAGAAATATCTACCCGTCGGGTCCGGTAGTGGTGAATAAATATTTGCACTTAAGTATTTTTCACCCGATATCTTACGATTCCAACAATTTTTACACTAAAGTATATGAACAAATATTATATTTACATATCTATCTTCAACAATTACTATTTACATGAATATCCTATAACCTTAGTATTCAAATTCCATATTTTGGGGGTATTTTTTAACGGGTCCGGGTCGGTTCTATTTTGAGCGGATCCGAATCCGGAAGTGCATCGGATCTTATTTTAGGACCAGGACCCGGACCCGTATAGATCGGGTCGGTTCCGGTCCAATGCCGGGTCCGGTTTGAGTCCGGGTATCCGGTAAATGTGATCGTGCTATTGGTGTCATCATTTTAAAGGGAAGGGGTGTTCCCTTGTAATAAATTCAACAAACTTTTACTCTGTTGATACTTTTGACGAGCAGGAGCTGCTTGATTTTATTCAAAACTATGATTGTCAAATGCCTACAGTTATTTGGTGGCTATTCCGCATTTTCCGATAGTCAAGCAAAAACCCTATAACCCTTTTGAAGTTGATCTAGGTACCCTTATTTTGATTCTTGGAATGAATTGTGAAGTATATTGCAAGTTTTCAATACCCTTTTGATTCTTGAAATGAATTGTGAAGTATACTGCAAGTTTTCGATACCCTTTTGATTCTTGAAATGAATTGAGGAGTATATTGCAAGTTTTTTTCCCTGGAGAAAAAAGTGTATTATAAGTTTGTAAAGAATTGTGAAGTATATTAGTATTAAGTTTTTTTTTTTTTCTCAGGAAGAAGTCTATTATGAGTTTGTTAGAATTGTGATTTGTAGAGTATGTTACAAGTTTTTTCTCCAGTAGATTGTATGTTTGTAACTGGATATACTACAGTTATAAGTGATGGAAAAGCCCCCAGTAGAAGACCACTTCTACTTAATACCTAGATTTGGGTTTCCAAAAGTACAAATGAAGAATACGAATCAGACAATATAGCTTCAGAATACTGAGAAGAGCTCAAATGCCTACGAAATACCCCCACTACTATCTTTCCCCTTGTTGCTGACCCCTTTCCTTTCTCTCCATTGTTCTGCGGTTTTTTTTTCTCCTTTTCCTGGTGCTCTTCTCCTCTCTCTTCTCTTGAAAAAAAAAAACGGATTTCAACATTATGAGTTTCCTCTACAAACTCGTATTTTAGACCATGGTGTTGTAGGTTGGGTTTGATCCGAGCCAGCCTACCCCAACCTGACAAGACTACTTTTTTTTAACCTGACGGTTCTATTTTCGAAATCTTGAAATTCCAATTCCATCCAAGAGTTGATAGCGGAACCCATTAGAAACTATCTATTTGTTTGCAAGAAGTGACAAAAAGAAGGCCTAAAGTCTACTAGTGGTTTTATATGAAATGCGAAACAACTAAGCTGATGCGACAATCATCTTTGGACTGACTTCATGGAGAAGCTTCTGTCGTAGAGCTGAACGATTGTAATGTATGTGGAGCATAACTTATTCTCAAATATCTGGTTATGTATTTGTATATACCAATATCAATCCTGATATTAGCTAAATTAACAATATCTGCAAATATTGTATTCAAATTTTCATATTAAACAGTAAAGGATAGAAAACTGAATCGCAATCAGCTCTTCCATATTCATTTCCAAGCTTATACCCAATTCTAGTTCTGCATGAAAGAATGTCCTCAAACAAGCAGTAATAGCATACTACTGTGTACACCATATCACATATATGCAAACCTGAATGGAAGTCTCAAGTTGAACTCGGTATATGTATTTCGTAAACTGAAAACGAATATGGACTCAGATCGAGCAAGAACTATTAGTTGGCCATTAATGAAAAATGACTAGTAACTTGAAAATCTGGTAGCTAATTGTTCATCATTTGGTTATGGGATGGTTCAATAATATATAGGTATCTGTTTATTAACGAACTTGATACAAGACATCAAATAAACAAATACAAATACAAGATATTCTCTTACGTACCACTCAAGGCAAAAATCTGGATCGTCCTACACTGAGAGCAGTTGAAAACACGTGCTAATGTTCAAACATAAACCCCAGTTCTCGGAATTGAAAACCCTCGTCCTTATGAGCCTTGCTGTGAACATCCAGCATCCTGACTTCATGAGCCTCCTCGCAGTTGGAAACCTCGAATCTCAATTGTGTTCACTATTGTGTTCAGAAATCACAGTGCTTGTTTTTATATACAACAGCAATATCCGCATACTGACACACACTTGCTCAGATAACACAATATACATGGAACTCTCAATTAAAACACAAATATCCTGAGAGTACAAAGGAATAATAGAGACAAGGAACAACTCTTAACATATCTATGTCCATGGAAATGAAAAAGGAAATATAAGAAGAAAAAAAAATCACGGCTGGAAAAAAACTGTATAGACTAGTAATATCTACGAGCTGAAGATGAAAGGGAATGCTAGTACAATGAAATTTATTCCTTATTTACTCTTGGTCTCACTCTCCTGTCTATCCTAACAAGAGTGATGTGTGTTGTGCATAGTCCTTCTAAGCCTCTCCAGTATTCCGGTGGCCTTTCTCCGAGCCCTTGAAGTTCCAACGCTCACAAGATGTGATATTGTCCCATACTCTGCCTCCTCCTCCCCGACCTCCCTCAACTTCATCCGATGGTCAACACATACAGAATAAAGAATCACCACTGCATTCTCCTTATTACGTGCACAAGCACTGTCGCTTAAGATCTTGAACAAATATGCCACCCCATCCAATTCCACCACCTCTTCAGCTGCCGCCCTGTGGCCCTGAAACCATTGCAAGTATTGCCAACGCTTCGCCCACTAGAATGTTATCCATGATCATCAGTAACAATACACTGGCAACCCCTTCTTTCACTGCAAGACTTCTATTCTCAATATTCGTGCACAACGTGAACGTGGCATTTGCCGCATCTTTTCTTGCTTCCAGGGTGCCACTTTGTAAGAGCTCTACGAGTCCTTTCATCGCCCCCAATTCCCCGATTTTGACCTTGTTTGAATCGAGCGCCGATAGACTGAAGAGGGCAGCAGCAGCATTGCTCCTTGTCTGCATTGTACCAGATGTCAAAGCATCAACAAGAATAGGTATAGTTCTGAGATCATCACCGAGTATCTTCTTGTTACTTTCAAAGATTGACAGGTTGAGGATTGTAGTCACAATATCTTCGTGGAGTTCTCTGTCAGAGTTGAGGGTGGGGTATGAGAGAAGCGAGAGTATTTGGGGTATAAATTCAGGATTCTGCCCAATAAACGCACGTATCGAGGTTTTCTGTTTGGTAAGGAGTCGAAGATCTTTGACTGCCTGCTTCGTGGAAGGGATGGAAGAGGGGGAGAGGGTGTTTAAGAGGGAGGTGATCGAATTACGTTCAGTGGCGGTGATGGGGGGATTGTCGGGGTTAATGGTGGTGGGAGGCGGGAGAGCAAAGCCGTGCTCTGTGCACCAGTGGGAAATCAGGGTACGGACTAGATGGTTTGGAGTGAGGGTGGGATTGGTCAGGACAAGCTGGGTCTTTGGACAAGTTCGGTTGCCCGAGTTCAACCATTCTTGAATGAAGGGCCGATCGTAAGTCTGCAATTGAACAAAAGATTGGTGAAAAGGTAATTCATTTCAAATGGAGAAGTATAATTTTCTATAAGCAAGAACAGCGAAAATTTTAAAAATCGACTCTAAAATATCAAGATCTGCACAACTGTATAATCTACAGTTTTAAAAAATATTCGAAATGGTTTTTATTTGACAAAATTTGACCTTCATGTGCATAAAATAAATATTTGAATAAACAACATAATGCACATAGAATGAATCAGAAGTAGTACATAATTAGTTTAAATTTATTAATTTTGACTCCTGTATCTCTCATAAATACTATCTAATAAGAGTTACTTCTCTTAGGCAAACAATATTTCTGACTAAATGAATTGCAACAAACACAGTGATTTAGAGATTAAATTAACACACAAAAAAAAAATTAAATAACAATTTCAATATCTGCAGAATCTATCAAGATTTTTATTTTTTTTAAAAATAAAAATGAGCAAGGTCACCGAAAGATTAACGAAACCACAAAATAGCCCTATCAAGATTTTTATTCATATTAGTAAAGCATGCTAATGCATCTTTTAATTGCTGAAACTAATTTCATTATATGTTCTAATGCAATTAATTCATGAATCTTGATAATCTATTAAAAATTAGCAAAATCAGAGAAAGAATCACAATAATAAATCTGAGTAAATATCTCTTCATAACCCATCTTCTAGTTCAAAACTATACAAATAATAATTCAAAACAGAGTAAGACCAAAATTTCAAGAATTAAACAATGTTAACATCCTTTGATGCTCCAATCAATTTAAAAAGTCCAATGCAATTCCACCCACAAAAAATCAAAAACATATATCTCTTCAAATTAGAGCAACAACTAAATAAATAAATAAATAAATAAATAAATAAAAGAATATTTACCTGACCCGACTGTAAAATGACAGGGTCCTTCATAATTTCGGACGAAATCGGACACAAGAACTGCTCTGGAATTTCAACAACAACCCCATTACTATTCTTCTTCTTTTTGTTCTCGTTCCTGCAATTACTACTGCTACTACTACTACTCAATTTAAGATCTTTCAAAGCCAACAAAATTCTGGATGCCTCGTCAAAAGTCTCGGTTTTGGCATCGTCATCGTCGGCAATCGCCTTTACCAATCTCTTCAGCTCCTTCTTCAGCTCCTCCGCCGTCCTCTTCGCCGCCGCCGTCGCCGCCAACGTGGGTTTCGCCATCGGATTCCGAAATTTATGAGGGGTTTTTTCTTGAAAGAGAAAGAAGGGGGGAGGAATGGGGCTTATCCGATACTTGTTCTTCTCTTTAGTGTTTTGTCTCTCATTTTATGGTCGGGTTCTGAGTTTCGACACGGAGAGAGAGAGGAGAGAGAGAGGGAGAACGGAAACTGAGAGAGAGAGAGAGAGAGAGTCCCATTAAAAGGGAGGTTGCCATTAAATGGGGATTTACGTTATCCTGCGGATCCGTTTAAGATGCAAGGGGTGCAAACGGGTCGGATTAACAAACTTGAAATTTCAGCTTGCGTAATGCTCCACCCGATAAATGTGGATTATTATATACAAAATTTGTGAGTCCTCCGTTAGTATCTTCCTATATTTAAAATATTTGATATAATTTTTTTAAATATATCTTCAGATTAGTTGCTACCTTTGGACAACATTTTATAATTATATGTTGTAGACATTTGTTAGAGATTTATAAATTAGAAGAATCTCTAATCCGAGAGTTGGAGTTATGTAATTATATACAGCAAACCATTTAATCTCAACCACTCATTTTTAGGTGGAATTTATATTAACCGTCAATTTACTTAAAGGTTGTCAGTTACCATAATACCCTTAAAGTTCAAATTTATTTTTGACATAATTATTTACAAAAATGTCACTCGTGTAAAATAAAAATTAGTGTCACTAAGGATAACTTGTAAAGAGTATGGTAAGAATTTAGGATTGGTAAAGGAATGTCTCAGGTTCGAGGCTAGACTACGTTACAGTCTTTAATTAAAAAATAATAATATTAGGATATGCATTGCACGTGTAAATTATTAGTAATATTATAATGAGAGAGTTGGGTTGTCATTTGTAGACAAACAAACTTGTGCATGGATGTGGATAACTAATATAAAGAATGTCTTAGATTCAAGACGATACTACGTTGAAGTTTTTACTTCACAAAATATATACTTATTAAGACGTGCATTACACGTGCAAATTACTAGTATATTTAACTTGGGAGCTTAGTTACTTCCTCAATAAGTTAAAGACCACTAAGTACTAATCCCAATTTTTATCTCAAGATTCATGCCATAAATAAGAAGAGATTCTACCTCTGTGCCAATATAAAGTACTCAGAGCTAGCTACCAAAATGAGAAACAATCAGAGGGGGAAATAGAGAGGGTTAATATATTGTAATTCTCTTATTTCAATAAACTGTGAAATGAACAGGCATGTCATTTCTCTTAAAATGCATTAGTAATGAATTTGTAAATCTTGACAATGAAATTATGTATTAATAAAGTCTTGACAATAACATATATTATGGAAGATACTATGTCCATCATATTTTATTTTACCATTATTGATTTGTTCATATGCATAATTAAGTTCTTTAAATAAGAGAGTTTATATACCATGACTTCCATCACTCTAATGCCCTCCCTCCAATATTTTAGATGTAAATACATTTTGGATGTAAATAAGAGAGTTTTTTAGATAATTATATTCCCTGCTGTTGTCTCTTGTATTTCAGATGTAAATACATTTTAAATTTACTTTTTTTTTGATATGTTATCTTTATTTTTTTGAAATTATATTTGCATATTTATCTTTTTTTTTTAGGAGAAAAGGTAGGGTAAGTCCCTACCTCACATGATATATATAAAAGTGAAGATATAGAGTTTGGTTACAAGAGCAGACCATGTAGCCTCAGCCTAGCACTAAGACCCTGGTCTGTAAGTACACACCGGCCGTCTGCACCCGGCCCAAAAAAGTCTTACCCAAAACAACAAAAACAACTAATTATAGAGACCCACGCAGGGGTTTAAGAAACTTCATTAAGCAGCCATATAGTTTACCAAGAGCAGCTACCCTCCTCACTTGCTGACTGGTCAGCGTGCCCCATTGCCCCATGTAGCAGTAATTCAAGTGCATTTGCATCCGTTAATTCTTGCTCTATCTTCTGTCGCTTCTTTTCACTGCCGATCCCATCTAGCCAAGATTTAAACCAAAAAATTGCATTAGAAATAATCTGGCGAGAGGAAGAGAGCTTTGCAGAGAAAGTAGAGTCATTCCTAGCAATCCAGATACTCCAGCATATAGCAATAGATAAGAGGTGCCAAGTGTGGTTGTGCGGCGGATTACCGAGGCACCATGATGCAAAACAATCATATACAGTCGTGGGCAGTGTATGTATGTGAAAAAGTGCAGTGAAGAAGTGCCAGGTCTCTAATGCTACTGGGCAAGAGAAGAAGATGTGGTAGGTCGACTCAACAGGAAATGCGCAAGCTGCGCATTTCGTGTCTCCCGACCACCCTTTGTGGCTCATGAACTCCTTGGAGTTGATTCGGCCATTTGCATATTTATCTCTTTATCAATAATATAAAAGTTAATGAGATATGTCTATTTATATCTTCTTTATAAGTATATGAGATATGATATAATTCTAATTAATTATTCAGTCATTTTGAAATTCAGATGGAGTTTTATAAGTTTCATTATCTATTAGCTTTCGTTTAAACTTTAAAGTTATATGTTCTAAGAGCATCCACAGTCGTTCATGCCAATTTTTGGGTATATAGCATTTTAGAAATAGAAAAAAAGGAATGTTGCTGCAGTCGTTAAAAGCTAAAATATAGCCGGACGGAAGATTATTATCCGTCCATTAAGAATGACGGAGTATAATCGTCCGTTCCAAATTTTTTTTAATTTTAATTTTTTTTTTTATGCACTAGAAGACAAAAAAAAAAAAAATTAAAAAAAAAAAAACACATTAGAGCAGGGACGGTAGTTTATGAACCGTCATTTTCAAAAGCTTTGTACTGACTTCAATTTTTTTTTTATTTTTTTAATGCACTAAACGACAAAAAAAATTATTAAAAAAAAAAAAAAAAGAGAACAGTGGCCTGGGACGGGAGATTATGATCCGTCAATTTCAAATGACGGTGTATATTCCACCGTCGGCCAATCGGATCGTTTTTTGATTTTTTTTTTTAAAAAATTGGTTCGGACGGGATATAATCGACCGTCAATCTCCTTGGACGGTGTATAATACGCCGTTGGTTGACTTTTTTTTTTTTTCAAAAGCTTCTTAATCATTGGAGTCAGTACTTTTGTACGGGACGACATATTATCCTCCGTTAATTAGATCGGACGGAGTATAATGTGGCGTTAGCTATATTTTGCATTTGGTCATTCCGTCTGCTATATTTGGCACGCAACTGTTCATCGTACACCCAAATTTTGGGTTTTTAGACAACGACTGCAGCTCGATTTTTTCTATATTTTCCAAATTTTGGGTATATAGCAAACGACTGTGGATGCTCTAAGGATATTTTATCTGGAAAGAGAATAAGAATATATGATTACATAGACTTCTGTGTGTAGATAATCATTGATCTTGAATTAACTTTATTTTTACTTTTATTAATTTAAAATAATTTTAGTTTTTAAAGTTTAAAATGTTTTACTCTGTTTTTTTAATTCCAGAATTTAACGAGATACTGTGAAACTTTTGTTTGTTGGATTTCTAGCAACCCTTTTTATCCCTTATATATGTATATATATATTTGATTGGTAAAAGGTACGTAGGATGAGCCTACCTTACAGATATTTTATCCCTTATATTTATTTAGTGTAATTTTTTTTTAGACTTATCTCTTATTTACGATTAAATGATAAGTTTTTATTAAAAAACACGTTATACATGAGTAACATAATATAGGATTAGCTCATAAAAATTATAGTCATCTCTAATATCTAAGATTATAATGGGAGAGTTGGGGTTATCATTTAGGGATGTCATTTATAGACAATCTGTAATTTGTATGCAACCATTCAACCAACCATTTAATCTCAATCATTTATTTCAAACTAGTATTATACACGTGCGTTGCACGTGGGAAAAATGGGGAGGAGGGAATGAAAAGGACAAAAAAAATCTAGTATTATACACGTGCGTTGCACGTGGGGAAAATGGGGAGGGAGAATAAAAAGGACAAAAAAAAATCTACCAACACGTGCGCTGCACGTGTTGACAAAATGACAAATATTTACAAATGACACTAAGCCCTTCTCCCATTATAATATTGGAGATTGAGAGTTATATTAACCCTTCATTTACTTACCTGCTATGTTATTATAATATCCTCAAAGTTCAAATTTATTTACGACATAATTATTTACAAAAGTGTTACTCATATAAAATAAATGTTGATGCCACTATAGATAATTTGTAAAGAGCATGTGATGAGTAAAGTGACATTTCACTTCTGATGCCAGATTATACCTTAGTATTTACTTTTTAAAAAAAAATATTAGAACGTGCATTGCACGTACAAATTACTAGTATTGTTATAATTCTTAATTCTTAATCATCCTATATATATATATGTATAGTCATCAATCATGAGTTGTAATAACATTTTATATTTTATTTATTATCCTTATTTAGTTAAAATTATATATTTTTTATCATTATCATCCAGATTTAATTTTAATTTTCTTGAGAAATTAAAAAAAGTTGAATTTGCAAAAACTGATTATCCTTATTTAAATTAGTTTTGTGAAAAAAAAATACTTATTAGGGGAAACTATATTAAGGCCCAATTCGTAATAGAAAATTTATCTTTTAACCCATCATCTTTCAAAAACAACAAATAAACCTAGTACAATATACTTGCTTAAAAGTTTATTCGAAAAATTGTTATATAAGATGGAAAAATATGTTAGTGGAAAAGAAAATCCAATATGTACTGAAAAAATTGTTAAGGTTTCTGGGTTTTTTCAATAAACAAGTCATTATTGAAAAGGAAAACGAAGAAATTAACAAATAAAGTTTGTGAAATAGGCTTAAAACATGGCAAAGATTGCTTACTTGTAAACCTTCATGGTAATGGAAATTGTTGGATGCGCACTAATGGACATAATTTCTTCCCCTTATCTTAACGAAATTTCTATTAAAAAAAATAATTCGACCAAATACATCTAACTACTTAGTTAAGTTAGAGAAATTACAGGTGGAGGAAAGATGTAGCTATTACTATTAGAAGAGAAGAAGATATGTGGCATTTATTGGGACTACTAGGGAACCACGATACTTCACTTTTCAATGAACTTTGTCTCAACTGCTCTATTTAACAGCAACAAACAATCACTCTTCGAGTGTTCCAAGTGCAGGACTTTGACGACGACGAGATTGAGATTGGACCGACTATTGACTTAGTCGGCTGCCACCAGTTGTGTGTCCCACCACCCCAGGGCTTGTTGGGGAGTAGTATTGTTTTTGTGTTTTTTCCTTTTGTATTTTGTTCCCGCCCACCATGTTTCGGGGGGAGAATGGTTATACTGTCTCTTTTTAGGACCTTGATGTAAGCTCAGTAGCCTGAGTTATGTTTATTAATTGCTGATTAATGAAACAGGGTGGTCAGATTTCACCTTTTCCTTAAAAAAAAACAAAAAAAACAATCACTCTTCGAGATAGAAACATATTAGCAAAGAGTCAAATATTAGGCCTTTTCCAGTCAGTAGACCCAAAAAACAGTGATATATAACTTTTTCTGTGTCAGTACCCTATATGTAAATATTGGCTTATAATGGTTGTAAAGAAGAAATTAATACTAACTTATAATGGTTACCAATTAGTGGGAAAATTATAATGTGATGTATAACTTACTTGCCGAGAACCATTCCATTAAAAAAGAAAACATTACTTACCTATTATCTTTTGAAATGACTTGATAAAATAAACAACAATTGAAAGTTTTAATATTGACTTTTTACCCTTTAGCCATGAAGATGTACTATTTACAATGCAGGAACAGAACATTTCTTATTACTAAAGTCATTTGTAAAGTACATTTTTTCTTCATCGTAACTAAAAACTATTTTATCGAAAATTAATAAATTTTCCAGTGAGTTGCACTTACCAACATGATTTTCTTTTTTACAGGAAATGGAAGTGCATAGTAAATTTTATCAAAGCAACACTAAAATTCATCATATTTTATATATTTACTAGATTTGCCCGTGGCCACGTGCCTACGGCACATCTTCAAAACGATATAGCATATGAAAAGGAACAATTATGTAACTGAAGTTTGAATAGCATGACAATAATCAGTTGTAAATAAAAGTTCATATTTTCATTAGTATATGGTAAAAAATAATTATAAATTGAGATATAAAAGTCCTTATTTTCATATATATATATATATATATATATATATATATATATATATATATATTTTGGGGGGGGGGGGGGGGGGGGGGGGGGGGGATTTGAATATGAGTTTTGGGAAAAATTTTGTGAGGTTAGATCTGAGCCTTTGATTTTGGGAGGATTGAAGGAGAGCCATTTGATAGCTTTCTTTGTGTTTTATTATATAGATAACCTAATATCATTGTAAGTTTACTTTCGTGTGAATTCAAAATGTAGCTATTTAGTATTAAATGATATTTATGAAAGAAGTATAACCTAGCTCAATAAGAAGTTTTCCTGCTAATTTTCAAACATAAATGAGCGAAAAAGCAAGTGTATCTTGAAATACTATTAATTTAAAAGCAAATTCTTGGAAGCTTATCAGGTATTTTGATATAAGTTCATTTTGCACTCAGTTTATTTTGCTTGATCTTAAAACTGTTATATCAATTTTTTAATTCTGAAAGTGGATGTTTTAGTAGGAAACTATGAATGCATTATTTCTTATGTGGATTTATTAACCTACATACACGTACCATTAGAAATAAAACACTTTGCCACACTACATCAAATGTATCATAATAATATTATGTCCTATCTATACAGTGTTAGAGCCTTAGCCCTTGAATCCACTAAGAATGTTACTTATCGCATACAAGATAACAGAATACTCCAGAATGTAAAAACCTAAATACTACAGACACAACCATGCACATAGGCTTACATAAATTATCTTCCGTCCTACATTGAGTTAGGAGATTATTTAAGATTCATATTTTCTCCTTGAGACTATAGGTTAATTTATTCGCAAAAATCACAGTTTACAAATTTTGTTATTTGAAAACTCCTTGATGTTTTTTTACTCACTGCATACTAGATGGACGTTACAAACTTTGTGAAATGACCAAGTTGCCCCTTTTACATCACAAAGAAAAATTTTTAAAAAGGAAAAGAAAATAATAAAGAAATTAACAAATATTTATGTTTTTTTTGGGACCTTCTTTAGACTTATGTTTTTGTTGCGATTTCCGGCCACTCTGATCACTCCACATCTTCTACATCTTACATTTTAGTATTCTTAGGTAATAATCATTAGAATATGCCTAGGGTTTTTTGTTGTTTCTTGGAAAATCTCAAGATTATTGCATGCACAGAAACTTGCCAAATCTTTCTAATAGTTTAAGTTTGGAGAGGAGCTACGAGATTTGGGATAAAAAAAATATGCAAAAGTTCTCATTTACAGGTGATGGTGGGGGGAGGATCAGAAGATATTGGTGATGTTGAAAAAAAGTCGGCGCTGATGATTGTGGTGATGGTGGGAAGAAAGTGCTGAAGATATAATATGGGTTATATATAATGGTGATGATTTTGAAGATGACACTGAAGAATATAATGGGCAAGGCATTGGTGAGATTGAGGAAGTGCTTATGGATGAAATTAACAATGGAAAATTAAGAGGAAGGTGATTTGGTTTATAGAGTAGTCTAAATAGTTGTGTAAGGGTTGCAGATCAACATGAATGTAAATTGGGTGCTAGCTAAATGTCTTATATATAGTTTAGGTTCTAGATGTCAATTGATATGATGTGCATGAATGATCATGGTTTTAAATAAAAGTTTGTTGGGACAGTTCTATTATTCTCTCTTTTTTTTTGTATGATCTGTGCAATGTTGTGCGTGCGTGCGTGCGTGCGTGCGTGCGTGTGTGTGTGTGTGTATATATATATATATATATATATACACACACTAGGTTTGCCCGTTGACACATACCTACGACACGTCTTCGGAACGGTACACCTGGTTTAATTATATAAAATTGTTTTGGAGGTCCAGCAAATTAATTGAAGTAGCAAACATATTATATGAGGAAGCAGTATATCTACCTGATGCTGTTTATTTCTGAGAAACGTGTGGAAGCACCAGGTGTGAGTTCGGACTCAATTTGTATTGAAGGAGATTGCCGCTCGTCTGCCGACCTTCAGTTGACCTTCTGGGCCCTTCGATGAGCTTGGAAAGATGTTGAAGGTTTGGCTCGGATCGGAAGGGTCGGATCCGAGGTCTTGTGTACCTGCAGACGGTCCTGAAATACCGGGGTTTGTCCCGGTGGCGGACCCTCCGACGCTCTAGTCAGTCTCTGTGAGAGAGTAGCAATAACTAGGTATATTTAAGTGGCAAAAGATTGATTACCTCCAAAAGGTGGGTGTGGGTCTAGTATTTATAGAGAATCCCAACCGGGTTTGGTTCCACTTGGGGGCCGGGTTTGGATCCGAAAGCCCATGGGCCTGACGTGGCAGAAGGCCCAGGGGGTTTAGGGCGGACGTGGCGATACCAGGAGTGGTATAGGGCTGACGTGGCGAAACCCTTGGCGGTATTTGGAGCTGACGTGGCCCATCGTGAGCCCCCTGTGCCTCTGGGGGGAATCGGAGGGCCTAGGCTGTGCCAGGTCATCCTTCTGCCCCGCCAGAGAGGGGGGACGGCCTGTGGGACTGCTCCGGATCGGACTCCGGGGGATACTGAGGCTCGTCAGTACGAGGAGGCCGGCACTGTGAGGGCAAACACGAGGTTCGGCGCCGACCCTGAAGTGGTCCGGAGCCGAACCAGGTTGTTATCTTTACTTTTCTGAGTAGGAATTGTATTGGACCCTGGTTGGGCCTCAGGCCATTTTTACACTGTCACACAAGCCCCCCACTCCTGCAGGGGGTGCGGGAGCTAGCCGTGGAGGAGTGCTCATGGTTGTAGAAATGGGATGGTGAGTCACTGGATCTTCGTGAGAAGACTACCCTGGTGCTAGACCTGACCTCGAGTAGGTCGAGGGATTAAGGGCCAACAAGGGGGGTGGCGAGCCGTTGGCCTTCCTGAGAAGACCACCCTGGTGCCAGACCTGACCTCGAGCTTGGCGAGGGATTACGGGAAGGCAAGGGCGATGGCGGGCCGTGAAGCCTTCCTGAGAAGACTCCCCTGGTGCCGGACCCGACCTCGAGCTGGTCGAGGGATTATGGGCCAACAAGGGGGGTGGCGAGCCGTTGGCCTTCCTGAGAAGACCACCCTGGTGCCGGACCTGACCTCGAGCTTGGCGAGGGATTACTGGAAGGCAAGGGCGATGGCGAGCCGTGAAGCCTTCCTGAGAAGACTCCCCTGGTGCCGGACCCGACCTCGAGCTGATCGAGGGATTATGGGCCAACAAGGGGGGGTGGCGAGCCGTTGGCCTTCCTGAGAAGACCTCCCTGGTGCCAGACCTGACCTCGAGCTTGGCGAGGGATTACTGGAAGGCAAGGGCGATGGCGAGCCGTGAAGCCTTCCTGAGAAGACTCCCCTGGTGCCGGACCCGACCTCGAGCTGATCGAGGGATTATGGGCCAACAAGGGGGGTGGCGAGCCGTTGGCCTTCCTGAGAAGACCTCCCTGGTGCCAGACCTGACCTCGAGCTTGGCGAGGGATTACTGGAAGGCAAGGGCGATGGCGAGCCGTGAAGCCTTCCTGAGAAGACTACCCTGGTGCTAGACCTCACCTCGAGCTGGTCGAGGGATTACGGGCCAACAAGGGGGGTGGCGAGCCGTTGGCCTTCCTGAGAAGACCACCCTGGTGCCAGACCTGACCTCGAGCTTGGCGAGGGATTACTGGAAGGCAAGGGCGATGGCGAGCCGTGAAGCCTTCCTGAGAAGACTACCCTGGTGCTAGACCTGACCCCGAGCTGGTCGAGGGATTTCGGGCTAACAAGGGGGATGGCGATCGGTTGGCGCCCCAGAGTGATTGAGCAGGGATATCCCACCATTCCTGCGGAGCATTGAAGGCTCTCCGAGAACGGTGTGATGGTCCAATTTCCTAGGGGCATTTAATGGCGCCGCCTAATAAATGTAGATGGTGCATGGTTTTCTGTTGATTGACCTTCCCTGCGCCCCAACGGTTAGTCCCTGGGGGAGGTTATAAATACCTCTCCCCTCCATTGTAGGTATGATCAAAACAGGGGTGGCCCATTGGCCCTCAGAGGTGTCTGCTTCGGCGGACGCCTGTCTTTTGCTAATATTTTCGACCCTAGCAGCGTCGGAGAGGTGGTTACTCTGCCGCCCGGATCTTCTCTTGGATCTGATGGACCTTGATATGGTAGCCAGATCTACGGGAGATCAGGGCGAGAGGGGTGACGGCCGAGATCCGTGCTGTTGGAAGAGGAGCTTCGGTTTGGTGGTGGTTTTGCCGTCTGGATCCCTTTTCGGGTCAGACTATCCTGTCATGGAGGTTTGGCCCGGGAGAGATCCAGACGAAAAGATGCACCAACCGTATACCGGTCTTGGGGCTGAAGGGCCTCGGATGGGGGGACCACCTCCCGTCGGGGGTCGGTCAGTCCGTCTTGATAGGGCTGTAGGCGATGGCGGTTTCTGTCCCACCCTCGAACAGTTCGGGGTTTCGGCTGCCGAAGCTGTAAGTCCCGGGCTGCTCGAGGGTGAGAGGGGAACTGGTCGAACGCTGGAGCTCAGGGCGTCTGTCATATGATGGCGCCTTAAACCTAGTAAAAAATGTTTTCTCCGTCGTGTATCCCACCCGACCCGACCCCAGAGTTAGGCCGTCAGTTTGGCGTCTGATGACGTCCCCCGCACAGGTTTCGAGGACGCGGCGCGATTTTCCAGGCGGCAGTTGTGCGTCAATCAGTGAACAGTAATCGCGGAAGTCGAGGAGCCGTTCTTCCCTTATATAAGTATTCCCCCCTTTTTCCTTTTCGCCCACTTCAATCTTGCTGCTTTTTTCTTTAAAAAATCTCCCAACCCTTCAGCGATTGTTCTTGCAGTTTGCCGTACTCGGCTCGCCCTCCCGAAGCGGTCCCAGGTTAGTTTGGTAAGTTTGTTTTATCTTTAGGCACAGATGGATAGGGCTCAGTCCGGTTCGTCGGCGTCGTCGTCCAGGGGGGAAGTAAAGCCTGACTCTCCGTCGACGTCGTGGGAAGAGCCCGTGTTCGAGGAGGGGTCGGTGCCCGTTGTGGGCCATACTGGCTCGGTTTCTTTGGAGGACTCAGTAGGTGAGGGGGAAGCGGTACACAAGTCGAGGCCGTCGCGTTCCCGACGTCCCTTTGTGGTGGAGAGTAGCGGGTCGGAGGGAGCCGGCGAGGGTTCGGACGGCATTCGCGTGCTGGAGCTGTCTTCCGATAAGGAGAGGGGCGAGGGTAATATAGTGAGGAGATCCACCGCTCAGGGTCGAGGACCGTCCGAGCGAGTTAAGAAGGAGAAGAGGGCCCCAGGAAAACCGGGGTCGAGGACCGGCGGTTCGAGCAAGGCGCCTGTTTTCCGTAATTTGATGACGGGTTCGCCCGTTCAGCCGAAGCATTTCCGTCAGTATCCCGACGACCTTTCTGACCAGGAGCTCTTCGGAGTGCAACCCTCTTCGCCGAGCCGGAGGAGGGTGATGATGGACGCGATCTCGACCGTTTTGGAGGACGGGGATTTGGAGGTTCTGCAGCTGGCGTATCATATAGGGCCTGGTTACGAACTGCTGATGCCGAGCCCTACTCTGCGTCCCACCGATTCCTTATCAGCTTGGTACTGTGTCTTCCCAGTGGATGCTTTTATCTCTGGCCTGAGGTTGCCAATCCACCCGTTCATTAGGGACGTGTTGAACTGGGCCTCCTTGGCGCCCATGCAGTACGGGCCGAACTCTTGGAAGCAGATTATCTGCTTTATGCTGATGTGCGAGGAACAGCAAGTACCCCTGCAGCTGAACGTGTTCCGTGCAATGTTGGTGGTCAATCCGTCGGCCGAGGGTGTATACTATATCTCTCCCCGGAGTGGGGGGAAGGTCGTTCGCCACCACCCAGATTCCATCAAGGGATGGAAGGAGAAGTATTTGGTGATCCGGAGTGAAGAGCCATGGGACATTCCCACTCGATGGAACCACTCCAAGCCGAGCCACCCACCGCCGAGGCAGGGGGATCTGTCGGCAGATGAATGGGGGTTTGTCGAGCGCCTCTGCCAGTCACCTAGTATTGATTGGACGGAGGTGACGGAGACCACTCTGGCGAGCGCTGGACTGAGCCCAGCTGTTATGCGTATGTAGTTGTTCCTTTCCTCTGGGTCCTTTCTTGCTTTCTTGCTCATTGCTCTTAATGGTTTTTTCTGCAGATATGGATGAGGCATCGATCCAAGCAAGGCGGCTTGCCATGAAGAAGGAAAATGCCGAGAAGAAGAAGGCGGAGGCGGCGAAGAGGCCGAGGGAGCTGCCCCTTGTTATCTCGGAAGTCCAACTCGAGCCGAGGACCAAGAGGGGTCGCTCCGAGATGAGCAAGGGTGTGGCTTCTTCGAAGGGTCAGGGCCGAGCGGGGGCCCCTGTTCTCGACAAGGGGAAAGGTCCCTGGGTCGAGGCCGAGGAAGAGGATCCGGTGGTGGAGCTGTTGCGGCAGCGGTGGGCTCCTGACTGGTCGGTTCTGATGGGGGACCGCCTGACAGAGGAGGCCCAAGCCGTCGAAGTGGTGGAAAAGCTGGCGACCCCTCGCGATCGCAAGGCGATGGAGGGTGAGCCCGTAGAGGTGGCGTTCGCCCGCCTGGCACAGGCCACTGTGCAGGTAAGTCTGTCGACTCTGTCCCTCCTTGTTGATTTTTGTGCCGAGGCCTGATCTTTGTCTGCCGTTGGTTGTAGGCTTGTATACAGGGGGCCAACATTAAGAACCTGTACGAGGCGTCCCTGGCTCAAGAGCGAGCTCGAGCGGAAAAGAGCGAGCTGGAGATGAAGGAGATGCGAATCGAACTCGAGGGTTCGCATAAGAGAGAGCAGCAGCTGGAGCTCCAGCTCAAGGCCAAGGATGTGGAGTGGGAGAAGAAGATGGCCTCCCTGAAGACGAAGTTCACCAAGGAGGCGAAGGAGGTGTTGCATACGGGCCAGCAGATGGTGATCACGGCCCAGGACAAAAGCTATGAGAGGGCCCTCAGCCACGTGAGGCACTTCTTCCCGGCCCTCGATTTGTCCAAGTTTGAGTATGATATGGAGATCGAGGGGACGTCGAAGACTCCTGGCGAAGAAGGGCCTGCCGTCGACCCATCGGCCGACGCTCCCGTGGATCCGTCCGTCGGCGCGGAGGTGGGTCAATGAGTTGTGTAATTTTTGTCTTTCTTTTTCTCTCCCTCGATTGTGTTTGCCACCCGCGGACTGGCCACCGCATTTTTTGTAAGAAACACCTGGATTTATAGTGGCAAGAAAAGTTTTTTGACCGGCCGGTTGTTTTGACCTCGGACATTTCTGAATCTTCTTGAGAATGTGCGTTGAGTTGGTTGGTTATCTTGTAGGTCGCGGCTCTCCTCCCTGAGGGGGACTCCCGTAGTTTCTATGTGGCGCGACTCCGGAGTAAGGTTAAGGTCCTGGAAGCCGCGCTGGCTCGTCATCGAAGGGGGGCTCGGGACACTGATGAAGCTTGTAACTTTTATCGGAATAAGTCCGCCGTCTTGAGTGCGGAGGCGCGCCGGTTGAGAAGAGCGATGTGGGATCGGGGGCTCGGCGGTGCGGACCTTAGACAAGCCGGGCTTAGTACCTTGGTGCCGAGGTCCTCTCCTGGGGGGTTACCTCGCGACGTCTTTGTGGAGAAGGAGATGGAGATGCCTCGTTACAAGGCGATGTTGGGTGCCTCGTTGTCTTCCTCCTTGGGTCGACAGGCGGAGGGGGTTCCCTCTGCGTTGCTGCTGTTGCAGTGGGCGCGACCGGATGACGCCCAGAGTTCGGTGGCTGGGCTGTCGATTGTGGCTGCGGCTAAGGAGTATCACAACGAGGGGAGGGGCCCCTAGTTGCTTGGTCGAAGTACTCTTTGTCCCTCGTTGGGCCTGAGGGGCCCTGATCTTCCTGATTTGAGAAGAGTGGAGCGGTCTTGTAACGGTCTTTGTTTTTATTTCGTTTTATTTTTTCTCTTTGGAACGAAAAATAAAGGGGTATGAAAGAAGAATCCTTTTCCTTCCTCGCTCCGGCCAGCGATGTGGTACGAAATGTCGGAGGCAAGGTCTGGCTCCATCGTTCCGCGAGGGATCGAAGTGGGGCCTTAGGAAGGACCTTCGGTCCGGACTCGTATTGAGATTATCGAGACATTTGGGGTTCGGATAAAAAGGGATATTTTTAGTATAAGGTAGGAAGGGCCGCTAAGGCAGCCCTTTACAAACGAGGGTTTACATAAAAAACAGATTTACATTTAGCCGGGCCATAATCTATGCTCGTCCGGCGTCGAGGGGGAACACACCTCCACCGACGGTGGTCATGTAGCATGATCGCGCTGCTTCTTGGCTGCCTCGGACGATGCCGACTCCTTGAGGGGTGGGGAACTTGAGCTTCAGATGGTAAGCCGAAGGCACCGCTTGTAGGGAGCATAGTCCAGGCCGGCCAAGTATGGCGTTGTAAGCCGCCTTGACGTTGACCACCATGAAGTCCATGGATTCGGTCCTCTTGACAGGGGTCGACCCGGCGGTAACGTCGAGGGTAACAATCCCTTCTATTACGACAGGGACGCCTGAGAACCCGTGCAAGGTGTACCCAGCTGGCTTGAGTTTTCCTCGGGGTAACCTGAGATTTTCGAAGGCTTCGAGGAAAAGAATATTCACCGAGCTACCGTTGTCGACGAGGATCCTGCGGACCTCACAATTAGCCATGTGGAGGTTGATGACGAGAGCATCGCAGTGGGGCAAGCGAACACCTTCAAGGTCTTCCCCTGAGAAGGAGACCGGCCTTGATTGTAGTTTGGGCGAGGGGTTGTCTCTGACAGCGTTCACCTCTTGGAGGAAGGCTTTTTTGGAAGTGTTTGATTCACCTCCCATCGGCCCTCCGTGGACACAGTGCAAGATGAAAGGGATATCCGCGGCTCCCTCGGAATCGGGGTCCCGACTCTGGGTCTGGTTTGGAGGAGGGTTCGGAGGCGATTATCTCCGGTTCCTAGCGTCTCGCCGATCCCGTGGGCCTTCTCGGGTAAACTCTCGGAGGTATCATCTGGAAATGAGTTCTTCAATTTCGTCTTTCAGGGCTCGGCATTGGTCGGTTTCGTGCCCGTGATCTCTGTGGAAGCGACAGTAAAAGCGCTGGTCTCGATTCTTGTTGTTATTAGATCGGGGGGGTAGTCGGACAATGCCCTTGTCTTCGATTTCCAAGAGGATGGCGGAGATGTTATGCGTCAGGGGAGTGTACCTCTCGAAGCGGGGGACTGGCGGGACCTTCTTCATGGCCCCCGGGTCCCTTGGAGCTTTCTTTGGTGGTTCGACTTCCTCGGTCTTCCGCTTTCCTTTCCCGGTGGCATCCCTGACATCTTCGGGATTAAGGGCCTCTTCTGCCCTAATGTATTTCTCGACCCTATTAAGGAGGTCGGGAAAGTCGACGGGGGGTCTCTTGGCCAGAGAAGCCTTCAGCTGTCCGGGGCGGACGTTGTGTCGGAATGCCGCTGAAGCGACGCCTGGGTCGAGGGAGGAGACCGACCTCGCCTCAGCGGTAAATCTCCGGACGAACACTCTGAGTGATTCCCCCTCTATCTGCTTGAGCCCAAGTAATGAGGCGCTGGTCCTTTCGGCCTTCCGGCTAGTGACAAAATGGGCAAGAAAATTGCCCTCGAGTTGGTCGAAGGAGTAAATGGAGCCGGGGGCGAGTTTCGAGAACCACTCGCGAGCTGGACCCCGAAGGGTGGCGGGGAAGGCTCGGCAGAGCAGGGGATCCGAGGCGCTGTGAATCATCATGAGGGTTTTGAAACCCTCCATGTGATCAGCAGGATCTCCCTCGCCATCGTAGGTCTCGAATTGAGGGGGTCGGAAATTCCGGGGTATTTCCGCTTGGAGGATGGGGGCGGAGAAGGGTGGACGGACAGGTCTGTACCCCTGAGCCATTCTTTGACCGCCGTCCCCTATGTGATCGAGGCGGTCCTCCATTTCTTGTAGGCGTCTTAGGAGTACGTCATCGTCTTCCGGCTGGATCGTTGAAGGGCGGGACGCGCTGGCTTCGGCGTCCGACCCCATTTGGGAATGGAGGGTTTCTTCCCTGGGGGCCCGTCGGAGGGCTCCCAGCATTTCTCTTCGGAAGTCTTGGAATTCCTTATGAGTGACGGGGGCTCCTTCGGCCCGGTTTGGTTGGTCCGAGGGTTGTCTTCCGACTCGGCTGAGAGCGGGTCTGCGCACCTCGGGCGGTGGCCTCGGGCGGTTCGGGACCGGGTTGGAAGCGGCCCTTCCCCTGCTGCGGGTAATCTTGCGGTTGAGGATTATTCCCCGGAGGTCGGGCTGGGCTGGCCGGCCGACGCTCCTTTGGGACTCCCGAGAGGGAGCCTTGTGTTTCGACGTGCGTGGCCTGGCTTTATCGGTGGGTGGGGGCGAGTCTCGTTGGTTGACGGAGGAAGCAGCCCCCTTGCCTTTGGAGGCCATGAGGATTCGGCTGTCGATGGCCTTTGAGGGTCTGGGTCGGATCGGCTTCTGGAGCAGCTGGTTCCCACAGACGGCGCCAACCTGATGCTGTTTATTTCTGAGAAACGTGTGGAAGCACCAGGTGTGAGTTCGGACTCAATTTGTATTGAAGGAGATTGCCGCTCGTCTGCCGACCTTCAGTTGACCTTCTGGGCCCTTCGATGAGCTTGGAAAGATGTTGAAGGTTTGGCTCAGATCGGAAGGGTCGGATCCGAGGTCTTGTGTACCTGCAGACGGTCCTGAAACACCGGGGTTTGTCCCGGTGGCGGACCCTCCGACGCTCTAGTCAGTCTCTGTGAGAGAGTAGCAATAACTAGGTATATTTAAGTGGCAAAAGATTGATTACCTCCAAAAGGTGGGTGTGGGTCTAGTATTTATAGAGAATCCCAACCGGGTTTGGTTCCACTTGGGGGCCGGGTTTGGATCCGAAAGCCCATGGGCCTGACGTGGCAGAAGGCCCAGGGGGTTTAGGGCGGACGTGGCGATACCAGGAGTGGTATAGGGCTGACGTGGCGAAACCCTTGGCGGTATTTGGAGCTGACGTGGCCCATCGTGAGCCCCCTGTGCCTCTGGGGGGAATCGGAGGGCCTAGGCTGTGCCAGGTCATCCTTCTGCCTCGCCAGAGAGGGGGGACGGCCTGTGGGACTGCTCCGGATCGGACTCCGGGGGATACTGAGGCTCGTCAGTACGAGGAGGCCGGCACTGTGAGGGCAAACACGAGGTTCGGCGCCGACCCTGAAGTGGTCCGGAGCCGAACCAGGTTGTTATCTTTACTTTTCTGAGTAGGAATTGTATTGGGCCCTGGTTGGGCCTCAGGCCATTTTTACACTGTCACACTACCTTTAAGCTCAACCATCGCATTCTTCATCATTAGCTTGAACTTACCTGGAATGCATATAGTTTGTTAGAAACATTGCATAAATTTTTTTTTAACTCCAGCATCACTTTTAGATGCTTGTAAAAGTTATGCAAGGACATTATCATATAGATTTTATAGAGCTTACTCTAATCCCATAACCACTATGAGCATGTTTAAATACAATGGTAACGCAAGTGCAGGTGAAGGTATCTACAATACCAATAATCTAAACATTTGTTTGTTTGTGACTCAGTTTGCAATTGAAATACCTCTTATTATTATTTCAAACCAAAATGAAATACATGAAGTTCTCAAAACTTTAAACCAAGCTAATCATTTGTTTTATCTCCACTTTATCTCCCCATTGCCCCTTTATAAAAAAAAATGAAAATGGATAAATAACAAATTTACTTTAGTTGTTTTTCTTGAGTGGAGAGTTTACACCCTTCACTGGTAAACTCCAGTCATCCCAATCCTATATATCCAAACATACACTAAAAGTTCTTATATGTTATGTTATCTATGGTTTCTAATAACCAGTGAAGGGAACACTTCACGATAGTATTTTCTCTTGTAGTAAAGAAATTAATGTTGCATATTTGCCCAGTTAATTTAGGTTGTTGGTCAGCTTACCTGTCCCGCTATGGTTTGGAAGCCCAAATTGAGGCCACCAAATAATCCATCTCTCACTTGCATACACCTTAAATCAAAACCAATAAAAAACTCATCAAATAAATCACCAAATTAAAAAAATTTAAACAAAAAAGTAAAACAATCATACCTCTCTGAACTTAGATCTCATGCACAAACAAAATTCTTGTCAGCAAAAAACTGAGTAATCCCCTGCACATATAAAATTAAAAATTAGAATGAGAATTCGGTTAATGAGAAGAAATTAGAGTCGTCGCATCGCATATAGAGGTTCTCAATTCGGTGGAGGCGAGTCACCGATACAGAGTCGTTTGATATTCACGCTTGATTTGGTGGAAGGGAGTCACCGATACAGAATTAGCAGCGGATCAGATATCGGCGATGACCTCTTGATTGGGTTCGACATTGAATTTGGATTTGGATTTGCTTTGAGATTTTCATTTTACAAAATTTCAATATTTTATATTTTATTAATTTTTAAAAATTTGTAAATTTCTCTTTTAAATTTTTTATTATTTTAAAAAAGTTTTAAAAGTTTTATTTAAAAAATTTTTTTTTGAAATTTTTAAAATTTTAAAATTTGTTAGAATTTTTAAAATTTTAAATTTTTAAAGAATTTTTAAAATTTTTAAAATTTTTAAAATTTTTAAAATTTTTAAAATTTTTAAATTTTTTTTTTTTTTAGTTTTTAAATTTCTAATTTTTTAAAATTTTTATTTTCTTAATTTATTGAATAAGAGAGAGAGAGAGAGAGATCTCTAATATTATAATGGGAGAAGGCCTTAGTGTCATTTGTCATATTGTCATTCTACCAACATGTGCAATGCACGTACATAATTAATATAAATGAGGTTTCCAGTTCAAATCCTCCTTACGTCAGAGTTTTTATTTTTATTTTTTGAAATTATTAAAACGTGCATCGCACGTGTAAATTACTTGTAATTAAATAAATAAAGGAGTCGTTTTTTGTGGGGGATTTGAATTTGAGTTTTAGGGGAAAACTTTTGGGGGAAAAATGTGTTTTGTGAGGTTAGATCTGGGCCTTTGATTTTTTGGGGGATTGAAGGAGAGCCGCTTGATAGCTTTCCTTGTGTTTTATTATATATATATATATATATATATATATATATATAGAGAGAGAGAGAGAGAGAGAGAGAGAGAGAGAGAGAATTAAATATATAAACGAGTTGTTTTGGGGAGGGGGGGATTTGAATTTGAGTTTGGGGGAAAAATGAATTTTATGAGGTTAGATCTGATCCTTTGATTTTGGAAAATTTGAAGGAGAGCCACTTGAAAGCTTTCTTTGTGTTTTATTATATAGACTAGATTTGCCCGTGGGCACGTGCCTACGGCACATCTTCAGAATGATACAATATATGAAAGTCTTGTAAACAGTAAAACAACAATTATATAGCTCAAGTTTGAATAGTATAACAATAATTAGTTAGAAATAAAAGTCCATGTTTCACTATTATATGTTGAAAAATAATTATAAATGGGGATGTAAAATCCAACTTCTTAGAACTATGGGTGTAGAAAATGATGAAATTTAACTGTTGATGTGGTATTTGCTATTTTCAATGTAACATGAGCAATAAAAAAATGCATACAAAATCTGAAAATTTACAAACCTGAAATCTGAAAATATAAATTTCTGAGTAAATAGAGAGAGAATGAGAGAGAGAAAGAAATAAATAAATAAATAAACGTGTTGTTTTGGGGATTTGAATTTGAGTTTTGGGACGGAACTTTTGGGCAGAAAAATATGTTTTGTAAGGTTAGGTCTGGACTATTGATTTCAACCCTTATTGAATGAGAATCACTTGATAGCTTTCTTTGTGTTTTATTATATAGATAGCCTAATATCATTGTAAGTTTACTTTCGTATGACTTCAAAATGTAGCACAAGATTGTTATCTCTAATATTATAATGGGAGAAGGCCTTAGTGTCATTTGTAAATTTGTAAATTTACCACTTTATGTGTATTGCACGTGCAGCTTCAACTCTTCCATTATTCACTATATTTAAATCTACCAATTTACGTGTATTATACGTATAACTCAAACCCTTTATTATATTCTTTATATTACTTTAAAAAATATGTATTTATTAATATGTGCTATAATTAAAACGTGCATCGCCTGTGTTAAATACTAGTATATTGTAATCAGAATATCATTTGTCTACTATCATAAGGTGAAAAACGGATAGGGTTCGGTTAAAACAATTAGTTGACTAAAAGTATCATGAAGGGTGTTTGGTTCATTGTAAAATTTATCCAATTTAACATGTAACTATTTAGGAAAGAAATATTTAAAAACAAGTTCTAAAAAAAAGTTTGTTTAGAAATAATTTTAATGTAGTATATGATAATGTTAGAGATTTTTTTTCATAAAAAAAGCAGTAAAAATTACTGTTTCGAAGTAGGTGGAGTTGTTTTGGTATATAATATGAAGAGAGAAGAGAGAGAAATCAATTTAAAAGTTTATGAATAGTGTTAGAGGCTTAGAGCATCTGTAGTCGTTGAATGTAAAAATATGAATATATGGATAAATGGAAATAGGAATTGAACTTTTGCTGCAGTCGTTTAAAACTATTTTTTAGCTTTCTATCTTAAAATAATAAGCGACGACACATGAAGTGCCGTCGGAGAAAAAAAAAAAAATAAAAAACAATAAATTTTGTGGGACGGTACTCAAAGTGCCGTCCGAACCCAAAAATAAAAAATTAATAATAATAATTGGAGCGACGGCACATGAAGTGCCGTCGGAGAAAAGGAAAAGAAATAAAAATAAAAATAAAAAATTGCACCCAAAAGGTGGGACGGCACATGAAGTGCCGTCCAACACCTTTGTGAATTTTTTTGGCCATTCATCCAGCATTTAAGGATTTATTAATGCTTTCTTTAAACCATATTTTATGGGCCAGAAATTTATTAAGGATTTATTAAAGCATTTAAGGATTTATTAAGGATTTATTTTAAAAAAAAATTTAAAAAAATACCAAGGGACGGCACATCATGTGCCGTCCAAGAAATAAGGAAGGCGTGGGACGGCACTTCGAGTGCCGTCCGAGGAGAATTTGTTTTTCAGTTTTTTAAAATTATTTTTGACGCTTTTTAATTGCGATAATTAATTAATTTTTCAAGGGACGGCACTTGAAGTGCCGTCCGACGAAAAAAATATTAATTTTTTTGTGGGACGACACATCGAGTGCCGTCGCTCAAATATCGATAATTCCTATATCCATTCTCAAATAGCACGCGACTGTAGCAAAATATCGATAATATGAATATTTAGCAAACGAGTGCAGCGCTTTTTTTAGCCAAATATTCATATTATCGATATTTAGCAAACGACTACAGATGCTCTTACTCCTCTTTAGGGCTGTTATCGGAACCTATCGGGTCGGATCTTCCACTATCCGGACTCGGACCTGATACTTCACGGGTGTAAAAATTAGATCCGGATTCGGACTTGCGAGAATCAGGTCCGCCGGGTCCGGGTCATAATTAAAAAAAAATCTATTCGTCGGGTCTGGTAGCGGGGAATAAATATTTGCACTTAAATATTTTTGCACTCGATACCCTACAGTTTTAACAATATATGCACTTACGCATATAAATAAATATTATATTTGCACATATATCTTCAACAATTACTATGTACATGTATATCCCTATAACTCTATTCAAATTTCATATTTTTTGAGATATTTTTAACAGGTCCGGGTCCTGGTTGGTTCTATTTTGAGCGGACCCGGACTCGGATCCGGAAGTGCATCGAGTCTTATTTTAGGATTCGGACCTGGACCCGGACCCTTATAGATCGGGTTGGTTTCGATCCGATGCCTGATCTGGGTCGGGCCTAGATCAGGTTCGGATATCGGATAAATGTGACAGTGCTACTCCTCTTTATTTCTCTCTTTTAGGATGGAAAACAAAATAATTAAAATTAGCTACAGTAATCCTTCTGGGAATTCAAATTCAAGTTATTTTATTTTTAAACAAAGCTAAGCTAATAATGTACTTCCACTAAATTTGTTTTTCTACTGTAGCTTTTCACCCAAACAAATTACCCCTAAATAAGCTTGTAATTGTAATTAAGATGCACATGGCATGAGAAATTTAAGTACAAGATTACTTCCAAATCAATGATGTGACTGTTCCACATAATGATAATATATGCATTAATATACATCTGTTCAGATATGTACTGTATATTACTTTATCAGACGATGGTTCCTCACCTCAATTTTGTTAAAATATCCCCAAGTTTTCTGGAACGTCTCTCATTTTCCTTGCAGTCTTATCGGGTTTCTTTTCAGACCCGAATCCAGAACTAGATTAATGCATGGTATTATTACGCTGTTTCGGCGGAATAGGATATGCATTTAGGCTTGAAAAAGAAGGGAACGGATTTGGAGACAGTGGGCCCCTCAATGAGTAGTGAGGTGACCCACACGTCCCTCCCACCACCTCCGCTCGCTAGCAGCTATGATTTCGTGACTTGCCAGCTGGCACCACCGTCTGATCTTTTTATTTTTTTAATTTTAAAAAACGTAATATTATGTCAACAAACTTTTTTCTCCATAAAAATACGTGATACAATTTTCACTGTATAAAAAAAAATTATTTTTATTTTTTATCCGATACATGGACAAAAAGTAGGCTAAATATTAAAAAAAATTAGACAAAATTTTGAGTCAGTTTTAAAAAATACACAATTTTTTTTTTTTAATTTTAAAAAGAACACAATGATTAAATAAACTCCATTGGTTTAGTTAGGGTTGGGGTAGAGTTTAAAAAAATCACTTTCTTCTTTCATTTGTGTTAAAAAAAATACCACTTAACTAATCAGATGTTTAAATAAACCCTCCTGAACTAACCCAAACCCTAATCCTAACCCTAACTCTTAACCCTAACTAACCCAGTGGAGTTTATTTAAACATTGTGTCCTTTTTAAAAATAAAAATAAAAAATTGTGTAATTTTTTTAAACCGACCCAAAACTTTGTGTGATTTTTTTTAAAATTTAGCCTAAAAAGTATTCAAACAAGTTGATTTTTGACACATACATCTTATTAAATTAGAAATAAAATGAACTGGTACGTTCATAGAAAATCTCACTATCCGAGTACAAGTACTCTATGTGAGTTCCTCCACCTATAAATATGAGGTATCTTTTCCTCATAAAAGAATTTATAAAACTCGCTATAATTTTCTTTGAAAAGGACTCAGCCAAGAATGAAAAGGTTTCTCTATAACGAAATGGGATAAGGTGCGTAAGCAGAAGAAATTTGGAGGGCTTAAGAGTTACTTTTAAGGTTGATGAACCATGCACTTCTTAGTTAAAAGCGGTAAAAATTGTATGTTAAACCACACACCTTCGTGGGCTATTGGGACTACTAGGGAACCATGCATTTTGAGGTCGTTGTTCCGAATCTAAGTGAAGATTGGAAAATTTGGGGCAGCTTATGGTGAAAAAATTGCTATCTATGAATGTCACTGATGAGTGATGGCCTTTAAGGGTATAATTATGTGAGAGTATTTGGAAGTTGGTGGTACCTTATAAGATTTGTGTAATTATCATGATTAGTACTTAATAATGTCATCCTTACCGGTCCATTATTCCAAAAAAAAAAAAAACTAATCCATACTCAATTCTGCTATCGCTGGACCATCGGTGCATGCCTATCTCAAGTTGTTTTTCTTTTTCTTCTTCTGTTCCTTTTGGCTCTTCCATTCTTTTATTAATTCAATTATTTTTATGTTATTTTAAATGCGGGAGGGACAATCGAGATTAAGGCATGGTATATTAGAGATTTTATACATTTTCGTTTTTAAAAAAATATATTTTTAATATGAAAAAAATTGATCAGATCGAGTTGGACCAAATTGTTGAAATCACAATAATTAGGGCATAAAATTGCAGTATATATCCATAATTTGGGAGTACTAAGTTACCATTACACATTAATTCAGGGACTATATCTGTAATATTATAATTAGAGAGTTGGGGTTGTCATTTATCAATATACAAACTCATGTATTGCACGTGCAACTCCAACTCTCCTATTACTTACAACAAAAGCTAACAAATAAAAAAAAATTCACATATTTAAATCATGCAACGCATGTGCTAAACAATTTTATAATATATTTTAAATGCTAAACATACATATATGTTGCACGTACAACTCAAATTTTACTTATAACCACGTACATTGCACGTACAAGTTGTAGCTTTCCTTCAAAATATTTACAATTTTATAATATGTTTTTAACACTAAACATACATATATGTTGTACGTACAACTCAAATTCTACATATAAACACGTGCATTGCACGTATAAGTTGTAGCTTTCCTTCAAAATATTTTTCCCAATTACGTGCAACGCACGTCCAACTCTAAAACTATTTCTTAACAAGTATATCACATGTAAAAATCCTCCAACTCTTATCAAAACGTGCATCGCACGTAAAAAAAAATTACTAGTAGCAATTAACTGTAGAATTAACTGATTGGTTTTAATCATTAAATGACATACTTATTAGTCTACATTAAAAGAGGCAGATTCTTTCATTTAAAATTATACTAGTATCATGCACGTGCGATGCACGTGGAGGGAGAATGAAAAGGACAAAAAAAAAACTACCAACACGTGCGCTGCACGTGTTGACACACATACACAAAAGAATAAAATATTGTTTATTTGTTTGTGAACCCCATCTCTCCCATTATAATAGTTTTATATATATATATATATATATATATATATATATATATATATATATATATATATATATAAATTGGTTTCACAAACATACTTCGAGCAATTCGGGTTATAATAATATATATATATAAATTGGTTTCACAAACATACTTCGAGCAATTCGGGTTATAATAGTAAAATTACAATTATTTATGGACCGGTAAAACAGTCTTATCAATTTGTCAAATATACTTATAAAATAATATAAAAAAAATTGAAACCTTCTTATGAACTTTAAATAAAGGAATGACTTGTGAGCAATTTTATTTATCTAATTTTTATAAACTAATTAATCTAGTAACTAAATACCACAAGGTTTATTATCTAGATTTAGTTTCCCTTCCCTATGGCTATGGACATGAGAAATGTGTACATATTTAATTGTGGTGACAAACTATTATTGTTTCTCCTTTTGTTATATGAGTAATGTTACACCTAATATCAATTCTACTATATTTCTCTTTACTATCTAATATGACAAACAACTATTGGAGAGTAAGTATAAAGTAGGCGGTGAAACTCTCCAATAATAACGTGTTGCTTAAGATATTGAAGAGAAATATAATGAAATTGGTAGTGGATGTAGCATTACTCTTATTATATTTATGTTTTTATCTTACAAAAATTTGACATGTCATGGAAGAATCACCCTTTGGTACATGACATCCAATGCCACAAAGAACAGAGAAAACAAAGGATATGGTGGTGGGTGGACTGTCCTTCAATCCATCATCATCCACCAAATGTGGCGAGAAGAATCTAATCTAGGTTTTACTCAAACTAGCACAAGTGAAAAATGATGAAACGTCCACCATAACCAGGAGTTGGTTTCATATCACCTTCGTTCTTTCAATTATCTTTACATTTTATGATAAAAAAAATATCTTTACATTTATTATATAAAGATAATTCACTTTTGTTTATCTGAAATCAAATGGAATCCACAATATGATAGAGTTGATTTTTCACTTATTTGTTTCCGACAAAAAGAACAATCAAAGAAAAGATCATGAAATAAACAAAAAAGTATTTTTGCAATAGATTGTTATTCGAAGAGAGTCAGGGCCGGTCCTGGGCCCGTGCGACCTGTGCGGTCGCACATGGCCCACTAATGACAGACTTTATCAGATAGGATTAATAAAGAGTTTATTCCATAAATAGCATAAAAGTCAATTTGTCCAAGTGGTTAAGGGGATAGAATTAAAATCTAATGTGTAGGTTCAAACAAACCTTGTTGTTGACATTTTTTTTTCATTATATATATATATATATATATATCTATTTTTTCATTATATATTTATATATACACACGCACTTTTATATAAAAATTTCAATGATTTCTATATTTCTTTCATTTATTGTTGAGATTATATGTAAATATTTACTTTTAGAGAAAGTTTTTTAATGATTTCTATGTTGTTGCTTTTGCTTTCGTTAATTATTAAAATTGACTTAATACGTAAAACTTTTTTTAATCATGTATTTCATGCGTTGCAATAATATGAAAATCCTTAACCACATTTATATTATTTTGTTTTAATTGATGAGACGATGCTACCAGTTAGATAATCGAAGTCCATACCGGACAATATCGTGCATAAAGAGAGTTTCATATGGCGAGGAAGACTCTCATTAGCAGGCCTTAGGCCGAGAAATGTTAATAGTATCTTTCTTTAAATATAGGCATTTGATTGATTAAAGAGGAAGGAGGCGGAATGCAATTAAGTCGTCCCAGGTATTGAAGCCTCCAATGATATAAAATTTGAAAGGTATCTTTTAAAAGAATTCATATAAAATTTTTAAGATATAGAATATACCATATTATTATTTTTCATATAAAATTTTTAAGATAAAGAATATACCATATTCATATTTTTCAACTGAATTCGCATAATATATATATGTCTGATATCAAAATCAAAATAAAGTAAAATTAGTATTATAATATTTAAAGAAGGCCCATTTTTTCTTTTCGCATAAAGTCCTATAAATCGCAGGACCGGCCCAACTTAATGTTTTTTTTGGAAAATAACGAGCCGCTTGTTTGGGATTGGAACTAATGTAGGAAAAGCATCTAGAATTGATAACAAAGGATGCACAGTTTCTTCGAAGAGAGAATGAGCAAAAAGGCTGTACTATATAACAAATAAGAAACATTATATTGATTGAAGAGACCAATAATGGAAATTCTTTCCACTGATATCATCCATCTCTCTGTTTCTTGTGTAATGATGCAACTAACTTGTTAGATGCCAAAGATCTGAAAACTTTTCAAAAATATTTTTTCTAAAATACATTTTTTTTAATCCACTTGTATGCAAATTTTACTCACATACATTTAACTTTGGATGGAGAACCTCTGAATCTGATATCATCATGATATTTCTGTATCCGTTGGTTATGACTGAATTATATTCCATGCAACAAGTGATGAAATATTTCAACTTGATTGGTTAAAAATTGCTCCTCAAGTTGATGATTTGGTGCGTTGAGGACAAAAACAGTTGGCCTTTTAAAGAACTTGTTAAGAATATTTTCTCTCAAATTTTGAGAAGAAAGAAAGATGACAGCTACATAAACCCATATCTATACACTAATTAATTTGGAAATTTCTCTTCTGGGAATTCAAACTTATTACATCAATAAGAAATATCGATATTGATTACCTGTTTCAGTACTGTTTGGGAATCATGGAAAATTTTCTTTACAAATTATTAGTTGAGAAAGGAACACTGTAGGGACAAAGAGCATGAGGATGGTAGTCACCCATGTCTCAGAAAGCTCCAAACTTCAAACGAAATTTTTTAAATGACATGAACCCCAAAATGTTAATTAGATGCAAATTGCGGCAGATGTTGGTGTTATTAGACTAGTACAATAAAACGAGTACCAGGGAGTGAAGAATTATTGTGTCTGGCATGATTGAAGGCAATGCCACCTGCATGAGCCTGGGAATTAAGCCCCCCCCCCCTCTTTCCCCACCTGTTGTGTGGTTGAGTCTCATCTCAAGATTTGAAATGTGATCCTGAATACTGTACTTACTCTGTCCGGAATTTAGTGAACGAAGTAATTAGTTGTGGCTTTCTGATGGATTTTAGAGGTTCGTTTTCCCTGAACATACATTGATAGTATTGAGTACTGTCATTCTATCTGTAAAAAGAAAAAAAAAGGAGAAAAGAAAGTCAAAATTGTAATTTTCACCTAATTAGGAATGAATCAAATTATATAACTCAATGCAACATACAACATATACAATTTTCATGGGTTTTCTGTTTCTGAGTTATTTGCAAATCGGACATGTATGTCACAGTCTTTTGGTGGTTTTGGGCCCGTTTAAAAAAAATATACTAAAGTTTTTTTTATTTTTAAAAAAGGATACAAAGTTTCAAAAAACTCTACTGAGTTAGTTAGGGTTAGGATTATGGTTAGTTCGGGAGGTTTATTTAAACATCTGATTAGTTAAGTGATTTTTTTTAAACATAAATAAAAGATGAATGTGGTTTTTTTAAACACAAATAAAAGATGAATGTGATTTTTTTAAACCCAACCCTAACCTTAACCCTAACCCTAATCTTAACTAACCCAGTGGAGTTTTTTGAAACTTTGTGTCCTTTTTTTAGAACAAAAATCTTAATATACTTTTTTTAAACTGGCTCAAAACTTTGCATACTTTTTTTATATTTAGCCTCTACCTAAATAGAACTTGTGTTATTGATTCATATTAGTGGACCATATAATGATAAAAAGAGATGGTCTAGAGAACCAACTTAAGGTTTTCTGCAAAGGGAGCCATAAGGTTTTCTTATTCTTGTTTTGAGGGAATTTGAGATAAATCATCGGTGAGAGATTTTGAGTATCCATGAAGATCTATGGAGATCCTGTACAGTCCTATACTAGTAACTATAATTTTAATGGAAATATTGTAAAGCATGAGTATTTGAATCTCCAATTTGTCTTTGCATCCAATCCTATACTAGATTGCCCTCCACCCCCCAACCCCTCCCCTCCCGCAACCCCAAAAAAGAAAAAAAAAACAAAAAAAGGAAAAAGAAAACATTTATTCCGGAGCACTTCATTTCGAAGCACCCCTTGAAGTGAAATTCAAGGGATTCGTTAATTGGCACATCAAAATAAGGCTGGCAACGGGCCAAGATTGGACTGGACTTATACAAGTCCGAACCCGAGTTCGAAATTTTTTGTAAGGTCCAAGCCCTGTCCGATTTGGGGTCGGGTTCCAAAATTCAGGCCGAAGTGTGGGTCCGAGCAAACTAAAAAGCCTGAGCCCGGCCCAATTTCTTAAAATAAACAATTACATGAAGAAAAAATTATAGAAAGTAATTATCATTCATCGCTTTACGTATACTAAAATATATACAACTTGAGCACTTCTCATGTAAGATTCGATTCATTACATAACAGATAATTACAAAGATGTATATTAAGATTTACAACTTGTGAGCAAAAGAATTAGATCAGAGGCAGCATTGTTACTGCCCGTTCTCCGAAAAAAGAAATAATAAAAAAAGAAGCAGCATTGTCATACAGAAAAATAATCCTTCAATCTTCCTTCCTGCATGCATTTAATAATCCTTCAATCTTCCCGCATTTAAAATAATCCTTCAATCTTCATCCTACACAAGTTAGATCAAGAGAGAATGGAATCAGCAACCTTTTAATCTAATTTGTGCATTTCAGAACAACGCAGGGCATCCTAGTCTGGTTATTCCAAAACAGAACTTAACGAAAACCGACTACACATTACTGTAAACATTCGTATGTTATACAATTCATCTGTTACAAAGAGTACTATATTTTATTGAGGTGTTTAAAAAAGCCTTTCCATTTATGTTTTTCAAAATATTATGGACAACAAGAAGTTGATGGAAAATTATGTCTAATTAAGGGTCCAAAACAAATGAGTAATGCTACATCTACTACCAATTTCATTACATTTCTCTTCGCTAACTTAGGTGGCACACTCCAATAAGTGAGGGAAGAGAGTAGGTTGGGGAACTCTCCAATAGAATTGTGGCACCTAAGGTAGTCAAGAGAATGGTAATGAAATTGGCAGTGGATGAAGCATTATTCAAAACAAATTTCCCTTTTGGAGAATAGCTAGCATGACAAAGTAGATAGTAGGCGCCAACAAGAAAGCAATGTGTCTAAATTGTTGACAAATCTATGACTATTTTTTCACTGATTACAAATCGATAACTATGAGAGACTAATGTCCATAATCAATATATATAATTATGTCATGTAATCATATGCAAGAACTGAGGGATGTTTGAAGAGATATCTCAATCAACAGATCTGAAAAGAAATTAGTCTATTTTGGTTTTGTTGATTATGAATTCTAATCAACTAAATATTTGATATCGTTATCGTTCATATCAACATCAATTAACAAAGGAACTAGTGATAACAAATAAAAAGTAGAACAATACATATACGATTTGACAAAATATAAGGCATTTATTTGTGATTTAGCTCAACTGTAGAGATTTACATTAATATCATCAGGGATTCCGGTAGACGCTTGCATTATGTTATTCAACATATGTCCATGATGGAATTAAGGTAGAACTGAAAGTAATAAGATATGATTTCTTGCTTACTAACAAACACAATCACAAGTAACTATTAGCCTATTAATTGATAATTAGTAAGTTACCATCACCCATTATTTCTGATTCAGCGAATAAACATCACAAACAAAATGTCACATTGAATAATTAATAGCAAAAATACAAGATGACATCGGTTCATTTACGCAGGACAAATGGAACAACAAAAGATCGCAAATTGAAACATAAATATTTCATGAATGACAGTTTCTCAATCGCTACAAACTAACAACTTTTCACAATGCAAATGTTTTAAAGATACAAGTTTTGTTCTTTACCTGTGCGGCAACTTTGGCAAGAATATCCTTGACATTCTCGTATGCTGCCAGACTCCCTCCGGGCATCAAGCTTGGCCCGTTCCTCGCCCCCTCCTCAGCACCAGAAACCCCCATCCGCAAATACATCAACCCCTTTGGAAAGATTCGTATCAAATATACTTTTAAATCGCGTCGGGTTCAGATCAGATCCATACACACCAACCCGGCCTGAAAATTAAAACGAGCTTAATTGTTTAGCCCAGGTCCAAAAAAATTGAACAAAAACAGACCCAAGTTCTACTAAAAATGGGTCGAATTTGATTGGGCTCGGGTTGAGCTCGGATCAATTGCCAGCCTTACATCAAAACATAATGCTTGCATACTGTATGTTTTGATATGACTTGGAACATATCACACGCATACAAGATTAAGGTTATAAAGAGTTAAAGACTGCTTGAAGAACCTATGACAGTCAGCAAGTGTCTATTGAAGGGCTATATCTTGTGATAATCCAGACCGGACCACTGAGAGGCTCTATACTATAACAGGTAGTTCAATTTCGCACCATACTCTCTAAAGTCACTTAGGAGGCCATCCAATTTTGACCAATGCTTTGAACCCAACAGGCTGTTCTTTTTCGTTAGATACAGATATTTAAGTATGCCAAAGTACTTTTGGACTCTTACAAGTATAATTACAAAGTAGAGTACAAGTTGTGTTTTGTATGCTGTTCTCTTATTTCACTAACTCCCTTGATGTGGGTCACTTCTGGGTTAGGTGATTCCCTTCCAGCATTCTCATGACTCCTTTTTGGGTCCATTATTGGAAATAGGGGTCTCCAACAATATCGCTATCATTTTTATCCCTCCAAAACAGACCTGCTCATATTCCTTTCCCTATCATTTTTATCCCTCCAAAACAGACCTGCTCATATTCCTTTCCCTGTTGAATAATTGGTGGTAGTTGCTCCACCATCAAATCATGTTGTCTATTCATATCCATGTATAGGCTTAAATACAAACCTCAAAAAGTTATGTGATAGATTATTGGTTAACATTCCCAGTGTCAATAATAGAGAATTTGCCCCAAACTTCATGGTCTTGCACATGAGCTGTGTTTTTTCCGATTAAGGTTCGACTATGGTGCATTTAATCTGTCAAATTAATCTTATTCTCTTAACTGTTTAGTGTTGGATTTATATCTTACATTATATGTTACAAATCAAGTGGAAGAGAAATTAAGAGGCGAAGTGAGATGAACAAACGAAGCAAAATGGAGACACAAAATTGACTATTTGGGATCAACTTTACTAAATCGGATCTACTAGAACAGGAAGTTGTTTCATTTCCAAATGAAGGAAGGTGCAGTTCTTTATAAACATATTGTGCAAGGTATTATCCAAGTTGAGGACAATTAATGTAGATCATCTTAACGAGGAGGATAAAGTTTTCAATTTGATATGTTCACTACTAGATTTTTATGAGCATTTGATAATTATCATGTTACATGAGAAATCTGCCAAGGCGAAGTTCACGGTGCGATCAGAGGGTTGAAAGAGACTTCGGAAGGAAACTCATAAATCATAGTTTATTTCAGCAAGTTGACTGTTAGTTGAGGGAAGTTTAAATGAAAGAGATAATTCATGTAAAAATGTTCAATGCCATTTTTGCAGGGGCAAAGTGCATTACAAGAAGGATTGTCACAAGTTTTTTAGTCAAATGGATGCCAACATAGTTAGCAATGTTGATTCAGGCAATAACTTCGATTCTTTTTGTTTTGAGTCTAAAAATGTTGATTCTGGTTGGTATCTTGATTCGAAAAGTTCTTCTCATTTTTTTTTGTGATGAGATATTTTCTACTTACAAGTTTGTGAATATGCATTGGTGAGCGTTGTGACGTAGTAGGTGAGGCGAGAGTTGAATTGAGTTGGAGATTCCAGACATGAAGAGGTGGTTCACATTGCAAAAGGTCATACATGTTCTTCCACTGAAACGAAAACTAATATCAATAGGAACTCTAGAAGCAAGAGGCAATAGGTATGGAGCTCAATGTGGAGTTCTAACTGTTCAGACATGTTGTCGTAAGGTGATAATGGGAAGGAGTGGTGTTCGACATAACTCTACAAGCTTAATAGGAATGTGAAAACTTGTCCAAGTATTATAAAGCCCAGCGTTCCAGAAGCATCTAGTTTGCTACCAGTAGGATCATTAAAGTGAGATCAGGATGTCCGAATCTCGCTGAGAGGTGGAGACTGCCTCGGGGTAGGTGGAGTTTTAACAGAGGATGACGTCTTTGTGTCAACACCTACTGGCATATGCTTTTGAAAGGACATACAAAGTAGAAATGTTAGATTGAGATAAGTTAGCAAAAAGACAAAGCCACTGAGTCGTGTTTACAAGAGGATCAAGGAAGAAGTCTAGAAACAAAAGTCACAAAAGGCAAGAAGCAATTCGAGTGCAACAAAAAATGGAGATCGTTAAGTTTATGTTGTTGAATTTATGTTTTACATACTTGGTTACTAGTGGAGTTGAAAAGGATGCACCAAAGGGAGAAGAAGAATCGTAGTAGCGAATGTGGGGTTCAAAAGGAGTGGTTGTTGCGGAGTGGTTGTTGCTGCCTGAAGGATGACAATTGCTTGCAAGTGCCCGGATGGCTCTTGATTTAATTGCAGTTGACTACCAATGATGGCAGTTGACCCCAAGTGGCGGCTGATCAATTTTGTGCCGAAGCTTTGAAGTTTTGTTGAGACCAAGTTTGTGTTAGGATTTGTAACACCCCAATTTATTTATTTTAATTATTTTTTATAATTATTCCTTATTCAAATAACTTCTAACATAATCTATTACTTATCTACACCAAGCCTTACTTAGAAAAATATTCATAAATTTTTATTAAAAATTTCGACAGAGTTTTCCCTGAAATATTAGCTCTTACGCAGCAATTCCTTACGAAATTCTTACGAAATTCTGTAAACAATTACAAAAATCATGGTACCTGTAATATATATCAATCCTCTATAGGCCAAGTCATTCAACATCACATAGGCAATAATATATAAGGCTCTAGAGGCATAATTCTTCATAACAAGCAAGCTGTGAATTAAAAACCAAAAATTATTTTGAAAACATATTTGATTTTTAGAAAAAACTTTAGAAAAATATTTTCAAAAATCAATCATAGAACCCAATACTCCACAACGAGGTGGGTACGAGCTTTCATACTTCATCATAGCACTATATACATCCTTACACTTTACAGTTATACACATAATCTACTGTTGCTGCTTATTTCGGTGTGGGAGCAAACAGATAGTGAATTAATAAATGAAGGACACTACTAAAAGTCAAACCTGTGACCTGGCCGTTATAAACTGTTAGGGCTCCGGAAAATGGATTTGGACTGTTGATTAACTTCCTGTGATCTGAATTGGACGGTGGATGATGCGGCCAACGGACCTGCAAAAATGTCTGAAACATCGGAGTGTGGCCCCGGTGACAAACCCTCCGATGCTCAAGTCAGAATCAGAAAGAGAGAGAGAGTAAGTGAGTGAAAACTGGTGAATTGATGATTACCTAGTGACTGAAGAGGGGGAGGAGTATTTATAGGCCTGAGAGACATTCTAGAAGCCGAATCGTGACCATCGGATCTTTCATGTCTCCCCCCTGAAGAGATAAAATATCCCTATGAGGGGATACGAGATTTGACTTCTAGCCATCGTGGGCTGGGTGTCTCTCTTAGTGGGCCTAGTTTATCACTTTTTATGGGCTTGAGAGAAGCCCATATTTTGGAGGTGGTCCAGGCCTGTAAAATAGCCCTGTGATGGCTAATCTGTCTGTAGATGCCTTGAGATCCGTGCATGGATCGTACGGCTCTGATCTGCTGCGATTTTTACCATCATCATAAGCCCCCCACTCCCGGAAGGCAATTTTCATGGCTTTCGAGAAGTAGTACGTCTTATTTTTAGGATCTGGCGAATAATCTTAGCAGTCGGAGTGTTTGGAGATACCTGGAACTGATATGTGGCTTCTGTAGACAATGAAAATATTCCTGAATTTTTCCATATTTTTTCAGATTTTTCCGAATTTTCTGAAATTTTCTGGGAATTCTTTCATAGTTCTTCGGATTTCTCCAAATTTTATGAAATGCTCTACAGTCTCGAAATTACTCTTTCGAATTTTATAATTAATAAATTCAATTTAATTATTTTTTTTGGATTTTTTAAAATTATTTTTCTAAATTAAAATAATTATTTTTTGAATTTTTTAATTGATTTTTAGAATTTTAAATGATTTTAAAATACATTTTTGAATTTATCGGTGCTAACGCGATATTTGAAGCGATCTGGGGTGCCCATCATGGCTGGGTTCGCATGCTAAGGCAATCAGACGGCCAAAAAGTTTGATCAGGGCGAAAAATCCCTGATCACTGATCATGGAGCTAGCGCGTATATCGTGGAGATCGAATGGCTACGGTTCATCTTCTTCTACCCCATAGCTCGGCGAACCAATTCGCCGAGCTACTCTCTTCTCCTTCGACGCGTAGCTCGGCTGATGCTCTATTCGGTGACGGCAGAGCTATAGGGGTTGATCATCTTGGTCGAGCTACGGATTGGAGACTTCGGAGCTCTGTTCTCGTCGAGTTTGTTCGATCGAGCTACGGGATTGAGCACTCGCCGAGCTACAGGATTTCGTCGAGCTACGGGATTTGAGCACTCGCTGAGCTATGGATTCTCTTTGCCGAGCTACTGGATTCTCACCGAGCTATGGAGCTCTCGAGGCTTCGCCGAGCTACAGAGTCATGGGTTTTACCGAGCTACGGGATTGAGCACTTCGCCGAGCTACAGGATTTCGCCGAGCTACAGGATTTAAGCACTCGCCGAGCTATGGGTTTCTTCGAGCTACGTGATTTGAGTGCTCGCCGAGCTATGGGTTTCCTTCGCCGAGCTACAGGATTCTTGCCGAGCTATGGAGCTCTCGAGGCTTCGCCGAGCTACGGAGTCATGGGTTTTGCCGAGCTATGGGGTTGAGCACTCCCGAGCTACAGAATTTCACCGAGCTATGGGATTTGAGCTTCTCGTCGAGCTATGAGTTCCCTTCGCCGAGCTACATAGTTGGAGATTCTTGAGCTCTGTTTTCGAATTCCATGGGTTTCGGCAAGGAGAATCAAGGCCTGGAGCGATGGTGGGGTCATGACGGTGAGCAGAGGAGCTCAGTTTGGTCGAGACATTGGCTCGAGGTGGAGTGACGACGAGAGTGGGCGAGCTCCATCTTTGAGTTTTCGTCGAAGAACTTCGAAGGGTTTTTGGCGCCAAAACTTGAAACAGAAGAAAGAAGAGGAGAAGAAGCGGAGCGGTTACACTTTGGGTTTCGGGTTTTGGATCCACAACCCGTTTACACCCCCTTTAGTGTTCACTTGATTTCTATTACGGGTTTGGGTCGCAGACCCGACCCGTTCCGCCCCTTTTCCTTTTCTTAGTTCACCGAGAGTGCTTTTTGGGATTTTTTGAGAGTATTTTGGAGCTTTAAACTAAGGATTGGGTTCACACAAAAATATTCATATAAGTTTTGTGTATTGGCAACAAATACATATACGTGCATCTTCATGTGAGTATACCCATCGTCTAGTTTTCCAAAAAATCTCGCTTTCGCTTGGAGTTGGCTCATCTTCGTTGTGATGTCTTCTCATTGAGGTAGGAGTAATATTGTGCTTGGATTGTTGAAGTTGGTTTTAATTGAGAGAGTTTTGATCAATCTTAGAGTTGTCACGGGACAGTAGGCTTTGTCTCACGTGGAGCTTGATGAGTAATGGGTTTTTGTTGGTGGTGTACATAGTGTTCACCAAGTGTTTGCAATTTTGCTCACCCCACCATAGTCACCAAGTGTTTGTGAGATTGCCTCTTCCGAGACGTTCACAAGGTGTTTGTGAGTTTGTCTCTTCCAGGACGTTCACAAGGTGTTTGTGAGATTTCTCCTAGGTGTTGTCTCTTCAGTTGACCGAACATTGTGGCGACCGTTCGTGTTGTCAACTAACCGTCTGGTTGTTAAGTTACTGCTGTGGTTGGACTCAGATCGGTGTGATTCGATCGTCGATTTGTTGAAACGTGCTCAGATATCGCCATGTGGCGATTTTACCCTCTCTGTCCTATAAATAGGGGTTGATCCTATCCCCCTTCCTTATTTACCACAATCACTTTCTCTCTCCTATATTTTTTTGGGAAAGCTTCTCTCTCTAGAAATCGAGGCATTGCACCTGGTGGTGTTAGCTCCAGTTGTTGGTTCGGAGTTTCTTCCGCTTGGACTAGGTAACTTTCTTGCGATTGTTGTTTGCCATGTCTAGTATTCCGTCGTTCTTTGCCTCTACTAAATCCGCTGGTCTAGATGGATACGAGGGCATTATGCCTGATCACCTTCCTGGAGTGAAGGGCATTCGTGGTGAGGATGATCGTTCCACCATTGTGGAAACGATCGTCGAACTTGAGAGAGATGGAGGATGTAGGCTCCAGACCCCGTTGTTTCTTGTCCCTGAGTTGATTAGGGAATACTCGGTAATAGATTACCAGTTCCTGAGGAGCGGCATGGAATCTGATGAGCCAGAGCTTATTCATACCAGCGAGGCTAATCAGACTGGTACCATTCTTACACGCGATGAGTTGATTGTGATAAGAGCAGGTTTTGGCATTCCTAGTGAGTACAACCTACTCCTGCCAGGACCTGGTGTCAGGGTGTGTTATACCATGTTGGAGGAGTATTGTTTCTTTCCTTGCGACGCTTTCTTTGCGGGACTTCGTCTACCCCTCCATCCCTTCGTTAAAGAAGTACTTAACTAGTATCGGCTGTGCCCGGTGCAGCTGATGCTGAATACATGAAGGCACGTAACTGGCTTCGTCTTGCAGTGCCGCCAGCTCGGAGCTGTGCCGAGTCTCACAGTATTTAGAAGACACTTCAAACTCATCCGCCTTAGCCAAATGGTGGAACGTTGGTATCTCAGCCCTCGCAGGAATAGGGGGCTGGTTGATACTCCTCGATCAGTAAGATGCTGAAAAGAGAAGTTCTTCATTGTTCGCAGTGCCGAGCCGCGGGGGATTCCCACTACTTGGAGGGAGACGGTTCCCTCGACTGTGCGGGTGGAGTCGATAATGAGCATAGAGGAGAAGAATCTTAGCGACGCACTTCTGCGGTTGAAGGTATTGTCGTGGCAAGATATTACCAACAAAGTGCTCTTTGAGGCGGCCTTGGACCGACCGTTCCTAGTATGATTTTGTTGTTACTGTTTTCATGCCTTGTTATCCATGCTTTTGTCGATTTCTAGCTTTTTGATTTATGTCTCTACTGCTTTACTTTGATTTTATGGTTTTTGACTATTCCGTGTTTCATCTCGCAGGCAAGACGGACATGGATTTTGAGGATATCTTTGTAGAGTTGGATGCAATATAGAATAAGAGGGAGGAGGAGCCAACGAAACGGAAGAGGATGGTGTTGCGTCCTACTTCTTCCCCGAGCTTACCACCTACGATTCCCGTTGCACAGACTGAGTCCCCTGTAGGGGTGCCGCCTGCCGTTGGAGCAGGTTCTTTATTAGCTGCGGTTGTGACTAGTGCCACGTCAGCCCTACTGACTGCTACAGCTGTCGCAGTGCTTGTTAGTCAGGGAGATGTGGTCTACACTCCCAACTGGAATGTGAAGGCCCAAGAGAACTTCTTAGGAAACTCCGCTGCTTGTCTTGAGGCCTATCGCCACCTCCCTACTCCTTCTGACTGGGAGAGGTTGAAGATGGAGCCCCCCGAGAGATCGGTCTTGGAGATTGTGAGGGCACATGTGACGGTATGGCCCTGTTTCCTTAGTTATTTATGTTGTGCTCATTTTTTTTACATCGTTACATTTTTAACTGATTTCTCCTTGTTCCAGGTGATGAGCCATTTTGGACACTTGGTAGACTTTTACGTGGCCGAAGAGAAGAACATGAGGGCTCGCATCACTCGTGTCGAAAAAGACAAGAAGAAAGCCACCCAGGAGTCCAAGGCAGAGTTGGAAGGGATGAAGAAGAAGGAGCAGGAGGCGTGCCTTGAGTTGGAGGCATTGGCTGCAAAGGTGGAGGGAATGCGCCTCGAGCTAGAGGCATCCACAGAGAGAGAGTCGGGATTAGAGAAGAAGAACGCCGATCTTCTGTTGGAGCTGAAGAAGGCCCGCGCTGACGCGACCTCGAATGTGAAGGTGAAAGTGGGCAAGGTCCATGCGGAGTGTAAATCAAAGCTTCGGGGGGTGATGTTGAGGTCCTATGCCTTGGCGATTTCACATGTGATGGAGCGCGTTCCCGATTTTGACAGGAAGGGCTACCATGTGACGCTTCAATCTGGTAAGCCTCTAGATCCCAACAGGAAGGACGATGTTGAGGCTAATACTCCTACGGGAGGTGTGAAGAGCGGTTCTGGTAAGAAGGACAAGGGGAAAGGCCCAGCTGGAAGTGCCTTGTCAGAGATGATACCGAAGGAGGTGGATGCTTGATTCAACTTGATGTACTTTTCGTCTTTCCAATTTATTGTTGGATTGTTTCATCTTAGACTTTGTAGTTTGCTTCTGTGATGCCTAATTGCGGACTGGCCACCACATTTCTGTATTTCCTTTCAGTGCTTTAAAGAAACTATCTTCTAGACTGGTTATTGCTTGTCATGTTGTGTTGATGTGCCTTGGAGTGGTGTTCGCTTGTGACACTTTGTACTTTGATTCTATGTCTGATTATATTTTTTGCGCTTTCTGACAGGTGATTGCAGGATCTGATAAAGATCCCCATGGTGACGAGGTGGGGTGCCTCCGCAAGCAACTGCGCATAACGGAATTGGCGGTCGATTGTTTGCGTGTTCAGTCGGATGAGGAATGGTTGGAATCCGTTCGCCTTAAGTCGGCGCTAGTTGAGCGGGATTGTAAGTTAGTACTCCTATATTCCAGTCGCCTGGCAACCTTGCCACTGCCCTCAAAAGTGACAAAGGACAGCATTGGGGAGTGCACCCTACTCAGGAAGATAATTGTTGTGAAGGACTTGGAGCTATATCGCCTCCAGGCGAGGCTTGGTGGGTTGCGTACGGCAAGCACCCCGCATGTTGTCAGTTCTAGGGAGGACCAGCTAGTTGGAGCGAAGAACAGCACCACGACTGTTGCGAAGGATTTTTTGACGGTAGGAGGAGCTGGGCCGAGTGTCGGGGGAGCTGTGCAAACAGCGTTGGTGCCCTTTCAACACCCCGTAGGCACCCCGAGAGGAGCGTCGGCTTTGTTGAGTCTGACTTTGGTTGGTGGAGAGTTACGCGCCTCGTGCGCTGGTCAGCAGTCACAGTCGCTGGGATTGACGTTTGCTGTGTGAGGTGCAGCCAAGGGAAGGAGGTGGCTGTCAGGCGTTCTACAAGGAGGCTCATGTCTCTCAGGAACAACGTTCCTCGCCCAGTGAGTCGTAGGGACGGCTTGTAAATCGAGTTGTATGGTTGATGTCTCCTTACTTGTCAATATGTGTAGTACCGTTGAATATGAAATTGTGGACTTGTGATAAATCTACAACTCTTTTTACGTGCTTAGTCCTTATTTTCGTGGTTGAGATGTTATCGATGGGTTCTTTGTCGCTAAATAACAGGGCCTCAAGTCTGCTGCGTATAGCTTAAAGAGCTGTCGTTGGTGTAAGACGGAGCTGAATTCGTTTTCGGTCCTATACTTAGCTAGTTGTAGGGACAATTCTGAAGGAGAATTGTTTTCCAAACTTGCTGTACGGGTCCTCTAATAGATTGTTAGAATCTCATCGAATGGAGAGCTGAACTCCAAGCGTGGCTTTTTACAAGTGTTGCTAGAGTAACTCCGATCCATGATTTTGGACCTCATAATCTATTCTTGAGGGAATTTAACTAGTTACAGGAACAGATCGAATGGCGAGTTGAAATCTGAACGTGTGTGATTACACGTTACGAGAGTAACTCTGAAACATGAACATGAATTCCGAACTTGTTAGTTTAAGCATTAATAGGTTGCAAGAGCAGCTCGAATGGTAAAGCGCACTCTGAACTTACTTCTTAGCAAATTGATAGAGTCTCTTTTGAACCATGAACATGGACTCCGAACCGGTCGTCGAGGCGTTAACGAATTGTAGGAGCAGATCGAATAGCGAAGTGCACTGTGAATTTGCAGGATTACAAATTGTTATAGTCTCTGTCGATCCATGAGTATGGACTCTGAATCTGTCTTACGTGGAGACTCGCAACGAGTGTTTAGTGCTGCTTAAGTGTATAAGTGTGGCACTCAACTCGCTGTTTCAGAGCCTCCAAGGAAGTTCAGCTAGTTACAGGAACAGATCGATCGGTGAGTTGTGTTCTAAACGTGCATGTTTGCACGTTGCAACTCCCGAGTTCTGGGTTCCGAACTTGCGTTGTAGAAAGCTTGTAACGAGTGTTTAGCGCTGCTTGTGAGTATGAGTTGGGCGTTTCTAGCTCATTGTTTGAATTGTTCAATTAACCAAGATGTAAAGAAATAAATTGGCTAATCTTTATTAAAGAATAAACTAGAGGGGCCGCTCTAACGGCTGGCCCTTATTACATGTTTGGCCGCTCTAGTAATGGCGGTTCTTATTGAAAGAAAAATTAAATAGCTGCTCTAGTGGTTGGCCATTATTACAAAAAATTATAAATTCTGTAGAAATTAGGAGAGTGTGTTTCAAACACTCTCGTTGTACCCCATAGGGTGTTGCTCACTTGTAGTCCCTACTGACACATCCCTTCTCGTTGTACCCCATAGGGTGTTACTCACTTGAAGTCCCTACTGACACATCCCTGTCCCCCGGGTCTTCAAGTTGGTGTGCTGTCAGGTGAACTACTTGGTAGACCTTGTCTGGACTTGCCTGTTTCTGGGGAATGCCCGTGTTGTCTTGCTCGGAGATAATGAAATGTTTTGACAGGTCGACGTGCTTAGGCGAGATTGATTGTTTATCATGACTGAGTGGTGCGGCTTTGGGTGAGGGAGTTAAGTGGATTGTTGGGTTCTGGTGAGGATGTAGTTGGAGCTGGAAGGAAGTTATTTGACAACTTCGAAAATTCCCAGTTTGGCTGCCTAGTGTAGCAGCTTCGAGCTCGCTTACTGGCTTTGCGACATAATGATCATTTTCTTGTTGTAGTTGTTCAGCATGGAGAGGGAAAATCAAGCCCCCCACTGTAGTAGTGTAACATGCGCGTGCCGCTTGTTGGCTTCCTACTACTTGCCCTATGCCTGCTGTTGTTGGAAATTTCATTTTTATGTGGAATGCGGAAACAACGGCGTGGAAGGCGGCTAGTCCTGGACGGCCGAATATGGCATTGTATGCAGATTTAACATCGACTATCAGGAAATCTAAGGACTCTGTACGAGTTGTCGGTGCTTTACCTGCTGTTACGTCGAGTGCGATAATTCTCTCGACTTGAACAAGTGCACCCGAGAAGCCATGAAGGGTATAGCTGACCGGCTGGAGACGATCTCGGGAGAGCTTTAGCACATCGAATGCGGCCATAAACAAGTTGCTGATGGGACTGCCATTGTCAACGAGGATACACCGCACCTCGTGGTTTGCCATGCCTAGATTGATAACTAGTGCATCGCAATGAGGCTTTTTGACGCCCTCGAGATCTTTGTCAGAGAAGGAGACTGAGAGGCCCGAACCCTTCGGGGATGGAGTGTTATGAACTGAATTAACCTCTCTTACAAAAGCTTTACAAGAGGAGTTCGAATCTCCCCCCATGGGCCCACAGTGGATGGTGTGCAAAATGGCCATTTGTTCTGAGTCCCTGGATTCAGAGGGTCTTTCAAGACGCTTGTTAGCCCCCCGTGGTGGAGGGTTTTTCGGCGTTGTTGTTTCGTTGGACAAACTGAGATAGGTAGCCCCGCTGAATCAGGTCTTCAATTTCTTGTTTAAGGGCCTTGCAATTATCAGTTGTATGTCCGTGGTCTTTGTGAAAGGCGCACCATAGGCTTTTGTCTCTTCTCTTGTCGGGTGTCGTCATCCTGGGAGGAGGATGGACTATCACGTCTTTCTCTACTGCCATGAGAATGGCAGATGTGCTTGCATTTAGAGGAGTAAACTTGTCAAAGCGAGGCAGAGGAGGAGGGCGACGCAGTCCTGCACCGTTTTTCTGAAACTTTTTGGGCATTATCTCAGTTGGGCTCTTCCGTTTGTTCTCGTAGAGTGATTCTTTCTTGTCTGGAGGGTTGAGGGCTTCCTCAACTTTAATGTACTTCTCACTCCGTTCTAGGAGCTCTGTGAAATCGCGAGGTGGCCTCTTGGCGAAGGATGCTTTCAGCTCTTTATGCCTGACGTTGTGGCAGAAGGCGGTAGCCGCCACTGATGAGTCTAGAGAGGAAATTGATCTTGCTTTTGCTATGAATCACTTGACAAAGTCTTTTAGCAATTCTCCATCTTTTTGCTTCAGTTCTAGCAGGGAGGCGCTGGTCTTTTCAGTTCTCCAGCTAGTAATGAAGTGTGTGATGAAGAGTTCTTCAAACTGATCGAAGGAAAATATGGACTCAGGTTTCAGATGTGCAAACCATTTCCTAGCTGATCCTTTCAGTGTAGCGGGAAATGTCTGACACATGAGTGCATCAGTGGCATTATAGACCATCATGAGCATTTTAAAGCTCTCGACATGGTCTGTCGGGTCTGATTCCCCGTTATAAGATCGAATTGAGGAGCCTTAAAACTCCTTGGAATAGGTGCATCGAGAATAGTTCGGCTGAACGGAGGTCGACTAGGGCAGTAAGCTCTGTGGGAGTGGCTCCCCTCATTCCTTATTTGTTCGAGACATTTCACTACCTCTTGGATTCGGCGGAGGACTGGATCGTCCTTCTTTTGGGATTCAGTTGAGTCAGTGGATCCTTTGTTCAGGGGAAGGCTCTGAGCTTGACTTCTTTAGAGAGCATAGAGAAGGTCACGCTTGAATTGATCAAGCTCGGCCCTGGTGACCGGTGCATTCCGATCTCTGTTCTGCCCAGGTTGCCTTTGATCATCCTGTGTTGGGTTTCCCCTAGCTGGTTGCCCCCTGTGAGAGGAGGATTGTCTTGATACTTGTCTAGAAGGCTGGGCTCTTTGGCTTGCTTGATGTCCTGAACGGGAGGCCTCAGATCGGGCACGCCTCTCATTTTGCTTTATTCGCAGGTCACCTTCAATTTGGTTGAGATTTTTAGATCCCCGTGGGCCTCGTGTAGCCATTGAATCAGTCGAGGCGTTGTGGATCGAGATGCGGTCATTGTGAGGATGCTGTTCAGGACGGTTCTATCGGGAGCCCCCCGGCGCCTCTCCATTGACAGGAGCCTGATTAGGCTCTAGGGACTGCTGTTGAGGAGGAATTTGATCTTTCATAGAAGGAACCCAAGTTGGCTGACGAACAGAGTTGGTGCGACGGCTGGAGCCTGCCCCTCTCGATTTTGGTGGCATGGAGAAAAGTTCGACTTGTGCAGTGGTTTCCCACAGACGGTGCCAATCTGTTGCTGCTTATTTCGGGTTGGGAGCAAACAGATAGTGAGTTAATAAATGGAGGACACTACTAAAAGTCAAACCTGTGACCTGGCCGTTATAAACTGTTAGGGCTCCTGAAAATGGATCTGGACCGTTGATTAACCTCCTGTGATCTGAATTGGACGGTGGATGATGCGGCCGACGGACCTGCAAAAATATCTGAAACACCGGGGTGTGGCCCGGGCGACAGACCCTCCGACGCTCAAGTTAGAACCAGAAAGAGAGAGAGAGAGAAAGAGAGTGAAAACTGGTGAATTGTTGATTACCTGGTGACTGAAGAGGGGGAGGAGTATTTGTCAGGCCCCGCTTCCCAAAAATACGGAATGCAAGCACGTGACACAGCCCAGTGAATGACTTGCGTCATCCATAGGATGTTATTGATCCAACTCAACGATATAAACAAGAAGTAATGCAACCACACATGCAATGAAAGAATAATCACATAAATAACAACATTGGATATTAAGCATAAAAATAACCAACATCAAAATAACCCAACATCTGGAATATAAGAACTTACCAAATAGCTCGAGAGACTCCTGCTCCAATCCTTGAAGAAATGCTCACCAATGCCTCCTGGCAATTCTCCTTGTTGACCTGTAACTGGATCAACTAGAGTGGAAAAGAAAATATCCTTAGAGCAAGTCGTGGACATGCAAGTAGAGAAACAGAGAAACAATGACAATGGCGGTATAACAATGAATTCAATGAACGATGAAATCAATAGTGTTGAACAGTGACAAAGCGATAACTGTACAATATGCAATAACGATGATTTATCATGATAACGATAAACAATAACAATAAGGGTAACAATAATGATAACACTGTTCAACAAAGATGACAATATGCAATGACAATGTGATGAAAGTCTTAAGTCTATTATTCATTTTTTTTAATCCTAGCTAATGCACGTACTACTGTATCCCATGTGTGCCGTACTACAGGTTCGATGCATACAATCAATTTCGTTTAGACTAAAGTGGTAGATTCTATAGTTCATGTACTCACACGATAACAATAACAATTTCTTGCAAAATAACGATAACAATAGTCGGCACGATAGGTCCTTAAACAATACACGATGAATTGAGATACTGCAGTCAGTAATCCAACAATAAATCGATAGCATTAGCCGACACAATATTTTGGGAACAAAGCCCATAATACCGAGTACAATCACTATATTATCAACTACCCTTGTTAACCCTTCACCCCGTTTGATTAATATTCTTTATTCAATTAACATACAATAATACGATTAATAAGGGACACTAGAAAGATGACAAAACAACCCTAAGATCATGCAATATACTCTATATAATTAAATACACCAAATATAACATTATAGATTCAATTATATATTATTAAACATAGGAACCCAATTCTGGACAGCAGTAGGTTGCTGTACCAAAATCAGAATTTTCGTTGCTACATGATAGAAAATGCGGATCCATAAGAAGTTCCTGAAACTAGACTTCTGCCCGGTTCCAACGCATATTTAAAGTCTACATCCCGACAACAGTAGCTAGGTAAAATTCAGTGTTCTTTACAGATTTTAGTTTTTGTCTGGTTATCGGTGTTGACTAGTTTTAGTTGTAAGGGCAGTAAATAATCATTGTAAAAATTAGTAAAAATAATTTTTATTACCCTAAGCATGTTATCTACCAATCTGGAATTTATCATGACAATATTTGATCATTAGTTCACTTAATTTATCAGCCTAACATAGTATGTACATGAATCTGAAATCACAGCGCAGCAGTAGCAAAAGGGTCATAACTTAGGCAAAACAAGTCGGAATTCAAAAATTCTGGATTTTATTGACATCTAGACACTTAGGGCTACGTTTCATATTCAGGAAGTGACTGATTTTAATGACGTTATCTAGGTTGAAACAGCACGACAAGGTTCGGGTTGGCGTAAATTTTCAGGGTGTCAACATGTTCTTTTTGAATAAAACGATTAAAGTGTTAAGAACGATGAATTGGGATTTAACAATTATATATCACAGCAAACCATTCATATGTGAACATGGTATTAAGATATATATAATGTCCATAACTCTACTAATTACACTCAACTAATTTATCATTATCAATCACATGAACAATCAACCCTAAAATACAATCTACAATAGTTGTGTCTAATGTCATGAGATGAAATGTAACAATAAATTTCTATTCTTATATTCAATAACTAACTACATAGGTGCATGTAAGATCCCTATACATTAAAGGCAAAAAGACGATACGAAGTCAAGACTACCACTTGGATTCGCTCGTGTAAATCCGTGGTATCCCAACGATAAATGACAATAACATTATACGATATTCAACATGGATCTACTTGTGGAATTCAATAAAAATCTCGAATATGATACAATAAATATTCGATAAGAAATGACTTGCCTTTAGGACGACGTTAGATCTGATATATTGAGAATAACGTGATCGGAATCCAGGCGACACAGCGATGAGAAAATGATCACGATGATCACGATCGGGCACGGATCTCGTTGATCAAGATGGTGATCAAGATGAAGATCAAGCGAATCCAACGGCCAAGATCGAACATAAAATATATAAGAATTAGAAGAGTACCAAAAGAGTAAATATACCATGATTGACAATTTAATGAATGAGAACAAAAAGTGGTTCAAATATTTAACTCACCAAGTAGAAGATGAACGAGACGATTAAGACGATCAAGGGCCAAGATCAAGTGTGATCGGTCGATCGGACGGCTGAGATCGAAGATCAAGAACAAGATCAAGATGATGATCTTGATCGTGATGATCAAAAGAGATTCGACGGTCGAGATCAAGATCTTGATGATGAAGGAGACGATGATCACGATCGCGATGATCAACGATCGGACGGCCTAGATCCAATAGCTTGGTGATGATCAAATGGAGGATCGGACGACTGATGATCAAAAGCTACTGATGATGGTGATGATCTGATCAGACAGTCTAGATCAAGATCAAGATGATCAAGAGGAGATCAACGACCGAGATTACCCGATGGTGATCAGCCAAAGAACAGAGGAGGGGCTATTGTCTGACGGTCGCTGCGGAAGGAAACAGCGCAGGTTAGCTGCACTGTTGGCACCGCTCTGGAGGAGGTAGGGCCAGGTAGGGGTAGCGTCGGCTGGGCTGTTGACGATAGGGGAGACGGCATTGTGCCGGCTGCATCATCGAGAGGAGAAGGGAGACGACACTACAGTGGCAACTGCAAGGAAGTATGGGGCGGAGGTGGCTGGTGCAGCGCTGGGGCGAGGGTTTCGCTGGCATCGGGAAAAGAGTAGCATGGTGCTATGGGGAGGGGATACGGCTGTCGTCGGAGGGTACAATAGGGAAGGGAGATAGCATGGGGCTGCTGAGGGCGGCACTGAAGGGCGTCGCCAGGGGGAGAGCAGGACAGCTGTTGGCGTCGCAACAAGGTGGCACCACCAGGGGCGAGGGAGAGATCGGGAGGCGCACGGGGGGTAGGGTGCTCTGGGGTGCGACGCGGTGGCGTGCAGGGGCTAAGTGCAGGAGACGGGAAGGGGGAGAGAGAGGGGGGAAGGTGAAGAGGTTGGCGGCTGCAAGGGTTGAAGATGAACAATTGGTAAATGAGTATATGTATGGAGTATGTTTAGAGTTTAGAGTTAGCTGACGGGTTTGGGTTGGGGTGAGATAACGGGTATGGGTTAGAATAGGATAAATGGGTATGGATAATGGGTTTTAAAGAAAATCCAATAGAGTTTTAGGATTATTAAATCCAATAGAAAATATTTATAAAAATATTAGATAAAATATGATCTATATAAAAAAAGTTATTTGCATTACACTATAGAGTTTATTTAAAATAGATATATATACAATTAGCACATAGAAAAGGATTTTCAATAACCAGCCAAAATTAATAATAATACTAATAACAATAATAACAGTAATAATAATGATAAGAGTAATCTATATAATAAAACACAAAGAAAGCTATCAAGTGGCTCTCCTTCAATCCCCCAAAAAATCAAAGGCCGAGATCTAACTTCACAAAACATATTTTCCCTCCCAAAAGTTTCTCCCAAAAACTCAAATTCAAATCCCCACCCAAAACAACTCCTATATTTATTTAATTATTTCTCTCTCTCTCTCTCTCTCTCTCTCTCTCTCTCTCTTCTATTCAAAAAATTAAGAAAATAAAAATTAAAAAATTAAAAAAAAAAAAAAACTAAAAAATTTAAAATTTAAAAACTTTAAAAATAATTCAAAAAAATCAAAAAAATCATATAATATGTTTTTTGCTGGACCCCCAAAAGTTTCTCATATAATATGTTTGCTCTACTTCAATTAATTTGCTGAACTTCCAAAACTATTTTCTATGAATAAACAAGGTGCACCGTTCCGAAGACGTGCCGTAGGCACGTGTCAACGGGCAAACCTAGTAATAACAAAAATAGGAATTGTATTTCAATATAAAATCATATAAAATAGTTACAATTGAAATTATTGATCGAAAACAGATTTTAATAAAAAGTCAAGAATACATCTTGACAAATGAATTTGAAAATCCGAAAAAAAATAATTTGTGAAAATTTTAAATACAGAAAATACGTTTTTGGAAAAACAGGGGTTACAGTATTTACAGGCCCGAGAGACATTCTAGAAGTCGAATCGTGACCGTCGGATCTTTCATGTCTCCCCCTTGAAGAGATAAGATATCCCTGTGAGGGGATAAGAGATTTGACTCCTAGTCATCGTGTGCTGGGTGTCTCTCTTAGTGAGCCTAGTCTGTCACTTTTTATGGGCTTGAAAGAAGCTCATGTTTTGAAGGGGGCCCAGGCCTGTGATGGCTAATCTTTCTGTAGATTCCTTGAGATCGTGCAGGGATCATACGGCTCTGATCTGCTGCGATTTTTACCATCATCTACCATAATAAAAAATAATACATCAACTATCCCCATTTCCCTATATAATAAATACATATATATATAATCCATTTCACTACAAGCAAAAGTGTAACTACGAAACTACAACACTAGCTCACCTTGTGGCTATCAAAATCTGTAGGAGAGTTAGGGTCGTCCACCCTCAGAGAGGGACTCCCCTAACCCCCAGAAAACAACAGGAGTTAGCCATGTCTGGTGTGAGTATAATTTACTAGTTAAGCTAATAAATTAAACTATACAAAGAAAATAGAATGAACTTACAAATCTCAAGATAAGAAAATTCAACCTAAAATCTGAACATAAAAACATCATAAATGCGACTTTATATCAAAGTAGTCTTCTAAATCTGCACCCATCTACATATCCATAACCACTCTCACTACCTTGAAGTTGTGTCTCGGCAGGTAGCTCCCACCATTTCCAAGGAAATAGCGGGCAGGTGGTCCCTCGGCACAATTTCAAAGCATATCAACTTATATCAACTCATATCACACTTATCTTTAGTTTTAAAATCATTCCCAAATTCCTCACTTAACACACATCACTTTATGCATCATACTAACATCACATATAACTTTACTTTACGTTCATATAATATTATATCACACATATAACTTTCTTTAATCCTCATATTCTTTTCCATACCATGATTTGTTCGAGTTATTCACATTAATTTTACACACATAATTCCTTCATGGTTAATCTCATATACACCACATCATATCAATTCATGTAGATAATTCATTCACTTTATATTCAGAGACATAACACTATATTAATTCTCATATATAATTCTTTTACTTTTCATATTTAATCACATACACAATGTTCATCTTTTCATGAATATCTTCACATCACCATTTCTTTATTTTCATTTCTAATTATATAATGCAGTTACCTCGTTTTTCATACTTATTTAACCACATAGTTCATTTACCATTCATTTTCATTGCATAACATCACACTCATTCAATCTTATAACATCTTCATATACATATATTCATCACATAACTTCACATTTATTCAATCATATATTATCACATTCAGTTTCATCGCATTTTATCACATGTATTTGTTCTACTGTATATCATCACATTCATTGGTTTTATCGCATCTTGTTCACATGCATTCGATCTCTTAATATCGTATTTATCCATATCTTATAACACATATCATAATATCTCGTAATATGTTAACTTTCATTCTCTCTCTCTCTCTCTCTCTCTCTCTCTCTCTCTATATATATATATATATATATATATATATATATATATTACAATTTATCTTCTTTTTACTCTGATTTCATCATACAAATTGTTTTAATGCTAATTTTTAGTTTATCATTTACTTTTCTTTACAATTTATTTTCATCACATCATACAATTTTAGTTGCTTCTCATTTTTATCGATAATGTATTTGACTTCCATTCTCATTTACATCTCATATTTCAATTTACTTCAACTTCATTCTTATCACATAATACTTCACACCTCAAACATAGTTTGGGTAATATAACACCGCACCCCAAGGTCGATAGCCTGGGTAATAACCACCACACCCCAGACAAGCTGGGTAATAATCACCGCACCGCAAGTTGTAACACCCCGTAAAATTGGAATTGACGATTTTGCCCCTCGTGTGTTACGTATGTGTATTTTGTACCGTTACGAGTAATATCCATAACGTATTTCACTATGTATTTTTAGATTTCGATTATTTATGCATTTCTCATCTTCTCAAAATTTATTTTATCCTATTTGAGTCAACTCAAATATAAAATTTCAATATTTGTGTTTTTACGTGCTTTATACGTGTTATCGATGCACGTATCGATTACGTATTTTCCACCGCTACGTGTGATATTTTCTATGTGTATCGATTATTTATTTAATAACGTGTTCGAATTCGTTTTATAAATGAAAATTTATTTTTCTCGTATATTAATTAAAATACTTTTATACGTGCGGTGCACATGTTTTCTATGTACCTATTGATTTCGTTTAATGAAATATATTTTCGTATGTTACATTCCGATTATTTATAAATATTTTTCCGTTGATAAAGGAGATTTCATGTTTGAACATTTATTTTACGTGCGATGCACGTGTTTGCGGTGCACGTATTTAGGCGTATTCTTTTAAAATAAAATTTTATGAAGTATGTGTGTGTGTCTATTTTATTCATGCATGAAATGTATAATTTTTATTAAACTAATTTTTATGCGCATATTATATAGATATAACTTGTGTTCTAATTTTAAAAATAAAAATAATTAATTTTTGTGAAGTGTACACAAAGCACGTGCACGTGCACACGTGCAATGTGCACACTCAAAAAAGAGTGGCCAGCTGTTTTTGACATGGAGGGAAAAGTATGTTTTTGAATTGCATGAGTGGATTTAGTGGTTTAAGTGGGAAAGTAGTTAATGTAACCACTCAATTAAAACCTATACATACCCCAATACCATTTCACTTTCTCCTCATCCTTCCTTCTTTCCTATCTCTGCCGAAACCAAATCCACCAGCACACCCGTTTTTGCTTCTCCACCTACTCACCATACAATATATGTGAATGCAGATATATAACTTACATATATATATATATATATATATATATATATATACACACACACACACACACACACACACACACACACAACTCCCTTTTACCAATCAAATAGAAACCAAACCAAAATCAAATAGAGAAGGGTAGGCTTGGTTTTCAGGTGTGCTCTGAGTTGTTCACTGTTCATGGAGTTGGAGGTTTTTCTTTGTGCACGAGTTTCAAGGAGGCAGATTGGAGCTTCTTTTGGAGTTTTATTGCTAGGGATTAATTGAATACTTCAATGCTTCTTTGGGTGGGTGTTTCTTAAATCTTTGGGTGTGCTCTGAGTTGTTCACTGTTCATGGAGTTGGAGGTTTTTATTTGTGCACGAGTTTCAAGGAGGCGGATTGGAGCTTCTCTTGGAGTTTTATTGCTAGGGATTAATTGAATACTTCAATGCTTCTTTGGGTGGGTGTTTCTTAAATCTTTTCTAATTTTAGGAGTAGGTTGCATGGTAGATGATATATAATTTAATTGTAAAATCTTGATTGGTATGGTAAATGTGGATTGCATAATCTTACTTTAATTTTGTCATGATATTGTGATTCAAATAAATGGCTAAAAAATGGGCAATTTCTCTACTTCTAATTTAGATATCATGTTAGTAGATTAATTTCATGAATATGCGAAAGTAAATAATTAAATTTGCCATGTAATTGCTTAAAGAGACTAGTAAGAAAAAGAGAAAATCTTAATTGAGATTAGTAATTAAAAATTATCACGGTAATTTATCTATTTTAATGAACCATGCTAGTGTGATGATTTTGCTTAAATGAATGGCCTAGTTGTAGATTGAGATGAATGAATATTGATATGTGTTAGTTGTTAAATGGCCAATTGTTATTATGCAATGTTGATGTGATAAAAGAAAAGAGAATAAATGTTAGAACTCTTTGTTAGAAAATGAGTGTTTTAGACACCATTTTCGAACCAATTTTTGAGCAATTTTTTGAGTAAGATCCTCAATGAATTATTGAGAGATCTTGATTGATTTGTGTTCTCCTTCGTGAGTAGATCAAAATCATATATTGGTTTGCTAAAATCGGTTAAGGGATGAATGAGAAATTGTCTCTCAAAGTGAGACGTTTTCATTCTTGAAAAAGGGTTAAGGGAACATAGTCCCACATCGGAAATAACAAAGGAAATAGAAGAGGATATATAGTAATCTCCTTCTAAGCATTGTAAGATGGCTAGAAGAGAGGCTCTCTCTCGCGCGCGCAGGGGGGTGCAAATCACGGACCGGATTACATGCGACTTGTGTGCGCCCGCACGACCTGCGGACACGAATGCCGGACCAATTTGACCCCACCCCGTGCAGAGCCACTTTTTGCTACAGTTTTTCTTTTGTAACGGCTGAAATGAATGCAGAAACGGTTCTGTCTGCTGTTTCAGTGCTGTATTTAATATTTTGTCTGCCGTTACACTGAAGGCATTCAATTCACTGTCTGCCGTTACACTGAAGGCAGTAAATGATGTCTGCCGTTACAGTGAAGGCATTAACAGCCTTGTCTGCCGTTACTGATTTAACCCAGGCTCTATAAATAGAGGCCTCCCCTTTACTTTCTTCCCTGCACAAAACCAGGTCTTCTTCTCTCCTTCTCTGAGTCTTCCTCTGTACTGTTCATCGTTCTACTTTTGTTGGTAAGTCGGTGATAGCTTCGAGCGCTTGTATTCAGTTCGGGAGTGGTACGTGGTGCCTACGGGATCGCTCCAAGTCGTTGCATCCTGGGAGACAGACGCCTCCGTTCATTCCAGCAATCGGAAAGAGGCGAAATCTGTTTTAAGGACACTGTGTGATACACAGGCCTCGGCTTCTCAAGTTGTACTTTTCATTTGTTCTTGTAAGTTGTATTATTAATTTTTCCTTTTTTTTTTCTTTCGGTTTTCCTCTCTCCTGTTCTCTTCTGTGTTTTTGTGCCTCTTTATCTTTTCTTTCAAAAAGGAATTTTGTAAACAATATTTGTAACACTCTTGTAGAATGGAAAGAAAACAAGAACATACATTTAGTGGATTTATATTGGTATTTTTTGAAAGGAACTATATTTTATTTCAAAGTCGAAAATGTACTCTTTAATGCAATTGGAAAGAAACTTATTACAATGTAAAAAAATAAGAATTTTATAAAGTTTATTATTAGCTGCTATACTTTATTTTTAAAGAAATTATTCTAGAAGAAGTTTTGATTTGAGAGATACAAACTAATTGAGAAACGGTTTTTGCAGAGCCACTTTTTGCTACAGTTTTCCTTTTGTAACGGCTGAAATGAATGCAGAAACGGTTCTGTCTGCCGTTTCAGTGCTGTATTTAATATTTTGTCTGCCGTTACACTGAAGACATTCAATTCACTGTCTGCCGTTACACTGAAGGCAGTAAATGATGTCTGCCGTTACAGTGAAGGCATTAACAGCCTTGTCTGTCGTTACTGATTTAACCCAGGCTCTATAAATAGAGGCCTCCCCTTTACTTTCTTCCCTGCACAAAACCAGGTCTTCTTCTCTCCTTCTCTGAGCCTTCCTCTGTACTGTTCGTCGTTCTACTTTTGTTGGTAAGTCGGTGATAGCTTCGAGCGCTTGTATTCAGTTCGGGAGTGGTACGTGGTGCCTACGGGATTGCTCCAAGTCGTTGCATCCTGGGAGACAGACGCCTCCGTTCATTCCAGCAACCGGAAAGAGGCGAAATCTGTTTTAAGGACACTGTGTGATACACAGGCCTCGGCTTCTCAAGTTGTACTTTTCATTTGTTCTTGTAAGTTGTATTATTAATTTTTCCTTTTTTTTCTTTCGGTTTTCCTCTCTCCTATTCTCTTCTGTGTTTTTGTTCCTCTTTATCTTTTCTTTCAAAAAGGAATTTTGTAAACAATATTTGTAACACTCTTGTAGAATGGAAAGAAAACAAGAACATACATTTAGTGGATTTATATTGGTATTTTTTGAAAGGAACTATATTTTATTTCAAAGTCGAAAATGTACTCTTTAATGCAATTGGAAAGAAACTTATTACAATGTAAAAAAATAAGAATTTTATAAAGTTTATTATTAGCTGCTATACTTTATTTTTAAAGAAATTATTCTGGAAGAAGTTTTGATTTGAGAGATACAAACTAATTGAGAAATCGTAAATTTTGTAAAGGGAAATTCACAATTAGATAGCACGTATAAAGTTATTTTAATCCCTCTTCATAACAGAGAATTGGTTTGGGAATATTGGCTTTCGGTGTGAGTATAGGGCGCTATGAATAGTACAGGGGGTCTCGGGTTTGAGTCTTGAAGATGCTCTGTTTTTATCAAAAAATGATTTTTCTCAAAACACAGTACAATCAACATATAAAGTAAATAAGCAATATCATATCAGTTAGTCACTCTGGACTTATTGGTCTTCGGGTGTGCTTTGGGTCTGTTACTGTAGCTGGGCGGGGGTTTGGCTCTAGGTTCGATTCCGACCTCTGCCTTTATTTGGGTTTTTGATAATTTTTTTATAAAATCGATTTGTGGGTTTATTTTGAGTTTTAAGAGTAATAAAAAATTGGAAAAAATTCTATTATTCCTCTAAAATTATTTAAACTTTATAAAAAATATTTTCACAATATTTTGATATATTTTGTGAGAATTGGAAGTGGATTTCATACTAAAACTATGGGATGAAGAACTTGATAATTTTTCTTAAAGTGTAGCTATTGTATAATTAAAGAAAAAGATGAAAATTTGGAATGCAATTAGGTTTCTTCTCGATGAGATTTTATGGTTATTAATATTTGATTAAGAGAATATTTGAATTGCACACAATGCTATAAGTGATTAAATTGATAAAAGAAGTTGAATTGAATTAATCCATGTTATGAGATTATAAAGAAAAGTTTCTCTTTGAGAAAGAGATTTGTGAATAAAGAAATTGAAATATTGTTGATCTTTAGAAAGAGATAGTTGTTGGAATCAAGAGGCTAGACGAGACCCTTAGAAACCGGCATTTATGTGAATTTGAGAGCTAACCAATGTGGGTTGAGCATCTCTTGAGAAGTGGTCTGTGTGGGTTAACTTGCTCTTTTGTTTGGTTTAAGTCCAGTAGGGTAAGCTAGCTCTATGTTGTGATTATTTTCTTTTAAAACAAATTAAAAACTTAAGGAGCACACTATAGTGAAGATGTGATGAAAGTAAGAGCAAAACACAAGTATGAGGGCCCCAGATCTTCAGTGTGAGAGTGTTTACAGGCTGTCTGCATGATGCATCATGTCATGATGTGGATACATCTTCGGAATTATCGGGACCGTGGCGACGCTTGTGGGGTGCTTGGTGACTACGTAGTGCCATCGTTCTATGACGGATGGGATTGTCCATAGGTTGTCTGCATGATGCGTCATGTCATAATGTAGGATTCTCCTTCAGGTTGTCTGAACATGGGCTCGTAACTCATAAAACATTTAAGATACTTACCGTAGTTACTGTAGTAGTTAAACTCATAACGAGGGGTTCAACCCTACAAGATGAAGAATGGTTAAAGGCTTGCGCTCGAATTTATGTAGAATAGGATGCATAAGTTCGAACAAGTGTGCATTAGTGTCATTTAATATAAATAACTGCATTAAGATTAAGTGCACAAGCACACACGACATCAACAGGATAGTCCCTCTTTAGCTTTGTTTGTGATCAAGTTTGTGGTTTGTTAAAGTATTAAAGAATCGTTATCTTTTCGACATAGCGAGGATGGCCGTGTATAATATTGCGTCGGTTGTAAGCAACGGACGTGCCCACAGTTTTATATTCAGGACTTGGAATTTACAAGAATATATAAAGATGAATTTGATGCTGATGATTACTTAAATACTAAAGTTGTTACAATTGTATATTTATCATTGTTGTATTTTATTTACTTTTCGCTGCGTGTTGATTGTAAAAGAGTACGTTGTAATAAAAGTTCAAAATTCATTGTAAAATTGTACGAAGTGAAGTGTAAAGATCCTGTGGAACTTCGAATTCAGACTTATTTGGAATTCGGGGTGTTACAAAGTAGAACTTGAGTAAATCACATCCCAGCCGATAGCTCGGTTATTACTTTACTTTATTTTTATTTTCATCTTACAATTTACTTTACTTTTCATTTACTATTTTCCAATACAACTATTATATCAACAACCCGCCAATTCACCCTGGGAGTTGTGCTAAGGCAGGTAGTTCCCACCATTTTCATGGAAATAGCAGGCGTGTAGTTCCTCGGCACAATTCCAAGGTACAACAAACTCATATCACATCATATTTTACATTAATAACCATTCTCATAATACATCTTCTTCACTTTTATTCATATAATGCATAATACATTTTCTTTACTTCTCATATTCATTCCCATAATATAATTTCTTCATTTTATTCATATTAATACACACACATATCTCCTTTACTTTTTCATTCTCATTTCGTATTATACACTTTCTAAACTTTCTCATATGTATTTCATATCATTCACTTTATTTACTTTCTCAATCTCATCTTATAATATAACTTATTTTACTCTTTATTCTCAACTCATAATACACTTGCTTTAATTTTCCATTTTCATTTTACATCATATGCTTTCTTTACTACCTCATTCTCATTTCATTTCACATGCTTTCTTTACTATCTCATTCTAATTTCATTTCACATGCTTTCTTTACTTCACATGCTTTCTTTACTATCTCATTCTCATTTCAGTTCACATGCTTTCTTTACTATCTCATTCTCATTTTATTTCACATGCTTTCATTTTATTGATTTATCGACCAGTGAGCCACAGTATCCCACTATACTGAAAGCCGACAGCTCAGTAAACCGTGGACCTCTGCCCCCCATGGGGTCTTACGCGTCCGTGGCTACGTCTTCATCCCAGTCGAAGCCAGCGAGGGAAACACGCACCCCAAGGCCGATAGCCTGGGTAATCATCATGCACCCGAGACAAGTTGGGTAATAACCGGGCCTCAAGCCGATAGCTTGGGCGAAAAAAACACGCACCCCAAAAATAGTTTGGGTAATAACCACGCACCCCAAGCCGGTCCTTGGGTATTAGGAGGTCTAGCCCAAGCCCCCAGGATTTCTATAGGTACTGGTCAACAAAATTTATTTGTTATTATCATTTTCATTTCATCTTTTCATCTCATATTGTCACCACATAGCATCTCATCTTTTATTTCAATAAATTATCACATCTTTGACATTTACCGTGAGAATTATTATCTCATTTTATTAACACGTATCATCTCATATTTTATCTAAACTTATTAACACATATTATGTTTTCACCATATTATTTATCTTTTCATTGTATCACATATATGCATACACCACGTTATTTAACATATAAAATCATCACATCATATTATTGCATATCATGAATGCACCATATTATTTAGTTTGTCACAACATCACACATTATGAGTATACCATGCTATTTATTACCTCATTATATCACATATTTATATACACCCGGTTATTTAATTTATCAGATTATTACACCATATTATTTCATATCAGGAATGCAATAAATGATTTATTTTGTCACATTATAATATATTATGAATATGCCAAGTTAAGTAGATGATTATATCATATTATCGCCCATTAGTTTTACTTTGAATCATCACTATATCATACATATACCAACTCATTAATTTCATCATTTATCCTATCACTTCTCATTATCACCCATATCTCATAAATATGCACCATATTAGTGAACACAGCATAACCCCATATATATATATACATCTTTATATTTTCTCCTTTACATTGCCGTATATGCACACATCATTAAATTACCATAAAAACACATATATATATATACATATATATATATATATATATATATATATATATATATATATATATATATATATATATATATATATAAGTACTTCGATTCATTTTCCATATTCACAATATATCAGTATTATCATAACTTTCCAATTCTCAATATTACAACCCCATATCATACATATACATGCCATTAATTTCTTACACCCCATAATTTACTCCGTACAATATTTATAAATTTCTACGATACATTTTACGCATCTATACTCGATATACTTTACACATTACACATAGCAACCATGGTTTAAAATTTATCATACCACATCATATATATAAAATAAAATAAATCATACTTGATATCTCGAGAAGACTTGAAGCACCACTTCTCCATGACGCTTCCGAAGTCGCTAACATTTCCTATTATTAAATTTCAAAGCCAATTATAGCTCAAGACATTTAAACCAGTCACAGGTAATAATAGTACTAATCCTAATGTCACTTAGGCATTTTCTTGAACGTTTGGCATGCATGCGTGCGATGCACGTAATATACGAATTCCTACGAAATTTTATCTCCATAAAATTACTAAAAATCACCCCATACTATTCTAATGGTTCCACTATAATATCTACTATTATTAAGGAGATAATTCTCAAATATTTATTTCCCTTTTATAATCCCAAAACCCTAATTTATAAGCAACTTGCAAAATCTCCAATAATTTGCTAATTTCTTGCCTCTATAATACCCAACACCTCCTATTATCCATACTACAATATTTCTATTCAATTGAAATTAAAATCACTTAATTCTAAACAAATAAAATAAAATAGGATATACCTTCAAGAAGCTCTCCCCAAAAACCAACGTTGCCACGTTGGAGAGCACCTCGAACTCTCTTAAAATCACTGAATAATTGAAGCTTGAAGTGGAGAAGGAGGGTTGAGTGAACACCTAGGGTTCGGGGGTAATGGGTTTCTACCGAATGAAAGGGGACGATGTTGCGATCTGGACGAAATGAAGGGGAAGGGGAAGGGGAAAAAGAAATGAAATGAAAAATTAATTCTAAGCCCCCCTATCATCAAAATATTAAAAATAAACCATAAACTCTACATTTTAATAATACTAATAATATAAGATACTTTAAATTATCTCATAATAATCCTCCAAAATTATAAAATAAAAATAAACAGTATTTCTTCACATAAAACTCGACACATAACTCCAATATATCAATAATACCGATCAAACATAAATGTCAAAACCAATATCAATATTTAAAAATAAAATAAAATATACCTAAAATAATTCTCACTCTACAATTTTCTTCATTCCCGAAGTATTCAACTTTTTCACAGTTTACTCAACCATAAACGCCAAATCCAAACTCTCATTAACTACTTTTAATTAGCAAAATAAACCAATCAATTTTAAAATTTCCTCGAAACTCTTTTCTTCAAAAAATTAATCGTTTCCAAACAAGTAATCTGTAACTCAATCAAAACAATTTTTCTTTAATTTATATCGTTTAAATTTTATTGTCAAAACTCTATTAAAAATTGACACATAAAAATTCTCGATCTTCCAATTCAATGCTTTACCTTTAAATTTCGAAAGGACTAAATTTAAGTATTTTCAATTACATTTATTTTATACTTGAACTCCAACTACAAATAACATAATCATGCTTTTTAAAATAAAAAATCACAAACATATATATATATATATATATATATATATATATATATATATATATATATATATTCATCTTAAACAATGCAAAATTACCCAAAGAAGTTCCAATATTTATTCTTTCAATTTTATGAAGTCTCACCTCAGAATAAAACTCCAAAACCCCAAAAAAAAAATCAAAATTTTCAGAAATATTTATTCGTTTCTTCTGCTTTCTCACTCTTTAAGTGTAGTTCCGAGGACGGAACTATTCTAAGGAGGGAGTGTTGTAACATCCAATATATATATATTTATATTAATAATAATAATAATACACTTTGCATTATTTATATACATATATATATATATATATATATATATATATATATATATATATATATATATATATATATATATATATATATTTATATACATACATACATATATATATATATATATATATATATATATATATATATATATATATATATATATATATATATATATATATATATATATATATATATATATATATATATATATATATATATATATATATTTATATTAATAATAATAATAATACACTTTGCATTATTTATATATATATATATATATATATATATATATATATATATATATATATATATATATATATATATATATATATATATAATAATAATAATAATAATAATAATAATAATAATAATAATAATAATAATAATAATAATAATAATAATATAAAATTTTCACATTTTGCACGTGTAATGCACGGGAGAAATATTTTTTTTTTATACTTGTTCCTCTCATTTTTCATTAATACACTTTGCATTATTAATATTAATTTTTATTTTGAAGCTCATGGGCCTAAGAAAATATTTTTTAAAAGAAACCCATTTTTATAAATGAGTCTAGTTGTAAAACCTTAAAAATAAAAAATAAAAAATAAAGAGAAAGAGAAGGTGGTGTGCACAAGCACGTACACGTGCACACGTGCATTGTGTACACAAGAGAAGATGGCGTTGAACGTTGGAATGTCTTGACTTGGTCTTGGAGTATGGAGGTAGTGGAGAGAGATAGTGGGGGAAGTGGTTTTATAACTACTTAATATTTTTTAAATAAACTCCTGAAAGCCTAGTTCATTTTTATCCAAATCCTTATCTAAAAAATTAAGTAAACAGTGAGAGAGAGAGAGAGAGAGACAGAGGCTTTCAGGATTAAATTACTGTGCTTTTGGTGGGATTTCGTAGGCTTGACTTTTGTGGCTTTCTTGGAGTTTTGAAGGGGATTATTGCAAGTATACTCTACTATAAGGTGGATATTTCAAACTACTTCTAATTTGTATGATTAATGGATGCTTAGGTAATTCATAGTGCAATTGTAGATGAATTTTTGTTTAGTTTATGCTCAAATTCTTGATATGATGCATGCGGTAGAGAATTCTACAATTTTAAATAACTATTGAATGAAATGCATGATTAATTTTAAATTCGTAATGTATGTGGGATTAGAAATTCAATTTTTGCATATTGTTAAATAAATGCCATGGACACTTTAAAATTTCTTTGTATAAGTAGAGTTTGTGAAGGAAATTGATTGTGATTGAAATCTTGGTGGGAAATTCCCTATCTTGTTAATTGATATTGAAAGAAATCTATAAATGTGATGGATAATAATTTTAATTTGATGTTTGAGACATTCTTAATTTGTTACAAATTTTAAATTGTGTAGAATTGTTTGACACACAAATATTCAGTAATTTTCGTTGATTAGACTTTCTGAATTGTGTGGAATAAAAAGATTGAATTGATGTGAAGAATCGGAGAAGTTTGAATGTTTGTATTTAAAATAATGAATTAGATAGAAACTAAGTATTTAAAGATTATAACCCCTTATATGTTGTGGATCTGAGCTTGGCTCAGTGGGTAGGCGTGCATTTGCCTCGCCATTGGCACTGGTTCGAGCTCCTGTGTGTTCGCTGTGTGGAAAGAAAAACTTTTTTTAAAATTCAGTAAGGAGGAGTTACAAGTAGATAAAGATTTGAACTCTATAGGGATTGTGACCTGAGCCTAGCCTCATTGGGTAGGCGCTCTGGCGCTGTGGTGGGGGTACAGGTTCGAGCCAGGAGGCTGGTACTTTTGAAAATTTTGATTTATTTTGGGGTTTTGGAGTTTTATTTTGAGGTGAGACTTCATAAAATTGAATGAATAAATATTAGAACTTCTTTCGGTAATTTTGCACTATATATATATATATATATATATATATATATATATATATATATATATATGGGATATGCTCAGTTGAAAATGGGTTTGTTTTCACGGGTTTGGAAAACAGCGATCTGAGCCATCGGATCGATCATGATCGTGATCAGCGGCTCAGATCGAGCTCCCCATAACCCGTTTCAAAAGTTCGGCAGAGGGTTATTTTGGGAATTTCGTCCCAAATAACGCTTCGCTGAACAGATTCTAAAAAAAATAATATAACCTAGGCCGTTGTTGGGAACAACGGCCTAGGTTATAAAAAATTGAATCATAGGCCGTCGTTTGGAACAACGGCCTTGTTTTCAATATTTATAACCTAGGCCGTTGTTCCCAACAACGGCCTAGGTTATAAAATTTCTATTTTTTAGAAATTTTATAACCTAGGCCGTTGTTGGGAACAACGGCCTAGGTTATAAATATTGAAAACAAGGCCGTTGTTCCAAACGACGGCCTATGATTCAATTTTTTATAACCTAGGCCGTTGTTCCCAACAACGGCCTAGGTTATATTATTTTTTTTAGAATCTGTTCAGCGAAGAGTTATTTGGGACGAAATTCCCAAAATAACCCTCCGCTCAACAATATTGAACGGGTGTTGGGCGGGCTCGATCTGAGCCATCAATCATGATCAAGATCGATCCGATGGCTCAGATCGCTGTTTTCCAACCCGTGAAAACAAACTCGTTTTCAACTGAGCATATCCCTATATATATATATATATATATATATATATATGTTTGTGACTATTTAAAAAGCATGATTATGTTATTTGTAGTTTGAGTTCAAGTATAAAATAAATGTAATTGAAAATACAGAAATTTAGTCTTTTTGAAATTTAAAGGCAAAGCATTGAATTGGAAGATCGAGAATTCTTATGTGTTGATTTTTAAAAGAGTTTTGACAAGAAAAATTAAATGATATAAATTAAAGAAAATTTTTTTGGATTGAGTTACGGATTACTTGTTTGGAAACGATTACATTTTTGAAGAAAAGAGTTTTAAGGAAATTTTAAAAGTGATTAGTTTATTTTGCTAATTAAAATTGGTTAATGAGAGTTTGGATTTGGAGTTTATGTTTGAGTAAACTGTGAAAAAGTTGAATACTTCGAGAATGAAGAAAATTGTAGATTTTAAAAGCTGAATATTTTATTGAGGTTGGGTATAACCTATTATGATCTCGAATGAGATAGTTGTTGGAATGTAGAGACTAGGCGAGACCCTAGTGACCGGCAGTTGTTATTAATGGGATTTTGAAGAGTAACCGGTTGGGTTAACTCTCTTTTGAGAAGTATCCAGTGTGGGCTGACTTTCTCTTGTGTTGGTTTAAGTCCGGTAGGTTAAGTTAGCTCTAGGTTGTGATGATTTAAACTAAACTTAAGGACAATCACTACTTGGAGACATGATGAAATGTGAGCAAACATGAGTTATGGACTCCAGAATGATCTTTGGAGAGAGACAGTCCCCAGTATTTCGGGACGATGGAGGTAAGGGCCACAAAATGATCCACGGAGCGGGAATGATCTCCAGTATTCCGGGACGAGAGTGACGCTTATGGGATATTTGTGCAATGTGGGCTCCAGGATGACCTGCGGAGTGAGACAATTCCCAGTATTCCAGGAAGATGGATGTAAGGGCCACAGGATGATCCACGAAGTGGGATTGGTCTCCAGTATTGCAAGGACGAGAGCCAATATTTGCAAAGTGTATAAATCTTGTAGTAGTCATAGTAGTAGGTTGCATGGCGAGGGATTCAACCCTATAATGTGGAGTACATAGGTACTTGCCCTCAGACCTATGTAGAATGGGATGCATAGAATCCGAACAAGTATGCATTAGTGTCATCATAGCGTAAATACCTGCATTAGGCATTAAGTCATTGCATACACTCACATGTTTGGGATAGTCACTTTTCACACTTTGTTTTACATTCAAGTTTGTGGTTGTTAAAGTATGTTGAATCGTTATATTACGGCATAGTGAGGATCGCTATTTTATAATATTGCTTCGGTTGTAAGCAACTGACGTGCCCATAGTTTTTCAGGGATTTGCAAAAAATAATACAAAGATGATTTGGTGCTAAAGATTTCTTGCAGATTTTGTTGTTGACGCTCAAGTTGTATTTATCATGTGTAATTACTTATTTTTCCGCTGCGTTAATGTAAAATAATAGTGTTGTATGAAAGAGCTTTTAAATTCATTGTAAAATTGTACGAATTTGAAGTTAAAGATCATGTTGTGCTACGAATTACCGTATTTTGGAATTCGGAGCATTACAGAGTGGTATCAGAGCCGAATTTCGGCACCGGGTGTGGAATAAGAGCCGTGAGTTATGGACTCCAGGATGGTCCAATGAGTAAGATAATCACCAATATTCTGGGACGATGGTAATTGGCCACAGGATGATCTGTGGAGTGGGATTGGTCTCCAGTATTCTAAGGAAGAGAGCGACGCTCACGAGATTGCTCCATATCGGCTAAAAAGAAGATCCTGCGCTACGTTGCATGCCCGGCTTCAGCGAGACACTGAATTCTTAAGGGGTGTGTGTGTGACACCCCGTGTCAAGAATATATATATATATATATATATATATATATATATATATATATATATATATATATATATAGTCAGTCTATTATGAGATGGTGAGATGGGCTCCTTATCGTGAGCGGGAGTTCTCAGCCGTCCGATCGCGTTTGATCGCGATAGAACTGCTCAGATTTGATCCCGCTTATATTCAGAAAGTTGAGGGGTAAAAGGGGTAAAATCGAAAACCCCCATCTCTATATCTCTTTGTTTCTCACAATCTGAAAAGCCTCCTCTCGAAACCCCTTAGTGCGGGAGCTGAAATCGTTATCGAGACAGGGGTTTTTAGCCATTCGTTCGTGATTGATCGTGATCGAACGACTCATATTTGATCCCACTTATCTTCAGAATGTTTAGGGGTAAAAGGGGTAAAATCAAAAACCTCTATATCTCTTTCTTTCTCACGATCAATCGACCTCCTCTCATAATAGACTTACTCATGTATATATATAGAGTAAAAAAAACCAGTAGGCTCAGAACACACTGTTCTCACTAGGGCTGCATTGGGGTGCCGTGACAACTAGAATATGACGGATGAATAATCAAGCATAAGTACAACAAGCTGAAAAAATTATTTAGATCATAAAGTGTTTCGCATCACTGCCTACACCAAAAATTATAGTGATACTATCAATCATTGTGTGTCATCGCTGCCCAAAAATCAGATGAATTGGGCTAGACTCAAATTACTTAAATGTAAGGTAAGTGTTGAGGGCATTGGGGATTCCACAACATTCATTCATTTCTTCCCCATCTTCTCTCCCGCTCATTCCCCAAACTATATTCAACTTTGCATAATTATCATGGCACACAACCAAATATTCTTCAAAACAATAATTTCAATCCCTAAAAATAAATAACCAACTTATATCAAAATGAATCTCATCATTGCTTACACACACAACCGAAAGAAAATGCAAAAAATTTAATAGAAATCATAAAAACATGTATGAGAATCAAACACTTCCCTCCGAAATCTGAGCCTGTGATGGCAGTCAAGGACAGAGGGCGTCAAGCATCAGCCAAACCCACCGCGCTAAGGGATTTCGATATCCACAAAATGCCCCCAATTTGAAGACAGATCTCACGCGAGTTGGGTCGTCGAAGAGAGAGAACCCTACCGAGAGTAGAAAACGAAACCCTAATCGTGATTTGGGTTTTTCATCGCAGAGAGAGAACCCACTGAGAGAAGAAATTGAAACCCTAATCACGATCAATCGAAACCCTAATATCGATTTCGGTTTCTCCAGCCGAAGAGAGGCTGAGTTGAGTTTGTGTCGAGGAGAGAGTGGTTTCGACGAAGAGTCGGAGACAGAGCAGGAGGGAGAGGCGTCGAAGTAGGGTTTTACTCGATAAAGAAAGAGAGCAGGAGGGAGAGGAGGTTCTTTAGATCGTGAGAAAGAAAGAGAGATAGAGATGGGGGTTTTCGATTTTACCCCTTTTACCCCTTAACTTTCTGAAGATAAGCGAGATCAAATCTGAGCCGTTCGACGGACGGCTGAGAACTCCCGCTCACGATAAGGAGCCCATCTCACTATCTCATAATAGACTGACTCTCTCTCTCTATATATATATAATTGGAGTTTGCCCTATAGGAGTTCCTATACGGGGTATTGTGTGGGAATTTTCCCCCCGGTGGGGCCCAGGAAAGAGACAACAGCAAAAATGCTGCAGCTGCTTGCATTTTCCACGTCGCTGATGTGGAGGATGGGGTCATAGGTGGGGCCCACCTAGGAGAGAAGGGATTTCTGTTGTGTGCCTGCCACTTGTGTGGCAGGTGGTGGGGACCACCCACTTGCCTGTGCATTTCTCACGACAGAGAGAGCACGGGGATTGTGAGATGTGGGAATTAATGATCCTATATTGGGGCATTTGAGGATTAATTGTGCACATATATATAATTGCCTGGGATTAGAGGTCACCAATCAGTTACAACACCTTTTATGAGGCAAGCCTGTGGTGGGTAGTTGTTAAAAAAATTGCTGAACTAGGGCGGGGCATTACACCACTTCAAAGATATAAAAACGGGTATTTTCGGTATTTTTAAAAATTCGAGGTGTTACAGGATTGTGGCCTCAAATACACATAGTCACAGGAGTACTTGAAGTTGGAGAAGAAGAGTAGAAGACTAAGATAACAAGAGAAGACAACATCAGTTAGAAGAAGTGCAGCTGGAGGGTTGCGATCAACTGACCAGGAGTTCAGTCGACCGATCCAGGCTGCTGAGCATTCTTTGTGTGTACATGGTTCAACAGAGAGTGGGACATTCGACCGTGCAGTGGACCGTTCATGCTTCGGGTGTTGGCGAGACCAGGTGCAGTCGACCGCAACTTGGTGTGGTCGACCAACAGCGGCTGTATGTTATTTGGGTTTTTAGGTTTAAGGTCCAATAAGCTATATTTTTTATACTTGGGGCTATATATAGCAGTAGATGTGAACTCTAGGGTTAATCCATCTGAGAAATCTAATAAAATTGGAGATCAAAACGTGAACCGTTATTATTGTTCAACCTCAAGATGGGTAAGTGCCGAGTGTTTCAAAGGTGAGAGAGAGAGATTGATAGTTGTAATCTCTTTGTAATCTTTGTATTTCTCGAGGAATAAGAAGTATTGATTATCTTTGCATATTTTTGTATTCTTGTGAGATCTTGCGATTAATATGATGACTTATTTTTTGTTCATCTAGTTCTTGGAAAGTTTTTGTTGCTTGTGGTGTGTGAGTTCCGCTATCAGCATTACGAGTTGTATCAAATTCTACAACAAGTGGTATCAGAGCACTAAGTTCGGAATGGCCGATAGCAAGTCGAAGATCACGAGATTTTACGGGAGTGACTTCGCAATGTAGAAGATTCAGATTATAGCGTATCTTTGTTAGAATGATCTAGATGATTCGTTGTTTGATGAGAAACCAGAAGGTGCATACAAGGATGCAACGGTCTTGGCAGATTTGGAATCGTTTGGATCAGAATGCACTAGGGAAGATTCAGTTGGGACTGAGTAGGAAGTGTTATTTCGTATCTCGAAGGTAAAGACTACAAAGGATGCTATGAAGATTCTCACGGATATGTATGAGAAACTGTCGGCATCTAATTATATTCTTCATCTGAAGAAATTGGTTAATATGAAGTTGAGGGAATGGGTTCAGTAGCAGAACATGTAAACAATTAATGTATAGTTTACAAGAAGATGGAAGCTGTAGGATTGGAGTTTTCATAGAGGGTATAGTCATCGTTACTTCTATCTACTTTGCCCGATAGTTATGGTAAGGTGGAACAGACTATTACAAGCACTATGACAGATTCGACGACTCTACAGGATGTGGTGAGTAGCATTCCGAATGAGGACATGAGAATGGTGAGAAATAGAGGATTTTCATCATCATCTTCTAAGAATTTCGTTATGTCAGTTCAGAGAGACGTGGGAGATCTAAGAACAGTTGAAGAAAAAAGAATCAGGGTAGTTCATCTAAGAGTGGGTCTGATGACATCGATGGGGGACATGGACCTGAGTGTTGGTATTATTACAAGAGGGATCACATGATGCGTAGTTGTAATGCCTATATGAATAAGAAGTAGGAACAACCAAAGAAAGACAAACCAAAGGAAGCCAATATGATGTCTATTGAAGAGTAATGCTTATTAGCTAGGGAGGAGTTGGGCACGTGAGATTGATGTATTGATTCAAAAGCTTCTTTTCATTGCACTCCGAGGAGAGAGGTATTTGATGACTAGAAGGATGATTCTTTTGCAGATGTGATCGTGGGAAACGGTCAAAGGTGTCATGTATGAGGGGTTGGTACTTTTCGCATGAAAGCCAATGATGATCAGAGTATTATCTTGCGGGAGACAAGTCATGTTCCAGACTTGAAGGAAAATCTTATCTTGATTGGAAGGCTAGAAAAAATGAGTTGTCTACTCCAGCTGGTAGTGGGGAGTGTATAGCTGTAGGTTCCAGAGTGATTGCAAAGGGAAAGCGTAAGGTAACACTGTATTTACTTAGAGACGTGAGAGATATTTCTCCTATAGTTGATAGTGTGGAGGGTGCAACCGAATTCTTTCAGTCGTGAGAATTCAGAGGAGGTTACTAATTTAGTGGGAGCTGCTGGCCATGAGAGTGATCCTAGAGAGCAAGACGTTGCTGCGGTGAAGGTACTTTGCGATATGGCTGTGAAAGCTTCAAGTCACTCTTGTGAGTTAGAGAGCACTGTTATAGATATGTGGAATGGTGTCGATGAGGGTAACCGAAATGAGGCTGTGGAGGTTGAGCAGTCTGCGGATTTTATGGAGGTGGCATCCACAAAGACTTATAGAGCAGAAGGTACATTGAAAGGCTTTGAACCATGTTCGGTGTTAATGGAGATTCTGTAAGTTGGGGAGTCGTGTGACACAAACTCGGACACGGGAGGTTGTTTCTTCGTTATTCATATTTTATGCGATTGGTGAGTTACATCCTTCATAAGGTGATGCGGGGTGTTTAGTGCACTCCACATAGTGAAGTGGCGGAGGTGCTCTTTATGAGAGTGAGGAGTTCTTGGATCTTTCAAAAGAGTGGGAGACTGACAGAGATAATGCAAGGTAAAGATTACAATAACTTTGAAGCGATGTATATTTGGTCCATGTGAGAGATTGTCAGGATTGTGGCCTCAAATAAACATAGGCACAGAAGTACTTGAAGTTGGAGAAGAAGAGGAAAAGATTAAGGCAACAAGAGAAGGCAAAAACAACTAGAAAAAATACAGCTGGAGGGTTGCGATCGACAGATCAGGAGTGCGGTCAACCAACCAGGGCTGCTGAGCAGTCTTCGAGTGTACATGGTTCAAAAGAGAGTGGGACAGTCGATCGTGCAGTCGACCGGTCATGCTTTGGGTATTGGCAAGACCAGGTGCAGTCGATCGCAACTTGGTGCGGTCGACCGACAGTGACTGTATGGTATTTGGGCTTTCAAGTTTAAGGTCCAATAAGCTGTATTTGTGTTTATCTTTTAGGATTTACTTGGGGGCTATATATATAGTAGTAGATGTGAACTTTTGGTTTAATCCATCTGAAAATTTAATGAGATTGAAGATTAAGATGTGAGCCGTTATCATTGTTTAACTTCAAGAGGAGTAAGTGTCGAGTGTTTCAAAGGTGAGAGAGAGAGAGAGATTGAGAGTTGTAATCTCTTTGCAATCTTCGTATTACTTGAGGAATAATAAGTATTGGTTATCTCTGCATATTATTGTGTTCTTGTGACATCTTGCGATTATTGTGATGACTTGTTCTTGGTTCATCTAGTTCTTGAGAAGTTTCTGTTATTTGTGGTGTGTGTGTGTTCCTCTATTAGCACTACAAGTTGTATCGAATTCTACAATAATTTGTTTTCATGTTACATTGTATGTCTCTTCTCCTATGGCTATCTTTTCAGACTTATCGGACGGTGTAGAATTAAGACTATACAACCTAGGGTTTCAAGATTTCTATGATGTCAATTGTGGCCTCCTTGAGAGGTGAGTACTTCAAATGAGACTTTCCACTGTAAACAGTAGATTATTTTTAGTAAGGCTTGAGAGATAGATAGATTCTTGGTAAGAGAGCAGTGCAATGTATCATCTCTGTTAAATAATACATTTATCTCTCCCTCAGATTTGGTTCGCCGAACCTGGACTAATCATTTATTGGTTTGTATGTTGAACATATCTTCTTGCTTGGTTGTTCATCATGATCGGTTGTCGCCGCCTCTCGTTACTTCTCCTTTGCTGATCCGCTATATTTTCGCAATATATTTCTTGCATTCTATGTTACAAATCACGTTGAATAGGAAGATATGAAGTGAGAAGAAGAAATAAAGTAAAATTGGAGAAGAAAAAAAGGTTGTCGGTTGATGCCTAGAGACTTGCGGTCGACCGCTCAAATAGAGGTCGATTAACACCAACCACTCTGGATTGATTTTTGGCACATACGGCCGGTGCCCAAATTACGGGTCGACCGTCGGGTGCAGCTGACAGCAGATTGGGCTACGTCTTTCTAGGGTTTCCTTTGAAACATTTTTGCTCTCAAAGTTATATCGTTTGGTTCTAATCACATGGTAATCTCTTTAAACTTATCGGATGGTGGAAACTCAATATTACACCCTAGGGTTTTCTTGATCTATGTAAATATTTATTGTGACCTCTATTGAGAGGTGATATTTCATATGAGAGTTTTTATTGTAAACATATCATATTCTCGTGAGGGCTTGAAAGATAAATAGATTCGTGGTAAGAGAGTATTGTAACCTATTGTATCGTGTCTTGTTAAATACTTTTTTTTAGGTATTCTCCCCCCTGTAAGGTTCGCTAGACTGGAGTAAATCTTTTGTTTCATGTGATCTACATTTCTTCTTGATTGCTTAACTTGATCGTTTGTCGCTTTTGTCGACTTCCGCTGCACTGCAACACTGAATTTCGTAACATTTAGATTCACTCATACTCATATATGACCGATGCTGATCATGACCACCAAAAGATGACATAACATCATCTTTATAGTTATCACTGTAAGACGAGTATTACGTCCAATGAGTGCGATTAGCAAAATGTTTGTCTAAATTTTTATTTTATTTTATTTTTTATTTTAGTTAAAATGTGTTTGTCTCAGATATTGCCTACATTCATTGATGAAGAAATTTGCTAGTTTTCAGCGTACAGATGTAGTTCTTAAGGAAGAAATGAAATTGTAAATAACTTGATCATTTGTTATTAGTATGTGGTAGTATATATACAACTTACCAGATCTGATCACAATAACAGATCTCCACTAATTTAGTGCTAGAATCAAGCTAACAGATTCCTACTGATTCTCCACTAATCAATACAACTTACCAAATCTGATATTGGAGTAAATCAAGCTAACAGATTCTCCACTAATCAATACAACTTACCAGATCTGATATTGGAGTAAATCAAGCTAACAGATTCTCCACTAATCTCTCTGTCAACAATTTTCCAAACTGAGTATCAATCTAATTATTATTATTGATATCCTCCCGCAAGTTGTATAATCTGGAAGAGAGATGCAACTTGGACAGTAAGGACTCGAACCGAGGACGAAGCAGTGGTTTTGTTAGAATATCAGCAAGCTGATCATCAGTAGACACAAAAGACACTCGAAACCTGCCATGTTGGACATTTTCTCGGACAAAGTGATAGGCTAAGGCTATGTGTTTCATCCGAGAGTGGAAAACAGGATTAGCACTTAGATTTGTGGCACCGAGATTGTCGCAATATATAACCGGATTGGTAGTGGGTGTGTGACCAAGTTCTGTGAACAAGGAAAGGACCCATAGTAGCTCACTAGCCGTGTCAGCTAAGGCTTTGTACTCTGCTTCTGTTGATGATCGAGCAACAGATCGTTGTTTTCGGGAGCTCCAAGAGATGGGAGTGCTGCCGAGATACAACAAATAACCAGTTGTTGAAATATAATCATCCTTGTCGCCCGCCCAATCCGCATCCGAGTAGGCATGAAAATTCAGCGGAGCAGTTGCCGAAATGAATACCCCTTTGTCACAAGAGCCCGCCAAATATCGGAGCACTCTTTTGAGTGCAGACCAATGCGTCGTTCGTGGGTTCTGCATGAACTGTGCAAGTTTGTTGGTGCTGAAAGCAATATCTGGGCGAGTAAGACTCAAATACTGGAGACTTCCAACGAGTGCTCGGTACTCAGTTGGGGAAGGCAGGAGGTAACCTGAATCCTTGAGTAATGGAACACTAGCAGACAAGGGAGTGGATGCCGGTTTCGTATCTGCCATGCCAGATTTATGTAGCAGATCAGTGATATATTTTCTTTGTGAAAGAAACATACCTGCAGCGGAAGGAATTACTTCAACACCCAAGAAATAGCTAAGACAACCAAGGTCTTTTAATGAAAAACGAGCAGCGAGTGTGGCAATGAGTTTAGACAACTCGGCAGAGGAGCTCCCAGTGACAATTATATCGTCAACATACACTAATAAGTACAGTGTAACACTCAGTTTTTGGTAGATGAAGAGAGATGCATCTGCAGTTGAATTTACGAAGCCAAGGGAGAGCAGGAATACTCGGAGCTCCGTGTACCAGGCGCGGGGTGCCTGCTTTAGTCCATAGAGTGCCTTTTTGAGGCGACAGACATGATCCGGGAAGTCTTTGTTGACGAAACCAGGTGGCTGTATCATGAAGACTTCCTCCTTGAGTGTCCCCTGAAGGAACGCATTGTTGATATCAAGCTGACGTATGGACCAACCCTGGCGAACCGCAAGTGTTAGGACGACTCGAATGGTTACCGGTTTAACAACTGGGCTGAATGTTTCCGTATAGTCCCAACCAGGGCGTTGGTGAAACCCTTTGGCAACTAACCGAGCCTTGTAACGATCAATCGATCCATCCGGATTCCGTTTGATTCTGAATACCCATTTACAGCCAACCAAATTCTGAGCAGAGGACCGACTGACAAGATCCCAAGTGTTGTTGCGGTGTAAGGCATCAAATTCATCTTGCATGGCTGAGCGCCAATCAGGGTCGCGAAGAGCCTGGGTGATGGTGCTGGGTTCGATGGGAGAGGAGGGTCGGACATGGAGGTTGAGCTTGTTGATGGGTTTGACGATGTTGTTTTGAGACCGGGTGATGATCCCACCGCCATTGGGTTGCTGTCTCTTGACAACGGGTTGGGTTGGTGGGGCAGGAAGTTGTGGAAATGATTGGGAGATTGAACTGGAGGATTGAGTGGTGTGGGTGGGTTCGTTTGAGGGTGATGATGGAGCCGGATTTGGTGGGTGGGTGATGGAGGGAGAGGGAGTGGCAGCGGATAAGTCTTCAGGTGTGTTTAGAGTGGTACTCACCGTGGGTTGGTCTATGGGCTGTAAAATGGAGAGTTGGAGTGGGCCTGTTTGTTGCTCTACACTTGAATTGGATTGAGCCACTAGAGAGCTGAACGGGAATTCAGATTCTACGAACTTCACATGGCGAGAAGTGTAAATCCTTCCTGTTTTGGGATCGAGACACAAATATGCATGTTGATCAGCCGAGTAACCTACAAAAACACACATAGCAGACTTTGGCGCAAGTTTATGATCAGCATATGGTTTAATCCAGGGAAAACACAAACATCCAAAACATTTTAACTTATGATAATCCGGGCTAATGTTGAGCAATTTGGAATAGGGTGATTCATACCCAAGAATTGGAGTTGGGAGGCGATTTATGAGGTAGGCTGCGGTGCTCATGGCGTGAGGCCAATAGGTTAGGGGCAATCCCGAGTGATGGAGGAGAGAGAGACCGGTTTCGGCGATGTGACGATTCCGGCGTTCTGAAATTCCATTGTGCTCGGGTGTATGAGGTGGGGTGGTGTGATGACTTATACCATGGTTGCTTAAAAAGGGACGAAGACCAATATATTCGCCACCATTATCTGTGTATAAGATTTTTATTTTGTGGTGGTAGAAATTTTCAATAAGTGATTTAAATTTTGGGAATATGGTTTGCACATCAGATTTATGTTTCATTGGATAAAGCCAGATATAGCGAGTAAAATGATCAACAAACATGCAATAGTAACGAAGACCATCAATGGATAAAATGGGAGAAGTCCATACATCCGAAAAAATTATTTCCAATGGATAAGAAGATTTTAGAGTGGATTCATGAAAAGGAAGCTTGTGACATTTGGTAATTTGGCATGAATGGCAATCTGATTGCTGGAATTTATTTGAGCCCAAAGAAAATTGCTGTTGAATGAATTTGAAGATTGAAGATGAAGGATGCCCAAGCCTATGGTGCCATGATGCAGAGGATTTCGTGTGGACGGTGTGGACGGACGGTGAGGTAGCGGGCCAGAGATAAAGTCCATCCACACATGGGCCTTTATGGGTTGTTTGGTCCGTCTGCAAGTTCTTTACATAAAAAGAGTTTGGCAGAAAAACAACAGCAGAGTTAGTTTGTTTGGTAAGTTTAGAGACAGAGATGATATTTTGTTTCATGGAAGGAACGCACAAGGCATTAGACAAGGATAAATCATTAAGTAAAAGTGTTCCAGAATGAGAGATGTTTGAACCTGAACCGTTACCCATAAACAATGAGTCGGGGCCAGTGTACGGGTGATGAAGCGCCAGGTTTGCAAGATCATTGGTGATGTGATGCGTTGCTCCACTGTCAACCAAAAAACCAGTCTGGGATGGGCCAGCAGCTGCAGTATTGGCCCGAGCTTGTCCAGTGTAAGCCGGAGGATCCCGAGGGGGAGGCGGGATACCGGGGTGTTGCTGTCTGAAGGTGTGGCACTGGGATAGAACATGCCCTTTGACATTGCACCACTGACATCGACCTAGAAACGGTTTTGGAGGGTTGCGGTAGCCAGTGCGCTGATTAGACTGTGCAGAGAATTGCCCTGACCGAGACCTGTTGTTGGAGTTAGGCCGAGCCTGAGCACTCAAGGCTGTAATTGGAGCAGGATTCTGTCTCTGAGCAGCAACGATGGAGAGTTCCTGGATGAGAAGTTTCTCGAGGAGGTCATCAAAGGTGATTGGGATGTCCCTTGCATTCACGCCGTCAATGACGGCTCTGTAGCCGTCGTCGAGACCGCGTAAGACATGGTCAGTCATGTCTTCAACAGAGACAGGAGATCCAAGTGATGCAAGAAGATCTGTTGTTTGCTTCAGGGAATGCATATAGGTTGTGATGGATTGTGTACCTTTGGAAGCAGTACGGAGACGCTCCTTTAGTTGCTTGAGATGACTGCGGGATGCCTTGGCATAGGTGCTTTTGAGAAGGGTCCAAAGATCATGCGACGTCTTTGTCTGAGACACCAGGGAGGCCACTTCATTGGAGAGAGTGGTGAGGAGGGCGCCATAGATGAGGCGGTCCTGTCGACGCCATGTCTGATAGGCAGGATTTGGGGTCGTCACTGGAGGCGATGCAGTGGTGGAGATTGTTTCCGATGGCGCGGGGAAGGATCCATCTGGATATTTGAGGAGATCATAGCCATCAAGGAGAGCTTCAACTTGGAGTTTCCAATTAAGATAATTGGTGGGGAGAAGCTTGGTGACACTGATAAGAGTGATACAGGCAAAGGGTTTGGAAGGTTCATAGGGGTTGGAAATGAAGGAGGTGCTGTCGTTGGCCATTGGAGGCAAGGGTGAGGGTTAGAGTAAGGATCGGCGTCCTTAATTAGAGAGAAAGAGGGTAGGATCGTTTTGGCTCTGATACCATAAGGAAGAAATGAAATTGTAAATAACTTGATCATTTGTTATTAGTATGTGGTAGTATATATACAACTTACCAGATCTGATCACAATAACAGATCTCCACTAATTTAGTGCTAGAATCAAGCTAACAGATTCCTACTGATTCTCCACTAATCAATACAACTTACCAAATCTGATATTGGAGTAAATCAAGCTAACAGATTCTCCACTAATCAATACAACTTACCAGATCTGATATTGGAGTAAATCAAGCTAACAGATTCTCCACTAATCTCTCTGTCAACAATTTTCCAAACTGAGTATCAATCTAATTATTATTATTGATAGTTCTATCATTTGCAAAATTAAAACATGCATTGTTCAAAAAATATCATGAACAATCTAATAACTCAAAATTGTAGAGAAGTAGCTCTATCATTTGCAAAATTAAAACATGCATTGTTCGAAAAATCTCATGAATAATCAAATAACTCAAAATTGAAAATCAACCAATACACATAAAAGATCAAAATGGAAAATTGTATAGAGTTTAACCTTAATTGAGGACTTTTACTAAGTAGCACTTGTAGTGCATGTATTTTTCTATATTCCACAAGAACAATCTCGGCTTTTTGTTGTTGTTGTTTTAACTCCAATCTCCGCATGCAATAATGTGTGTGCCTATGTTATTTGTGTTGGAAAATAATCTATGTGGGCTCACATATATGACTAATTGTATAATTGCTCTTCTAAAGCTTAACCCAAATTAAAGTGATCTAACTAAGGTTAAGTGATGGGTTAAAAGCATATAATAATAAAGTGTGATATATTATGTGTAGAAACAGGAAAGTGAAATTTTGAATTTGTGATTGACAAAATTGAAAATCACTAATTATCTATTAGGGTTGTAGTCCCCTATATATATGTATCATTCTATTCTATCTATCATTGCATTAACAGAGAAGAAAAGAGAGTTTCTCTCATAGAAATACATATGATATAGGAAGATCCAAATCTTCTGTACAATTTCCATCAATGGCTTCAGGTTAGTGCTTCCGCTTTTATATTATTCTTCATTGATTTAGCAAAGGATCTATAGAAACATGATTTAGGATTTTATATTAAAACACTTTTAGTAACATGATTAGGATATGGAATTATATGTAGAGACATCAATATTTTATGCATGTTGCTTAATTGTTATAGATAAAATCTATCAATTCGTATCAGAGCCATCTCTTTGCTAGATTAATTGAAGAATTGATGATTTTGTTTAAGAAATTTAGGGTTTCCTAAAATTCATATTTAAATTTTTTATTTTTATTTTTACCGGTAAAAGGTAGGGTTATCCTACCTCACAGAAAATATATATATTGATAAGTAGAGATTGAAAAACAGTTACAAAATATAAGGAGGAGATTGGTAACTAACGAGCTTTGTGTGTGTCTGGGCTTGAGATGACATACCATTGAGTCGTAGAAAGGGTATTGGACTTCTGTCGTACTCCTCAACTAGCCTCAAGGGTATGATCTCATCCCCCGTACACACAACACAAATAGCCCTTAATACAAAAAAACCAATCCTCCTAAGAGCGATAGAACAAAGGCAAGCTTAAAAAGTACAATAACAAGGACTGACAGTGTCCCAAAAAGAGAACAAAATAATCAACAAGCAGAGACGCCGAGCCCCTGATCATCCCTGGGTGTTTCCTGCACTGTGGGTTAAGCAGTTGCCTCCCGACCTCATGAGATCGCTATCTCCAGTACTGATAAGCTCGTGGAGTATCTTGGCCTTCTTCTTGGACTCACCGCTGGAATCTAACCAATGAGAGAACCAAAATTTGGTATTAGTGATAAGTTTATCCACAGTAATAAGCTTGTTATTAAAAGTTCTATCATTTCTAGCATGCCAGATGCTCCAACAGGCAGCAAGTGTAAGCAAATGCCAAGAGTGTGTGAACTTGTGCTTGTGGTAGTCAAAATACCAGCGTGTGAAACAGTCAGCAATGGAAGTGGGTAAATTACTGATATTGAAGCGGTGTGTAAAGTGTTGCCAAGTTTGAACAACCACGGGGCATTGGAAGAAGATGTGGAAGGTGGTTTCAATCGGGCATGCGCAAGTTGCACGTGTCAGATCACCATCCCATCCCTTGGAGTGTAGCCTCTCCTTGGAGTTGAGTATCTCCTAACTCAGCATCCAAATAAAAATTTTGCATTTGAATGGTGCTAAATTCTTCCAGCATGCACGGTAGAAGGGAGAGAGTAGGCCTGAAATGCTGTAGAAATCATAAGCAGATTTCACAGTGAAGCTCCCTGAGCTAGAATGCCTCCAATATGCAATGTCAGTAGTAGCAGATGATTGGACATTGGAGAGGAGTTGCAGAAGTTGGCTCTTTTCTAGGAGAATGATGGTGGAAGTCGAAGTGTGCAGGCTTGGTCTCCAAATCCATCTGCCCTGATCCATGATACCTTGAGAGCACAATGGGGCATCTTTGTTCCAAGCTACCTCAAATAAGGCTGGGAATAAAGTTGCAATGTTGCTATGTCCAATCCATTTGGAGGTCCAGAACTTAAGCATTTGCCCATTGCCTAGTTGCCAAGATATTCCTTGCTTGAATTGCTCTTTGAGCTTGTAGACATTCTTCCAAAAGTCAGAAGCTTGAGATTTGCAGATGAAGGAATTGGTTGCTCTGTTGAAATATAAGGATTTAAGAATTTGGGTGCTGAGGGATTCCTCAGACAAAATTTTCCACCACCATTTCATAAGCAGGGCATTGTTGAATTGGCTGAGATTTAAAATCCCTAGGTCTCCTTGCATTTTGGGTTCCAGTTTGTGCAAGTGGTTCTGATAGCCTTGGTGTCTCCGCCTACCCAAAAGAATTTGCTCTGAATCTGATCAATTCTATCAATTACCCACTGAGGCAGTTTAGAGAAGGAAGCCAAATAGGTTGGCAATGCACTAAGTACCGAGTTGATGAGTATCAGTCTCCCTCCCCTAGAGAGCAGACGGCCCTTCCAAGTGGATAATCGTCTCTGAATTTTGAGAATTAGAGGTTGCCAGTCCCTTCTTTTTAATTTAACCTTGGACAGTGGCATGTTTAAGTATTTGGTGGGAAGGGAATCCTGTTTGCAACCCAGGATGTGAGCAAAAGCATGAAGCTTAGCCTTAGAATGCCCAAAGTAGAGAATTGATGATTTGGAGAGATTAATGTGAAGGCCAGAGACGTTCGCAAATATGTGTAAGAGCAATTTTAAATGAAGAACATCTTCTTCATCGCCTTTGTAGAAGATGAGTGTGTCATCAGCGAATTGCAGGATGGGGAGCGCAGCTAAGGAACCTCTGAGATTCAGCTGAGAGAAAGTGCCATTATTTCTGCCAGTGCACAACATTTGGACAAGCACGTCTACAGCCAAGATGAATAACATCGGAGATAGAGGGTCACCTTGCTTTAACCTTATCCTTGATATTATAGTCTTTCCCCCACTCCATTAACTAAAATAGAGGATTTGGTTGAGTGAAGAATTGCTTTAATCCAACTGCACCAACGTGGACCAAAGCCCCTTGCAACTAGCATTTGCTCAATAAAAGTCCAGCTAAGGATATCAAAGGCTTTACGAAAGTCGATCTTAAGCATAAGTGTGTCTGACTTTTTGGAGTAGCATAGGTTGATTGCTTCGTTGGCTACTAGAAAACAGTCCACCGTCGACTTGCCTTTGAGAAAAGCACTTTGTGAAGAGGAAACTAGATTATTCAGTAAGGGGCTTAATCGGTTTGCTATGATTTTGGTGAAGATCTTCATAGAGCAATTGAGGAGGCTGATGGGGCGAAAGTCAGAGACGGTGTTTGCACCTTCACACTTAGGTATGAGTACAATGGTGGAGTAGTTGAGTCTGCTAATGTCTGCCTCTCCATTCTGAATATCCAGCAGCATGCAACATAGATCTTCTTGAACTGTCTCCCAGTGTTGTTGGTAGAAATGTATAGAGAAGCCATTGGGGCCAAGGGCCTTGTCTCCATTCATACGGAAAATGGCTTTATGGATCTCTTCTTTACTGAAAGGAGCTTTAAGCGCAGAGAGATCGATAGCAGGATGGGGATACAGAGCAGCCCAGTCGACTCTGAAGTCAGGGGATAAGCTATTACCACAGATGTCTCTGAAGTGTTGTTCAAAGCATGTTCAGAATGAGGATTGATCTATGATGAGGTCTCCATTGCGGAGTAAGGAATAGATAAAGTCTATTACCAAAAATTATTTTTTTATTTTTTTTATTTTTGGGATTTGTAAGGTCTAATTGATTTGTTAATCTTTTGGAGCCATTAAATTTTATTTTGTTCGGTTGAATTTTTCTGAGTTCCATTATTTGGATTTTATTAGAGATTATAATTCAGAATATATTCAACGATTTTTTTTTTTTTTTGATTCTTGATTGTTAGAAAATTGATCAGGAAACATAACGATATCTCAAACAGAATGTATCCTTATGATACGTATGATACATAACAGAAGAATGATTACTCACACAAGATAACAAACAATATGATTTAAAATATTGTATTCGGAAAAACCCTAACTTGCCTATGGGTTGTAGGTGGGAGAAAAGTATCAATAAAACAATATCTTATCTTCGGATCTCGAATTATTTTACCCCAAAAATATAACCAAATAGGTATATCGTAATCCATACCTATACATAAAGGGACTGATATTCGAGTCGTTAACTACGCACAAGTATAACCTATGCAAACTACACAATATATGGTTATAGGAATACCTTCATATTAAACTGTCAGTTAGAGCGGAGAGAATACGCCGTGGATGATGTATGAGATGACCGGAGTCAATGTTTGTGATTTTTAAGATTGGGGGAGTTGGATTTCGGAATAGGAGGAGACCGATGTAGGAGAGATGAAGTTTGAGAGGAGAGAAGTCAAATTTGTGCTCTAGGGTTTTAGGGTTTGGGTTTGGAAGTGGAGGAAGAGAGAGATAAAGTGAAATGAGAAAGAGAAGAAGTGCAATGCCCCGGATCTCCGTTATCGGACATCCGTGACACAACCAGAATCTTTGTCTTCAAATATATCTCAACACAGTAAATAATGCGGAAATTTAAACACTTTTATTGCCATCCGAGTTTTTACAATAATAATTACAAATATTAAATTTTCCTTGAACAAGGAATACAAATTACATAACTTATTACAACTGATTACAAGAATATTTAAACATTTCTGTGAAGCCATTGGCTGTCTTTCAGATCGGCAATCCCTCGGTCACTGCCAAAACTCCGCTGAGTGGTCTATCTGCCCCCTCTGGGACTTGTCCCTCGGCTTGAGCCTTCTACTACGTGACTCTGATAATTCTGCACCCGCTCGAAGGGTAGACATGTTTACTACCACTACTTGGATGCCCTGCGGATCTTGGGTTCTCCTGTACTCGTGACCTGATATCCGTGTACCTAAAAGGTGGGGTACGTCAGTAATCCTACTGACGCAATGCTGATAAGGAAACAGCGATCCTCAAACTATCCCACTCACGAATTCATCTTGAAGGGAGATTCAACGTGCATCCTGATTTCTTAGTGTTCGTGTATGCCATGACCTGAAGTCTCTTCAAACAAAGAGTATAGAACAGATGCACCTAATCTAATGTCAGCAAGACTTTGGACACACATGCATCCCATGCTACATGTGCCCCAGATCAAGCCGTTTCTCCAGTTCAGGGATTTGAACCCTCGCTATGCAATGCATTCTAATTCGGTCCACTTCCTGTTCCTGATAGTATGACATGGTTGAGGAGGTATAAATAAAAGAAATAATTCGGGGCGCTGCCCCGTTGTCACCAATAATTGTTGCATCAGACCCTCCTCGAAAGCTGTGACGAACTTACAGATATACACGCAGCATATCCATTGCACAGAAGATTCATTATGATCCGTTCGTGTCCACCAACATAGAACATGACGGCCTCAATGGTATAAAACCTTTTATCTGCCAGGATATCAGCATCCCGTTCTTACCATGGTACTTCAGGAATGAACAGTGCAAGATACGCATCGCAGCATGTATCCCTAATGACAGAAAGAGACAGCCCCATAGTATCACCACCTAGTGCTAACTCTCAGAACGAGTTGGATTATAGGGAATCACCCCTAATACCAATTCGGTCTTCAAGAGAAACAATAAAAGGAAAACCTAATCAATGCATTTTATTGAAACAAGTTGTTACCAAATCACACTCGGTGTTGATCAATAATGTCGAGCCTGTCCGGTCTGTTAACAACAATCATCACAAGGATCACATCCACTGATTCCCAATACCCTCACAGGTCAGCGACCAAATAATTCCGGCCCGTACCCTTAGCAAGTGGTCCAATGGTACCCCAAGGATGCAATACAATTCAATGAAGGTAAGCATGCACATAATCATCCATTCTTGACCATTGACAGACTCAGGCATCGAGACACCAAATACAAACCGACCAGAGCTATGCCTTAACTCACTCATGTCCACCATGAGCACTAAGTACAGGAACTTGCCTAAGTTCCGAACGAAATGCTAAAAACAACTCTAAAACACAATAGCTCATGATCACTGCACTGCGGTATGCAGGGGGTTCCCCATTAATTGTTCGATGGAATAGTTCAAGGAACACCAGTAGCTGTGACCCAAGCTACACTTATCGGAAACCAAAACACTCAGAATTTCCTAGAAGGGTAAGGAGATCCATTGCCATCCCCCTAGTCGATGATTCCCTCAATTTCTTTTAAGGGACTCAAGTCCCCGAGTTAACTCAGGCTTGAAGTCAATCTAGACAATAGGTTGCTAAACTCGCAATGTCCATAATTTCCAGTACGTAAGTCAGAATTGCTTGGTATCTCTCATTCTGGAAAGGTAGGACCCTAGTCTACAACTCTCCAGTTGACTATTTTCTCCAATTCAATCATCTTGACATCCAATAACCCTCATATACCCTTAGTAGTATGCTCCTTTTCTCACTTGCTGCACTCGTCCGATATCATAGAAGTTTACTCAGTTATCGGAATTACTCGATTCCGGGTTCTATAGAAAGGTGGGAGTGTCTACTATAATTTCCTAGTTGGACAAGTCCTCAGATTCAATCCTTAAGGTCCTCAAAGATACCCATTTCCATCGGGTGCACAACAGGGGAAAAGTTTATTTCCCTAGCAACCATTGCCTTGACAAGGCTGAATTTATCCCATTTTTGGAAAATCATAACTTCCAACCTACAAACTGGAAGTACAAAATTCCAATTGGGTTAGAAAGCTATGACTCTCTACTGCAAATCTCTAGTTGGTCAGTCGTCCATGTTCTTAACAGATAAGTCCAGGAATATCCATCTACACGGATTAGACAACTTGTACTAGGCTGAACATAGCCTACTTCGAAATTCGATAATAGAACAACCTTAAGGCCAATGCTGATGAAATTTTAGATTATTAATCTAAACATATATCATTTCACTATGTCCAAAATTCACATTTAGATTCACTAGACACAATGATCTACGACTCCTCAAATATAGCTAGATTTTCAGCTGTTCTTTTTCAGCATGGTGTTTACTGCCCCTCGCTAATTACTTTTGAAATCTCATCAAATGACCTCTAAAAATTCTAAAATTTGAGATTCATCAAATAGACTCATACCCCAAGCTACTCCCATAATTTCGTAGCAAAATAATAAACATACAAGAATTTACGGCTTTTTGAACTTCAGCCCAAAACACAGCCAGCTTCAGCCGACACCTTCAGACTAGTCGCATTCTACAAATTTTTTGGGGCCTCAAACGAGCTTGGAAAATTACGAAATTTAATATTATAGTTGTAGACACATATAATAGTGTCCACAAAAATTCTCAGCTCAAAATACCCTATCTTTTCTGATATACAAAATCGGGAAGACACACAAAAATTCTCACAGCCAGCAGCTATTCTGGCTGCTCACTGTCCTGACTTGGACCCACTATTTGGGCTACTAAAATGCATCAAAATATTATGAATTTTTTTTGTGTACTCTAAATAAATAGAAGAACAACTTCCCAAAATTTGAGCTCATAAATCCGAGCCATTTGGGCGCAAGAAATTCTCAAACATACCCTCACAATCATGCTACTTAACAAAACTAAAAAAGGGTTATTTTCACCACACAATTTATCTTTTCCTAGCACTTCTCATACTCAAACATGGTAATAAAATCATAGCTACCACTACTACACATCCATTCATACCAAAACAAAATAAATACCAAAGAGTTTAAGAGATCAACCACATGAAGTTTGCAAAAATCTCCTTGTAGCTTGGCCCCTAGCTTTGATTGCTTGCTTGTCTTTGCTCCTTGTACTTGTATAGCTTGGCCGACACCCTCTCCTACACTTCTTCTTCTCCTTCTCTACTACTCCTTCTATTCTAAAAGACTTCTCCCTTTCCCTTGTATATATATATATATTTTTGAACAAGGAGGAATGGAGAAGGCTTAGGAGGAGAATGAAATGGTGTTTGGAAAATGGAGTGAGGTGAGATGGGAGGGGGGTTATATGGGCCGGATCATGAAGGGTGGGTGTGGGGTGGAGGGTGGTGAGGTGTAGGGTTGAGATGGAGAGTGGGATGGGTGAATGGATGAAGGGTGAGATGAAGGCCAACACACATCTTCTAGAAGCTCATGGGAAGTTTCATGGAAATTTCCCATTCTAAAAGTCAACATACACATGGTGATTTACCTCCACCATTGGATCTTATCAAGATCCAAGCCATGATGTGATGCTAGAGTTCCTAACCCTAGGTTAGGTCAAGGAACCCTAGGTCACCATACCCCGATTCTAATCCCTAGTGCACAAACTCAATTCCCAATCAATCCAAGTACTAGCTTCAATTGAAAGTAACCAATATATATAAGTTAAAATCTATAAAAATATAGGTTTTGTAGAAATCATAAATTTCTCCCGACAATTGTTTGGTCGAAACAATCGGGACAAAACCATAGTTTAATTAAGAAGATATCCCGAGTTTACCTCATCGGGTTCAGAACAGCTCGTATATCTGAAATCTCTCAATTTAACTGATAATTTCTAGGAAAAAATATGTAATCGTGTGCAATACTCAGACATGCATGGATTACCGTGCAAAAATAGCCATATGCTATTTTGCAGTGTATTACATCACTCCCTCCTTAGAATCGTTCTGTCCTCAGAACGACGCTCGTGGAGAAGATAACAAAAACACGATCACCGATGGTCCATGGGATTTTTTCTTGAACCATCTTCAGTTCTCCGAGTGATATTCTTGACAAATTAGTCTTCCACCAAGTTGAATTGTTGCTCCCCAACCTTCCGGATAGACCCATCATGAATTTGATGCTGACATTCTTCTGTTCCTGTTCTGGAGTAGACAATAGCTGCATTACTTTGCTTGTCTTTCTCCATAAGTGATGTTGACTTACTTTTTGAGTACGAATCTTTCTGATCCGTGGACACTCCCTCCTTGGAAAAGACGAAGTCTTACAATTCTGTTTCGATCTTCTGGTAGCTCCTGTTACCTGCACATCAGGTTATGAATCGACATCCTGCAGTTTTGCCTCCTGAACATTTGGATGTAGACTTGACTTCCGATATCTAGTTGCAGGGTTGCCTTCTGGACATTCGGTTGCAGAATTGCCTTCTGGTATCCAGTTGCATGTTTGCCTTCTAGAATTTCGGTTGCAGATTTGCCTTCTGGTATCCAGTTGCATGTTTGCTTCTATTGATGTCAGGTTTCATACTAGTCGTCACTGAACATGACTGCACCAAGCTTGCTAGTAACATAAAATACATTGAGACTGGTTCAGATATAGGGACGATCATAATCATAAGTTGGAAAGCACTACCATATGATTTATAATCATCCTATCTGTCAAACTAAGCTTTAATTAGAAGAAATGTCATTCATCTAGGAAGTAGCATAATGAAAAGGCCTTCCAAAATATCATATCATTCATAACTGAGTTGAACATTTATAATACATAGTAGATTATATCTGTCTTCAACCTTCAAAACATTTCAAAATATAGTTGATCCACATGGCATTAAACCATGTTACTGATGTTCTGCTACTTGTTTGCTGAGCATCCTCCTTGTAGCTCGGGGCATGTTGACTTGATATGCCCGGGTTTTCCACAGTTGTAACAGTTCTTGGCTGACATTTCTGGGCAGTTTGACTTGAAATGTTCGACTTTCTTGCATTTGTAACAACTCTTGGCCGTAGAAGCTTCCTTGGGGTGCCTTTCCTTAGTGTTTTTGGTAGTTTTCCCAGTTGTCCTTGGCTTGATGTTTTTCTGGAGTTCCCTCCAACGGCTCTGGAAGTGTGTCATATCGGATTAGAGTTGCCCCCGTTCTTCTTTTAGGCATGCAATCTGTGCTCGGTAAGTGTTGATTTGCTGTTTAGCCTAGCGGATCGCCTTGTCCCTGTGCTTCTTTAGTTTCCTCACTCTCAGATATAATATGGCTATCATCTGTTGTTCCGTGGTTGAGTCTGGTGATGGTGGAGGTGAGTATTCTTCATTTTTAGCTTGTTGTAGTACTTGCCTTATTACTTCCTCTACAATCATTATTTCCCTGGTAGGCATTGTCTCATTTGCTACTATTGGCGCATCACTGATGAAGATATCTTCGAATACCATTCTGCAAAATACAACAAGTTCAGTCCTAGTTAGAGAGGAATCACAGATATATCGATTACTCGAACCATCTGAACATAAACCGGTCTCTAGCTGGCACTTCAAGTTTAAATTTCCTACTGTGTTAGACTGTAAATTGAAGTCAGCTCTGATACCACTTTGTAACGCCCCGGATCTCCGTTATCAGACGTCCGTGACACTACCAGAATCTTTGCCTTCAAATGTATCTCAACACAGTAAATAATGTGGAAATTTAAACACTTTTATTGCCATCAGAATTTTCACAATAATAATTACAAATATTAAATTGTCCTTGAACAAGGAATACAAATTACATAACTTATTACAACTAATTACAAGAATATTTAAACATTTCTTGTGAAGCCATTGGCTGTCTTTCAGATCGGCAATCCCTCGGTCACTGCCAAAACTCCGCTGAGTGGTCTATTTGTCCCCCTCTAGGACTTTCCCCTCGGCTTAAGCCTTCTGCTACGTGACTCTGATAATTCTGCACCCGCTCGAAGGGCAGTCATGTTTACTGCCACTACTTGGATGCCCTGCGGATCTTGGGTTCTCCTGTACTCGTGACCTGATATCCGTGTACCTAAAAGGTGGGGTACGTCAGTAATCCTGCTGACGCAATGCTGATAAGGAAACAGCGATCCTCAAACTATCCCACTCACGATTTCATCTTGAAGGGAGATTCAACGTGCATCCTGATTTTTTAGTGTTCGTGTATGCCATGACCTAAAGTCTATTCAAACACAGAGTACAGAACAGATGCACCTAATCTAATGTCAGCAAGACTCTGGACACACATGCATCCCATACTACATGTGCCCCAGATCAAGCCGTTTCTCCAGTTCAGGGATTTGAACCCTCGATATGCAATGCATTCTAATTCGGTCAACTTCCTGTTCCTGATAGTATGACATGGTTGAGGAGGTATAAATAAAAGAAATAATTCGGGGCGCTACCCCGTTGTCACCAATAATTCTTGCATCAGACCCTCCTCGAAAGGTGTGACGAACTTACAGATATGCACGCAGCATATCCATTGCGCAGAAGATTCATTATGATTCGTTCGTGTCCACCAACATAGAACATGACGACCTCGAAGGTCTAAAACCCCTTATCCGCCAGGATATCAGCATCCCGTTCTTACCATGATACTTCAGGAATCAACAGTGCAAGATACACACCGCAGCATATATCCCCAATGACAGGAAGAGACAACCCCATAGTATCACCACCTAGTGCTAACTCTCAGAACGAGTTGGATTATAGGGAATCACTCCTAACACCAATTCGGTCTTCAAGCGAAACAATAAAAAGAAAACCTAATCAATGCAGTTTATTGAAACAAGTTGTTACCAAATCACACTCGGTGTTGATCAATAATGTCGAGCCTGTCCGGTCTATCAACAACAATCATCACAAGGATCACATCCACTGATTCCCAATACCCTCACAGGTCAGCGACCAAATAATTCTGGCCCGTGACCCTCAGCGAGTGGTCCAACGGTGCCCCAAGGATGCAATACAATTCAATGAAGGTAAGCACACACATAATCATCCATTCTTGACCATTGAAAGACTCAGGCATCGAGACACCAAGCACAAATCGACCAGAGCTATGCCCTAACTCACTCATATCCACCATAAGCACTAAGCACAGGAACTTGCCTAAGTTCCGAACGAAATGCTAAAAACAACTCTAAAACACAATAGCTCATGATCACCGCACTGCGGTATGCAGGGGGTTCCCCATTAATTGTTCGATGGAATAGTTCAAGGAACACCAGTAGCTATGATCCAAGCTACACTTATCAGAAACCAAAACACTCAGAATTTCCTAGAAGGGTAAGGATATCCATTTCCATCCCCCTAGTCGATGATTTCCTCAATTTCTTTTGAGGGACTCAAGTCCCCGAATTAACTCAAGCTTGAAGTCAATCTAGACAATAGGTTGTTAAACTCGCAATGTCCATAATTTTCAGTACATAAGTCAGAATTGCTTGGTATCTCTCATTCTGGAACGGTAAGACCCTAGTCTACAACTCTCCAGTTGACTATTTTCTCTAATTCAATCATCTTGACATCCAATAACCCTCATATACCCTTAGTAGTATGCTCCTTTTCTCACTTGCTGCACTCGTCCGATATCATAGAAGTTTACTCAGTTATCGGAATTACTCGATTCCGGGTTCTATGGAAAGGTGGGAGTGTCTACTATAATTTCCTAGTTGGACACGTCCTCAGATTCAATCCTAAGGTCCTCAAAGATACCCATTTCCATCGGGTGCACAACAAGGGAAAAGTTTATTTCCCTAGCAACCATTGCCTTGACAAGGCTGAATTTATCCCATCTTTGGAAAATCATAATTTCCAACCTACAAACTGAAAGTACAAAATTCAAATTGGGTTAGAAATCTATGACTCTCTACTGCAAATCTCTAGTTGGCCAGTCGTCCAAGTTCTTAACAGATAAGTCCAGGAATATCCATCTCCACGGATTAGACAACTTGTACTAGGCTGAACATAGCCGACTTCGAAATTCGATAATAGATCAACCTTAAGTCCAATGATGATGAAATTTGAGATTATTAATCTACACATATATCATTTCACTATGTCCAAAATTCACATTTAGATTCACTTCACGCAATGATCTATGACTCCTCAAACATAGCTAGATTTTCAGTTGTTCTTTTTCAGCAGGGTGTTTACGGCCCCTCACTAATTACTTTTGAAACCTCATCAAATGACCTCTAAAAATTCTAAAATTTGAGATTCATCAAATAGACTCATACCCTAAGATTCTCCCAAAATTTCGTAGCAAAACAATAAACATACAAGAAGTTACGGCTTTTTGAACTTCAGCCCAAAACACAGCCAGCTTCAGCCGACACCTTCAAACCAGTCGCATTCTACAAATTTTTCGGGGCCTCAAACGACCTCGGAAAATTACGAAATTTAATACTATAGTTTTAGACACATATAAGAGTGTCCAAAAAATTTCTCAACTCAAAATACCCTGTCTTTTCTGAGAAACAAAATTGGGAAGACACACAAAAATTCTCATAGCCAATAGCTATTCTGGCTGCTCACTGTCCTGACTTGGACCCACTGTTTGGGATACTAAAATGCATCCAAATATTATGAAAAGAATCATGGATACTATAAATACATTGAAAAACAAATTCCCAAAATTTGAGCTCATAATTCCGAGCCATTTGGGCACAAGAAATTCTCAAAAATACCCTCACAATCATGCTACTTAACAAAACTCAAAAAGGGTTATTTTCACCACACAATTTATCTTTTCCTATCACTTCTCATACTCAAACATGGTAATAAAATCATAGATACCACTACTACCCATCCATTCATACCAAAACAAAAAAAATACCAAAGAGTTTAAGAGATCACCCACATGAAGTTTGCAAAAATCTCCTTGTAGCTTGGCTCCTAGCTTTGATTGCTTGCTTGTCTTTGCTCCTTGTACTTGTATAGCTTGGCCGACACCCTCTCCTACACTTCTTCTTCTCCTTCTCTACTACTCCTTCTATTCTAAAAGACTTCTCCCTTTCCCTTATATATATAAATATATATATATATATATATATATATATATATATATATATATATATATATATATATATTGAACAAGGAGGAATGGAGAAGGCTTAGGAGGAGAATGAAATGGTGTTTGGAAAATGGAGTGAGGTGAGATGGGAGGGGGGTTATATGGGCCGGATCATGAAGGGTGGGTGTGGGATGGAGGGTGGTGAGGTGTAGGGTTGAGATGGAGAGTGGGATGGGTGAATGGATAAAGGGTGAGATGAAGGCCAACACACATCTTCTAGAAGCTCATGGGAAGTTTCATGGAAATTTCCCATTCTAAAAGTCAACATAAAGATGGTGATTTACCTCCACCATTGGATCTTATCAAGATCCAATCCATGATGTGATGCTAGGGTTCCTAACCCTAGGTTAGGTCAAGGAACCCTAGGTCACCATACCCCGATTCTAATCCCTAGTGCACAAACTCAATTCCCAATCAATCCATGTACTAGCTTCAATTGAAAGTAACCAATATATATAAGTTAAAATCTATAAAGATATTGGTTTTTTAGAAATCATAACTTTCTCTCGACAATTGTTTGGTGGAAACAATCGGGACAAAACCATAGTTTAATTAAGAAGATATCCCGAGTTTACCTCATCGGGTTCAGAACAGGTCGTATGTCTGAAATCTCTCAATTTAACAGATAATTTCTAGGAAAAAATATGTAATCGTGTGCAATACTCAGACATGCACGGATTATAGTGCAAAAATAGCCATATGCTATTTTGCGGGGTATTACAAGAAGGGCCACTATTTATGTTGATGTATTATTATACTGGTGTCGTTTTTCCCAATAGAGGCGTCGCCTTAATGTTGTCGTTATTAAGAATAGAAGCAACAAATATTACTTCTTTCCACGCTACTTTTTCTTCAATTCAGAGAGCTCATGTCAGAGAACTCATTATAAAATGTGAAATGTACTAATACAGTTACTTTCAAAAGTGCCATATGAATTTTTTTTTATTTAACAATTGCAGCTATCAAAAACAACAAAAGTAAAATAACAAATGTCGTTGTCACCAATAGCATTTTATGCTGACCTGTCTAATAGTGAGCCAATTTGGTAAATATTTTCGAAAGTGGGTCAGAATTATTTTCAAAAAGTGGGTCAGTACGAAAAAAATTCATTATGAGGAGGTCATTTTGGTGGTCGGGGATGAAGAGAGATGTTCAAAAATATTTTAGAGACTTTTCAATTTGTCAAACCAACAAGTAAATCTGCCTAGCACCCTCTGGGTTGTTACAGCCTCTGCCAATTCTGAACATGGTTTTGGGAACAAGAAAGCATGCATTTTATTGAAGGACTTCTTAAGAGCAACAAATTCTCTGTGATTTTGGTGGCGGTAGATAGATGGACAAAATATGCTCATTTCTTTCCTCTAGAACACCCATTTGTCAACTAAGGTAATTCAAAATACTAACTGATGGGATCATCTAACTCCATGGATTGCATGTTTCTATTGTTCGTGATAGGGACTCTGTGTTTACAAGAGCTTGATGTGTCTAGTTTTTATATAAATATTTGTACTCATTTACCCATAAAAATTGCTTGTATTCATCTATCCTATTAATAATTGACCTTATTTCCATAAATTTCAGTTAATTAATTATTTTTGAAGGAATAATATTTTTTTGATGCAAAAGGTGAAGATTTTCAGTAAAAATCAACAAAGAAAATAAGGAGAATGTTCGTTAAATTTTTATTGATTTGTTGAATTTTGAATTTTACAATTTGGCCATATAAAAAGTAAAATAAAAATATTATTATCAATTAAGGGTTAGAATAAAATTTTGTAATAAAAAAAATAATAATAGTAATAAATAAAAAAGGAAAAAATGCACAGTAAGGTGTTTTTAGTTGATTATTAGTTTAAGATTAATCTTAATCTTAAGATTCTAATTAATTAGCTAATAATAATTAACTAAACCTAATTTTAAAACTAAAATAACCCTAATTATTCTACTCCTATATATATCCAGCACAGAAGAGGACGAAAAGGAGGTGTGTGCTGGCTTGGGCGGCGCGCAACACGAGAGAGGAAAAAAAAGGAAGAGAGAGAGGGCGAGATCTGCTACGGCGTGGAAATCAACAGAAGAGAGAGACAGAGGAGAGAGAAGCATCAAAAGAAAAGTTGGCGGCTCAAAGTTCGAGGAAAGGGGAGAAGAAGAAAGAATAGCACGGATCTCCGCAACTTCGGTCTTCAACAACATTAGAGTTCTTTCTTCATCTCTTCTAATTTTTATTATGCAATCAAAGAATATGTTTGTTAATTGCAAAACTATTATGAACTAAATTTATTTTTCTAGGATTTTGATGTAGCCTAGTTTTGTGAACACAATTTTAATTCCATATTATTTTTCTATTTTTCCATGGCTGTGTGTTTGATTTTTTTTTCTTAATGCTTACAATTGTTTGAACAACTTTTGTATGATTTATTAAATCAACGAGAGACTGAACTGGTAATTTGTGATTTGAATTAATAAAATTAAACACCATTACAAGAGCGAACCGCTATTAATGTGACCGTTAAGAAATCCATAGATCTTAATGAATTTTCAATTAGTAATTTGTGCATGAACTATGAAAAATAATTAGTTGAGAATATTTTTGATATTGCTTGAGAGAGAATATTGAATAATTTGGGGATTTTGGTCTACAACTTGAAAAAAATAATATTTTTATTCACATGGAGTTATAAATTGTGTGGGATTAACTAGGTAAAATTGAAAGCCCTAGAATTAGTTTTTCCAATTAATAAACAACATAATTTCATTTCTCGTTCTTTTTAATTAGTTTAGTTAATTCTTTAGATTTATCTAATTTAGTTGTTTTCTTTATCAAATATCGATTTTCCAAATAGTAGTTAATCTAGTAATTTCGGTAATCAATAAAATAATTAGTCCTTGTGGGTTCGACACTCTTTTCACTTAACTATACTACTTGTTGCGATTTTGTACACTTACAAATAATCACATCAAGTTTTTGGCGCCGTTGCCGGGGGCTAATTATTTTTTTATTGATATTGATAATAGCTAGATTGTTACTAATTTGGATTTTTTTTCTTATTTTTTTTATTTTTTATTTTTTTATTTTTAGTTTTTCTATTTTTTAATAGCGATATTTGAGGACATCGAAGTGTATCATCATGGCAAACGAGGGTAATGGAGAAGAAAATAAGGCTTTGAGAGACTATGCTATGCCCTTGCTTAATGGAGCAACATCAAGCATAAAGAGGCTGGTTATACAAGCTAACGATTTTGAGATTAAACCGGCAATTATTCAAATGATTCAACAGATTGTTCAATTTTTGGGACTATCGCACGCGGATCATTATGTTCATATTGCAAACTTTCTAGAAATTTGTGACACTTTTAAGCACAATGGAGTTTCAGATGATGCAATTCGATTCAGACTCTTTCCTTTTTACTAAGAGATAAAACGAAGGCTTGGTTAAACTTTCTATCACTGGGTGTTATTACTACTTAGGAGGGACTTACAAAAAAGTTTCTAGCTAAGTAGTTTTTGCTGGCAAAGACAGCGAAAACTAAGAAATGATATTACCACCTTCATTCAATTTGAGATCGAGTCTTTGTATGATGCATGGGAGAGGTATATAGAGTTATTGAGAAAGTGTCCTCATCATGAACTACCGAAATGGTTGCAAATTCAAAGATTCTATAACGGTTTGGGAGTTACAAATTGATTTATGGTTGATGCAGCAACTGGAGGTGCACTAATGAAAAAACTCACGAAACAGCCTATGAACTTCTAGAGGAGATGGCATCCAATAATTACCAATGATTTTTAGAGAGAACAATGCCAAGAAAAGTGCATGAAGTTTTTGAACTTGATCCTATTACTACTTTAACTGCAAAAATTGATATTTTATCTAAACAAATAGGTAATATGAATGTTAATGCTATTAAAACGAATATGATTTGTGATCTTTGTACAGGAAATCACTCAAGTGCAGATTGCCAAGTGGGGAACCCTTTTGCTCAATCAAATGCCGAACAAGCAAATTTTGTGTCAAACTTTCAAAAGCAAAACAATCTTTATGCAAACACATACAATCAAGGATGGAGAAATCACCCCAACTTTTCTTGGAGCAACAATCAAGGAGGAGCTAGACCACAAAAAAAATTTCAACAATAAGAAAAGAAGCTGACACTTGAGGAGATGTTCATGCAATACATGCAAAAGACAGATTTGGCGATACAAAATAATACGGCTTCAATTCACAATCTTGAGGCTCAAATTGGTCAAATTTCAAATATTCTTACAGAAAGAATGGCAGGAATATTACCTAGTAACACAGTGGTCAATACCAAGGAACATGTCAAAGCAATTGTAAATCACCCTAGGGGGGTGGATAGGGTGATTGTGCGGAATTAAAAATTAATAAAATAAAGTGCAAGGTAAGTAAAAGAGTTAAGAGCAGCAAACACAGATGACGCAGCGATATAACGTGGTTCGACCCCCAGGTCTACATCCACACCACCTACTTGTAACAATTCTTCGCCACAAGCGTTCCACTATACTTAAAACCCTTTTTACAGTGATTCTCGGATTCAGGCTGAGAGACCTATTACACCCACATGACTTCCAATACAAGTCCCGTCAATCTCACCGAAGTGGAAAAGAAAGAAAAACCAAAACTCAAGATCGTTTAATGATCCTGACTTAAGAATACAGAAAAATTATCGCTCACACTCGGATTGATTATCGAAAGATTAGTTCAGAAGAATTTTATCGGAAGTAATAGGGTTAAGAATACACAGTGGATTCGTCAATATTAATAGACAGGGAAGTGTATCGATAAAAAATAGAAACGATACTTTTCAAGAATATACACAGCGCAAAGTGCGGTCGACCGTCATATTGGTGCGGTCGACCGTTCAGCTCTCTGACGTAAAGTAGAGAGGTAAAAGATCGACTGCTTCTCAAACAACTCAAGGTTGTGGTCGACTGCGATGCGGTCGACTGGTCACGAAGTACGGTCGACTGGTATCACGCTGTTTATTCTGAATCCACCCTGTTTTCTTACCATAAACTAATCCATCTTTAATCAATCTTATACAATTATAATCTCACGAAAATGGAAGGAAAAATTCAGGTCTTGATATCTTCCTCTTTTGCTTGTGGACCAATTTATCAAGAACTCTTTTTGAATATCTACCTCTTTTGCTTGTGTTTGCCATTATTCTTTATTTCTTTCCTTGTTTGAATATTCTTGAATCTCTCTTGAATCCCTTGCTGATATTATTTGATCCTGAAGATCTGAACAACTAACTTTAAACTTATTAGTATTAATGAGCACGTTTTGTGCACACCAAACTAAGAGTCAACAGCAATTTTCCCCTTTTGGTGTGAACAAAACATGCTGGAATGTTTGAAAATTTAAAATAGCCACATAAATACTCCCCCTGAGTTTAGTGTATCCTGTTACACAGATTTTCATAAGTAAGAGCTTTTAAGAGAGATGTAAATACTCCCCCTTAATTCAATGTCACCTGTTATACTGAACTACAACATATATGATAAGTGTAAGACTTTTAAAACCATATTTGTAGTTTAGAGTATTCATAGAATCATTGCAAAGTATTTGAAAACATTTTATTAAAACATATCATGAATACTTTAGACTTTATTTGAAAAACATTCTAAAAAAATTCTCCCCCTTTTTGGAACACACCAAGAGGGATTTAAGGAGAAGAAAAGTGAAAGCACGTTAAAAAAACTCATTAATCAAAATAGATAAGAGGGATAGAGTTAATAAAGAAACCTCATTAAGCAAAAACTCATTAATAAAAAAAAATTCTCCCCCTTATTGAGATCCTCCCCAATACACATATAATAAAAAATTGAATTTCAAGAGTCAAAACAATTGTTTTAAAAAATAGTTTTTGTCGAAGACTAGAGAGGAGACCGATCGACCGTACGGTCGACCGCAAAAGGGACGATTCAAAAATTTCCTGAGAGCATACCGGATGACCGCAAATACTGAAGTTCCAATTTTTTAAAAGCTCACGAAAAAACAAAAAAAAGGAAACCGAGAGCGTGCCGGTCGACCGCCCAGTCAACCGAAACCCAATTTTAAGTAGAAATATCAATAACATTCAATTCTCCTTTCAAGAAATAAAAATCGTTTTTCATCTAAAAGCTTAGTAAAAATATCGGCAAGTTGAGAATTAAATGAGTTTAAATTTGCTTACCAGACAAAGAATTAAAATTGTTTTACCACACGCAAAAAACATATGATCTTCCCTTTTCTTTTCTTGACAGTGGAGCAAAAGAGTTGTTTTCATCCATCATGAGCTTTAGGCATCCACTATCAAGGTGCTACCGATGTTTAGGTGAAGTCCATTGATGTACCTACATTAAGATTTGTATGTATCCAAGTAGGTACTGTTCCTGCACTTGTATTCTTCTTCATCCAAACAAAGTTAGTATTCCTTTTAAAGCACAATTATGAGGAATATGTCCTAATCTACAATAATAGTGACAAGTAATACGATTATGCTTTGGATCATGCACATATGCATAATTGTGTGTTGGTTTGTAACTATTTTGGTGGCTATGCATATGTGTATGACAAGATTGCTTAGATTTTTGATGTTGTATTAGCTCATTATAACCAAGCCCTCGATTATCATGATAAGATCTTGAATTCTTTGTAATAAGGTAACTGGATCCTTCATATTTTTCAACAATTTTCTCGAGCTCAACTACTCTTTATAAAGTCTTTTCCTAGTCATCTCATCGTCTTTGGTGTTCCAACGAAGAGTGTCTAGGGTAGCATCAAGTATTCTATTTTGCTCAAGAGCTTCGTTACAACCTTTCACTACTTCATCAAATTTTCTTTTGCATTCTTTTAAATCATCAATGAGCTTAGCAATATAAACAGATTTATCATGAATTACTCTCAAGTGTTCATCATGTGTTGCTAAGGATTCTTGAATTTGTTGTTTTAAGAGTTCATTTTCCTCTAACAATACATCTTGATCTTTTCTAAATGACTCAAAATTTTCAATGATCAAGGAATTTTTATTTTTCAGTTTTTGATTTTTTGCGATGCAAAAGTCATGAGATTCATTTGGAATTTGTTTATATGTCTTAGTTCACGACTTAATTTCTTGGCATAATCTTTTAATCCATTACACATATCTACTAGCTCATTATAAGTGGGTTCTTCGATTACCTCTTCTTGAGATGGTGATTGCACGTCACCATTCCCAAGAGAAATGAAGCCGAAATTTTTGTGATCTTGCTCATCTTCATTTGAATCTGAGTCTAGCCACGTTATCTTCAACGCCTTCTTTCTCAATCCTGAATTGGAGTGATGATAATCTGTGTTCCTACCTTTCGATAGGGGACAATTTGGGCGTATATGTCCTGGCTTGTTGCATTTGTAGCACACGTCATTTTTGTCTTTGTCTCTTTCTCCTTGTGAACTGTTGTACATTTTGCGTTTGAGATGCTTACAGAATTGTTTAGTTAGCCGTATGAAATCTTCGTCTGATTCTTCCTGATCTGATTCTGATTTTGGTGGACGTGATTTCTCTCTTCGATTTTTGGTTCAATCCCGATGTTCTGTATATATCTTTTAGTTTCTGTCATCTCCATCCCGTATGTCTTTAGCTTTCCTTGGAATGTATAGTAATCGAATTCCTTCTCTTCAAGAGTCTCCCTCATAGCAGCGGCCTTTACATCCCATTCTGGCATGAGATAGCTTATGAGCTTTCCGACCTTTCGGTCATCATCTAGCCCCTTACCTAGTCTCTCAAGTTCGTGGACAATGATATCGAAACGGGCGAGCATTTGATCCACATTTTCCCCTGGCAACATGCGAAACACATCAAACTTATGGAAACATAAATTAACTTTAGTTTTACCTCAGAAGCGGTTCCCTCATGCCGCTTCAACATGTTGTTTCAGATCTCGTATGCTGTCTTACAGTTTCGCCCGCATCGCATTAGTTCTTTATTGTTCAACCCTGCATAGAGAGCCATCATAGCCATGAAATTTGTAGTTTTCAATGCTAGTTCAACTTTTGTGTATGCCCTCTTTCCATCGCTGATAGGAATCTCAGTTTTGTTTATGCATATGTTCCATACCTCTTCTCCAAGCATCTGTAGAAAATGAGACATACGAAATTTTCAAACATCATAGCATTTTCCATCAAAAAATGGTGAGCATGTAAAACTTGTCCCATTGGAGACTAATGGCTCCAATGAGTATAAGTTTTCGAGAGGAGGGATTTCACCCATAGAACCTTTTGCTTAAGCTTTTAAGCTTTTGATAAGCACCTCGCTCTGATACCACTGTAAATCACCCGAGGGGGGTGAATAGGGTGATTGTGCGGAATTAAAAATTAATAAAATAAAGTGCAAGGTAAGTAAGAGCAACAAACATCGATGACGCAGCGATACAACGTGGTTCGACCCCCAGGTCTACGTCCACACCACCTACTTGTAGCAATTCTCCGCCACAAGCGTTCCACTATACTTAAAACCCTTTGTACAAAGATTCTCGGATTCAGACCGAGAGACTTATTACACCCACAGGACTTCCAATACAAGTTTCGTCAATTTCACCGAAGTGGAAAAGAAAGAAAAACCAAAACTCAAGATCGTTTAATGATCCTGACTGAAGAATACAGAAAAATTATCACTCACACTCGGATTGATTATCGAAAGATTAGTTCAGAAGAATTTTATCAGAAGTAATAGGGTTAAGAATACACAGTGGATTCGTCAATATTAATAGACGGGGAAGTGCATCGATAAAAAATAAAAACGATACTTTGCAAGAATATATACAGCGCAAAATGCGGTCGACTGTCATATTGGTGCGGTCGACCGTTCAGCTCTCTGACGTAAAGTAGAGAGGTGAAAGGTCGACTACTTCTCAAACAACTGAAGGTTGTGGTCGACTGTGATGCGGTCGACCGGTCATAAAGTACGGTCGACCGGTATCGCGCTGTTTATTCCAAATCCACCCTGTTTTCTTACCATAAACTAATTCATTTTTAATCAATCTTATACAATTATAATCTCATGAAAATGGAAGGAAAAATTCAGGTCTTGATATCTTTCTCTTTTGCTTGTGGACCAATTTATCAAGAACTCTTTTTGAATATCTTCCTTTTTTACTTGTGTTTGTCATTATTCTTTATTTCTTTCCTTGTTTGAATATTCTTGAATCTCTCTTGGATCCCTTGCTGATATTATTTGATCATGAAGATCTGAACAACTAATTTTAAACTTATTAGTATAAATGAGCACATTTTGTGCACATCAAACTAAGAGTCAATAGCAATAACACTTAGAAGTGGGACACTCACCTTATTGAAGAATCAACCGAAGAAAAATAAAGAGAATAAGAAAATCATTCATTTCGTAAAAAAACCAAAATCCTCGCTTTGAAACTCCAAGAAAATAATAATGGAGAAAACCCCTTTGTGTTGTGCAACAAAGAGACAGCTGCACCTCACTTTATATTGGCCAGAAATAGGGTATCTAGGGGTTGTGAATAGATTTGCAAAATATCTCTTTTGAATATATCTTTACATATATAAATCTTTATACTTGGAAATTAGGTAAAACCAAATTAATTGAGATTAAAAAAAAACAACCACCCTAATATTGGCTGGCACTGTTTTAAAAACCTAGAAAACAAAATTGTACTTTTTGCCCTCTAAGTGGCAATTTTGCAAAAAGACTCTTCTTTATCAAAACTTGCAAAATAAACCAAATTATTAAAACAAAAGGTAAACTCTTTACATCAGAGTTGACTAGGCATCATGCCCATCCAAAAAATCCAAAAAATCTGGAGTTTTCACTTAAAGTGGTAATTTTGCACAAAAGTCCCTCTTTTTGTAATATTTACAAATAGGTCAAATAATTATCAGACAATCCAGAAAATTCACAAATAATATCTATTAATAAATAATGGGTTTCTCCAAAATAATTTTTACTTTGAATATCCTAAGAAAATATTTGCATGTGTTTTGCACGTGTAAAAAGGTAAATTTCAGAAAAATATTTATTAAATCACAAAAAATCATTTTAATCCATTTATTAATATTAAAAACATTATTAAATAAAATCTGGGGTATTACATCATGTACATAAGTGCAAAAGTTGTTAGAACCGTAGGGTATCGGGTGTTAAAATACTTAAGTGCAAATATGTATTGCTCGCTACCGGACCCGTGGGTAGACTTTTTAAACTAGGTGTAACACCCCGGCCTCAACTCAGAAAATTTATTTATTTATTAGTACAACTACCCACCATAGGCTGCCTCTCAAAAGGTGGTTAACCGATTTGGTGACTCTTGATCATAGGCAATTATACTTATTATTAATTAATCTTGCTCCCTTATCGATGTGGGACTAAGAAAGCCCCACACCACCATGAGCAGCACAACATCCCGGAGGGCCCCACCACTTCTAGCGCACACAGAGAGACAGCAACCTGCCTCTCTCTCCTTTCCAGGGCCCCACCTGCTGCCGCATGCAGCCAACAGCGAACAACCCCTTTCAAATAATCCACATTATTACCATTATGTCATTATATATATATATATATATATATATATATATATATATATATATATATATATATATATATATATATATAGGGAAGCCTTCCGTTGTGCACCACCTATGGTGCATACGGCGTGTGCACTCGGCCTTCCCGCCTTCGTATCGACGATCCGAACCTTTCACACTGATCTACACATCTAAATTAGTCTAAATATGTAAAATCAAATCATTTGAAATTCATTTGCCCATCCAATGAAGTGTTACAAAATAGTATGGCTGAAAATCATTGTTTTTTATAGTCACATGATGGATGGGAAATGAATCTCAAATGATTTGATTTTACATATTCAGACTAATTTATATGTGTAGATCAATGTGAACGGTTCGGATCGTCGATACAAAGGCGGGAAGGCCGAGTGCACACGAGTGCACAATGGAAGATTTTCCTCTTTCTCTCTCTCTCTCTCTCTCTCTCTCTCTCTCTCTCTCTCTCTCTCTCTATATATATATATATATATATATATATATATATATATATATATATATATATATATATATATATATATATAGTATATTATACCTCTAAGAAATACGGGATGTTACACACACCCCCCTTAAGAAATCAGCGTCTTCGCTGAGTACGGGGCATGAAACCTAGTGCAGGATCTCCTTTCTAGTCGATGTGGAGCGGAGTACCCTGATTCAGCTAATTCTAGGCCAGCACACTGACCTCAGCTCCCTCTCAGGCATACATTTCGCCGATGTGGAGTGGAGTACCCTGATTCAGCTAATTCTAGCGTACTGCCCCTTGCCAAACTGCCAGCATACTGACCTCAGCTCCTTCTCAGGCATACATCTTACCCACTCTTACCCACAATCGGTGTAAAAAATCGGCTCTGATTGTAACACCCCATAATTTGTTTTTCTATTAAAAATGCATTTTTAATTTTTGCACGTATGATGCATGTGCAAAATTTTATTTTGTTGTTCTCATTTACAAATTTTTAGTATGTATAAGTTTTAATTAGCCTTCTTTTGATCCATGGACCTATAGATTAAAATCTAGCCCATTAGGAGAAGAGCCCACAAGATAATTAAATTAATTAATTAGAAGTGAGCCCATGAAGCAAGCCCACTAATAAAAATACAAATAAAGTTGAGCTTGGACGATTACATGACAAGTTACAACTTTTAGTACTTATTTAAAGTTATAGGATTGTATTCGAATTGTTTGTGCATATGTGCATGTGTGCACATGCACATATGATTGTTGGCCGGTTGGTAACCTAGGGTATAGGCCGGTTTGGGCATGGTGGGGAGATGGAGGGTTGGAAGTTTTGGGGGTTGCAAATTTGAAGAGTTGAAAAAATGAAGAGTTGTAGGTTTTAGGAGTTTGGAGAATGAAGAGTTGTAAAATTAATTTGGAGAGTTATTAGGTGTAAAATTATGCATAATAGACCCTCACAAAATCCTATAAATAGAGCCCTATTTCTCATTCTCAATTGCACCAAAAACATTATCAAAATCAAAAGAAAGAAAGAAAAGAAAGAGAGTAAGAGAGTTCCATTGCTAGGACAAGGAGCCATTAGAAGAAGCCATTGCTAGGAGAAACTATTGCTAGGAGCTAGGAGTTCTTGGAGCTAGAAGTGGGGTTCCCTTTTTCTTTCATTGTTCAAGCTTCACAAAAGGTGGGTGATTTCATTATTTTCTACTGTAGGAATGCATGCTAAAATGAGTAATATAAGAAGAATTATATGAGAAAAATTATAAAGTTCATGCTAGTATAACATGATGTGTATGAAGGTAGTTTTGTTGATTAAGAGAATGATACCATGCTAATTAAAGATAAGAATCCCATTTTTTTTTTTGGTCATAAACCATATTAGTATGTTGCAATTGTTGTGCTTATGAAATTTGTGACCACATTATGCTTTAATAATTGAGAAAAGAAGAAAGAAAGAAATCTTAGTTAGTGTTTTGTAATGTTTCGACATATGTCCTATTTTGAAAGAATATAAACCATTGCATGAAAGAGTATTTCTTGTTCAAGTGAATACACTAGTATCTTTATAAAAGTGTAACTTGTGTAAAAATGAGAAAAACACTATTGGTTATGAACATTAGTCTTTTTGTAAATTTAAGTTTTTTTAAAAAAGAAATCTAAGATATGTGAAAAATGAGAAATTGAATTATCTAAATAAGTGAAAACAATGTTTTAATGAATTGAAAATTTATTGTTTACTATTTTTTTTGATCTAGTATCAAAGAAAAGTTTATTTCAAAATTTTTGGAAAGATTTTGATCTTTTGAACAAAAATTTCATAGTAAAAGAAACACTTTATGGATAGTTGAACAAAAGAACATTAGTATTTTTCTAAACAGAAAATACACATAGACTTACATGTTTGCCAGTACAACATAGAGCCTTGTTTATAAAAGATCTTGGGTTCAAAACTTGATAGTCACATCTATTTTTTTTAATTCTTTTAATTTATTTCCGAAACCGAAACTGAACTTAAGAGTAATTCAGATTATGTATATGACACAAGTCCACTTGGGACTAAATGGCTAGCTGGGCCGGGTTTGGGTGTTGACCGGGTTTGACCTAGGGGCGTGGGTTCGAAACCCAGCCTACTCTTTTTTTTTTATTGTTTTCTTCATTTCCTTTGACTGTTTTCTTCTTCATTCAGTAAAATGATTTTAAGGAGAATTTTAATCAAAACCTGATTATGGTTATGAAAGGGAATGAGTGGTATTAAGAATATTTCTGGTATATTTTTGAGATATAATGAGAAATGAAATTTTGAGAATATAAATTTGGTGGTGAAAAGTAGTATTTTATAAATTGATCTTTCAAGGAGATTGCACTTGTATCATGTTTGAGAAATATTGTTGTGAAGTGAAACATTGTGATAATTTAGAATTGTCATAACAATTCATGTGATAAAATTTGTGTATGAAAGTAATGTTTGACTAAAAAGAATGTGAATAAACTAGATCATGAATAGTGTCGAGATTATGATTATTTTTGTGACTAAGTTGAAAGATAAAATCATCTAGGTTTAAGACCTGCTTGTTAAAGGGTGTGAAATACCCATAATTCTTGTATATGAAAAATTATGATTAAGAGTTAGTAAGACCTCGGTTGCTGGCATTATTGAAAGAAAGATTTGAGATATGATTTGAGATATTGCCATGGGGCGGTCTTGTATTTTGTGAACAAGTCCGGTAGGAGGTAAAACTAATTTTAGGGATGATAACTTATTCATGTCTTGAACTAAATAACTAGCCACATAAGTGAAGATGTAGTAAACTGGGGCAAACGTAAGTGGGTTGCCTCTATATAGTCGGCGGTGAATCTCCGTGGCTATAGACCCAATCGGCGGACTGATGTTGCTCTGTGGGAGACAGTTTTTTATATATTTAAATCCGGGACTTGGCGAAGTCGGGCGGATAGTTTGTCATCTCCAAGGTATATACGTATACCGGGGCTAGGGGGCACTTGCGGGATGATTCGAACGATGAGGGAACCGTTACAATAGCCATCGGGCTGGGACCCATATTCGTGGAATGATCTAAATCTTGTTTTATTACCGGGTAGTTATCACGGCGAGGGATCGAGCCCTTTTTGTGGTGTACGTAGGTGCTTGCCCTCAGACCTATTTAGTATGGGATGCATAGAATCCGAACATGTCTGCATTAGTGTCATCCTAGTATAAAAAAAATATGTGCATTAGGCATTAAGGCATGGCATACACTTACATGTTTAGCTTAGTCACAATTTAACACTTTATTTGTTCATTCATTCTTTTGTGATTTTGTTAAAGTAATGAGATCGTTATATGTACGGCATAGAGAGGATAGCCGAGTATAACACTTTCGTCAGTTGTAAGTGACTGACGTGCCCACAGGTTGATATGCAGGTAGTGGACTTTGCTATATAGATGTTAGGATGAAATCGATGAATTATTTGATGAAGTTGTACAAGTTATATTGTTGTTTTCAATGTTTTAATCTTTCATTCTTCCGCTGTGTGAAACAAAGTTGTATTTGAACTCTGATGTTGTTAAAAAGTTTTAAATTCCTTGTAAAATTGTACGAAGTGAAGTAAAGATCCTGTGAAATCTAGAATTCGGTCTTATTTGGAATTCGGGGCGTTACAGATGGTATCAGAGCATGCTTCACAAGCAGTACAAATTTATAAGGAACGACACCCTAGAGTGGACACTAACGTGTGAGTTTCAACTTATAGAGATTTAAACTTATGTTTGTGTTGCTCTATAAGATGACATTTCCCCCTCCTTTTTCCTATAAGATGGCCAATCAGCATGATCACCAGATTGGGACGCCTTGGTTTGTCCACCCCAAGGATGAGAAGGAAGAACCAATGGAAGAAGAAGAAGAGGACCCAGAAAAAGAACCAGAGGAGGAGGAGGATGAACCATACGAGATAGAAGAAGACTTTCCCTAGTCCAGGGAGATTACTCCACCTCTGCCTGATCTTCCCGAAGACTCCCCAGAAGAAGAACTTGTTCCAGACAACCTAAATGACATTGTTGCTTCTCTTCGATGGGAGTTGAACGCTCAAAAGTGGAGAGTTAACCACTTGGAATTACAAAGGGAAGAAGACAAGGAGCGCATCCAGGAGCTGAGCTTTCAAGTGTGCGAGCTTGAGAAGGTCCGACTCGTGAATGATCGATATTTCGCCTAGTTGGACCATATCACTCGCTGGGACAAGGAAGATCAACAGAAGAGCTTCGTAGACATGAGGAAGGAAATCCATGACCTACGGGAAGAGCTCAGAGAAGCCAAGAGAAACCGTAGAATCTAGGATGTTTTCTGAAATGGATGTATTGGAAAAAAAATTTTCTTTCTGAATGTAAAGAGTTTAAATTTTAGAATGGATAAATTTTTTTGAAGCGATGTTATTTGTGTTAATCATGATGAATAATGATGAACTTTATGACTCAGAAATACCACAAAGGATTATGAATGGCGAAGAGCACAACGGTAAAAATGGACTAGACCTAAAGATTGAACTGGTTCGAGTCTATCAAACCCTAAATGTTGTCGCCGCAAATATCGCTGGAAACAGGGGACCAGGGCCAGCAGTGCATGTTCGGGAGGCAATCAGGTTGGTTGAATCCTTCAAGAGGATGAAGCCATCGGTATTCGAAGGACAGGCAAATCCAGATGCAGCTAACGACTGGATCAGGCAGATCGAGACGGTGTTTGATGTACTAGAAACCCCAGAGGCCAGCAAGGTGAAACTAGCTACCATTCAACTCGAAAAGGATGCGGGTGTCTGGTGGCAACCGCTAAAAAGGACATTGGGCAATGTACAACTCTCTTGGGAGGAATTTCTTGATGAATTCAGGAGCCACTACTTTCCATTGGATGTTCAGGAAAAGAAGGCCATGGAATTTCTGAGCTTGCAGCAGGACGGAATGTCAGTCCGGAAATATGAGACCAAGTTCAACCAGCTCTCCAGGTACGCGCCTGAAATGGTACAGGATGAGGCCAAGAAGGCACGCAAAATTAAGCAGGGGTTGAGACCCAGTCTAAGATCCAAGATGATACCTTTGGGCATTCGGAGGTTTGAGAGGCTAGTCAGAAGGGCCGCTGTAACTGAGTCTGACATGAACTAGTTCCAGGCTGTCCAAGTCAAACGGAACAATTAGAACACGGGCAAGAGACCTGCAGGACCAAGCAACTACAGAAGTCAGCCCCCAGCACAGCGCTTCAATCCAACAGGCGCTAATGCTATTGCAGTGGCGGGAAGAGTACCCACATGCTTCAGATGTGGGGAGTCAGGCCATATATCCACTGGGTGCACCAAGCCGCAGTCTATGAAGATTTGTTATCTGTGTGGCAAGGAGGGCCACTTCAAGTCTGATTGCCCCCAGCTTCAGCGGGGAGGACCGAGTCGGCAGCAGTCCAACTCTGGGCAGAAGCAGTTCAAGCAAGGGCGGGTGTTCGCCTTGACTGAGGCAGATGCAGATGATGTGGACCATGTGATCACTGGTATGGAGGATGAAGCTTAGTTGTTTTGTTGCTTTTTCCATTTGTGTAATAAAATGTTATGTAATGAGAGCACTCATATGTAATAGGAGACATTTTAATAAATGGAATAAAAGCTTCGGTGTTATTTAATACGGGATCTTTGCACACTTTTGTGTCACCTTCATTTGCAAAAAGATTGGGAGTTGAACCAAAAATATTTCCTGGCAAGGTTTTATTTGTGGCTACTCCGTCAGGAGAGAACTTGACAACCGATCGATACTATGAAGGGTGTGATCTCGAAATTGGAGGCAGGCTCTTGGGCATCGACCTCATTGAATTGACAGTTCTTGGAGTCGACGTCATTATTGGCATAGACTAGATGTCAGTGTACAGTGCCATCATCGAATGCAAGAGCAAAGAAGTTGTGGTGAAGGCTCCAGGAGGGCCAGCTGTTACGTTCCAAGGTAAATGGAAGTGTAAGCAGATGGTAGCAGCCTTGTCAGAGCAGAAAGTCCCAGATGAAGCGAAGCAGATCCCAGTTGTCCGAGATTTTCCAGCAGTATTTCTTGATGATCTACCAGGGCTTCCCCCTCATCGAGATGTAGAGTTCAGCATCACTGTTCAACCAGGAAGTGTACCTATTTCCAAGGCACCATACAGAATGACACCAGTTGAACAAGATGAGATCAAGAAGCAGATCGAAGAATTATTGAGCAAGGGATACATCGGGCCAAGTGCATCAGCGTGGGGAGTCCCAGTTCTTTTAGTGAAGAAGAAGGATGGATCAATGAGGATGTGTATCGACTATAGAAAGTTGAACAAGGTAACTGTACAGAATAAGTACCCTATTCCTCAAATCGATGACTTGTTTGACTGTCTACAAGGAGCAGCCGTATTCTCCGATAGATCTACGGTCAGGATATCATCAAGTCCGGGTGAAAGAAGAAGATGTACACAAGACGGCTTTCAGAATCAGGCATGGTCACTGTGAGTTTCTAGTCATGCCATTTGGAGTCACTAAAGCATCGGATATTTTCATGAACATCATGAACAGAGTTTTGCGGCCTTTCATTGATTCTTTTGTCATCCTATTCATTGATGACATATTGGTCTATTTCAAGTCAGAGGAGGAGCATGTCAAGCACTTAGCAGAGGTTCTGAAGAAGTTACAAGAGCATCAGCTATATGCAAAGTTATCCAAATGTAACTTCTGGAAAACTGAAGTTGCCTTCTTAGGTCACATTCTTTCTAAGGAGGGAGCAGCTACTGACCCGCAGAAAGTTGAAGCTGTGAAAGACTGGCAAAGACCGACCACAGTGAAGGAGATTAGGAGTTTTTTGGGTTTGAATGGATATTACAGAAGGTTCATTCAGGGTTATGCCCAGCTAGCTGTGCCACTCAAAGGGCTCACGAGGAAGAATGTGAGTTTCAAATGGTCGGAGCAATGTGAAGCTAGTTTTCAGGAGTTAAAGGAAAGGTTGACTACCGCTCCCATTCTGGTGTTGCCAAGAGCAGGAGTCGACTATGACATCTATAGAGCTGCTTCCCATTGCGGATTGGGCTGTGTGCTGATGCAGGAAGGGAACGTAATTTCTTATGGGTCCAGACAGCTGAGACCTTATGAAAAGAATTATCCAATTCATGATTTGAAGCTAGCAATAATCATCTTTGCTTTGAAGCAATGGAGGCATTATGTGTACGGAATAAACGTCAATATGTACACGGATCACAAGAGCCTGAAATACATCTATCAGCAAAGGAACCTAAATCTGAGGCAGAGGAGATGGTTAGAAGTGTTGTAAGATATCCGACCAGAAATCAAATACCATCCGGGCAAGGCAAATGTTGTGGCAGATGCGCTTAGCAGAAAGTACAGTTTGTCTCAGCTGATCACAACTCAGAAGGAATTGGCAGAAGAGCTTGACCGAGCAGGGATTGAAGTGGTCTTACAAGGTGTGGAAGATTCCTTAGCTCAATTGAGGATTCAACCCACTTTAAAGGATAGAATTATCGACGGTCAGAAGACAGATCCAGAGATCCAGAATAATAGAGCAAGTTGGTATTAACAGATTGTCAGAGTTCCAGGTGAAGGATGCAGTACTGTGGTATGGCGAGCGGTTGTGTGTGCCAGATCTAGAAGAACTGAAAGAAAGCATTCTTCAGGAGGCACATGCTACATTGTTATCAGTACATCCAGGGAGTACCAAGATGTACAAGGATATAAAGCTATACTTCTGGTGGCCAGGGATGAAGCAAGATGTAGCTGAGTTTGTTGGCAAGTGTGCAATTTGTCAGCAAGTCAAGGCAGAAAATCAGAAGCCCGACGGTTTGTTGTAGCCATTACCCATCCCAGAGTGGAAATGGGATTGTATCAGCATGGATTTCATCACAAAGTTACCCAAGAGTTCCAAAGGCAATGATACAATTTGGGTAATAGTGGATCGACTCACCAAGTCAGCTCACTTCTTAGCAATGAATCTTACTTCATCAATGGAGAAGCTGGCAGAGATGTATGTGGGTGAGATTGTGAATTTGCATGGAGTTCCACTGTCAATAGTATCCGATCGAGATGCACGTTTCACTTCGCATTTCTGGAGAAGTCTTCAAGCAGCTTTGGGGACAAAAATTGATTTCAGTATCACTTTTCACCCTCAAACTGATGGGCAGACTGAGAGAGTCAACAAAATGCTGGAAGATATGTTGAGGTGCTGTGTATTGGATTTCGGTGGCAGCTGGGAGAGGCATTTAGCTCTGGTGGAATTTGCCTACAACAACAGTTTTCAGGCAAGCATTGGAATGGCACCATAAGAAGCTCTGTATGAAAGGAAATGCAGGACTCTGGTTTGTTGGTATGAAGTGGGAGAAAGACAGCTATATGGACCAGAAATTGTGCAGCAGACCTCAAAAAAGATCGAGCTGATCAGAAAGAGGTTGGTTGACGCACAAAGCAGGCAAAAGAGTTACGCCGACAACAAGAGGAGAGACCTGGAGTTTGATGAAGATGACTATGTCTTTGTGAAGGTGTCTCCGACTAAAGGGGTGATTCGGTTCGAAAGGGGAGGAAAATTAGCCCCGAGACACATTGGACCCTACAAGATATTGAAGAGAATTGAGAAGACAGCTTATCGGTTAGAACTATCGGAGGAGTTGGCCCAAGTACACAATGTTTTCATGTGTCCATGCCAAGAGGTTATGTCCCTGACTCGAGTCATCATTTGCCCGAAGTGCCAGGAGGTTTACAACTGGATTTGAGCTATGCTGAGCGTCCTATTGAGATCGTGGATCGTCAAGAAAAGGCCTTGAGAAACAAGACGATACCTATGGTCAAAGTCATTTGGAGGAACCAGTTTGTTGAGGAGGCCACATGGGAATCAGAGAAAAAGAAGATGAAAAATCACTCTGAGCTCTTCCACTAAATTTTTTTATAAACTTCTTCTTTTTTCCTCTTGGTATTTTTCTCGCTCCTAAGTGTAGCTCCGGGGACGGAACTATTCTAAGGAGGGAGTGTTGTAACACCCCACAATTTATTTTTCTATTAAAAATGCATTTTTGATTTTTGCACGTATGATGCACGTGCAAATTTTTATTTTGTTGTTCTCATTTACAAATTTTTAGCATACATAAGTTTTAATTAGCCTTCTTTTGATCCATGCACCTATGGATTAAAATCTAGCCAATTAGGAGAAGAGCGCACTAGATAATTAAATTAATTAATTAGAAGTGAGCCCATGAAGCAAGCCCACTAATAAAAACACAAATAAAGTTGAGCTTGGACTATTACATGAAAAGTTACAACTTTTAGTACACATTTAAAGTTATAGGATTGTATTAGAATTGTTTGTGCATATGTGCATATGTGCACATGCACTAGTGATTGTTGGTCGGTTGGTAACCTAGGGTATAGGCCGGTTTGGGCATGGTGGGGAGATGAAGGGTTGGAAGATTTGGGGGTTGCAAATTTGAAGAGTTGGAAAAATGAATAGTTGTAGGTTTTAGGAATTTGGAGAATGAAGAGTTGTAAAATTAATTTGGAGAGTTATTAGGTGTAAAATTATGCATAATAGACCCTCACAAAATCCTATAAATAGAGCCCTATTTCTCATTCTCAATTGCCCCAAGAACATTATCAAAATCAAAAGAAAGAAAGAAAAGAAAGTGAGTAAGAGAGTTCCATTGCTAGGAGAATGAGCCATTAGAAGAAGCCATTGCTAGGAGAAACTATTGCTAGGAGGAGAAGTCTTGCTAGGAGCTAGAAGTTCTTGGAGCTAGAAGTGGTGTTCCGTTTTTCTTTCATTGTTCAAGCTTCACAAAAGGTGGGTGATTTCATTATTTTCTAATGTCGGAATGCATGCTAAAATGAGTAATATACGAAGAATTATATGAGAAAAATTATAAAGTTCATGCTGGTATAACATGATGTAATACCCCAGATCTTGAGCGAACAGTCGACTGTTAGGGTTAGCAGTCGACTGATCTGTGTACAGTCGACTGGTGTGTGTAGCAGTCGACTGCTACACGGGATTTGTGAAAGGATTGTGAAATATAGTCACATATCGGGAATTTGCGAAGATAAATTGAGTATAAATACTATTGCCGAGGATCAAGAGTCACCAATTCGGTTAACCACCTTTTGAGAGGCAGCCTGTGGTGGGCAGTGGAACTACATAGTATTTATAATTTGTCTGAGCATTGGGGCGGGGCGTTACAATTGGTATCAGAGCCGACTTTCGACACACCGAGTGGGGGTGTATCTGCACGTCGAGGGTCTGCAGGCCTATTTGTGGGGTACATATGTTTGCGTGTCGAGGGTCTGCGGGCCTATTCACGGAGCATGCCGGGTGCTAGAAAGGGCGGTCCTACACGAGATGTGTGCCCTGTGCTCTCAGCGAGGACGCTGATTCCTAAAGGGGGGGTGTATGTAATATCCCAGATCTTGAGCGAACAGTCGACTATTAGGGTTAACAGTCGACTGGTCTGTGTACAGTCGACTGGTGTGTGTAGCAGTCGACTGCTACACGGGATTTGTGAAAGGATTGTGAAATATAGTCCCATATCGGGAATTTGCGAATATAAATTGAGTATAAATACTATTGCCGAGGATCAAGAGTCACCAATTCGGTTAACCACCTTTTGAGAGGCAGCCTGTGGTGGGCAGTGGAACTACATAGTATTTATAATTTGTCTGAGCATTGGGGCGGGGCGTTACACATGATGTGTATGAAGGTAGATTTGTTGATTAAGAGAATGATACCATGCTAATTAAAGATAAGAATCCCATTTTTATTTTTTTTTGTTATAAACCATATTAGTAGGTTGCAATTGTTGTGCTTATGAAATTTGTGACCACATTATGCTTTAATAATTGAGAAAAGAAGAAAGAAAGAAATCTTAGTTAGTGTTTTGTAATGTTTCGACATATGCATGTCCTATTTTGAAAGAATATAAACTATTACATGAAAGAGTATTTCTAGTTCAAGTGAATACAGTAGTATCTTTATAAAAGTGTAATTTATGTAAAAATGAGAACAACACTATTCGTTATGAACATTAGTCTTCTTGTAAATTTAGGTTTTTTTTTAAAAAGAAACCTAAGATATGTGAAAAATGAGAAAGGGAATTATCTAAATAAGTGAAAATAGTGTTTTAATGAATTGAAAATTTATTGTTTACTATTTTTTTTTTGATCTAGTATCAAGGAAAAGTTTATTTCAAAATTTTTATAAACAAGTCTCATGGTAAAAGAAACACTTTATGGATAGTTGAACAAAAGAACATTAGTACTTTTCTAAACAGAAAATACACAAAGACTTACTGGTTAGCCAGTGCAACACAGAGCCTTGTTTATAAAGATCTTGGGTGCAAAACTTGATAGTCACATCTATTTTTTTTTATTATTTTAATTTATTTCCGAAACCAAAACTAAACTTAAGAGTAATTCAGATTGTGTATATGACACAAGTCCACTTGGGACTAAATGGCTAGCTGAGTCGGGTTTGGGTTTGACCTAGGGGCGTGGGTTCGAAACCCAGCCTATTTTTTTTTTATTTTTTTGATTGGTTTCTTCATTTCCTTTGACTGTTTCTGTAGTGCCCCGGATCCCCGTTATCGGACATCCGTGACACTCACCAAAATCTTTGCCTTCAAATGCATCTCAACACAGTAATAACACGGAAATTTAAAAACTTTTTATTGCCAAATGAGTCATTACATCATTGATTACAACCAATGTCTTGTTCTTGACAAGAATAAAAATTACATAAACTCAGTACATCTTATTACAAACATACATTACTCCTTTCTGTAAAGTTAACAACTTTCTCTCGGACTGGCAGTCGATGGCTCACTGCCGAAGCCCCGCTGAACGGTCAATCTGCGTCCCTAGGACTTGCTCATCGGCTTGAGTCTTCTGCTGCGCGACTCTGATATCTCTGCACCTGCTTGAAGAGTAGAACCAATACCTAAAAGTTGGAGAACGTCAGTACTTCGGTTGATGCAATATTGATAATAACAGTGATCCTCCAAACTGGCAATCACAAACCATCTTGAATGGAAAAGAAAACGTGCATCCTAAATTATGTAGTGCTCGTGTATGCCATGATCTAACAACGAAATGCACCAATCACAAGCCATAATACATGCGTTCCAGACCCAAGCATAGCCTAATCTAATGCACAAACAAGAATGCACACGATGCACCTACTCTAATGCAATTCAGTTGGGAACGTATACATCTCATCCTACATACTTTTCCAAAATCAACTTCGATGGAAACATATGCATCCCATATTACATACTTTCCAAGGAGTTCGTCTCTCCTGATTGTAGGGTTCAATCCCTCGCCATGCATCCTACCCTTGTACCCTTCCAATTCCCACTAGATTTTCCGTCGCCCAAGGAGGTTGCAGCTGGTCGATCCAGTTCTGCCACTGCAGTGCCCAAGTAGTCACCGCCAGTTGGTACCCGCGTACAGACCTCCTCAGAAATCCGCATTGAATCCGGTCCCACGACCATTTGATTCCCAACGTCCCCTATGGACTTACGCATGCGTGTTCATCCCAAGATCGAGTCATGAACTTATATATATATACCAAAAACACAAATACCCGCGCATAGGGACGTGAGCACCTCGGGAGGTCAAATCCTCCGGGCCTCCCGTACCTTACTTCGGCAAAGCTTTGGAAATCAACAGATCAAGATACGAGCCGAGGACTCAATCCATGAGTGCCGAAAACGTATCCCTACGACTGGAAGGTACAACACCGACAATGGTTTACTAGGACTAATGCAATTTTCCAACCCCTTAATAAACCATTCTAACCCCTGCCTTACTCTAATTACTTTGGGTAAGAATGAACTGCTTCCACACTTGCTTATCAACCTCTGGCCCCTGACGATACCAGTCCGGTTCGCTACTTCCCCGGCTTGGAATTGTCCAGCATTATGGCCTACACTTGCCGCGACCCCGACTGTGAATGTATATTTGCCCTTGTGAACTTATCTCACTGGCACGCTCAGACGTCCTACGCTCGGTAGAAGTTTATAATATAGGGTTGATAGGTGCAGGGTATCCCTTACCCTAGTGACTAACCCGAGTCACACATCCCACTCTGGGAGTCAACATTCTCAATAACAGACATCAACCATCCCTCGACAAGAGTCATCAACTCTGGTAACATACAAGGAAAATGTCCTCACAACACTTAGTCAAAATTAAGACTAAACGACCCACGGGTTTCTACCCGAAACTTAAAATGGTCATAACTCTCTCGATACAACTCCGATTGGAGTGTATGAGCTCAATCTGGAAAGGTGAGATCCTAGGCTACAACTTCCTAGTTGATCATGAACTTAAATTCAACCATCTAAGTCCTCAAAATAGCCTCTCAAGCTTCAGCCTGGGTGCTTCCTGTGCACGGGCTGCACCTTACCAGTAGCACAAAACTCTAGTCGTTCGTCAGAACGTCACAAACCCAATTTCTATAGAAGGGTTTGGGTGTCCTCAACAACTCTCTAGTTGATCATGAGTCCAATTTATACCATTAAGTTACCCTAACACACTCATCTCTCACCGATGCACCAATTCTCACAATGGGTCTCTCCAATTCAGAGCACTCAGATTCACTCTAGGTCTCTGTCCAGTCTTACAAAAATCACAGTAAATCAAACCTTTACTGGAATTAGTCTTGTTGGAGAGATCTAGGTGTCTAATACAAATCTCTAATGAATCAGGTTCTCAAAATATGCTCTTAAAGAGTCTCAAATGCCCAATCTCTACAGGGTATCAAAACTGTCTGAAACTAGCACAGTGCATACTCCTAAATTCATAATAATTTCCGTAATTATCCAAATGACATAAAATTCATGGTGATGAAACTAGAGATCATACTAAACAATATGAAAAAGACTTAATGTCAAAACTCCAAATACACAGTGAGTTTTATCTATTTCAATTTAGCTCAGAAACCAACAAATTCTTTAGTTCAGCTTCAGCTACTGCTTAAAGCTCAATTTTTCTCAAGGCTATAAACTCATCCAAATAATTTCCTGATTTTTTTACAGAATCTAAATGCATGAAGGAACATAGGGTAAAATTTTCAGATCAATATCATACTTCAATAAATAATGAAAATTCCTACAACATCAGCCATTCTGTTTATCATTTGCTGAATCTGCCTTACGACATAGTTTCATCTTATGATTTTATTAAAATATCAAATGACCTCAAAAAAATCTGAAATAAATCACGAGCATTCTAAACACGTATATTAACAAATCCTTAAAATTTCATGGTCTTATTCTTTGCAGTTTGCTCTCGGGAAAATCCACAAAATGACACTCTGAATCAGTTTTTCTAGTTCAATTCTGACTTCAAATTTCAACTCTTAGATGATCAACCTAGTACATCCTAACAGACATGCATGCAAGCAAAATCAATTAAAAGAAAAGAAATGAAGGTTTAGAGAAACTCTCCACCCTTGGTTTTAGTATAGGAATGATCTTCTCAAGCTTCCTTCCTTGAAAATATCCCTTCTTGAGTCTTCTTCTTCACTTTCTTCTTCTTTCTCTCCTATTTCTCTTGAAGGGGTTTTTTGAAATTTCTAGAGCAAATATGGAGAATGGAGTGGGAAAATAAAGGAGAAAGGAGGGGGGGTTATGGCCGGTTTTAGCTAGGGGTAGGCTTAGGGTGGTGGTTTGGACCAAAACAATGGCTTATAGCCCATGGTTTTGGTGGTTGTTATGTTGGCTGCCCTATTTAGCTTAAATGGGTTCCTACGAGTGCGAGACGAGCGATTTAACGAGTGCAAGCAACATTTATCCACTGTAGTATCATACAGTGTTACATTTCATGGGCGTCGTACCAAAAACTAGTGTTTATACTAGTATCGGTTCTCCTCGTTCTCGTGCATCTTTAGAATATAATTCTCCCTTGAACCGTCCCGTAACCCTAACCAAACGCCACGATAGCAAAATCGACCCATAATACTGCAATCAAGTGCACGCATACAGACAATATACATACATACCTATATATATTCAGGTAGTGTACAATACGGGATGTTACAGTTTCCTTCTTCATTCAATAAAATGATTTTAAGGAGAATTTTAATCAAAACCTGATTATCGATATGAAAGGGAATGAGTAGTATTAAGAATATTTCTGGTATATTTTTGAGATATAAAGAGAAATGAAATTTTGAGAATATAAATTTGGTGGTGAAGAGTAGTATTTTATAAATTGATCTTTTAAGGAGATTACACTTGTATCATGTTTGAGAAATATTGTTGTGAAGTGAAACATTGTGATAATTTAGAATTATCATAACAATTCATGTGATAAAATTTGTGTATTTGAAAGTAATGTTTGATTAAAAAGAATGTGAATAAACTAGATCATGAATAATGTCGAGATTATGATTATTTTTGTGACTAAGTTGAAAGATAAAATCATCTAGGTTTAAGACATGCTTATTAAAGGGTGTGAAATACCCATAAAAAATTATGATTAAGAGTTAGTAAGACCTCGGTTATCGGCATTATTGAAAGAAATATTTGAGATATGATTTTGAGATATTGCCGTGGGGCGATCTCGTATTTTGTGAACAAGTCCGGTAGGAGGTAAAACTAATTCTAGGGATGATAACTTATTCATGTCTTGAACTAAATAATTAGGCGCATAAGTAAAGATGTAGTAAACTGGGACAAATGTAAGTGGGTTGCCTCTATATAGTCGGCGGTGGATCTCCGTGGCTACAGACCCAGTCAGCGTACTGAGGTTGCTATGTGGGAGACGGGTTTTTTATATATTTAAATCCGGGACTTGGCGAAGTCGGGCGGATAGTTTGCCGTCTCCAATATATATACGTATACCAGGGCTAGGGAGCACTTGCGGGATGATTCGCACGATGAGGGAACTGTTATAATAGCCGTCGGGCTGGGACCCATATTCGTGGAATGATCTAAATCTTGTTTCATTACCGGGTAGTTATCATCGAGAGGGATCGAGCCCTTTATTGTGGAGTACGTAGGCGCTTTCCCTCGGACCTATTTAGTATGGGATGCATACAATCCGAACAAGTGTGCATTAGTGTCATCCTAGTATAAAAAAAATGTGTGCATTTGGCATTAAGGCATGACATACACTTACATTTTTAGCGTAGTCACAATTTAACACTTTATTTATTCATTCAATCTTTTGTGATTTTGTTAAAGTAATGAGATCGTTATATGTACGGCATAGAGAGGATAGCTGAGTATAACACTTTCATCAGTTGTAAGTGACTGACGTGCCCACAGGTTGATATACAGGTAGTGGACTTTGCTATGAAGATGTTATGATGAAATCGATGCATTATTTGACGAAGTTGTTCAAGTTATATTCTTGTTTTCAATGTTGTAATCTTTTATTCTTCCGCTGTGTATAACAAAGTTATATTTGAACTTTAATGTTGATAAAAAGTTTTAAATTTCATGTAAAATTGTACGAAATGAAGTAAAGATCCTGTGAAATCTCGAATTCGGTCTTATTTGGAATTCGGGGCGTTACACTGATACCATTTGTAACACCCCGACCCCAACTCAGACAATTTATTTTTTTATTAGTACAACTTCCCACCACAGATTGCCTCTCAAAAGGTGGTTAACCAATTTGGTGACTCTTGATCATAAGAAATTATATTTATTATTAATTAATCTTGCTCCCTTATCGATGTGGGACTAAGAAAGCCCCACACCACCATGAGTAGCACAATATCCCGTGAGGGTCCCACCACTGCCAGCGCACACAGAGAGACAACAACCTGCCTCTCTCTCCTTTCCTGGCCCCACCCGCTGCCGCATGCAGACGACAGCCAACGGCCAACAAACCCTTTCAAATAATCCAGATTATTACCATTATGTTATTCAACATTATTACCCTTATGCCATTATATATATATATATATATATATATATATATATATATATATATATATATACACTATATTATACTAGTATATTATACCTCCAAAAAATACGTGATGTTATATTAGGACCCAGATTCGGACCCGGTTCTTGCAACTCCTGGTCTGGGTCCAATTTTTGGACCTGTGAGGTACCGGATCTGGGTCCAGGTAGTGAAGGACCCGATCCGATAGAACCCGATACCAGCTCTAATTTTGCTACACCGCGAATCCACAGAGTTTGCTTTATTTTAGAACTTGATGCAAGAACTGCATCATTATTTCATCTGTAATATCGTTGGTTATATCTGTGTCATTTTTTAGCACCATTACTTAAGTCACTTGATGCAGATTAGCTTCCATTATCTAGCAAAACACACAACTAATATACTGCTCTGTTCAAAATTTCCAGCTTTAAACACTATTTGACAACAAGATTACAACTAAAGATGATTTGAAGAAAATTAGTGAAGGTTTCTGTTAGATGATATATTAGTTTAGTCCCATATTGGTTATGTATCAGTTTAGTCTTCTATTCTCTCCTATATGTATGAGTCATATTGTATTCAGTTTATTGAATCAATTAATAAAGAATTGTTCTTATCCAATAATCTTAACTTGGTATCAGAGCCAGTATTCTTATAAGGCCTATACTAATTTGATCCTCGTTATCGAGGAGGAGTGATTCTCGTCTTCATCGGAATCAGTCCACCTTCCAATCAAATCTCCAAAAACCCTAGCTGTCATCCCTCTTCCTCTCACAATCAAATCCCAAAATCCTAAATCTCCAAAATCCTAGTCGTCATCAAACAACAAGATCCAAAACCCTAGCCGTCATAAACTACCTCTACCAAACCCTAGCTACCACAACAAGCGGCTGCACCAACAACTCTGGCAACATCACCGGTGACACCTCTCCTTCTTATAATCCTGCCTCTCCAACTCGCCCTCATCCTCACTGCTAGGTTCTCTCTTTGTCCTTCCTTTCTCTTCAAGGTCCGTGCACTTGATGCCAACAACTTTCTTCAGGAATTTCAAAAAAAAAGTTTATGGTTGAATTGATCACATTTTGCTCGAAATTAGTGAGCGCCTTTTATTTTTACATTTATGTCTGTAGTTTTTTTTTTCTATTGTTCCATTCGTTGGAATTATATTTGTATTTTGGTAGCTAATGTTATCAGAGATGTTGATACCAAAAAAAAAACCCTTTCTTACAGGTTCTTGTGCTTCTACATCCAGATCGTCGGCAAACTCACACTGAGTTTGAGAGGGAGAGATATCAACATCCTTACAGTTTTCAGTTCATCGACAATTCTCAAGTCTGGGGTGAGATCCTATCAACGACCATTCTCAAGTCTGGGGTGAGATCCCATCATCGACTGTGTCTCAAGTTAAGGGTGAGATCCCATCATCGAAAATTCTCAAGTTCGGGGTGAGATCTCATCACAGATCGGGTATGGAGATCCCGCCACTGTTCGGGGTGAAATCTCAACAGTGCGTCACCACTACTTTCTTCCGCAACACTCTACTTCTCAATTCCGTCATATGCGCCATCAAGCGTCGTCACTGCACCACAGTTTGTCGTTCCTTTCACATCAACATCGTTAGTATTCCAAACTCTTGTTTCTTGAACCAACTTGAGTTTGAGAAGGGGTGTTTTATGATATATTAGTTTAGTCTCATATTGGTTATGTAATAGTTTAGTTTTCTATTCTCTCCTATATGTATGAGTCATATTGTATTCAGTTTATTGAATCAATTAATAAAGACTTATTCTTATCCAATAATCTTAATAGTTTCTTAATAGTTAACAAGCTAGAAGGATCACAAATTATGTATAATTATGTAAATGAGAACACTTTCACCAAATACATTGAAGAAGAATAAAACCTGTAGCTAAGTGATGTGCATTTACATGATAATGCATGATTGTGGACGTATAATGCCAAATATTCATTTTCCAGGAAAACAATTGGGATGCATAATCACATCAAAATTTCCCCCAGAGCAAACATGCAATTGTATACTACTGTCTAATGACTGAAATTTTCAAGAATTTCCTGCTAAATATAGCACAAGCAAACTTCTTCGCACTATTGCCTTTCCGCTACTTTCCTTGGTAGCTATGGCATATCAGCAGCTTCTTTGGAGCATCTTCAATCGTTTTTGCTCTTTTGAAAATTCGACAAAATAGCAAAGGGCAAAATGAGTATTTTGCTGCAGTCGCCGTTTGCTATAATATAGAAAATGAGAAAAATAAATGAACGGACGGAACAAGTTGTTCCGTCCAACCAATTATAATAACTTCAAAAAAAATTATTTTATAAAATGGACTTTGAAGCAAATTTTTTTGGACATGGTTTGACTTGGTTCTTGAACAGGTTATGAAAAGAACTGTGGGAATTGGACTTGGATTAAATTTTCCATCAACGAGAAATGGAAGAATGGACCATGTTGTTCCGTGCGTTCCTTCTTTTGATTTTTTCTTCTCGGACGGTACAACATGGACCGTTCGACGTGTTTTTTTTTAAATTAAAAATTAGGACCGAACAAGTTGTTCCATCCAATCATAAAAACCGTAAAAAAATATTTAAAAAATATTGGACGAAACATGTTGTTTTGTCCAACGCGTTTAAAAAATTAAAGAAATAGAGACAAAACATAGTGTTCCTGTCACGCCCCGCTTCCCAAAATACGGAATACGAGTACGTAACGTAGACCCAGTGAATGATGTATACACCATCCATAAGCTGTACCAGACTAACTCAACAATATGCAACAACAAACATAACCACGCAAGAAGATATAATCACATGAATCAAGATAACTTCAATAATAAATGAAATAATCCAACAATAATAATATCCGACACCCAAAAAATCCAACATCTGGGAAAACCAAACTCCGGGAACATAATCCCAAAATAAAGTACAAAGTCATAACAATGTTTAGAGAAATAATTTAGCAATCAAATAAATTAAGCAGCGCAATCTTGGACTCCATCTCTAGAATCGTTGCTCACCAATTCCTTCTAGTATAGCTCCTTCAGTACTTGTAAACATTTGATCTAAAAAGAAAGAAAAGGATGTCCTTAGAGCAAGTCATGGACAGTAAGTAGAGAAAACAGAGGATAAAGAAAATATGTATATCAAAGGAAAAAGGGACAGGATCAAAGTCAAAGAACAAAGCAAAGACAGGCAATAATATCAAAGGTTTACAATAATCACACATGTAATGCGTAATGTCAAGCCAAGTTCTATACAGGACCAAGTGTGTAGGTTATTAATCATTTTATTAACCGATCTAGTATACGTACTACTGCGTCCCATTCCACAGGTTCGGCGCAAGCACATAGTGAACGTTTTAGACTGATGGTGAATTCACGGATCGTGTACTCGGATAACAAGATAACGTGATAACGTTCTTCCATGACAATATTTCTCCTCCTTCCATGTCAAGTGATGAAGTGAACAAGAAGGCCTTACCGAATACATTTTTCATCCATTCTATGGCCTTTACATCCATCGCCCCGGAATACTGGGGACTGTCTCACTCCAAGGATCATTCTGGAGTCCATAACTCTCGTTTGCTCTTATTTCATCATGTTACCTACTAGTGCCTGTCCTTAAGTTTAAGTTATAGTTAAGACCTAGAGTCTAGCTTACCCACCGGGCTTAAACAAAAATACTGAGATAGTTAGTCACACTGGCTGCTTCTCATAAATCCATATATTCCAACCGTTGGTAATCTGGGCCTCGCTCACTCTAGAACAACAACTGTCTCAACCGAGACCACATAGGTTATATCTAACCTCAACATAGATAATTCAATTCTTTATTCATAAATTCTTCATTTTTATTTCTGTGTATTCATAAACCATGAAGTGACTAACTTTGCTCTCATTATCGATTTATTTAATTAAAGCCTTGTAGGCAAACCCAACTATTCTCTTAATCAAAAAGATTAATAATCATGAAATTTCACCAAGATGAGTCCAAATTGTATTATACTTTTAATCTTCTTTAATCATACAAAAATTCCCCTTTTAATTTGTATTCAAAGTTCTCCAACACATTATTTAATGTGAATACCACTTCTTATTCTCACAAATATATCATAAATATTGTGGAAATAATTCTTAAAGCTTAAATAATATTTTAGATCAATACTAGATTTTTTCCCCAAACTTTATGATCATGAAAACCCCAAAAAATAAATAAAACCAAATATGTGTATGGCTAGACTCGAACCCGATACCCAAGACCAGCCAACCCGCAAGCCAACCAACAGGGCAACTCACTAATTTTGATAATGAATTTACTGAGTTGTTTTTGTACCCAAACTGCTATTTGATTTAATTTTTTTAAAATCCTAAAAAAGAATAGAGCCAAACCCAGGCTCGAACCCGCGACCAATCTAGCAATTTTGTGATGAAACCTTTAATTAGCATGCATTCATTCTCACATTTCATTATTTCTAAAATTACTATATGGCAAACACAACATACATCACACAAAATTAACTAGAGAACTCATGCTAATTATCAATTCCAAACATAAACTATCTACACATGCATTATAACATAATTTAGAAAGCAAAAGAGCTACCCACCTCTTGATGCAAATTTTAATCAGGATTCCTAGAAAATTGCTCCGACACAAACTAGCCCCTTCTCCTCCTTAGCAAGTAATTGCAAAACCAAAAGCTCCCTTAGTGCAAGAATCCCGAACACTCCTTCTCTCTTTTCTTTCTTTTGTTTGTTTTGATTTTGTGCCTTTGTTCATACAATAGGAGGGAGTTTTTATAGGATTATTGTGTGGAAGAGAAGACTCCCACTTCCCAAATAACTACCCACTCACCCACACACTCTCTCCCACTCTCCCCTCTCTCTTTGTTTGGCCGGCCAAGGTCTTGTAGTGCACACGTGCACGTGCACTTGCACACAATGTGCACACACTTCTCAATCCTTTAATTAATTTGTTATTTATTTAATTATAGATGTTTATTACATAACAAGTGTGTGTTCATTTTTAAATGTGTATTTAATTGTAGGATTTAATTTTATGGGCTTCTCTTTTTAATTAATCTTCTAGTGTGCTTTAAAAGAGACTAGGACTATGGGCTTTAATTGAAAATAAATAATACAAATGTGAAAAATAAAAGAGAAGAAAAATGTGCATAACTTTTAGAAAATTTTAGGGGAAAAAATGTATATACTTTTAAGTTCAATGCAAGTGAAAAAATATTAAAAATTATTATTATTATTAAATTTTGGACTGTTACATCTTTATTAATTACATTTAATCGAGTGGTAGGAGTAGTATGAGGGGTTGCTAATGATGATCCGGATAGTGCTGCATTGCAAATAACTAATGTAATACCCCGCAAAATAGCATAGTTGAGAATTGCACGGTTGAGAATTGTAATTCGTGCACAGTTGAGAATTGCACGCGATTATGTATTTTTCTAATAATAATTGATTTTAATTGAGAAATTTCAGATATATTAGTTATTCTGAACCCGATAAGATGTATTCGGGATATCTTCTCAATTAAATTGTGTGTATTGTTCCGATTGTTTGACAAGACAATCTTTGAGATAAATAGTATTTTATATATATATATATATATATATATATATATATATATATATATATATATATATGAGTGTATGTATATTTTGACTGAACTGTATATGATATATAAGTATGGATACGTGTATACATTTTACATGCATATGTATATGTATATATTTATATGTATATATATTTGTACGTATACATATGTAATTGAATTATGTTGAAGTGAATTGTAAATATATATACATTAGAGTGCATGTATGTATATTTAATAAAAGTATGTGTGTATATATATCTATATATATGTGTAGAAGAGAGACACACACACCCCCCATTTCTTCTCCCCCAATTTTCACCGACCTATCTCCTCTCTCCTTCCCAATTTCGGCAGCAAGAACCCAACCCAAATCCCCATGGCCGAAATCCAAATCCCTCATCTCCAATCTCAAATTTTCACCCAAAATCTTCACCTCCATCTTCTTCTACTTTTTCTACTCTCCATCTCCTTCTACTAATTTATTCATGATAGGAGAAAAGAAAGAAAAAAGAGGGTTTTTGATATTCTTGTGGGTTCTTGGAGTCTTGAAAGTGAAGAAGAAATTGAGAGGAGGAGAAGAGCTAGCTAACAAAGGCTTGGAAATTCTTCAATGGGTGGATATTCTCTCAACTCTAAATGTTATTATTTTTTATTATGATGTTGTGAGGAATGTTAATAATAGCTTAATAGTATGTTTGGGAAATTACGTACAAATGGTTGTTGGTAGTAGAATTGATGTCTTGTTTAGATGTGAATGTTTTGTGGTATGGTGTTGAAGTTAGAGAATTTCTAACTCGCAATTGGCTTCGAATTTGGTCGTGATATTTTTGGGGTATGCTTTACTATGAATCTTGAGTGTACTCAATTTATTTCATAATTTTTAGAGTTCATTTGATAGCTCAACAAAGTGTTTCTTTCTAAAACAGTGAGCAGTAAGAAAACTGCTGCGTTTATGAAATTTGGGTGTTCTTCCAAAAACTGTATCTCAGAATAGTTAGGATATTTTAACCCCAAATTTTTACTAGGGTCCCTTGAATGTGTCAAAAACTATATTTTCAAATTTCACATTTTTCTGAGTTCATTTGATACTTCAAAAAAATATAAGTTTGCAACTGGTCCGGAATCGGAAGCTGAATCCCTGTTTTGGAATTGAAGTTCATTAATTCATAGCTACTTTTTGGTGCATGATCTTGTAATAAAATTTTTACTGTAGTATTTGGTATGAGTCTAGATCATGTTTCTAAAATTTCAGAATTGTTTGATAATATTTGATGGGGTTTCAAAATTTATTTGTAATCAGGGGCTTTATACATTGCTGAGAGCAGGAGAATGTTTTTCACTAAATTCAAGAGCTATAACTCTATCTATTTTGAATCTAAATGCAATTTTTGAGTGTTAGACTTGTATATGTCTAGTTATTGAATCTAAAATTTCATATGTGTTGGACTTATGGTTGAATTGATATTGATTTTTGACTACGGTATGTTAAGTTCAGTTCAGCTAGTCAGTGAAGTTGTGGAATTCTGGAATTAGATGTTGAGAATTTCGAAGAATGATCAACTAGAGATTTGTAGTAGAGAGTCGTAGCTTTCCAAAACATCTTGAATCATGAAATTCCAGTTTGTATAGCAAAATTTATGAGTTTTCTAAGTTGGGGCAAAATCAGCCTTAATTGAAGGACTTGGTTTTTGTAGAGGAATACATTTCCCTGTGTGTAACCTAATAGAAATTGGAGTTTTAGAGTACCTTAATGGATGAATCTGAGGAAGTGATCAACTAGGAAGTTGTAGTAGACACTCCCAGCTTTTCATAGAATCCAAAATCGAGTAATTCCAATAAGTGAGCAAGTTTTTATGATAATGGCAAGGTGCAGAAATTTTATGAAAGAATGTACAGCTGAGAACATAAAGAGATTGTATAGCTTCTAGATGGCTGAATTTGAAGAAATGATTAACTAGAGACTTATAGTATAGAGTCTTAGCTTTCCAGAATGGGTAAGATCATGAAATTCCAAGTGGTATTTTGAAAGTTATGAATGTTACAAGTTTCAGCAACCTGTTGTCTTTGTTCGATTTTAAGCATGTGTTCGAAATCAGGAATCTTGAGTTCTATAAGGAATTTGAGAAAATTTTCAACTAAAAAATTGTATTAGAGATTCTCACCTTTCTAAAAAATCTAACTTTGTTGGATTCCGATAAGTGTAGCACAAATTATTGAATTTTCTACATGCTACAGGATTATGACAAGGAGTTGATTTGAGTTTCTAAGATGTTTAAGTGATTATCCGTATTAAGCACATCACTTGGGACTTAGATAAGATTCTTGTGCTTAGTACTAATGGTGGACACATGAGTAAGTTGGAAGAATAGTTATACGATCGATTTATTGTATGTGGGCTTGTAGCCAATATAGCTTGGAGCTAGTCTGGACTGCGATACCCTAGGACTTCCAACCCAGTCGGCAAGTATTGTGATTGATTTACTTTCACCTCGAGAAATAGTAAATTTTCTGTGCGCCGTCGGATCGTTTACCGAAAGAAGGTTGACCGCAGGTCGGGATACCGGATGAGATCCGAAACGGAGGTGGTGGCGACTGATGGAGATCGGATCGCTGGTGTATGGGGTTGATAGACTAGAATGTGTTGATGCCTAGGTCTGTCAATGACTTGATATTAGTAAATTATGTGTGTTTCACCCCTATTGCCGAGTATGAGGCACTCCCATGGGCGCCGTTGTACTGCTTGCTGAGGGTCATGGGCCAGGGACATTAGGTCGAAGACCTACAGAGGTGTTGGCAATCGATGAATATCAGTTTGCCGTGATTAGTTATTTTGACAGAACCGTTGGGCTCAATCATTCGTTAGACACTATGCACGATTTGACAAACTCGTATGTTTTTAGCAACCAATGCTATTTCAGATTGTATTTCTTTACTTTTAGCTTGAAGACCGAGTTGATGTTAGGGGTGATTTCTTATAATCCGACTTGTTCTAAGGGCTAGCACTAGGCGGTGATAACCAGGGTTGTCTCTTCCTATCATTAGGGAGACGTGCTGCGGTGTATATCTCGCTCTGTTGATTCCTGAAAAACTGTTGTAAGAACAGGAGGGTTCCTGTCGGATAGGGGATTAGACCCTCGAGGACGTCATGTTCTTATGTTCAGTGGACACGAATGGACCATAGGGCTGCTATCCCATGGATCTTCGATGCCATAGATATGCGGTTGTGTATCTGTAAGATCATCACGGTATTTGGTGTGAACTAGACTGGACTGGGACACTAGTGGTAAACGGAGACACCACTGTGTTTAGCAGTAATAACTACAGGATTCACCAGCCATGATTGTATCTATCAGGAAAAGGTTGAATACAATAGTAGAATGTATTTTCATAACGAGGGTTCGAAACCCTGAAACTGGAGAAGACGGCTTGATTCGGAGCGTATGTAGTGTGGGATGCATGCGTGTCCAAAGTCTTGCTGACATTAGACTAAGTGCATTTGTTTTTTTATACTTGTGTACCGTGCATTAGACTTCAGGTTATGGCATATACTGACACTAGAAAATTAGGATGCACGTTTCTGTTTTCATTAAAGGCTGGTTGTGATTGCTAGTTAGAGATCATTGTTTTCTTATAAGCATTACATCAGTATATGTACTGACGTGCCCACTCAATTAGGTGCTGGATACCTGGTCACGAGTGCAGGAGGACTCAAGACAAGTAGGGCATCCAAATGGAGTAGCCATATACCTATCTACCATTCGAGTAAGTGCAGGAATATGAGACTAGAACATGGGTAGATTCGAGCTACATGGCGCATCTCAGGGAAGCAGCATGACCTCTCGGTGGAGCTTCCAGTAGAGACCAGTTGATTACCGTTCTGGGTGGCAGACGGTAATCGTTATAATGTAGTATCTGTAATAAGTTGATGTAATTTGTATTCCTTGTTCAAGGACAAGATAATATTTGTAACTAATGATGTAATAACTCTGATGGCAATACAAGTTTTTAAATTTTCATATTTTTACTGTGTTGAGATGCATTTGAAGGAAAAGATTCTGGTTGTGTCACGGATTTCCTGTAGTAGGATCCGGGGCGCTACAACTAATACATACAACAATGGTGGAAATTCTGTTATGAATGACTGTATGATTTTATACAACACTTTATTTTTCTTACCACTACTTTTTTATTTTTCTTAATTTTGTGATCTTTCTTAAAGTTAACATATGAACAACTGAAAATAATCGAGTGTCAAGAAGAGTTCCAGTTATTGTGAGGCACCATAATTATCCTGACAAAAATGATGGTATAATAAGTTTATTTCCTGGAAATGAACTAATCAATCTATTGACCAAATAAATGATGGTATAATAAGTTTATTTCCTAAAAATCAACAAGTATATTTTCGTTTGACACGGTTGAGAATGATATACAAAATTTATACCAGCATAAATATCTAAATTATATTGCGCCTGGAGGACTTCCACCACATAAGTTGACACTAAAAATAGGTGCTCCAATCATGCTTTTGAGAAATATTGATCCAAAAATTGGTTTTTGCAATGGGGCAAGATTAATATATTAGAACTTCACTCCAAACTTAATCGATGCAGAAATAGTGACTGGTCGCTCCTATGGTACAAGAGCATTTATTCGTCAGATCCCTCTGAAGTCTTCTGAAAATGTAAGGATGCCCTTTACACTCATAAGGAAGCAATTCCCAGTACGACTTAGTTTTTCCTTGACAATCAACAAGTCATACGGACAAACAATTCCATGTGTCACGCCCTGCTTCCCAAAATGCAGAAATACAGGCACGTAACTCAGACCCAGCGAATGATGTATACATTATTCATACGATGTAACATTCAACTCCACAATACGAAATATAGTCACAACCACACATGCTAAATGAAATCACATAAACAATGAATAACCGGAAAGATTCATGATATAATCCACAATTGATTCCACAAATAAATCAACAGATAATCCAACATATGGGAGCGAATAAGCTTCGGGTCAATGCCCGGGAATACAATGTATAAAATGACAATAATACTAGAAATAAATAACATGAACGAGGTAATAAAATCAGTTAAAATTTTGACTCCATTCCTTAGAAGATTTACCCACCAAGACCTTCAGTCAATTCTCCTCGTGTACCTGCAAGCTCATCATCTAGAGGTTTGGGGTGGGGGCGGAGGAATGTCCGTTAAATCAAGTTACGGGCAGCAAGTAGCAACAAACAAAGAACAATAAAATATGATATATCAAAGAACAATGAACTAGAGCAATATCATGGGTCAATAAATGATGGTGGATAATAAGATCAATAGTATATAATTAATGGTACAATGATCTATGACAACAATCAATAATCAAAGTCGATAACAATAACCATGATAAAAAATGCACAACTTTTTATTATTTTATCTAATGCACATAATTCTGCGTCCCATACCATAGGTTCGGTGTATACAAATAAGTGATCATTTAGACTATAGTGGTAAACTGTACAGATCATGTACTCGGCAACAATAATCAATATCAATAATTCATAATCCATAATCCATAACAATAATCAATAGAGAAATGAGGGCCCCTTCTCCGAGTACAGTCCACCACTAAGTCAACCGTTATTACCCCTGGTTGTTATTATTTTATTATACTCAATTATGAACATGCAATGCGTACAATCGATAAGAATGGATGTATCGAGGCGATGTCAAGAAGATGTCAAGGCGATGCAACGAATGGTATATTTAATTCCATTCATTAGATACAAAATTTAACATATTTATACATAATAGCAAGAAAACACACATTCTGGACAACAAACAATGTTGTTCAAAAATTGACTTTTCCGTTGCTACGGGGAAGTAAATTAAGTTCCGTCAGGGGTTCCAGAAACTAGACTTCCTAACAGTACCAACGCATATTCACACAACATATTTCGATTACAGTAGCTAGGTTCATTAGTATGTTCTTTACAAGTCTAGAGTTGTGGCAACAACCTAGGGTCAAGTTATTGTAGACGTAATGAGACTGGAAATTCTTTGATTAATCTTTTTAAAAATTATAAAATGACTCCTAATCATTTCTAGCAACATCTTAGGGAATTTCAAGTATTCATTCTACTGATAACACATTATTTTAATTAGTAAATCATGTCGATATGCTTCTAAACAGAAATCTGGAATTTAAAACCTAACAGTACTAAAAATAGGATAACTTGCAGTCTACAAGTCGGAATTTAGATCTGTAAGAAGTTCCAGAAACTAGATTCAAGGGGCTACAAATTTTGTTTATAAAGGTATAATTTATTTTACTAGAAATTGGGTCATAAACTCAGTACAAGGTAGAATAAACAGCAGGGCAACGACATTATGATTTCATTTGCAACAACCAAGATACAAAAACATGTAATCTTCCAATAGAATTTAATCAAGCATTTATATTCAGTATATTGGGTATATCCATACAGTTAACAAGATGGAAGATTATCACTCTTACGATTTAAAATTTTACTATTAATAATCAAACTGTTACAATTCATACAATCAAAAATAGACTAGCATATATCTCTACATATGTTTGTGCGGTGCATGCAATAAAATAAGTTTTATGGATATGTAAAAATGAATAAGATGGTATATGATGATGAAATAATATGGTTTGGGGTTCGAATCAACAATGTGGCACGAAAAGAAAGCTATTACTTGCTTCCGCCAATGAATCCGTAATAACTTCTTTAGAAATGTAACAATCAAATTGAGATACGATAAACGAAAGAGTTACTTGTTGAGATCAAAATATTTTTTGAACGAGAACAAAAAGTCGGTTCAAGAGAACTTACCTTATATGACGATTATAACGAAACGGCGAAAAAAAACCAGTGACGGCTCACGGGCAGCGACGACAGTAAGAGGCAATGGTAACAGCAAAAGCAACGACAATGGTAGCACGAGAACAGTAGCAACAATGAGATAAGATAGGTTAACGGTAAGGTGGCTCAGGTGCTGGTTTAGTTTTGATGATGGAGGCGGCACAGGATGGTGGTGTCTTAGGTTTTAGATGACGTTCGGTGATGCTACGGGTTGCGGGAGTGCAGCGAAGAGGATGGAGATTGTCGGGGTGGAGCTTCGAGTTCAGGCCAATGGCAGTGGTTGTAGTAAAGTGCAACAAGGGGCATTGGGGACTGGTTGCTGTCGGTGGTGTGGTCATGCGAGGTCACAGCGGAGACGCAAGGTGGTTGAGATGTGAGTTGGAGTTGATTAAAGAAGATGGAAGGAGAAGGGTGACGGGTGAATAATAGGAGAAGATGAAGAAGATGAATGAGTGTGGCTGATGAAGAGATTGTGGTTTAGATTAGGTTAATTAAGATAGGATTATATATAGAGGATTATGTGTATATGGGTTTGTGGGTTACAGGGTGGGCTTGGATTAGGGTGTTGAGTAGATTTAAAAACATTTATTAAATATAAAAAATAACCATAGGTCAAATAATCAAGTAGTGACATTAATTAGATTATCAAATACAAAAAATGAATATAATAGAATGGTCTAAGATAGAACCTTTCACAAATAATTGAAATAATCAAATAATAAAACTATACTTGGTTTGGGCTAAAACATAAATAATTATACAAATAAGAAAAGAAATAAACTTATAAAATGTAATAAGATCTGTATTAACATATATAATCATTTGAAAATAGTTACGAACACAGTTGATGATTAGAAGAGACTTTTATAGGAGATCCAATCTAAATTTAAAACAAAATGAATTTTTATATAAAGAATCGAAACACAGAAAATACAAAGAAAATTTGTATGGACGAAAACGGGGGTTACAGCATGTGTTGGCGGATCATGTATTCAGTCATGGACAATTATATGTTACTCTGTCTAGGGAAGTTTCAAGTTCTACTATAAAACTTTTAATCAAGAATGGACATCTAGTAAGTCGGCAAGGCATGTATACAAAAAATATTGTCTATAAGGATGTATTGATGAAAGGTCATGGAACTTCAAATTAAATAGTAAGTTAGTATTTATGTTTACATGGTTTTTTCAGTTTTACATCTTAAAATATATATACATACAGTTGTACATAACCGCGAGAAAAAATTGAATTAGATTATCAACATACATTATATATTATATCTCTTTGTTAATTACACTTTATATGATGTGACATGTATACTTATGCTTATAATTATTCTATGCAGCAAAGCTAGGGTCGGCCCCCTACTTGAGGCAGGGGAGGTGGACACCTCAGGCCCCCGAATTTTGCACAATTTTAGGGGCCCCCAAATTTGTTTTTCCTTATATTTATATACGTATTATGCGCGTAATATTTTTTGGGGGACCCAAAATTTACTTTTTTAGGCTTTTATTTTAAAAATTACTACTTAGGTCGGCTTATTTTAATTGGGCATGAGTTTGTATGGAGATTTTCCCCCCTCAAATCCCTAAATCTCTTTATTTCTTCATATATCGGTTTTTAAGAATTGTAGAAAAATAAATTTCCAATTTCTTTTTTATCATTTTTTTTTAAAACAAATTTTATATGGGGGCCTATTTTGCAAGTTCGCCTCGGGCCTCCATAAACTTAGGATCGGCCCTGAGGAAAGCTTTGTTGTACCGAGAAAGTCATTAAATCACATTGGTTTTATAATTGATTGGTTTTTGTTGCTTCTATATTAGTGGTTAGATTGGATTAATGTAAATATGCTTGTATCTTCTTTTTTTTTATCTTCGTTACAAACGGTTTGCTTATAGAAGATTTTATTTGCTTTAAAAATGATCTTTCTTAATAATTTACTATATCTTTTTTTATGGAAAATTTATTTAATTTAATGACTAAACATTTTATAGGCGTGCATTGCACGTACATATTACTAGTCTATACAATATATTATGCTAAACCGCTTTTATTCAGGATTTTTCTCATTTCTCCATTTTAAAAAGTAAAATGAGTGGAAAAGTAGGAGGTTGCTCATGCGATTCCCGGCTGGTGCAATTCAATTTTTAAAAACATTTTAATTGGGATTTTTGCACGTTTACCCATAATCTAAATAAATTTTATTTAGTGTGTTTTCTCATTGGAAGTTTTGCACTTTTACCTCTGGTCTTTTTAGAAATTAATGTTTTGGTTGAATAAGAAATAGCACTTGAGCAGTATATAAGGAAAATATATAGTATATCTAAACTGCAATGGGATAAAAAAAATTGGTACATAAGTAGCAAAGAAAATATGTACATAGAGAAGAAAATAATACATCTTTATTTATATTTTAGATGCACTAATTTTACTTTTAGTTCTAATGCACTGTCAATTATCAAAATGTACTATTATTATCCTTACAGTAACTTGAGGATACTGCACAGAATGGCCTAACACCGATCAGTAAAATAGATGCACTTCCTTTAGTTCTATTACATTGTGATTTGTGAAACTTCCAAATATATTGTTATTATCAAAATAGTAAAATGTGGGTACTATAATCAATGACCTGACATGAATTATTAAAAGTTTAGGAGTTAATAGGAAATTCCAAAAGTCAAAGTACTTAATTCTAACAAAAAGATAAAAAAATAGCTTTTTAAAAAAATTCCCTTCTATTCTATATGTATCAATACAATATATTATGTTAAGACCACTTCTGGTTCAAGAAATTTTTTCCTTTTTTTAATTTTTAAAACAAAAAAAGAGAGTAAACATAGGAGGTAATCTCTCACTCTTTCTCCATCGAAATTTTAAACTGGAATCCTAACCATTAATCCACTAAAAAAGTGTGGAATATTCTATAGATGTTATTAGATAATTTTTCAAAAATAACTTTTTTATTTTTTTAATAAAATTTTTGGCCAATATTGCACAGAGTTATACTAGTACACAATTAAAGGGACTTTAGTTACTATTCGTTCAATAATAGTCAATATCTAGTTATATTTAGGCTTGTATTTGTTTGCGTATCATTCCTTGTAATAACTTCATGGGTCTTTTTGCTTAATTACATGAGAATATGTTAGAGCATATGTAGTCGTTGTAACCCAAATTTTGGGTATTTGGCATTTAGATATAGAAATTTTAAGTTGTAGCTGTAGTCGTCAAAACCCAAAATTTGGTTTTCTTTTTTCAAAATAGTAACAGATATGTACGCATATGTATGCACAACAATTTCTATAGGCCCTTTCCATCTCATCCCTTGATCCTAAAATTTACACAAATCTCACAGCCATAAAGTATGCATAATAATTTCGATACACCTAATTTCATAAAAAACCACAAAAAGAAAATGGGAGAGAAACTCTTGGACGATAAATGATTTACCATCCAAGGGGTTTTTTTTTTTATTCCGATCGGACGGGAAATGATTTTCCGTTTGATCAATTCTTTTTATAGAAAAATTGGATCAGACAGAAAATCATTTATCGTCTAATCTATTTAAATAAAATAAAAAATGCAGTGACGAAAGATGATCTTTCGCCTGATTGAACGGACGAAAGAGATGAAAGATCATCTTTCGTCGACTATATTTTTCAAATTCCTATATATTCTTCTAAATATAGCAGACTATTGGTCATTCAAAACTCAAATTAGCGAATAATTGCAGCACATTTTTTTTCTTTTTTTTAAAAAAATTTTGGGCATTTTAGCCAACAACTACAAATGTTCTTAGTTAGCAGTTGGAGGCGGAGCCAAGTTTCAGTGATGAAATGTAAGGCAGTGGATGAAAAGCGATTCGTATCCGCCGTTGGATTTTAAGTAGTGGTCCCCACTCTCTAACCGTCTAACTGTACTGAGTGTCTCTAGTCAATGCGGTGCACGTGTTAATGAGATAGCGAGCATGAGTGAGCTGTCTGAGACTTCAGTCTCTTTTTGAATTCTGTTAGAGCATCCGTAGTCGTCAAATGAAAAAAAGGTAAAATGATATTTGGTATTTGAAAATTTTAAACATGAAGATCAATTATATAACTACTAATTTGCATGTGCAATGTGCACGTTTTAATTAACATTTATATATATATATATATATATATATATATATATATATATATATATATATATAAATTAAATAATAAGACGTAATCTGATATTGAATTTGAGACATCTCTTTACTCATCACATACACTTTACAAATTATTCATAGTGGCATAAACTTTTATTTTATATAAACGACACTTTTGTAAATAATTATGTTGTAATAAATTTGAACTTTGAGGGTATAATAGTAACTAACTACAGTTGAGTAAATGAATGGTTAATATAACTTCCACTTCAAAATGAATGATGAATGATTGAGATTAGATGGTTGAATGAATGTTTACAAATTACATGTTGTCTATAAATGACAATCCCAACTCTCCCATTATAATATTAGAGATTATTATTATAGTAATCTGCACGTGTGATGCACGTTCTAATTAAATTTTTTATATGGTAAATAATAAGACGTAATCTGGCATCGAACCTGAGACCTCCCTTTACTCATCACATACTCTTTGCAAATTACCTCAAGTGACACAAACTTTTATTTTATATGAGTGACACTTTTGTAAATAATTATGTTGTAAATAAATTTGAACTTTGAGGGTATTATGATAACTAACAACAGTTGAGTAAATGAATAGTTAATATAACTCCCACTTAAAAATGAATGGTTGAGGTTAATGACTGAATGTCTACAAATTACAGGTTGTCTACAAATTACAACCCCAACTCTCCTATTATAATATTAGAGATTTGGCTTTATTTTAAAAGGGAGGAACGGAAATATTCCGCCCGATGGTTTTTTTAATATATATTTTAAAAGAAATATGTGTTGAACGGGTGAACTTTTTCTATTCGACACCAAAGTTTATTAAATAGTTAATTAAATTTTAATAAAATCTTAATGAAATCTTAATAAAATCAAATTGTGAACGTTCAGTAATAATAATAAAATTATGGTCAGACGAAACATGAAGTTTCGGCCGACCATATTTAGCGCAAAAAATGGAACGGACAAAATACCATATTTTGTTATCTATAATTGGACAATAGCCATCTGCGCAACCAAATTTGAGAGCACATTGTTCCTACTTTTGTAAAAGATGGCAAACGAGTGCAGGAATATTTTCTCCAAATTATACAAAAAATGGCAAAATTTCAAACGACTGCAGATGCTCTTAGAAATTAAGGTTCTTCACAAACCCCTAATTTCCTCCCTTTGCACCCAATTATTTTCTCTGTCTTGGTTATCTTGGTTATCGAACTCAATCGACTCTTCAATGTCTAAGTAGAGCTCGAAGATGGTGGTCATGGAGGTGCCAGGAACAGTTGCACACCATCCCTACAAAATATAATGTTACCTAAACTATAATAATTATATTGCACGAAAAAGTTATTTTACAGTTGGAAATTTATCAACAGTTTGAATATTTTGGATATTTGGTGGCATTCGTACATCTCTAATATTATAATGGAAGAAGACCATACTGTCATTTGTAAATCTATCAACGCGTGCATTGCACGTGCATAACTAATATGAAGGAGGTTTCAAGTTCGAGTGCTCACTACGTCAGATTTTTTACTTTAATTTTTGTTTAAATATATTAAATGTGCATCACACGTGTACATTATTATCTATCTATCTATCTATCTATCTATCCATCTATCCATCTATCTATAATATAATATATAATAACTATTATAATGGAAGAGTTAGAGTTGTAAATATACCTACTTACATGCAATGCACGTGCAACTCCAACTCTCACATTATAGTCTTTACATTTACTTTTAAAAATATATAATCATATTTATTAAAACATGCATTGCACGTGTAAATTAGAGTTTTTACTTTAAAATTTTTTAAAAATTAATATGTGCATCGCACGTGTATATTACTAGTGTGTCTTTAATTTAAGCAGATAGATAAAGACTGGGATTCGCCTTATCTATTTGCACACTTTTCTTTTTTACTCTCTTCGTTTCAAAATATAAATCATTCTTATCTTGTTTTTTTGTTTCATAATATATGTCATTTTAGGTTATCAATGGAGTTGTCTTTTCATTCATAAATGCCTATAAATTAATTTTCTATAAGATTTTGAATTTTACCCTTGTCCTTTTGTAAGAGGAGTAATAGTAGACAATTATAGAGGACAACAAATAGGACATTTTACAATAGATGACTCATTTATGAGCTTCAAAAATCAAGAATATCTAGTACTTTTATTTTATCCTATGTTATTTCTTAATAGTCGTGAAAAAATCTAGAATGACTTATATTTTGAAACAGGTGGAGTACTATTTAATTGAAGGTGCCCTGTAATTTGTATGGAACCAACCATAATATACGTACCTGAAATCAAATATGGATGATGACCGGTTTATAGTTGAGGAACATGAAATAACTTTTTTGACTCAAGGAAAAGGATATTACTTAGGTTGTATTGTACGCGTTTACAGGTAAATATAATAGCAACAAAAAAGTCGTGTGATAATAAATAATCAATTAACTAGGATAATATTGCACAAAATTTTCAAAAATGAGAAAATTCCAAAACTATTTTTGAAAAATTATTCTAATAATGTAAATACAATATTGCACGATTTTTTAGGTTTAATTAAGGGACATGGTTCAAGTTTAAATTTTGGACGGAGAAAGAGTGGGAGGTTGATTCCTACATTTGTTCTTTTTTTGTCTTAAAAAGAAAAAAAAAAACGAAATTCCTTTGAATAAAAGTGGTCTTAGTGTAATATATTGTCCTAGTATAATTTGCACAGACTAAAATAATTTGAGGGACTCATAAAATTATATGGAACCTCAAAAAAGTATGAGAGAAATGAAAGAAATTTCCTCTTCAAGAGTATAGTTGAGTGAAATTTATCCAAAAAAATTCACGCACAAACCGGCCTTTGTGTACATCCTGATCGGTAACACATATGTCATAGTCTACCTTATCTCGACCCTCCCCTCTTTCCTCTCCACCTCCCAAATTCACGCCCTTTTCAATGCCACTCTTTACTCCTTCATCTTCTCCCGCATCTACGTTGTCCTCGACCGCCGCGACATCTCCCTCTCCGACACCCCTTCCATCTCTACATGCACACGTGCCTCATCTCCTATCTCCAAACATACATAAAGAACTCATAGGTTCATGGTTATAAACTCATAAAAATTCATACTTTACTCATTATTATAAAACATAATCATCATCCAAGTATGAAAGTTATCAACTTTATGCACAAAAATCGATCTTTAAACTATAAAAATTTATCATTTATCCAATCAAAACATAAATAATCAAAAAAATTCTTACAAAACATAAACATCAATCTAATTATTCAAGTCCAAACATATTAATATCGTCCATCAATTATCAGTAAAAAAATAAAAAATAAAATAAAAAAACGATGAATGAAGGAGAACCGAAGGATGAAGAGGTTGTCGAATTCGACTCAGGTTGGCATTGGATTGGGTAGCACTGCACGGATTGAGGTAGGAGGGGATATTGGCTGCTCCTTCCCCTCCCTCCTCCTCCTCCTCGCTAGCGCCAACCCCAGCCTGCAGAATTTTTTCGAGTGGACCCCACTCCAGAAATCCATGTCCCTTCGCCTTTCATGCCGCCTCTCCATCCCCCCCCCCCCTTCCACAACCACTTCTTCACCTTGTTTTTTTATTTTTATTTTTTCCTAATTTTTTGTTTTTTCCTTTTTGGATTCTTTTTTGTAGCGTGGAGAGAGATAAAGAAGAAAACAGGAAGAGATGGAGAAAGCTGGTTGAGAAAAATCCCAAAAACCGCGTTTGTGATTAGTTATATACTACTTAAGAGAGAATTTATGTATGTGAATGTTATGTATCTCTAATATTATAATGGGAGAAGGCCTTAGTGTCATTTGTAAATTTGTAAATTTGTAAATCTACCAACGCGTGCATTGCACGTGCATAACTAATATGAAGGAGGTCTCAGGTTCGAGTCCTCACTACGTCAAATTTTTTACTTTAATTTTTTTAAAATATATTAAATGTGCATCACACGTGTTAATCACTATATATTTATCTATCTATCTAACTATCTATCTATCTATCTATCTGTCTATAATATAATATATAATAACTATTATAATGGAAGAGTTGGAGTTGTAAATATACATACTTACGTGCAACTCCAACTCTCCCATCATAGTCTTCACATTTATTTTTAAAAATATATAATCATATTTATTAAGACATACATCAAATGTGTAAATCAGAGTTCTTACTTTATTTTTAAAAAAAAAATTAATACGTGCATCGCACGTGTATATTACTAGTGATATGATGATATCATAACTGTATTTCACCATTTTCTTATCTTTTCACTCTATTCTAAAATTTAAAAAGAATATGTGCTAGTTTAAATGAGATTTTTCTATTTTTATACTTCTTGCTCTATTTTAAAATAGAAAAAATTAAGGAAGAGTAAATATATTTCTTTTTGATACGATGGATAGAGCCGTAAGGCTCTAGCCCCAAAATTTTATTGCAATAAATAAAAGTAGCATACAAGAAAACCAAATTTTTCATGGAGTAAAACTCGGGAGCTGAAAAACGTAGCTGGGAATACAACAAATAGGAGTCCCCTGGAACAAAAAGTGAAACACAGCTGAGAAAACACCATCTACACCTATAGCGGGACCCAAACGACACGCTGAGACATAGCTAAACACTCCACTAGGCAGACGCTCATCAACTTCAACGCCCGAAACCAAAGAAGGATGGCTCAGCAGGCCGGATGCCGAACCCGAACCGCCAACAGAAGGCCCTGAGAAGCGGTGAAACTCCACAATGACCACCCTCGCAGATGCCCACCGACCAAAACCATCCCCCCACCCAGCAAGAAGCACACATAGCACGCAACCACAAGAGCAAACGAAACGCGGGAATAACGGCGCTGGACCTAATCCCAAACTCAGAAAGCAAATGTAAAAAAAAAAAGAATCGGAGCAATAAACCAGCAAATTCCGTCACTGCATCGCAGTCACCACCAAAGAAGAAAATGCACAAAACAATCCCACCCACTGCAACGCAGTGACAACCAAACCAACCGAGTAAAGCTCCCACACTTAGGGGTGGCGAATGGGTCGAGTGGGCCGGGCCGGGCCCAACTCGTAAGGGTTGGCTTGTACACTTAGCCGGGCCGGGCCGGGTTGCTCTCTTATCCGGGCCGGGTTGATGTTTCGTTTGGGTGGCCCGCCCAACCTGTGAACCCTTTAGGGTTCAACCCGGGTTGGGCCGGGTCGACCCGCGAGTTGGCACGTTTAATAAATTTTTTTTTTTTTTGTAGCTTAAATTAAAATAATAATTATAATTATAATACTAAGTAAGTAATAATACTAATAAACAATAAAAATCGTAATAATAATAATAAGATTGAAAGAGTGAAATTGACAACAAATTTTGAAATATTATTCATATGAATTTAAGTTATACAATTTTAACAATTTATAACGAAATGAAGAATTCAATTCACAAATAAGTTTTATACAATAACATATTTGTTATATACAATTTTAATTGAGTACAAGTTTTCTAATTTGACATAATAAGCAAAGCTGTTGTTGTTGTTGTTGTTGTTGTTGTTCTTCGGGCGAGTTGCTCCCACTTGTGGAACTTGATAGTGCTTTCCCTTGCGTCCTATCTTCAGCCTTCAGCCAATCTTCTGTGCAAACGAGCATCTCTAACGCCTCGGGCTTCAACCGATTCCTGTAATCAGATAGAACCCTGCCACTTGTAGAAAATGCACTCTCAGAAGCAACTGTAGAGACAGGAGGAGTTAGTAAATCTTTAGCAATAATTGACAGAATACTAAAAGTGTGTTCATGTTCTTTCCACCATTGTAAAATATCTAGTGCAGAAAGAGTAGGCTCAGTATCCTGTTGGTTATACCAATTTAATTCATTTGGTTGATTAGTCCTAGGTTTTTTAGATTGAATTTGTTCAAGTAAACTAAATGTTCTATCACCAATTCTACTTTTACCCTTACCTTTAGAACTACCAGAAAAAGAACTAACTACAGAAGTTGTACTACTAGAAGCAAAATGTCTATCATAATAATCATGCAAGTTATTTAACGTAGATTCAAACTGAACTAAAAAAGTAGCGCAATTTAATTCTACATTGTCCTCTAAATATTCAAAAAATATTTGTATCAAATTCTTCGTACCTTCTAATTTGATACGGGGATCCATAACGGTAGCAACACAAATCAACATAGGAGGAGGAAAATAATACTTCAAAGTTTTTTGAAATGCAGGTATTACAATGTCACTAATATAGGGATCATTTAACATTTCGTTAAATATTTTCATCATGCTAACTAATTCAATAAAAATGCTACTAGAAGTAGATTCATATGTTTTTGAAAATTTTAAAGTTGCGGTTTTAAAAGGTTCTAAAAATTTCAACAAAGATTCGGCAAAAAACCAATCGGGTGGAGTCATTTCAAAATTGTGCATATTTTTTGCGATACAAAAATTATTTACAACTTCTTTATAATCGGTGACAACATTTAGTAAATCAAAAGTAGAATTCCATCGGTGTCTAACATCCTTTGGAAATTTTCTAAAAGGAACATTTCTAACCCTACACCAAGCTTTCCATTCTTGTAAAATGCTTGGACTTAATGCAATGAAATATACACAATTTCTAATTTTAACTATATATGGATCAGCTATTCTTAATGCATCTTGAACACATCTATATAATAAAACACAAAGAAAGCTATCAAGTGGCTCTCTTTCAATTCTCCAAAAATTAAAGGTCCAGATTTAACCTCACAAAACATATTTTCCCTCCCAAAAGTTTCCCTCCAAAAATCAAATTCAAATCACCCACCCAAAACAACCCTTATATATTTATTATTTTTGTTTCTTTCTCCCTCCCTCCCTCTTCTAATCAAAAAATTAAGAAAATAAAATTTTTAAAAAATTTTGTAAAATAAAAATTTTAAAACTAAAAAAATTAAAAATTAAGAACTATAAAAATAATTCAAAAAAATCAAAAAATCATATAATATGTTTTTTGCTGGACCATCAAAAGTTTCTCATATAATATGTTTGCTACTTCAATTAATTTGCTGGACCTCCAAAACTATTTTATATGATCAAATAAGGTGCACCATTCCGAAGACGTGCCGTAGGCACATGTCAACGAGCAAACCTAGTAAATTTATAATATGACATGCACATCTAACATGAAAAATATTGTCAGATGGAGGGTTTAATACAGATTTTAAAGTAGTAATTGCTACATTGTTGTTAGATGCATTATCAAAACTAATAGCCATAATTTTATCGCGAATATGAAAAACATCACAAATTTCTATAATACGGTTTGCTATTTCAGCGCCACGATGGGGATACGGCAACGCCGCAAGTGATATGATTCTTTTTTGAAGAATCCAATCATTGTCGATCCAATGACAGGTTATTCCCATCGTTGGAATATTATTGACACCCGTCCAACAATCAGAAGTTAAACTAACCCTACAAGTTAAACTCCATAAAATTGCAATCAAAGCGTCCTTCATTTCCATGTACACTTTAAAACAATCCGATTTGCAAGTATTTCTCGGAATTCTTTTAAAATGAGGGTTTAAGGCCGTTTGATTAAAATTTTCCAAGTTCCTACTCTCGGGATAGAAAAATGGTAACTCTTCCTTAATGACTAATCGGGCCATTTCCCGACGAACAAGTTCGGGATCATAAGGGTGGCTATCAACATGACCGGTCCTATGGTTTATTTTTTGTTGGCCTTGTATTTGATCAAGAAGTTCTTTATGATTATGTTGAATGTGCCTACTAATTGTACCGGTGCCGTCACCCCTCTTGAATTTGTATGTTTTACTGCATGTTTTACACACTTTCAAACCTATACCCGGAGTATTTTCGTCCGGGATATAATCATAAAACTTATGCCAATCGCTAGTTTCTCCTCTACTTTTCCTACTACTACGGGGTTGTGTGGTTTCGGTTTGTTGTTGTTGTTCTTCTTCTTCTAATTGTATGTCACCTACAACATCGTCGTGTGTACCCCATTGTTCCATAGTAGGATCAATGTAATCTTGGGCGGGCTCACTAGTTAGGACAATTGGTGGCCTACATAAAGAGGAGGAGGAATCTTGTCCGCTACGACCGCTACCGCGTGATCTAGACATAATGTAGTAATGTGCTAAAGTATGTTAAAAAAATATACAATGTAGGAGCAGTGAATTATACAAAAAAATATAAAAACAAGAGGGTTGAGATAGAGAAGTTCAAAAAATGAACAATAATTTTAACTACAACGCAAAAAAAAAAATTAACGAGAGAGAGAGAGATATTTTGATACCGTTCACCGTGGAATACGCGTATGAAAAAAAAACCGTTAAAATAAGAATAGAATTGAAAAGATGGAGGAGCGCTTTGCCGATTCCGCAATTGAAGAGTTGAGAAGAGGTTGAAGTAGATTTGACGAGGGTTGAAGAGAGTTGAAGACGTTGAATTTTGATTCCAATACGACCGAAATTCGATCGTGTATATGCCTCCTTGTTCTTTGTTTGATGAATACTACAAATTGTTCAAATATTCTTTACAAATGATGTATAATAGCAGAGAGAGTAAGAGAGCGAAGTGTGATTTTTTATGAAATTTTTGGGAATATTTATAGGCTAAATATGTTGGAAAAAACCAAAAAAAAAAACCCCAACGTCCCCAACGGCTCAAAGAGTCGTTCTGTCCTAAGACAGAGCGCATCAGCCGAACGGGCAGAATTTCAACCGTTTGACCCGCGGGTCAACGGTCGACCCGCCGCGGGTCGAACGTTCGACCTGTACGGGTCGAACGGGTCGAAACCCGCGGGTCGACCCGCGGGTTGGCGGGTCCAATTCACGAGTTGGGCCGGGTTCGTGGACCGGGTTTCGCGAGCCAAATTCGCGTAAATTGCGACCCGGGTCGACCCGGTACTGTTCACCGGGTTCAACCCGAACCCGCCTAGCAACTAAGCGGGCCGGGTCGCGGGTGGGTCGCCAGTTGACCTGGCCCAGTTGCCATCCCTACCCACACTTGCAACCAACAAGCAACAACAGCACTCAGTGCACATAATCGGGCCTAACCTTAAAGAGAGCAAAGCACCATGGACCAAACAACCGATAAGCAAAACAAAGAGCAGCAAATGAACCAAGACACAACTTCGACTCGGGTCGGCCAAAAGCCAACCTAAAAAGGGAGCTAGCTACCAACGGATAAAACCCATAACAACATAAAGAGTTAAGTTTGAAATAAAGGAGGCCTAAGCAGTGCCCAAAACACACAACCCCTAGAAGGGCAGCACCGCGTTAGGGAAATGCACAAGAACGCCATAACAGTAAAGAGTAAGAGATGGGAGGTGCAACAATAATACAAACCCCCAGCTAGCCAGTGATCAGCCCACCAAAATTCAAAACAAAATACCAACTGATTCAGCGGAGGATTAAATCGGAGTCAAGAAACTCGCTTCAAAGAGGAACCAGTCAGTACATCAAAATGAAGGCTCCCAACCCTAAGCCACTACCTCAATTCTGCAAACAGAATGGAACAAACCTTAATAATAGAAAACAAATAACAACATGATTATGAAAAATTAGAGCGATAAAAACTAAACGCCTCATCGAAACGACTTAAATGCAGAGCATTCACTTTAGCTAAAGTTACACTGGAAGCCCAAAAATTGGAATAGAAAATGAAGTCATCGAGGATGCTATCAATCGAAGAGAGGGACTGCGAGAAAATACGCTTGTTCCGTTCCGACCAAATAACCCAAATAATCGCTATAATCGATAGAAACCAAGATTTACCAAATTCTTTCTTGATGGGTTGGAGCATCCAGCAAGAAGAGAATTCGGAGGGAATATACGGAACTTGCCAGGTAGTTACCACGATCATCCAAAGAGGTTGAATGAAAGCACACTTGAGGAAAAGGTGATCGGCGTCCTCATGATGGGTCGAGCACAAAACACACAACTGGCCTATCGCCAGATTCCTCTTGTTAAGCACTTCCACAGTCAGCAACTTGTTATTCAGCGCTAGCCAAGTCAGGATTTTAAATTTGAGAGGAGCACAGCTGTTCCACAATGGCTTAGCACTAGGGGAGACAGTTCCACCGAAATTTAGAAAGTTGTATCAGGATTTAACCGAATAGATACCAGAGCTAGTCCATCTCCATTTGAAATCATCGATTTGATGCCAGGTATAAAGGTTAATACTATCAAAAAGCTGTTGAAGCTCAACCTGAAGATGCAGAGGAAGAGTGCCCGAGAATGGAATAGACAAGAACTTTTGGTTATTGATAATAATAACATAATCAGCTACCAAGGCGTAGGAATTGGATGCCAACTGATAGAAGCTAGGAAACGCATAAGTGAGTTTGATGTTGCCGAACCATAAGTCAGACCAGAATCTAGTCTTAGTGCCATTAGTGCACTGATGAACCAATCCACATTGAAAAGGGTTGGCTACTTTCCAAACACCTTTCTAGAACAAAGATGATTTACGAGGGAGGGAGGGGGGAAATACCACAAATAAGAACAGGAATAACAATTGGAAGAGATCATGCGTGCCCAAGGCAGCTGCTCGCATTTTAGAAATCTCCATAACCATTTGCCTAACAGGGCCAAATTTTGGTGTTTGAGGTTCAAAACTCCTAAAATCCCAGCTGCCTTAGAGGTGCAGATAATTTTCCAACTGCAAAGATGAGTACCCGCTTTATATGCATCCGACCCTGACCAGAAAAAATTTCTTCTAATCCGGTCAATCCTCTTAATCACCCACGATGGAAGGTAAAAAAAGGACGTCATATATAAAGGTATAGAGGAGAGAACGGAGTTAACTAGGATGAATATGCCCCCGCGAGACAGGTGTTTACCAGACTAGCAGTTGAGTTTCGATTCTACCTTATCTATCATCGACGCCCAATCAGCTTTATTTAGCTTCCCCAATCGCAAAGGGATACCCAGGTAAGTGATAGGGAAGGAGGCCTAAACACAATTAAAGAATTGCGCAATTTTCGTTTGCCGGTTATGGGAACCCCCGAGCTAGAGAACAGAGGACATTTGAAAGTTAATAGCCAAACATGACGCACTTTCAAAGACAGAGAGAAGTAACTTCAGGTTATGTAAAGTGCACCCATTGGGTTTAGCAAAGATAATGGTGTCATCAGCGTATTGGAGATTCAAAACTCTACAGAAACTACGAGAACTATCCAGTCCTTCAATGACACCAGCTTCCCATGCATTACGAAGCAGCTTACTGAACACATCCTCAACAAGAGCGAATAACAGTGAAGAAATAAGGTTCCCCTGACGAAGACCACACTTGCATTTAAACTTGTAGCCCTTCGTCCTATTGATAATAATGGACGAAGTTCCAGCGAAAAGACTGGATTTGACCCAAGCGATCCATTTAGTGCCAAAACCACGGTGGAAAAGAATTTCCAGGAGAAAGTCCCAGCTAACATTATCATAAGCTTTTTGAAAGTCTAGTTTTAACAGGATGCCTTCCGAGATAGAACTGTGACAGTTAGAAATGATTTCTTGGGCCGATGCCACACTATTAAAGATGAATCGGTCTTTAATAAAACCTGATTGCATGAGATCTATCAAAGGGAAGATAATGGCACTAAGACGAGAATAGAGCACTTTCATGATGATCTTGAATGTAGAGTTAAGTAGGTTAATAGGCCTAAAGTTAGACACCAAGTTAGCACCGAAAAATTTGGGGATGAGGATGATATGTGCGTAATTAATCCTATCGAAGGAAAAATTCCCTTGATGCAGATCCGAGAACATTTTAAAAAGGTCATCTTTGAGGCAATCCCAAAACTGTTGGAAAAGGAAAGCTGGAAAGCCAGCCGGCCTTGGGGCGGAATCGCTCTTCAAAGAGAAGACCGCCCGCTTGATCTCTTCCAAGGTGAAGGGCGCTTCTACGCTGGAAAGATCGTGCGCTTGCTGGCCATACAGTTGCTGCAAGTCTAGATGGATAGAACGATGTTTATTAGAGCCCAACAATTTTTTAAAGAACTGGAGGAACGAAGCGTGAATGTCTGAATCCGAAGAAAGTTCATTGCCATTGTCAAAAATAGAAGAAATACGATTGCATCGCTGTCGGTGCGACGCAAAATTGTGGAAGAAAGATGTGTTACCATCACCCTCCTTAAGCCATCGAAACTTGGCTCGGTGGGCCCATTTAATGTGATCGTTTTGGAGAAAATCCGCATAGCTCCTTTTACAAGAAGCCCGCAGAGATTGGTCCCATCTCCTCCAAATATATTTCTTTGATATATAAAATATACAGTGATAATTATAATTGTATAGATTTGACCGGAAAAGTTCGAAAAAAATGTAAGCTCAAATATTTTAAAAAAAAATCTTAAAAAAATCAAATTTAAGATCATTGCTATTCCTTTCCCGTCTTCATCAAGCCTACAGATTGCTTGTTCCGCCGGAACAACATAACAGCAGCCGCTGATTTCGCATCCGGGTTTGAAACTAAACCTGATAATGACTCGAAATTGCGAAGAAGTTACAAAAACACAAGGGATTTTTTTTGTTCATAATAAAGGAAACCATTAACAAGTATGAAGGAAAGATGCATCAAACCATTAACAAGTATAAAGGAAAAATGCATCAAAACATGTAAAGGGATTTTTCTATTTTTTGGGTCAAGTATAAAGGAAAGATGCATCAAAACATTAACAAGTGGAACAATCACGTCAAGGGCATGTTAGTCTTAAGTTGACCAATTACTTATAGATAAATATATATATATACACCTAATGACATGTATAACTATACTTAATGGATATTTAGCCGACCCCGACCAACTACTGTATAAATGAACGTTTGTCCTTTCAGCTAAGACAAAAACACATCATACAATACATGATTAGTGCAAAAATATTCCAACTTATCTACAATCATCTTGTAATTCAATTTAAAGTCCTGCTAACCTAAGCCTACATCAATAACTTAAACGGACTACTATACAAAATAGATGGTCTATTTAAATTGGAACGGCCGGCGGCTGACAGAAAACCTAGAATAATAGAAGACCGAGTTTGAATTTTATCTACCTGTACCTCACATAAAAACTACACACTTATAAAATTGTTCAATTAATATGTAAATTGCATGTTTCGCATGTGAACTTCTTGAAAAGAAAATTATAGATATGCATTTATGTAATAATGTAAAAGTACCTAAGATGCCAAGAGCGAAAACTTTGCATATATTGCTATTTTTACCCAATTGTTTCCAAAGATGATGTATCATAGGTTTCACACATAATAGATAAAGCATAGCAGCTTAATTTCTAAAATGCCCAAAGTTCACACTAGGTACCAATTGCTATACATATTTGTAAGAGTATTTGTACCCGAAAAAAGGAAAACAAAAAGTACATTAACTCATTAAGCATCCGGTCCGACCCAACCCGGTACCATCCCCCAGCTTAAACGAATCCGGATAACGCAACTCGTTTTAAGTAATACCCATCGTTTTCATACCCTTTCTCCGCATGTGGGATTCTACCTCTCTCTCTCTGTCTCTGTCTCAAAACCAAGAAATGACAGCGAGAAAAAAAAAAGTAACGGATAACCCCATTTTCCATTCTTCTCTCGAACAAAGAAAAGCCCTACAAATATCTCAGTTTCTTCCCCAAATCTTGGAATCCGATGGCGAAGCCTTCTCCCACGTCGCCGGCGGCGGCGAAGACGGCGAAGGAGTTGAAGAAGGAGCTGAAGCGGTTGATGAAGGCGATCGTCGACGGAAACGATGCCAAAGCCGAGGTTTTTGATGAGGCATCAAGAACGTTAATGGGTTTGAGAGATCTTACTGTTGGTGCTAGTAATAGTAATAGTGGGAATGAAGATACGAAGAAGAAGAACAACGATAATGGGGTTTTTGAGATTCCACAGCACTTCTTGTGCCCGATTTCGTCGGAGATAATGAAGGATCCTGTCATTCTACAATCGGGCCAGGTAAAATTTATTGCCATTTATGATTTTTGTTGCCCTAATTTGAAGATATAGTTTTGAGTGTTTGATTCTTGAAATTTTGGTAATTTTTTTTAATTTGGGGGGTTTGTGATGTTTCGAATGGGAACAGCATTTAGATTGCTTAAAATGGTAATGTATATCTTCTTGGAAATCGAGTCCTTTTTTTTTCTTGTGTTTATACCATTTTTGGTATTACTCAAAATTGTTCTTCCACTTCTTTGAACTTTGAATTTTGAACTAGTATATGAAATAGAGAATTGTTGGTTTTTGCCCATTTCTGGATTAGTAATTGGTCACATTTGAAAGAGAAATTTTTTCAGATTTTATTTCTTGTGACTATCTCTCTGAATTTGCTTGTTCATTAGTTTGTTAGACCATCTGTAGTCGTTATTGTCAAATTTTGTAAATTTTGTAAATTTGGCTTATAGTAAATAGCAAAAGTGGTAGTCATTGTTAGCCAAAATTTGTTGGACGGTAAATTATCTTCTGGCAGACGTTATAAAAAAAAGATGTAAAAAAAAAATATCCAACCATGATAGTGACATTTAAAAATATTATCAGAAAATTTAAAAAAAAAAAAAAAAAAACACCACCAACCTAGGACGGTGTATAATACATCGGCTGTGGAATTTTTTTTTTTATTTTTTATTATGCCGTCCCTTAAAAAAAAAATTCTTAAAATGTTCGGACGATGTATAATGTCCCGTCCTGTAAAAATTTTTTAGAAAATATTGTGCGACAGTGTATAATTTACCGTCCGTTCATTTTTATTAAAAAAAATATCAGGCGGTAAATTATGCTTCGTCCGATCTTCAGATGAAATGTAATGTATCGTCGGGCTATTTTTTCCATTCAGCCAATTCATCTGCCAAATATAGCTCGCTACTGTTCTCCAAAAATCAAATTTTGGCTAAATAGCCAATGACTGCAGCATCTCTTTGAACCAAATTTTGCATATTTTGGCTAAATAGCCAATTGACTCCAGATGCTCTTAAAATTTTTGAATGTAGATCCTCTATATCTTTCAGATTGTCTTCTATTTATCTGTGCTTTCTTTAGTGATGATATTTGGTTTTAATGTGTATGCTTTGATTGATGTAGATAGTTTTATATAGAAAAAATAGCCTGGTAGTTTAAGTAATTAAAGTAAAGATAAACTAGTACGAGGTTGGTGAAGTTTTGAATCCTCTATCAGATAATGAACAATCATCAAGCCATTTTCTGTCCATTTTGTTTCAAACAGTAAAGGATTAGGTAATATACCCGTAAACTTTACATGAGCGATTGTATATTTGAAAGATGTATTAAGTCAAATATCTCTTAGAGATCTTAGAGAATCTACTATCGTTGCGGTTAGAATATGCATATTTGAGATTTGGCATATAGCAATGAACGGAGATGGCTGCTATCGTTTAGAGCCAAATTTGGCAGATCGGAAATAATCAAATATTCGGACAGAAGATCATCCTCCGTCTAACTCTTTCTTTCATTTTTTTTAATATTAAAAAAAGTGCAAAATGGAAGATCATCTTCCGTTTGACATTTTTTTTTAAAACTTACTTTCTGGTTGGACGGAAGAAAATCTTCTGTCCAAGCCATTTAAAATTTAAAAAAAAAATTAATGATGGCATTTTGGTAATTCTTTAATGGCAATTTCGTAAATATGTGAAGATTTTTTTTTTATTTTAAAAAGTAGCTGGACGGAAGAAGATCTTCCGTATGAGCTTCTTTTTTTTTTTTAATAATTAATTTTAATAGCATTTTTGTAATTTTTTGAATGGCATTTTCGTAATCTTTAATTTTTTTTTCTTTCCTTTTCGTTTTTAAATCAATTTTAAGTAGTCGGCCGCCAACTTTTAATATTAAAAAGTTTACAGACGGAACTTCTTCTTCCGTCTTCTATATTTTGGCAATTGCTAAAAGTCCTGCTATGTTTAGCAGTGCACTGTTCATCGAATTGCCAAAAAATGGATTTTTAGCAAACGATAATGGGGGTAGAAATTGCCAAAATTGCATATTTTGAGTTTTAGCAAACGATAATGGATGCTCTTAGAGCATCCATAGTCGTTTGCTGTTCTCATTGCTAAAGGTAGCATTTAGAAATAGCAATAGGAGTAGCATGCTGCAGTCGTCCAAATCTTAAAATTAAAAACGGCGGATGAACATCATCCGTCTTTGTAATTTTTTTTATTTTTTATTTTTAACAGTTATTCGGTGATTTTAAACAAAAAAAATCAAAAAAAATAAAAAAAAGTCAAAACCATACCAAACGGATGAAGATCATCCGTTTGGTTAGTTTTGACTTTTTTTTTTTTTTAAATTATAAAAAAATCAAAAAAAATATCAAAAAAAATTAAAAAAAGTCAAAAACTGACCAAACGGCTGACCAAACGGGATGATCTTCATCTGTTTGGTGAGTTTTAACTTTTTTTTTATTTTTTTATTTTTGTTTAAAATTTAAAAATAAAAAAAAATCAAAAAAATTAAAATAAAACACCAAACGGATGAACATCATCCGTTTGGGTTTTTTTCAGTGATTATTTTTTAAAAAAAAATTGTTTTCGACGACAGACGGAGTATCTTCACCCGTCTATCGTTTTTTTATTTTTTTATTTTCCTAGACGGATGATCTTCATCCGTCCCAACCCTCAAACGGATTAACATCCTTCGTCCCCTATATTTAGCAATCGTCTAAACCGGCTTCTAACTTTAGCAGCGTACTGTAAAGTCCTATTCTAAATTTTGAGTTTTTAGCGAACGACTACATGCCTATTTTCTAAAGCTATTTCTAATTTTTGAGTATTTAGCAAACGACTGTGATGCTCTTATAGAGAAATGAGAGATGGGAGATGAGATATGAGAGCGAAAATTTCGGAAAATAATCTCTATAAGAAAATAAATCCAGAAAACGACATCAACAAATCGATGTGATCAAAATTGATATAATATAATCCTGCAATTCCTTCTATGTTTATTAATGTTTTTATTTGGAAACAAATTCGACGAACAATATCTATGTTAAACTGCAATTGGAGCCTTACATTTTACAGTAGCATTAATCTTGATATAGTAGACGCTGTTTTTTATTTTCTTCTGTTGCTTTTTTTTTTTTTTTTCTCAAGATGATATACTCAGTATTCGAACTGAATTACCTATTTTAACAATCTCTTGTTCAATTGCAGACTTACGATCGGCCCTTCATTCAAGAATGGTTGGGCTCAGGCAACCGAACTTGTCCGAAGACACAACTAGTCCTCACCAACCTCACCCTCACTCCGAACCACCTCGTCCGGACCCTAATTTCCCAATGGTGCACAGACCATGGGTTTGCCCTCCCCCATCCCACTACCGTTAACCCTGTTGATCCTCCTATCACTGCGAATGATCGTAACTCTGTCACCTCACTCCTGGACACCCTCTCTTCCTCTTCTGCCCCCGTCCCTTCAAAAAAACAAGCTGTTAAAGATCTTCGCCTTTTAACCAAACAGAAAACATCAGTTCGTGCTTTTATTGGGCAAAACCCTGAATCAATCTCAGAATTGCTCTCAGTCATCTCACTCCCCGACCTCAGTTCTGACAGAGAACTCCAGGAAGATGTCGTGACTATAATCCTCAACCTATCAATCTTCGAAAGCAACAAGAAGATACTTGGTGATGATCCCCTGGCTATACCTGTTCTCATCCATGCTTTGGAGTCCGACTCGATGCAGACGAAGAGCAATTCCGCAGCTGCCCTCTTCAGTCTATCGGCTCTTGATTCAAACAAGGTCAAGATCGGGGATTTGGGGGCAATGAGAGGACTTGTACAGCTCTTACAAAATGGCACCTTGGAAGCACGAAAAGATGCAGCAAATGCCATATTCAACTTGTGCACGAATATCCAGAATAGAAGTTGGGCAGTACGAGAAGGGGTTGCTGTTGTATTGTCAATTATGATTGTGGATAAAATTCTAGTTGGGGAGTCATTGACGATACTTGCAATGGTTTCGGGCCACAGGAGAGCAGCAGAGGAGGTGGTGGAGTTAGGTGGGTTGGAAACTTTGTTTGAAATCATAAGGGAAAGCACGTGTGCAAGTACTAAGGAGAATGCGGTGGTGATTCTTTACTCTTTGTGTGTCGACCATCGGTTGAAGTTAAAGGAGGTTAATGAGGAGGAGGAAGCGAATGGGACTATATCGGATCTTGTGTGTACCGGAACTTCTAGGGCTCGTAGAAAGGCTACTGGAATACTGGAGAAGCTTAAGAGGGTCGCACATAATCCACATTACTCTTGTTAGAACAGGGAGAGAAAGGTCAAGGGTAAATAAGGAATAGACTTCTTGTATATACTAGCATTACCTTTCATCTTCAGCACGTAGATATTACTAGTCTATACGTTTTAGAAAAAAATTCACCCATTGAATTTTTTCCCGGTCTTGTTTTCGTATCTTCTTGGATATAGATATGTTTTTCGAAACTCGAATATAGATATGTTAAGAGTGGTTCATTATCTCTTTGGTTCCTCTGCAATTTTTTGTGAAGTTCTGTTTAAATAAGCTTATAACTATACTTAAATAGAATATGCTAAATATATAGAGAATATACAATGAATTTTAAAGTTGCTTTTATAACTTACTATAAGCTTTTATTATGTGCAACTCACATTAAATTTCCATTAGTTTCTCGATTAAATAGCGTTTCCTTTTTTTTTTCCCCTCTTATAGCGTCCTTGTTTGTTAGTTTTACTGCAGTCGTTTCAGAGAATGATGGTTCAAGACTTTCACACTCAGCAAAATGCAACAGAAAATTTGTAATTGCTTAGAGCATCCACATTGTTTTTGTTATATTTGGCAAAATGGCAAATTTGATTTTTATTTGCACTGTTTGTTTCCTATAAAATGACAAAATGAGAGCCGATGGGTCATGTTGACCTAGGGATGGCGAACGGGTCACTCGGGCCGGGCCGGGCCCAACCCGGACGGGTTGGGACGAATTCATAACCGGGCCGGGCCGGGTTGGTCCCCTATACGGGCCGGGCTGGGCCGGGTTACATTCTCAAATGGGTGGCCCGCCCAACCCGCGAATCCTTTAGGGCTCAACCCGGGGTGGGCCGGGTCGACCCGCGGGTTGGCCCGTATAATATTTTTTTTTTTTTTTTTTTTTAGTTTAAATTAAAATAATAATAATAATAATTTTTTGAATGTTGTATACTTGTATACAAACAATCATATCTTTGTTTGATGAATTATGAATACTACAATTCTTAAAAAATTATATTACTAAGTAAGTTACGTAGTATTAGTATCAAATTGAGGGATATTTCAAAAATTATGTTTGAATGTTACTAAGTAAGTAATTATATTAGTAAGTAATTTTGGGGAAATATCCCCAAGTAAGTAAAACTATCAAATATCAATAAGTAATTATAATACTAAGTAATAATACTAAGTTCACTAAGTAATAATACTTAGTATTATAAGTAATAATAATACAATTCATTAAATTCAGTAATAATAATAATAAGTAATAATACTACAATTCTTCAAATGTCCCCAAATGATGTTTAATTATAATACTAAGTAATTAATAATATTAATAAACAAAAAAAATCGTTGAAGAGTGAAGACTAATAATAAGATTGAAAGAGTGAAAATGACAACAAAATTTGGAATTTTATTCATATGAATTTAAGTTATACAATTTGAACAATTTATAACGAAATGAAGAATTCAATTCACAAATAAGTTTTATACAATAACATATTTGTTATATACAATTTTAATTGAGTACAAGTTTTCTAATTTGACATAACAAGAGAAAGCTATTGTAAGTGTTGTCATTGTTGTTGTTCTTGTTGTTGATCTTCGGGCGAGTTGCTCCCACTTGTTGAACTTGATAGTGCTTTTCCTTGCGTCCTATCTTCAGCCTTCAGCCAGTCTTCTGTGCAAACGAGCATCTCCAACGACTCCGGCTTCAACCTATTTCTGTAATCAGATAGAACCCTGCCACTTGTAGAAAATGCACTCTCAGAAGCAACTGTAGAGACAGGAGGAGTTAGCAAATCTTTAGCCATAATTGACAGAATACTAAAAGTGTGTTCATGTTCTTTCCACCACTGTAAAATATCTAGTGGAGAAATAGTAGGCTCAGTATCCTGTTGGTTATACCAATTTAATTCATTTGGTTGATTAGTCCTAGGTTTTTTAGATTGAATTTGTTCAAGTAAACTAAATGTTCTATCACCAATTCTACTTTTACCCTTATCTTTAGAACTACCAGACGAAGAACTAACTACAGAAGTTGTACCACTAGAAGCAAAACGTCTATCATAATAATCATACAAGTTATTTAAGGTAGTTTCAAACTGAACTAAAAACTGATCGCAATCAATTGTTAATTCTACATTGTTCTCTAAAAATCCAAAAAACATTTGTATCAAATTCTTCGTACCTTCTAATTTGATACGGGGATCCATAACAGTAGCAACACAAATCAACATCGGAGGAGGAAAATAATACTTCAAAAATTTTTGAAATGCAGGTATTACAATGTTACTAATATAGACATCATTTAACATTTCGTTAAATATTTGTACCATGCTAACTAATTCAATAAAAATGCTACTAGAAGTAGATTCATATGTTTTAGAAAACTTTAAAGTTGCGGTTTTAAAAGGTTCTAAAAATTTCAACAAAGCTTCAGCAAAAAACCAATCGGCGGGAGTCATTTCAAAATTAGGCATATTTTGTGCGATACAAAAATCATTTACAACTGCTTTATATTCGGTGACAACATTAAGTAAATCAAAAGTAGAATTCCATCGGTGTCTAACATCCTTTGGAAATTTTCTAAAAGGAACTTTCCTAACTCTACACCAAGCTTTCCATTCTTGTAGAATGCTTGGTTTTAATGCAATGAAATGTACACAATTTCTAATTTTATGTATATATGGATCAGCTATTTTTAATGCGTCTTGAACACATAAATTTATAATATGACATGCACATCTAACATGAAAAATTTTGTCAGATGGAGGGTTTAATACAGATTTTAAAGTAGTAATTGCTACATTGTTGTTAGATGCATTATCAAAACTAATAGCCATAATTTTATCGCGAATATGAAAAACATCACAAATTTCTATAATACGGTTTGCTATTTCGTCGCCACTATGGGGATACGGCAACGACGCAAGTGATATGATTCTTTTATTAAGAATCCAATCATTGTCGATCCAATGACAGGTTATTCCCATCGTTGGAATATTGTTGACACCCGTCCAAACATCCGAAGTTAAACTAACCCTACAAGTTAAACTCCATAAAATTGCAATCAACGCGTCCTTCATTTCAACATACACTTTAAAACAATCCGATTTGCAAGTGTTTCTCGGAATTCTCCTAAAATGAGGGTTTAAGGCGGTTTGATTAAAGTTTTCCAAGTTCCTACTCTCGGGATAGGAAAATGGTAACTCTTCCTTAATTACTAATCGGGCCATTTCCCGACGAACAAGTTCGGGATCATAAGGGTGGCTATCTACTTGACCGGTCCTAGGGTTAATTTTTTGTTGGCCTTGTATTTGATCAAGGAGTTCTTTGTGATTATGTTGTATGTGTCTACTAATTGTACCGGTGCCGTCACCCCTCTTGAATTTGTATGTTTTGCTACATGTTTTACACACTTTCAAACCGACACCCGGAATATTTTCGTCCGGGATATACTCATAAAACTTGTGCCAATCGCTAGTTTCTCCTCTACTTTTCCTACTACTACGGGGTTGTGTGGTTTCGGGTTGTTGTTGTTGTTCTTCTTCTTCTATTTGAATGCCACCTACAACATCCATGTCGTGTGTACCCCATTGTTCCATAGTAGGATCAATGTAATCTTGGGCGGGCTCACTAATAGGGACAATTGGTGGCCTACGTGAAGAGGAGGAGGAATCTTGTCCGCTACGACCGCTACCGCGTGATCTAGACATAATGTAGTAATGTGGTATGTAAAAAAAAATCTACTAAGTAGTGGCGGTGAATTATACAAAAAAAAAACTAAAAAACAAGAGGGTTGAGAATCTTGAGATAGAGAAGTTCAAAAAACGAACAATAATTTTAACTACAACGCAAAAAAAAAAATAGTAGAGAGATAGAGATATTTTGATACCGTTCACCGTGGAATAGCGTATATAAAAAAACCGTGAAAATTAGAAAATAATAGACAAGATGGAGGAGCGCTTTGCCGATTTCGCAATTGAAGAGTTGAATTGAGAAGAGGTTGAAGTAGATTTGAGCCGATGGTTGAAGAGAGTTGAAGACGTTGAATTTTTTTCTCCGATACGACCAAAATTTGATCGTGTATACGCCTCCTTGTACACTTGTTTGATGATTACTACAATTGTTCAATTTTTTTTTTTTTTTTGATGTATAATAGTAGAGAGAGTAAGAGAGGAAGGTGTGATTTTTTTGGAGATTTTTGGGGGCTATTTATAAGGTTAGAAGTGGGTAAAAACAAAAAAAAAAACAAAAAAAAAATTAACAACAGCAAGCAAGCAACGGCTAAGAGCCGTTGCTGCTGTGCTGCCGAGCCCAACGGGCCAAACCCAACGGCTATTTCCCAACGGCACCAAACCCCAACGGGCGACCCGCGGGTTGAATTCGCGGGTCCAATTCACGGGTCGGAGGTCAAAAATTCGCGGGTCAACCCGCGGGTTGGCGGGTCCAATTCGCGGGTTGACCGGGTTCGTGGGCCGGGTTTCGCGAATCCAATTCGCATATATAGCGACCCGGGTCGACCCGGTACTGTTCACCGGGTTCGACCCGAACCCGCGAAAGCTTTAAACGGGCCGGGTTCGTGGGCCGGGTCGCGGGTGGGTCGCCGGTTGACCCGGCCCAGTTGCCACCCCTATGTTGACCCGTCTCATTTGCTCCGATTTTATTTTATTTTATTTTATTTTTTATTTTATTTTTTTTGGTTGTGAGACTTCCTGCATTTATTATTATTATTATTTTAAATATTGTATGATTAATTAGTATTAAATTAGTTGGTAGTAAATTAATTAGTGATTAAATTAATACTAACCCATGATTAAAACATTAAACTAAGTGATTAAGCAATTAAATTAACACTAAACCTTCCGTCTTTGCTATTTTGGGTGTGGACAACATTTTCCGTCCGATGCCTCTTTATTTTTATTATTATTTTTAAATTTTTTTAGTTTTTTTTTAATAAAAAATATTTAAAAACCCTGGGATGATACAACTTGTATCGTCCGATTGAATGTTAAAAAAAGGGGACTGAACAACATGTTCCGTCCCTTATATTTTGACAATTGCCAATTGTTTCTCAAATATGAGACGTTACTGTTTTCACTTTCTCAAAATATGGCAAAATAGCAAACTGTTGTGGATACCATCTTGCCAAAAAAAAATGACAAAAGTGAGAAAATAGCAAACCGTTGGGGATGCTCTTAGAAATGCTATTTTCATGTGCAGAATCTCTAATATTATAATGAGAGTTGGAGTTATAATTTGTAGATAAATAATCTCGGCCATCTTCAATGCATAACTATTATAGCATCCACAGTCGTGATTGTGAGAAAATGCATAAATGCATACTTACATATAGCATTTTGACTGTTTGCTGCAGTCGTCAAAAAATATTTTATAACAATTTAATTTAAAATAATAAAAATTTCCTATCAGATGGAGTTTGAAGTTGCGTCGGAGGGATTTAATTATTTTTTAAACGGTAGACGGAACTTCCGCGTCGGAAGAAAAAAAATTGCAAAAATGGTCAAACGGCTAGTGAAGTGCCATTCGGGATTTAGGGGGGGCTCAGACGGAAAGTAAAGTTCCGTCCGACAATTTTTGGGTTTTTTTATTACGTTTTATAATTTTTTGGTGAGGGACGGAAAGTAAAGTTGCGTCGGAGATTAAAAAATAATTTTTTTCAGTTGGACAGAAAGTGAAGTTGCGTCCTTTATAATATGCATTTCTCTCATATCCACTCTCATTTATAGCAATCTACTGTCGTTATTTATGCATAAAATGCATAAATAGCAAACGACTGCAGCTGGTCGTTTGCTGTAAAATGCATTTTATGCATAAATAGCACACGACTGTGGATGCTCTTATAAAGAATGTCTCAGATTCAAGGTCAGATTATGTCGGAATTTTTACTTTTAACAATATATATTTATTAATGATTGGTCAAGAGCTTCACACTTAATAAATGCAACATAAAATTTGTAATTGCTTAGAAGTGCTATTTGCATGTACAGAATTGATGTAAAACATGGGAGAACCCAATTTTATAAATATGAAAAATCCCAATAGCAATTGCGAAGAACTGAAATACAGGAAATAAAAACAGTAAACGAAAGACTTTGCACAGAGTCGAGAATGAGAATCTCTCGCAGAATTCGCCCCGTAGTGTGACGGTGGCTGGCGAATTGCTTCCCAGGATACAATTGTACCTTCTCTGAAGAGCAGCACCCTTGCTTCAGAGATTCAGCGAACTGTTGTCTGTGATGTACTCTCAGTTGACACAGAGGAGAAGAAGAAGAATAATAATAAAACTTTTTTGACTGTGTAAAGGACTCTGTCTGAATTCAGTAGTCTTTTATAAAAGAAAATGGAGACTGGAGACTCTTCAGAGGCCCATTACTCTGTAACGGTAGAGTAATGGAGACTCTTCAGATTCATAACTGGTGAGCCATTACTCTGCTGTTATAGAGTAATGGTACCAGTTACCGAATCTGAAAAGCCTTATCAGTTTAGTAGGGGAATAGTTTTGTTTGGGCAAAAAAAATATTTAAGGCAGAGCCAAGCCGAGCCGAAGGGGCCGGGGCCGGGCCGGGCACGCACGCGCGTGCGCGTGTGTGATTATCATTTTGGCTAAGTCCTTTCTCCGCTACACGTTAGTGGTAACCCCCGGGCTACGCCCTTTAGTCCAGTTTTCTAGTATATATACTAGAAAAAATCTTTCCCAATTTCCGATATGGGACTATCTATTTTCTCCAAGTTGCCAAGTTAGTACATTTCAAGTACCAAACTTTGGACCAACATTTCTCATTCATACGGAATTCGTTTTTGGCAAGTGAGTACACCACGGAATAGTACTCGTCGAGAGGATCGCAATCCACTCATTTTCCGGCGTCGCCGGTGGCTGGAGCTTGCCGGAATCGGGCCCGAAAAATTTGCAAAAATTAATTCCAACAATCCCCCACATAAATGGAAATTACCAGACCATGTAATCCAGACACGACAGAAAAAATAAAAAACATGACAGAAAAACTCTGAGAGTACAATCGGAAAATCACTGCATCAGGAATGGTAGTAATTTTTCAACTTTGAACCACCCTTAGTAAGTATCGGATTCACTCGACCAGGTAGTGATCATGATGTCTTGAACTACCCGGGCTTTGATGTGAACCTAGACAATAACTATCACACAGTTTCATCTCCTCACAGAACTAAGTTCTCTTGTTGTGTTCATTTTGGCCTTGAACATCCTTGGTTAATTGTGAGTGAACTTGGAGAATGTAGCATCTCTTCATTCTCCTAGAAACGGTCCCATTTCATACTCACAAGGTGATTGCCCATAAAGAGTATCCTGCTATACCCCACTTTTATTTCAAAGTTATGAAAATTATTAAAAGCCAAGTTTATCCTAACTCTTTGCAGGCAGCACTGTTTTATCATCGTAAGAGTGGGTATGAGATTTTAATCTCTCAGTGCTCCCGTCGATTCAACAAGATTTAGTTGTCCCTTTGAACCTAGATCTTGGGATCTCTAATTCCTAGGTAGGATTTCCATCAAGTATCCTCTTTCGTCATAGGCTTTAAACCCATTCCTCTTGATGATCTGACAACCTGCTCTCGCGACAGACCTTTAGTAAATGGATCCGCTAGGTTGCCGGCCGATTTTATATATTCTATAGAGATTACTCCATTTGAGAGCAGTTGTCTAATAGTTTTGTGTCGCCTTCTGATATGACGAGACTTACCATTACACATACAACTCAGTGCCCGTGCTATAGCCGATTTGCTATCACAGTGTACACATAAAGCAGGCACTGGTTTTTCCCACATAGGAATATCCTCTAAAAAGTTTCGAAGCCATTCTGCTTCCTCTGCCGCTTTGTCTCAAGCAATAAACTCAGATTTCATGGTGGATCTGGCCAATAGTGTTTGTTTAGAGGATTTCCATGACACAGCTGTACCACCAAGTGTGAAGACATATCCACTTGTGGATTTTGAGTTCTTGGAGTCCGATATCCAGTTGGCATCACTGTAGCCTTCTAGTACTGCTGGATATCTGGTGTAATGCAGTGCATAACTCTGAGTATGTCGCAAGTAGTTCAATACTCTAGTTATTCCTTTCCAGTGACTTCGTCCTGGATTACTCGTGTATCGGCTCAGTACATTTACCGAATGTGCTAGGTCCGGTCTTGTACAATTTGTTAGGTACATCAGACTACTGATTACACGTGCATATTCCAGTTGTGATATGCTTTTGCCTGTGTTTTTGAACAAGTGAAGACTGGGATCGACAGGACTTTTTGCTGTCCCATTGAAGTAATTCTTGAATCTTTCAAGTACTTTCTCAGCATAATGAGTTTAAGACAAAGTAATTCCCTCAGATGTCCTGAAAACTTTGATTCCTAGTATGACATCTGCAACTTCCAAATCTTTCATGTCAAACTTGCCACTAAGCATGCTCTTAGTTTGTTTGATAATGTCGTTATTGCTTCTAATAATGAGCATGTCGTCTACGTACAGACAGACCAGAATATATCCATTTGTAGTATCTTTGATGTAGATACACTTATCGCATTCATTTATTTTGAAACCATTTGACATCATAACATTGTCGAATTTTGCATGCCACTGTTTTGGAGCTTGTTTCAGGCCATACAAAGATTTTATAAGCCTGCACACCTTGTTTTCCTGTCCAGGAACTACATAACCCTCAGGTTGTTTCATGTATATTTCTTCTTCTAAATCCCCATGTAGAAATACAGTTTTAACATCTATTTGATGTATTTTCAGATTACGTAGAGCTGCAATAGTCATCAACATTCTTATGGATGTTATTCTTGTAACTGGGGAATATGTATCAAAGAAATCTAGGCATTTCTTTTATCTAAATCCTTATACCACAAGTCTTGCCTTATGATTCTTTATTGAACCATCTGATTTCAATTTTTATTTGAAAATTCATTTGCATCCTAGAGCTTTACATTCAGAAGGCAAGTCGACTAACTCCCATGTATGATTTTGTATGATGGAGTCTATTTCACTTTTGATTACTTCCTTCCACATAGAAGCATCAGGCATAGACATGGCTTCCTTGAAAGTTCTGGGCTCACTCTCTAACAGAAAGGCTGTCACAAAGTCAGGACCAAATGATTTTGATGTTCTAGCCCGTTTACTTCGTCTAGGCTCATCCGTATCATGTTCTGGTTCATCGACTGAAGTGCTTGCATTTTCTTGTTCACGTGTACGTTTGGGGTACGTAGTATCATTGCACGGAAACACGTATTCAAAGAATGAAGCATTCCTTGATTCCATTATTGTATTCACATGGATATCCGGTATATCTGATTTGTATACCAAGAACCGATATGCACTACTGTTGTGTGCATAGCCTATGAATATGCAATCAATCGTCTTAGGTCCGATGGTGACCTGTTTCGGGTTAGGTACTACCACTTTTGCTAGACACCCCCACACTTTGAGGTATTTATATGAAGGTAAGTTACTTTTCCACAGTTCGTATGGTGTCTTGCCGGTTTTATTGTGAGGTATTTTATTGAGAATGTAGTTGGCAGTCAGCAACACTTCCCCCCACATGTTTTGGGGTAAGCCAGAATTCAACAATAAGGCATTCATCATCTCCTTTAGAGTTCGGTTCTTGCGCTTGGCAGTACCGTTTGATTTGGATGAGTAAGGAGCAGTTGTCTGATGAACTATTCCATGTTCTGAGCAGAACATGTTAAATGGTGCATCATATTCCTCCTCTAACACTTCTAACGATTTTAATCGTTTTGCCAAGTTGATTCTCAAGCTCAAGTTTATATTCTTTGAATTTATCCAAAGCCTCGTTTTTGCTATGTAACAAATATACATAACAGAATTTTGTACAATCGTCTATGAATGTTACAAAGTACTTTTTGTCACCTCTGGTCTGCACATATTTTAAATCACATAGATCCGTGTGAATTAGACCTAGAGTTTCTGTGTTTCTTTCTACAGAACGTGATGGAGTTTTAGTGAGTTTGGCCTCCGTGCAAACTTTACATTTTTCGGAGTTATCTACCTTAAATTTTGGTAGCAGATTCATGTTAATTAATCTACGCATAGAATTGACATTAACATGGCCTAGTCTTTCATGCCAAACAGAGGAAGACTCAACAACATAGGCAATAGGAGTTATTTCATTAACATTGGGAACAGCAGGAACAATAGTTTCAGGGATGGCTGTCATTACATTAAACTTGAACAGTCCATCCTTTACATATTCTTTACCCAAGTATACCCCATTCTTAGACAATACAAAATTATCAGAAACAAGAACAACCTTAAACCCATTCTTGCTTAGCAAAGAACTTGATATCAAGTTCTTTCTAATATCTGAAGCATGCAGCACATTTGTGAGTGTTAGTTCTTTACCTGAAGTTATTTTCAGCACTATCTTTCCTGTTCCTTCAATTTTGGAGGTGGAAGAGTTTCCCATGAACAACTGTTCATCTTTGTTGCACTTCTGGTATGAAGTGAACATTTCTTTATCCGAACAGATATGCTTGGTGGCCCCAATATCGTACCACCATTCACGAGGATTGTTCCCCACAAGATTTACCTCTGATACTACATCACAGAGGTCCAGGTTAGAGAGACCAGTGGACAAGTTCTCAGCTATGTGTGCGTGGGATTTTTCATTCCCTTTTGCATGCCCTGTTCCTGAACGATTATTGTTCTTGCTGCGGCACTCAGAAATTTTGTGTCCCAGTTTACCACACTTGTGGCATTTCCCAGCAAACCTCTTTGCAAGAGATTTTTTGTTTGAGGCCTGTGGCAGAAACTTTCTCTTCTTGCCCCTCTGTTCGTGCTCCACCATGTTGACCTTTTCTGTGGACTGATTTCCATATGACCTGTCATTCTTGCGATTCTCTTCTTCGATCCGCAACCTGACAATTAGGTCTTCAAGAGACATCTCCTTTCGCTTGTGTTTGAGCTAGTTCTTGAAGTCTTTCCATTCAGGTGGAAGTTTTTCGATGAACGCTGCAACCTGGAATGGTTCACACAGCGTCATGTTCTCTGCAGCAATGTCGTGCATTATAACCTGCAGTTCTTGGACTTGACTCACAACAGTTTTGGAGTCAATCATCTTGTAGTCCAGAAATTTGCCGACTACAAACTTCTTGGACCCGGCGTCTTCTATTTTGTACTTCTTTTCCAAGGACCCCCACAGGAGTTTGGACGTCTTGAAGACACAGTAGATGTTGTACAGAGGGTCTACCAAGCCATTCAGGATGTAGTTCCTGCAGAGGTAGTCGCCCTGAGTCCACGCATCAACTGCAGCAACGGAGTGTGCATCCATTGGCGCTAGCATCGGGGCAGATTCAGTGAGAAATCTGTCCAGCTTCAAGGTGGTCAGGTAGAACTGCATCTTTCCTTGCCACTTTTTGAATCCAGTTCCATTGAACTTCTCCGATTTTTCTCCCACGGTTATGTGCGTGGGCAGAACGACCGAATGTGCCGCAACCGATTGTGCAGTCACATTTTGGGTCACCGGTGTTTCAGTACTAATAAGCCCACTGGCAATATCACTTTGTGTGTTCTCCATGTTCTTATCTGAAATAGTTTAAAACAGAACTTGTTAGTTGTTTTTTCCGAATCGATAACAGCACCTGTAAATGAAACTTGACAAAACTATTAGAATCAGTAAGGAAAAAATTCTGCTTTAAGATTGTTAGAACCCAATTTTATAAATATGAAAAATCCCAATAGCAATTGCGAAGAACTGAAATACAGAAAATGAAAACAGTAAACGAAAGACTTTGCACAGAGTCGAGATTGAGAATCTCTCTCCTTAAAGCAGAATTCGCCCCGTAATGTGACGGTGGCTGGCGAATTGCTTTCCAGGATACAACTGTACCTTCTCTGAAGAGCAGTACCCTTGCTTCAGAGATTCAGCGAACTGCTGTCTGTAATGTACTCTCAGTTGACACAGAGGAGAAGAAGAAGAAGAAGAATAAAACTTTTTGACTGTGTAAAGGAATCTGTCTGGATTCATGGATTCAGTAGTCTTTTATAAAAGAAAATGGAGATAGGAGACTCTTCAGAGGCCCATTACTCTGTAACAGCAGAGTAATGGAGACTCTTCAGATTCATAACTGGTGAGCCATTACTCTGTTGTTACAGAGTAATGGTACCAGTTACCGAATCTGAAAAGCCTTATCAGTTTAGTAGGGGAATAGTTTTTGTCTGGGCAAAAAAAAATATTTAAGCCAGAGCCGGAGCCAAACCAAGCTGAAGCCGAGGCTAAGTCCTCTCTCCACTACACGTTAGTGGTAATCCCCGGGCCACGCCCTTTAGTCCAGTTTTCTAGTATATACACTAGAAAAAATCTTTCCCAATTTTCGATATGGGACTATCCATTTTCTTCAAGTTGCCAAGTTAGTACATTTCAAGTACCCAACTTTGGACCAACATTTTTCATTCATACGGAATTCGTTTTTGGCAAGTGAGTTCACCACGGAATAGTACTCGTCGAGAGGATCGCAATCCACTCATTTTCCGGCGCCGCCGGTGGCCGGAGCTCGCCGGAATCCGGCCCAGAAAATTTGCAAAAAATTAATTCCAACAAAACACAGGGTAACACTTATAATTTCGGCCATTTTTTTTTCTCAAGAAAACACTTTGCCGGATCTTTCATGTGTTTTTGCCAAGACAAATTCTACTAATCAGTAAAAGATAATTTCAGTGGTAATAAACCTTTATATAGAGAAGCTTGTTAGACTGAGGGCTTTAAATTTTTATATATAGGCTTCTGAGCCTAAGGATTTTAAGGCAGTGTTGTGTTGTATAAACCGAATCGGACCGGATGGTTGGACAGGGTTCAATTAGACTGACCGTAAACTGGTTCGGTTTTGCATTTTTTTTTTAGAAAAAATAAAAAGATAAAAAAAACGTTTAAATACAACTAGTTTAACAATGTTACATGGGGTTCCCTCTGTTTGTGTTTTTGTTATTCTTAATGCTAAAAGGTTATAGACTTTTCTTTATAGTTTGAAGTTGTGAATTGATTATTATCTTACTTAGCTTATACACACTGATTGACGAACAGAAACTTAATTTATGAAAGTACTGACGTCATAGCATATTACTAATATGAAATGTTAATATGGTGGGTGGAACGTGCGTCATAGACTTTGGCCTAGATGTACTCCTCTCCCTCTCCCACTCCACTCCACCTTTATTCGATGATATGGTTTTGTTCCTTCATCCCTACGTCAAAATAAATCCAAAGTTCTAAACCAAATAGGCTTTGGCGAATTAAAATGGTTACCACCAGATGCCAGAACAAAGAAAAAAATAAATAAAATAACGGCTGCAATAAGGACTCAAAATAATGTAGTGTATAGATAATAATGATGGTATGTTTGTACAGAAAAAAAACTACTCTAAGAGCATCTATAGTCGGCCATTTTTTCAAATTTTGCAAAATTTAATAAAATTTGTGTTGTAGCCATTGGCCAAATATTCATTTTGAGTTTGAGGTGAACAATACCCGGTCATATTTGAGAGAAAATATAGTAATTGCCAAAATATGGAAATCGGAAGATGATATTTCGTCCGATACAATTTTTTCCGTAAAAAGTTATCGGACGAAAGATTATCTTGTGTCCCCATTTTTTTCCCCGTATTGGACGAAAGATGATATTGTGTCCAAAAAAAATTTATTTTAACAATTTAATGGACGGGAAATGATTTTCCGTCCGAAATGAAAATTCTCAAAAAATTGCTCTCAGGCGAATAATGAATATCCGTCCGTTGCAATGATTCCCATTTTCTTTTTTCCGGACGGTAGATGATTAATCGTTTGACCCTTTTTTTTTAAAAAAAGTTTCATTTATCGGACAGGACATGACATCCCGTCCCTTATTTTGTTCATTTAAAAAAATTCTAACGGGACACAATTTTATCTTTTGACCATCTCTACTTAAAAATCAAAATTCATTTTTTTTGGTTTAAACGACTACAACTCACATCTAAAATTTCTATTTCTATTTGTCAAATACTCAAAATTTAGCTTCCAATGACTACAAATACTTGGGGAACATGCCAATATACAGGTTCTAAGAAAAGAAAAAAAGGCAACAACAATTCATTGTTTCATGCTAGGATCTAAAAGAACTAAATGTTTGTTTCCCCGAGAGCCAGTAAGCCCTGCTGGAAAGTAAGACAAAAGAAATGCGTTAATTCACTGTTGATTTGTAGATATACTGTAGGATCATCACCATGTTGATTTGTAGATATACTGTAGGATCATCACCAAACCACGGTAGTCATCTCGCAATTTTAGTCAGAATAGCATATTTTGGAGAAAATTTTGCTCCAACAGGACTCGCCAAAATAGAATTTTCAGATTGACTCTCCGATTTAGTGAGTTTGTATCGCTCGCCAAACTCTCCTCCTGCTCTTACTGCATCTTAAAACACCAAAAAATTAATCGTGATCTGAAGAAATCGAGATCAGAAAATCGTGATCAGAAAGGGAAAAAAAACCGCGATCAGAAAAAATACTCACGATCAGAAGAAGAAAGATAATCGCTAAAGCAACTGCGTGACGCGCAAGATCGCAAACTTGCGATCTATGAGGAAGTTTCGTTTTTTAGATTGCGAATTCCACGTGATAGCTAGCATGGTTAGGTTAATGTTTGGGTTTTGTTTTTGTTTTTTTTAAATTTAATTTTGGGCTTTAAAATATCTGTGATTAGCTAAAATAGCTAACATGGTTGGAGTAGAGACTTTTTTCGCTAGCCAGATCATCCAAATATTTTTTATTTTAGCTATTTTTGTGAGCTAAAATAGCTAGCGTGGTTGGAGATGCTCTAAAATCAGTTGGAGCCTTCGATCCATTCTATAGTCTAGGCATCTCCCATGGTTACAAAGTTGTTACATAGTTACTGGAAAATGTAGAAGAAAATAAAATATTAAGGTGAAGCAGCATCCTTGTATGTATGTATATATATGTTTTTTAGTTCCAATTTTTCTTTTCTATTATCAAAATCCAACAACCAACTCTATTATCAAAATCCAACGACCAAAGTCCTAATATGCTACTTTCGAAACTATTTACAGATAGATACACTTGCTAAAGTATTTGTATCTGTGAACTCAATAACTAAAATCGCCGTTTCCAAAAGCGAGTTTAGTTGTTTCATGCTCGCCATTGGAAACGACAAGTTTAGTGCTATTTTTTTTGGAAAAACTCGAGGTTCCCAATAGCGAGTTCAGTTTAAAATTTTCAATGAAGACTCGTCGTTCCCAATGATGAGGAAATTTACACTAGACTCGTTGTTGGGAACGGCGAGGATATAGGAAATTTCACAGAGAGTGAAACACTCTGTTGGACTTAGTGATTTTTAAAAAAAAAACTCTATATAATTTTTTTTTGAACTAAACTCGCCTTTTCCAACAGCGAGTTTAATGCAAATCTCCTCGCGGTTGGAAATGACAAGTTTTCCCAAAAAAAACAACAACATTGAACTAAACTTTCTTTGAAATATTTGAACTAAACTCGCCGTTGGAAATGACGAGTTTCTAAAAAAAAAAAAAAAAAAACTACACTCCCTGTTAGGGGTGGGCATCTGTCGGTATCCGACCTAATATGGACCATCCACCACCGATCCAAAGAAGATCGGTTTTTTAATTTTCTCATCCACAACCAATCCGAACTTTAATTGGATAAGTTTCCATCCAAGCCGATTAAGCTCGGTTTGGATTGGATTGGATGGTCGGTTTGGCGTGCTACTTTTCACCTTCAACATCATTTATAATTTTGTTGAAATTTATAAGATCAACTTCAATCAAACTTAAGAAACAACCTGCTATTTGTTATTCAGAAATAAATTTTAAATGAAAGTTTTCATAAAACCACAAGTTGTTAATGAATTTTGCACTAATTGTTTGAGATGATGATGTTTAAATGGGTGAGATAAACTGTTTTTTCACTTGCATACTTCTGTAATCTTAGTTTATTATCATAAAAGAAACATCAATAACCATAGCTAATTGAATTTTAGGTACAATAAAAAAAGATTTAGAAAACATTTTCTGCTTGACTTGATTAAAGTAACTACTGAATGTTACATCAACTTCATGATTCTATTAAGCTGAGCCACACTGTAAATCAGGCTTTTCTCAACAACATAACACACAGGATTATGGAGAATCAAAACATAGGTAGAACAACTGCTCGGTTTGTATTAAAGAAATTAAAGAAGATTGTTTGTATCTCCAAGAAAATGAGAAATGACTATTTGTATATTCAAGAAATTAAGGAGAACTATATTTTTTATGGATTTATGCATAAAGATACGGTCGGTTCGGTTTCATCGGTTATTTGAAAGCCCTATCCAACAACCGAACCGGTCCAGTTGATTATTGAAGATCAAGAACCGGGCCAACCCAAACCCTCAATTGGTTCGGTTAAAAACCGGTCGGTTCGAGTTGGATTGGTTCGGATTAGTCGGTTTGGATAATAGTTGTCCACCCCTACTCCCTGTGTTCCAACGGCAAGCGTAAAATAACTAAACTCGCCATTGATAACAGTAAATTTAGTTATTGAGTCTATAAGCGTAAATACTTTGATAAATTTTTTTTTTAGCAAATAATTTTTAAAAATGGCATATAAAATAAAAGTTCTGAAATGCCTCAGCTATAATTACATATGTCACTTTCTCCAGCACACAGATGATTAGGTTATGGCCCCACCCAACTCAGCTTACCTGTCACTCAAGTCTAAAATAACTACTCCATAAAAAGGCTTAAATTGAAAAAAAACTCCTTAAACTAGGGTAATGCTATACTTACAATCTTTACAGCCTTACAATCTTAGATGGCACATTCTCGTTGGAGATGTGTACAACGCACTATAACCTACTGTACAATATATTCCAATGAGATTGTGCCACCCAAGGTTGTAAAAGAAATTGTTGTAAGCAAGGGCGGATCTGGGCCCAAGCAGCCCAAGCGGCTGCTTTGGGCCCCCAGATCTTTTAGGGCCCCCTTTAATTTTTTTTTTATCCACTGTTATTTTAAAAAAAAAACAGAGAAAGGAAACCTAACCGTCTCCTTATTCTCCTGATGTCTCTCCATCTCAATCTACTCCCAAGTTCAACTTTTCTCTCCATCTCCTAATTTCTCTTCTTGATTCTTGCTGAAATCTTTCTTAATCTAGACAACTACTACTCTATCAGAGCCAGAGGGACCATCTCATTCTCGCAGTCGCAGCGTCGCCCGCGCGCCGCGCCCATCGCCGCGTCGCGCTCGCGCATCGACCATCGCCGCGTTGCATCGCGCGTCGCCCGTCGTCGCCGTGCCGCCTCGCCCATCGGCCATCGCCGCGCGGCCCGCGCGTCGCCTGCCCGTTACTCCGTTAGCCTGCGTTAGGTAACTAATCAGCCTTGATTCTCTTAATCTCTTCTTCTTCTTGAGTTCTTCTGTTTTTGGGTTTTTTTTTTTTCTTTCAATTTTCAGTTATCAGTAAACAAAACAGTGTACATCTTCTCTTCTTGTTGTTGTTGTTGTTTTTTTTTCCTTCAATTTTCAGTTATGAGTTATCACTTATGACTTATCAGTTAACCCCACTGGACCCTGGTTGAGACTTGAGAACTTGAGATTAAATTTTTTTCATTAATTGCACTGTTGAGTTATTAATTTACTGTTGAGATTATGTAAAGAAATAATCACATTATTAATTTATTATTTGTATTTTATAATTTCAGATATCATTTGGAGAAGGAGTATTCATTTCCTGATTTGGGACCGAAATTGGAGAAAATTATTGAAGATTTCAAGAAAAAGGAAAATTTCGAATCTACAACAATTAGGTACTATTGTTCCTTAACTTTGTTACTGAAATTTTGTATTGTTAATTTAATATTTTAAGTATGCATCCTAGAAAATATGATTCCGGACATGAAAAAAGAAAAAAAAACAAAGAATTAAAGAATTTACCAAATCTCAAAAAGGTGCAATGGAATTTTTTTTTTAAAATACTAAACAAACTAATTTGGCTAGTGAAAATGTTGAACCTCAAGGTTTGTTTGATGAGGAACATATAAATGAATCAATTGATGAGGAATTTGAACATGTAGTGAATGAAGAGCATAATAACGATGATAGACTTGAAATTTTGGAAAATGAAGAAGGTAACCAAGTTAATAAACTGGTAAATGAAATTGAAGATAATGAATATGTACACAAAGAGTATGAACCTTTAAATTATGATCCAGGAAAATGGGGGACTGTTAATCAAGATTTTAGGGACTTATTGGTATTAAAAGGTACAATTAGTTTGTCCTCCAGGCTCAAAGTTTGTTTGAATTTAAATAATTCTAATTTTTTATTTTGCAAACTTAAAAAGGGCCTCATTTTAAAACTTACTTAGGGCCCCCTGAAACTCAGATACGCCCCTGGTTGTAAGAAAAGGTTGTAGGTGTAGCATTACCCCTTAAACTATCCCATATATGCAGAAAACCTCACTCACCGTTTTTTTTATACAGAAAACCACACTCAACTATGGGTGCGAAAAACCACATCATGACTCCGTTAGGGTTCTATTATTTTTTGGTCACGTGCAATGCACGTGACTTACAAAATGACGAAATTACCCCATTTATTCAGAATCCATTCTTAGGCTAAAATTGAAAAAAAACTTCCTTAAACTATCTCATATATGCAGAAAACCTCACTCACCTTTTTTTTAACGCAAAAAACCGCACTCAACTATGGGTGCGAAAAACCACCCATATAACAGAACCCTAACGGAGTCATAGTGTGGTTTTTCGCACCCATAGTTGAGTATGGTTTTCTGCATAAAAAAACAGTGAGTGAGATTTTCTACATATATGGGATAGTTTAAGGGGTAATGCTATACCTACTACCAAATCTACTACCTTTTTCTTTACTACCTTAGGTGGCACACTATTAGTGGAGGTTATTGTAGAGTATGTGGTAGAAACATTCAATAATAGTGTACCACCTAAGGTAGTAAAAAAAAAAATAGTAGATTTAGTAGTAGGTATAGCATTACCCAAGTTTAAGGGGTTTTTTTTTTTCAATTTTAGCCCCATAAATACTACCAACTAAGTTCACGTTTTCATACTCAAGTACATATCTTAATTTGAGCAACATGGAAAAGAGAATAAAATGATGTTGGGTAACATTTTTATGGGCCTCAACAACTCTCATCTGAATGCCCAATTTTCCGAATTATTTTGTTAAGGTCTTATTATTAATAAAATGTAATAGCTATATTCTATATTTTCTTTAATAATAAAAAAAAAACCAACTCTCATCCGAACCATTTTGAACAAATGCAGTCTATAACAAGGGATCCTTCCGAGGCGGTTAGGGCAGGAAGATTTTTGAGACACTTTTTTATATCCGAACATGAGATTGCAGGTAAATTTTTTGAAGGACTAAAAAAAAAAAAAAAATTCCACATTTTCAACTTCATGTCGGGCATCAGATTGCGGTCTGTAGAAATTATTAATTGTACATGCACTAGAGAGTTTTTTTTTTTGTACTAGCTCTTAGCAATCAACCATCTGTGCCGGTCAATTGCCATGCTAATTAGGCCATCCATCCATTAATCTGGACCCCTATATGGGGTCACCCATGAGCTAATTCATACCTAATTTTCGTACTTTATATTCTTTTATTGTTTTGTAATTTAGCTTCAGGCTTCAGCTCCTTTCAGTTGAAAGGTCGACATCATTTCTTCATCACCCCATACATTGTTTACTGATTCCTATTCCCCTAAAGTGTAGCACTGGTACAAAAACCTCATATCCGGACTTGACTCGGATCTGCCATTGAACCAGAACCAACCTGTCCTATTCGGGTCCGGGTCCGGGCTCACTTTAAATGGCCCTAACTTCGATCCGACCCAATTTTCACGAGTCTGGATTCGGATTCAATATTTGGACCCGTACAGTAATGGATCCAGGTCTGGGTAGTGCTACTTTATATCACTTGATAATGACTATCGTTATTAGATCGCTCATACAATGTTAATTGGCCATGCCTTTCTACGGGGACAGTCAAAAAGATATCGTCTGTTGATTCGTGAGCCCCACGCTGTTCTGGTTTACATATCCCAAGGCATCTGCCATCTACCAGATAGAGCATAGTATAAGAGAGTGATGCAGCCTCTTGCCATGACTGCGACAATGTTTCTTCTGTATTAATTATTATTATTATTATTTTATTATTATTATTATTATTATTTTTTTTTGGGGTATCATCTAACTTATGATCTGGTTAGGGCCGGCCCACCTTGAGGCAGGTGAAGCGGCCGCCTCAGGCCCTCAAATTTTTTGTAATTTTAGGAGCCCCAAATTTGTATTCTCCTTGTAAATATAGACACGTATTTTGCTCGTAAAAAAATTATATTGTAATTAGGGGTCCAAAAATAATTATTTGGGCCTTTCGCCTTAGGCCCGGGAACTCAGGGCTGGCCTTGTATCGAGTTCGGAGGGGCTAGGGTGACAATGAAATCTGATAAATTGATAACCCCAATCTGAACGAGAACCCATCTTCAAAAGATTTACTGGATTTTCAGAGAGATTATTAAAAGTCCAGAATCTAATAGATTCAACAAAAAAAATAACCCTTTGCTACCTCTATTGGCCCCATCATTAAATTTAAGGCTCATCGTCGTCTTTCAATTTTTTGGGGTGACGATTAGATGATATTGACCTTGTAACTGAAAGGAGCTCATTCTAGCAAGAGTACAAAGAAGAAATAAAATACCAAAAGCTGAAATGAATTTGGTCATAAGAGCCGCTTGTAGTCGTTGCAATTCAAATTTTGAGAATTTGGCATATGAAAATAGAAAATATGGATTTCAGTTGTAGTCGTTTTAACTCAAAATTTGAGTTTTCATCGACAGACGAAAAATTATGTCTCGTAAAAAAATAAATAAAAAATAAAAAATCATTTTTTTAAGTTGAAAGTGAACGAACGATGGATGATTTACCATTACTGGATTAAAAAAAAAAAAACTAAACGGACGGGAAATCAAATAATTTTTCGGACGTCAATTTATTATTAAAAAATAAAAAATAAAAAGATTTCCTGTTCGTCGATTTATTTTTAAAAAATAAAAATTAAAACGAACGGACGGGAAATCATGTCCCGTCCGACGTTATTTTTTTAAAAAAAATATTTAAAGTCACAGATGGGGAATCATCCCTCGTCCGATCGAGTCGCTCCAAGTTTGATGCACGGACGAAAGATTATTCTCCATCGCTTACAAAAAAATCCAAAAAAAACGTCAAACGGTAAATCATTTGCCGTTTGATTCTTTTCATCTTTTTTTGTCTATCTTTCTCTCCTATAAATTTTCAGTAGACGATTGTTTAATCAAAAACCAGATATCCTTTTTCTCCTCTGTCCCAACTCAATTTTTGCTTAAATCTTAATCCAGCCTCCAAAATTACATATCTTAATGTCGATCCGAAGATTTATTGGTAGAAAAAAGTCAAAGAGTCAAGCAAGTTCGGATCATTGCAATACAAGCAAACAACCAGAATAGGATAATCCAGATATGGATTTAAGCGATGTGACAAACTAGAAACTGGTAGTCGACAACCTGGCTCACATTTGTAAGCATATTACTTAAATATATTTTGGTGGATTTTGTGCATTTAGGGGAAGTTGGAATGGTCCAACCAAAGCATACAAGATATGCTCACATGTCCCACTAGTCAAGGAAATAATTGATAATGCAGGCTGGCAGCATTTTTTCACAATTGATACCGAGAATTCATCTAAGCTTGTCAAGGGCTTGGTTGAGAAATGGTTGGACACTACCCACACATTTCATATGCTGTGCAATGAGTTGGGATTCACCCCGTTGGATTGAGTGATGCTAATAAGAATATAGATCGGAATGGGTGAGAAACCACCTTGTAATGACGAGGAGTATCCATTCGAATTAGTTCAGACCCGCTTCTTTCTTGAAATAACTGCCGAGGATTAGAAGTCTAAGGGAATATGCTGTTCATTTCTGAAGAAATATTTTCACAGCAGTGTGATTGAGGTTGCCGAAACTAATAACGTTAAATCCATGACAGTTGCATGCGCATTATTTTTTTTATTTCTTCGGTGAATTTCCTTTCTCCAATGCTACTTCAGTTGTAAGGTGTGGTTGGCTTGCAACCCTTAAAAATCTTACTAAAGTTGGCACATTTGACTGGGGTAGTCAAGCTTTGACACTGTTATGCATGTCTTTGGATTCTTGTTCCAGAAATAAAGTGAAGGCTTTCAACGAGCCATGGCAAGTACTCGAGATACCCAATATTAATAAAGAGTTTTTATTTTACTATTAAATACAATGTTATTTATTTCATATTTCAAACTAATACAGTTTTGTAATCTCAGTACTGGGCTTATGAATATACACATGTATGTGTTCTAATAAGTGCAGCAACTGAAAATCTTCCCGACACATTATCGGCTGCTGAAATTCACATTGGAATCGCAGTGAATTGAAGAATCGAAGAACAGATCAGGTGAGATACAATATCTTTGTAGCCAGGTATCAATTGCATATGCGGACTTCAGCATCTATTATATGGCAACCGTATTTAAGACTTCATATGGCGGTGAGCATGATATTATACTTGCAAATATCATGTCTCGTCACCGAGTTATTTTCCAGTTTTGCGAACAGGTTAAAGTACATATTTATATCCATTTATTCGAACTTAAATTTTAGTGTACTTGAATGTTGACTTTTCTAAACTACTAATTATGTTATAGGGTGTTTAGTATCTTGGTGATCGTTGTTATCGTCAATTGACTGGGATTATTGTTATACCGAGAGACCTACCGGTTTTTATGTTTTGAATACCACCAAAAGATATATGTCCACCTATAGATGCTTCTCATTTGGTCCAGCCTGTACATCAATGTATATACGATCAGTATTGGGCCAAAGTATTAATAGGTGTTATTATGAAGTAAATCTCGCATGCGGCAAATATTGATTTCATTGGATCAGCTAGCATTAGTGATAAAACTGTGCAGTTACCCTTTTCTGCTCCTGCTTTTTGGGCTCCATCAGAGTACGTAACACGACCGCCTCAGGATCCGCCTGGATACTACGGGGAGTGCGTAATGGAATTTTCATTATATTCTGCGGGTACAGTTACAAAAAGTTACCCACAAGAATCCACTAGTACGGAGGAACAATTACGATGGCTCATTCTTTTAGAAACAGTATTGAGGTCTTCTATCCTACTCAAGTTATCTCTCGTAGTAGATCGGTATCAGGAGATCACCCGTCTTCTTCTAGTCGACATGTATTGCATAGGAATATTGAATACAACAATACAGAGACATCTAATCCAACACCCGATTTCATTCCATCTACACAACCTGAGTATGATGATTAGGTCGTGTTTTATTTGTATGATGTAATGTAAATGTGAATAATTCATGTAATTTTAATTTGTGACTTATCCAATTAGCAGCAAGTTTAATTTGTTTGTGTAAGAAAATTGTTGATCATATGCCCCCTTCTGGAGGAGTTTTTAGTAATATCCAACATTCATCATTGGATTCTAAAATCAACGTACCACTATAAGGTCAAAAGCTTTCCAACATTTCATGTCATATCCTATCAACACTATTTATGCATTTGTCTCTTTCTTTTTGGCAGATATTTGGAAAGTATCAATTGATTCAACCATTGGTTATTTAAGTTTTTGGCATTATGCATATAACTTATACATACAAACCCCAACCAAACCACCTCTTCTCCAATGACTGCAAACAGCTCTTCTTCTAAGTCTACTTCATCAGACGAAGAAGCCGATAGTCTTGTGAGGATTATTAATAGCCGTATACAGATATTATCGATGGTCGTTCAACAAAATCAACTTACAAACCACCGTCGTTATATTCTACGTGAAAGAGAAGACAGTAATCGATGTCTTCGAAGGGATTATTTTGCCGATAAACCAATTTACGGCGACACTCTATTTTGAAGATGTTTTAGTATGCGCCGGGATTTATTTAATCAAATAATCGAAGCTATTGTAAGTTATGCTCTGTATTTTCAACTGCGACAAGATGCAACAAAAGCTTTTGGGTTATCCCCGCATAAAAAATTCACAGTGGCTATACGGTGTTTGGCATATGGAACTTCTGCAGATGCAATTGATGAGTACATACGTATTGGAGAATGTACGGTTCTAAAAACACCGCGTTGATTTTGTGTGGCAATTGTTAACATATTTGGCCCGCAATAAATGAGACATCCAACGGCTGATGATTTGCAGAGGTTATTGGAAGAGAATTCATCTAGGGGTTTTCCCGGAATGTTATGTAGTATTGATTGAATGTATTGGGCATGGTAAAATTGTACCGCAGCCTGACATGGTCAATAAATCGGTCACGTTCGTGAACCTACAATCATTCTCGAAGTAGTGACCTCTTATGACCTTTGGTTTTGGCATTCAATCTTTGGCATGCGTGGATGCAATAATGATCTAAATGTACTTAACCGTTTTATGCTATTCAACAACATTCTCGATGGTTGTGCACCGCCGGTTGAATTTGTTCTTAACAATTATGCCTATAACATGGGGTACTATTTAGCTGATGGTATATACTCCCCATTGGCTGCTATAGTGAAGACATACTTTACCCCAGATACACTGAAAAAGAAAAAATTTGCCTAAATGCAAGAAGCAGCATGAAAGGATGTTGAACACACTTTAGGGGTATTACACGCACGATTTGTTATTGTTAGAGGTCCATCCAGACTTTGGGATGGTGAAAGTCTCGCATATATTATGAAAACGTGTATCATATTACCCAATATGATTGCTGAGGACGAAAGGAAAGAAGGGATTTGTGAGTACGAATACGACCAACATACTGACTCGACCTTCATAGTACCTAACATGTCTGGACCAACTGAACATGCAGCTCAAACGATACGTAATGTACAACTACATGACAGACAAATGTATCATGTTCTTCGAAATGATTTGGTCGAAAATATCTGGAACGAATATGGAGATGATGAGGATTAGCCCTCATATGTTAGTGTTCATGATATGCGTATCTCATTATAATATGTGTATTTTGTTTCAATCAATCAACAATGGATTTCAATAAAAATGTCAACCGTTCCAATGTTTTATCTTCTTCATATTACACCATAATAAAATACAAGATGTAACTAATAAGCATGAAATAGAAGCCTAATACGTTTAGATGCAAATTAATATGAAAGTGAAGATACACACAATGCTTATCCCGGCGTTTCTATACTGGCGTTTGGGTAGAAACGCCGAGATAAAGTACAGTTTTATTTTTCCCAGAATAATTGCCTACTTATCCTGGCGTTTTACCAATGAATTTGAGAATTTTAGAATTTAGGTTTGTGAGAATAATTATTAGGGTTGAGATTGTGAAATAGTTGGAGAGGATGGATTTCCAACTAATGACATCATGTATGTTCAGTAAATTAGTGGTGAAGAAAGTTTTGATGCTGAAGTTGTATTGGTGTTTAGATTTGTTATTCGTTTACTGTTTAACATGATAAGGATTGTGATCGACTTGATTTTGTTAGCATAGGACTAATTATCAGGGTAGAATTTTGTCCATTGCGTGTATTTCTGTTGATTCATGCTTCAGTGCACTAGAGGAAATTACTGAATATTGTTATCTTAGGAGGAAGTAAAAGAAACATCACTTATAACCTAGACATAATGAATGGACTTATGCTGCTATTGATTTCGTTTGCCTTGGTAATTTTCTATGTCTAGTAGTTCTAATTACTTTTCCGTGCAAGCGAAGAAAAATCCTGTTTGAACTATATGTTTCTACGGAAGTTGTGTACTTGTGTTGCATAATGGAACAATTATATTTGCAAAAAGAAACGACTACTGACTGGAACTTAGTTACAGTTACGTTATCTTTACTATTGAAGCTTTTTAGAGTGTGTGAAGCCAACCTTTTAAAATGAGTAACATGCATCATTAAATGCTTCGTTCACCCATTCTTTTTCACAACTATTTAATTGATGTTGTAAAAGAAAGTTACTTCGGAAACTTTCTTGGATGAAGAAAATACGTTCATCTTATCTGGTAGTGACCTACAATTGTTTGTGCTAAATTTCAAAAAGTATCAATGAAAATAGAAAATCTGTTGAGGTCTATTATACTTCATTTTACTGCTTTACCTGTAGTGTCTATTATGATCTCTTATTTCATCGACCTTTTCATCAATCAGCTCGAAGGAAAGGAAAAAAGAAAAAGGATCCCATCAAAGATTCAGCAAGAGATGCTCAGTTTTCATCTTCCTACTCGTTACTACAGTGCTACATTTGTCTTTATGAAGGATTGGCAATGGTAAAAAAGTTCCTACATTAATCCAGATTTAACTTATGCCATATCTTGACAATAATTATTACTGTCTATTCCAATTTAGTAGATGCATGCTGCTCTGAATAATGAATTCAAGGCATTCCAGACTCCAAACACAATCAATACAGAGCAAGAGGTACTTAAATGTAGTTTTGGTTTGCTTGACTCAATGGATTTTTTGTAATGAGGAAATTGGATTTATGGCATATCATCCTATACTTTGATAGAGATTCATCCAGCATTTTGAGCTTCTCCAGAAGGCTCAAATTCCGGAGCATATAACATACCACTTGTTTAAGGAATCCACAGCTGGTGCTAATGTATCAGTAAGTATTCAACCATCTTAACTTATTCTTGTTGGATCCTGTATGCAAGGAAAATAACACTAGAGGTGAGAGGGGGAGGGGGGGGGGGGGGGTGAATAGTGTTGTATATAAAAATAATCAATAAATTGAACTTTTCACACTATTAAGTCGACTGAAAAAGGAAGGCAGTCGACTGAAGTGTCAGATAAGAAGAGTAATTTAACTGAAGAGTTACATGTCTGTTAAGTCGACTTAGAGAGTAAAGCAGTCGACTGACCAGACTCGATTTACACAAGAAACTCAGAGAAATTAAAAATGCAAGTTTAGATAATACAACCACAAAGAGTCAACACAGCAAACACCACGATGTACTTGGTTCGGTCCTCCCGACCTACATCCAGTCCTCAAGCAACCCACTTGAGATTTTTCACTATTCTTGATAAAATACAAGAATACTCTACGGCCTTTGACAAAAACTATGTCAAATCCGTAGACCTCTCTCACCACAAGAGAGAGCAAAACCCACTCTACACTCTAGAGTGAAACCGACTCTAAACCAAGAGTCCTACTCTCCAACCGAGAGGACCACTTTCACAACCCGAGAGTGAAACAACAACAAAAAGAGATTTACAACAACCTAAAGCCATGTATGTGAAAGTGCTTTTTGTATATTGGCTATAGGTCGACTTCTAACGTCAGTCTAGAACGAATTCAATGTTATACAAAACTGAAAATCAGAGAACCAAGTCTTAAAGAAACTATATGCTTTTTAAACTTGTTCTTTTTCTTCTCAAAAGCAAAAGACTTGAATCAAAGGTTTTAGTAACCTTTTCCAATTGAAATCTATACTCTTTTTATAGAGTTAGAAACTTTTGGACGTTGAGAAATAGTATCCCAACTGCCATATAACGGCAGTAAAAAGTTTGAATTTGAAAAACGAATTTGAAATTAGGAAAACTGTCAAGAACTGTTTGAACAGTCGACTGGGTTGCCATATGAGTCGACTGGTTAGAGCTTGAGTGAATTCAGTCAGTTTCATACTCTAACAGTAGACTGCTTCCAAGAGTAAGTCGACTGGTACTCAATCAGCTGAACTTATACAAGCTTTGTTTTGACATTTTGATTTTATAAAATATTTTCTTTATTTAGGGAATGAGTGAGTGCGTGTGTGACAAAGCTTTTACAAGATTCTAAGACTCACAAATAATACAAACAATATTACAAGATATTTGTTCAAATGTAGCTAATCACTTGAAGCTCTTGAAAGTCTTAAACTTGAAACTTGAAAGTTCTTGAAAGTCTTGAACTTGAGTCTTTGTGGCTTGATCTTGCCTTTGTGGCTTGAGCAAATACTTTTGAAAGCTTCATCACATTGTATTGGCTTTGAATGCTTCATCATGGTATTGACCTTGAACACTTTACACTGCAAAAGATATGTAATATAGAACAATTGTGTATTGTGTTGTAGCCATCAAAATTAAGAATCTACATTCTCCCCCTTTTTGATGATGACAACACAAAAAATTAAAAATAATATAGACATAAAATGTACATATCATGATACTCACACAAAATTTGAAAAGATATACACTTGTTACATGCTCCCCCCGAATAAAGTACAATATACACAATATGCACACAAAAATTTTGGAAACAAAACAACATAACATAACAACATAACATAACATGCATAACATAACATGCACAAACATGCACAAAAACCATATTTCTCCCCCTTTGTCATCAACAAAAAATTAAGGAGGAAAGACAAACAATATATAAAAAACCAACATTGCATAAATATAAAACATGGATACATGATAAGTCAATTTCATTGTTCATAAAGTGAAGATAGAACAACATGAGAACAGAAAACATAATTTCAAAATTACAAAAACAAAACAAAAAATACATCAATCATCTTCTTCGTCTTCATTATCACTGTTTGAGGCAGGAGTTGGTTGTGGAAACTTCCTAACAAACATTTGAGTGAGGTTAGCAATGCTCGCCTCAAAAGAATCCTGTCGACCTAAGATGAGATCGGTACGATCCATGAGATATTGACAGAAGTGTAAAGACTCTCAGGATCAGAAAAACTAGCTTTAGGACGAGAACTAGAGGACGAACTAGAAGTAGAAGACCGACGAGGAATTGAAGTGGCTAAAGGAATAAGAGATACATTCCTTTGAGGAGACCGAGGAGGTGAGTGTAATATTTTCACCCGAGCTAAACTTGCACGATCAAAAGATTCATAACGAGTAACAACACTCGACTCGGATTCAAGATCAATGTTATAGTAGTTAAAGACATGAGTAAGTAAAGCACCAAAAGGAAGAAAAGAGAAATGAGCCTTATGGAGACGATTAAAAATAACTCGACTCCAATTTATTTGGATGTTGCCGAAAATGGCATACACAGCTTGTTGCAATTCAAATAAAAATTGGTTGTACCTACCCATTTTAGGGATAATGTTATACGACAATATGCGGGCAACAAGCTTGGCTAGAGGAGTAATCGATTTGTTGGTCATTGGACGACCTCGATTAAGCAAAAAGATTTTTGACAAAATAAATTGATTATCCATTTCAGTTTCCCCTAAATCCAACCATTCATTAGAGATATTCAAAATATTCCCTAATTTTTCAGCAGTTATTTTCATTCGAATATTTTTCACCGTTATAGTGAAAAATATTTCATTACCATCCTCGGATGTTGCAACCTTTATATTTGTAAAAACAAATATATGAGTTGGGGATAGTAATAGGGTTGATCAACTAAGGATAGAAGTACAAATAAACCACATTGTTCAAACAATGGGGCAATTAGAAATCTATCTAAGTCGGGGAAATTAACAAATCAACCCGGAAAGATCATTATTTGGCAAATGATAAAATAATTCTCAACAAGAGAAGGGTGCCTTAAGTAGTGAAGATAATTATGAGAAGATTGCTCTTCTTCAACATTTGAACCTCTAAATCTTTTGGGTTTAGGCATATTGAGAAGCAAGAAAGTTTTGAAAAGAAAGAGAGATTGATAGATGATTACCCACAACTAGAGAGAAACAAAAAACTCAAGAAATGCCGAATGGATTCAAATCTGGACTGAGAACTCAACGCCAGGAGCAGCAACGAAGTGATCTTCAAGAATAGCAACCAGAGCAGCCGACTTAGGTTTGGGAAGCAAGAGTGAAAAGTGAAAAGGGGAAAGAAGAGTTTAGGGTTTTTACTTGAAGTAAACGGCTAAAGGGTTGAGATCGAAAAGAGGGTAAAAGAAAGAGAGAGATAGAAGCCTCATACTGTGACGATTCAGAGTTAGAAAGTCTGTTTGATGTCGCGACAGTCGACTGGGTTTTAAAACCAAACAAATAAAACCAAACAAAAATGAAGTAAAGCTATTGTCAGTCGAATGAGGTTTTAAGACAGTCGACTGGTCAGAACACAAAATTCAGTCAGAAATATAGACAACGAAAATACTGTATAAGTCGACTGGAAATCAATTATAAGTCAACTTAAACATAAAAAAAATTTCAAGAAATGTCATGAAATGAGAAAATGCCTAGTTCTCTTCTAAAGTTGATAAAAGTGTCTTCTTTAAGAGGTTTGGTAAATATATCTGCTACTTGTTTATCAGTAGAAATAAAATCCAATATGATATCACCCTTTAACACATGATCACGTAGAAAATGATGTCGAATATCAATATGTTTCGTACGTGAATGTTGAACCGGATTTTTAGATAAATTTATAATACTGGTATTATCACACATTATAGCGTGTCTTGAGAAAGAAATACCATAATCTAATAAAGTTTGTTTCATCCATAAAATTTGTGCACAAGCCAAACTTGTAGCAATATATTCAGCTTCTGTAGTAGATAGGGATACCGAATTATGCTTTTTACTGCACCAAGATACTAGTGAATGTCCCAAAAAGTGACAAGTTCCACTAGTACTTTTACGATCACTTTTACTACCAGCAAAATCAGCGTCATTATACGACAAAAGTTGAAAGTTATTGGTGCGTGGATAAAACAAACCATATTCAGATGTGCCTTTAATGTATCTTAAAATATGTTTCACTACTTTTAAGTGAGATTCTTTTGGATTAGATGGATATCTAGCACACAAACATACGCTAAACATAATATCTGGTATACTAGCAGTTATATATAAGAGTGAGTAAATCATCCCTCGATAGAGCTTTTGATCGACACTTTTACCTAATTCATCTTTTTCAAGTGTAGTAGTAGTAGCCATAGGTGTGATCTTACTACTAGTGTTATCCATGCCAAATCGTTTGAGTAATTCCTTAGCATATTTTCCTTGATTAATAAATATGCCATTTTGTGACTGTTTTATTTGTAGTCCAAGGAAATAATTGAGTTCACCCATGTAACTCATCTCAAACTCATTTTTCATGATATTAGCAAACTCTTGACATAGATTACTATTAGTAGATCCAAAAGTTGTGTCATCTACATATATTTGTATGATTAAAATATCGGTCTTTATTTTCCTAATAAACAAGGTAGTATCTACTTTACCAATTTCAAAACCAGTTTCTAAGAGAAAAGTTTTTAAGCGATCATACCAAGCACGAGGTGCTTGTTTAAGGCCATATAAAGTCTTTTTCAATTTAAAAACATGGTTTGGGAATTGTACATGTTTGAAACCGGGCGGTTTCTTAACATAAAGATCTTCCTTAATAAAACCATTCAAAAAAGAACTTTTTACATCCATTTGGAAGAGTGTGAAATTCATAAAACACGCAAAAGATAATAAAATCCTAATTGATTCTAGTCAAGCAACAGGAGTATATGTTTCATCAAAATCAATTCCTTCTTCTTGATTATATCCTTGAGCAACTAATCTAGCCTTATTCCTAATGACTTGTCCTGATTCATCTAACTTATTTTTAAATACCCTTTTGGTACCAATTATAGTAAGACCAGGAGGTCGTGGAACTAAATCTCATATATCATTTCTTATAAATTGGTTAAGTTCATCTTTTATGGCATTCAACCAAAATTTATTCTCACATACTTCTTGTATATTTTTCGGTTCAAAATCCGACAAGAAAGCAGTATGAGAAATCACGTTAAAATGAGATCTTGTTTGAATATCATGTGAAATGTCACCAGTTATTAAGTCATGAGGATGATCTTGAACTTCAACAAATGACTTTGGTAAAGTTTGAGTTACCACAACAGGATCAGTCGACTTAACAAGTCCATCAGCCGACTGATTAATATCAGTCGACTTAAGAATCCTATCAGTGGACTTGTCTAGGGTAGTTTGCTCTAGTGATTTAATAACGTTATCTAGTGGTGATGATTCAATTTTATCATCTTCAATAACATTAGACGAAGGTAAAAATTCATCAGATGAAACATGCATAGATTATTCAATAGTCAAAGTTGTCTTATTGAAAATTCTATACGCCTTACTCCTATTTGAGTATCCAATGAAGATACCTTCATTAGATCTAGCATCAAATTTATCTAGATTATCTTTTGTGTTTAATATGAAACACTTACAACCAAATACTTTAAAATATGATACTTTAAAAATTCGTTCATAAAAAAGTTCATAACAAGTTTTCTTAAGCTTTGGCCTAATTAATATTCTATTTAAGACATAGCATGCTGTAGAAATAGCTTCAGCCCAGAAATATTTAGGCAAATTGCTTTCAACAAGCATAGTACGTGCACATTCTTGCAATGTCCTATACTTTCTTTCGACCACTCCATTTTGTGGTAAAGCTCTAGGAAATGCAAATGAATGTGTTATACCATTCTTGTTGCAATATTCTGAATACGTTTCATTCTCAAATTCTCCACCATGATCACTTCTAATAGTGACTATGGTTAAAGATTTTTAAATTTGAATATGTTTGCAAAAATTTACAAATTCTTCAAAGACTTTATTTTTATGTTTTAAAAAAAATACCCATGTAAATCTTGAAAAATCATCTACTAAAACAAATACATATATGCTTTTATTTAAAGAAGCGATTCTAGTAGGACCAAATAAATCTATATGAATTAATTCGAGAGGCCTACTAGTAGAAATCATTTCTTTTGTCTTAAAAGTAGATTTTACTTGTTTTCCTAGTTGACATGCATCACACATCTTATCTTTCCTAAAAGATAATTTTGGCATTCCTTTAACTATGTTATTCTTAGATAATTTAGCAATGTTTTTGTAATACCCTGATTTTTCAATTAATGAGAAATTATTTATTTTGCACGTGTTGTGCACGTGCAATATTTTTGTTTGGATTATTTTATCATGATGTGTATATTTAAATATAATTTTCTCAAATTATTTTAGTACAAAAAGCCTTCTTTAAAAGCCTTATTTGATTTAATTAAAAAGCCTTTTCTTAAAAAGCCCAAAAGCATTTTATTTTATTTATTTTTATAAAATATTTTGGCCCAAAAAGAAAGCCCATGAATTAATTTATTTTAATTAAACTTGTCATGTAGAAGACTTTTTTTAACTAAATTATTTTTGTACAAATTTAAGAGTGTACAAATTTGGCCTAGTTGCATGCACGTGCACTACACGTACACGTGCAATGCACACTCACTATTTGGAGGCCGGGTATCATTCTTTTTTGGAGGGATTTTTGATTTTGGGTGTGGAGAACATGGTGGTAGTTTCAAGGAAGTGGGTAGTTCTTCTAACTTCTACTTTGATCTAAACCCTTCATCCAACAACCACCAAGACAATCTTGGCCCTCCATTTCACTCATCTTTGAGTATAAATACCCCCCCTTCTCATGGCTAATTTTTCATATGCAAAGTGTATTTCTAAGTTATAGTATTATCATTGTGTGAGTTATAAAAGATAGAGAGTTGAGTGGGCTTTTGTTGCTTGGAGTGGCCGGCATCACCAAGGAGGGAAGCTTTCGGTTGGAGCTAGAAGAAGCATTCGGCATTGGCTTGGAGGCTTGGAGCTTGAGCGCTTTTGGCTAGGAGGAGGTGCTTTCGTCTACAAGGACTTGGTTGCGTTTGTTTGGGTTTTTCTCTCCATTTAAGGTGGGTAAAACATTTTATATTTCTAAAGTAGGTCCATGCTTAGTTTCAACCATCAAAGATGCATGAAAATATTAATAAGAGCCCACTTGAATTGAGTAGTTAGTATGTGAATGGTTTGAAATGTGATGATTAACTTATATGACTCTAGTGTTAAAATTAAGTTGTATGTAGATTGCTCCATGTTCATTAATATGAAGTTATGATGGTAACAAAATTTAATTGAGGATGTTGCTATTGTCATTAGAGACATAATGCATGCTTGTTAATTGTGAAATTGAGATGAATAGACTTATATGTTGATATGGATATGGACTATTGAACTCACATGTATATTGGTTGAGTTAAGAACTAATTTCAGTAAATTATCACTATGAAATTATTGAATAAAAAGACTAGTAGATTAATTATATGGCAATGTCGAAAATACAATTTATTGTAGTTAGTAAATAAATCTTGGATTTTTGTGGGTGAAAAATACATTTCATTAGCACCAAAAAAAAATTATATTACTGGTATGAATTTATATGACTGAGGATTTAATCTGGAAGTTTTTAGAAAATTTTATCAAAGTAATAAGAGACTATGGTTTATTGAATATCGAGTTATTTTTAAAACAGTACGAAAATAATACAAATGGATTTTTAATTGGATTAGTGACAACCCGAGCCAGTGGCTCAGGTGGTCTTGGACCCCGGTTGGCTTCTCTGGGTTGCACAGTTCGAATCCCGAGCGGAACACTTCTTTTTGTTAAATTCCCTAAAAACAGTAAACAGCGAACTCAGGGTTTATATAGTCCCCAGTCGCTTTTATGACGTGTTCAGCGACCGGCCTAGTGGTCGGGGCTCTGTGCTGTCTTGGTGCGGCGCCTGGTTCGAATCTTGGGTTCGGCATATAAGGAAAAAATATTTTTTGGGTGTTTTTGAAGTCCAAAAATTATGAAATAAATATGGTAATTCTCATAAAAATACAAGGAATTTTATAAGAGTGATTTGGGTATTAATTGAATAAAATACAATATGGTTTGTGAATAAAAGGCATAATTAGAGCTTTGGTTACAAGATACACACTTATGGAATTTATAACTTATAAAGATAGGCTATTATAAAGTAATTGACAAAAGTTCTTGTGGTGTGACATGACTTTATTTATTCTCATTGCGAGTATTGTGCAAGATATGAAGTATGAATGTTGAATAGTGATATTATGAAGTTGCATGAATGATTATGAAATTAAAATCATGATTTATGAAAGGGAAAAAGAAATTGTTGGCTATACATATGAACTTTGTTAAAAGTATTCATTATGGACTTGTGAATAAAGTGTAATCATGAATTGAAAGAGAATGTACATGTGAGTTTGAAAACTCGACATGGAAATTGTCATGAGTTAAAGATTGTGAAATAAAATTTGCAATAGAGTAGCTAAGTCTCCCCGGCATTGAGAAAAATGAATTGAGATGAAATTAGACCAAGGTTGGTCATGATGAAACAAATGAATAAGTCCGGTTGATGGAGAGGCTAACTCTAGTGATTATTTTGTTCATGATTTTTTAAATAAAACTAAGGACTAGTACATAGTGGAGATGTGATGAAAGTAGAAGAAAAACATGAGTATGAGGGCCAACGGATAGCGGTGTGAGAGCAATTCACAGGTTGCCTGCTTGATGCGTCAAGACATGGCGTGGGCGCTACTCCGGAATTATCGTCCCGGTGGCGACGCTCGTGGGATGTTCGAGTGGCTATGGGTGGTGCCATTGTTCCATGGCGGAGGCTGAATTGTCCATAGGTTGCCTGCTCGATGCGTCGTGTCAGTGCGTGGAATTCCCCTCCAGGCTGCCTGGACATGGGCTCATAGATCATAGGACATCTAAGACACTACCGTAGTTACAGTAGTAGTTTAAGGCATAACGGGGGATTGAACCCTATAAAGATGAAGAACGAATAAGGACTTGCCCTCGGACCTATGTAGTATGGGATGCATAGAATCCGAACAAGTGCGCATTAGTGTCATGTAACATAATAAACTGCATTAAGGACTAAGTGTACAATCACAACACGACATCAATAGGATAGTCCCTTTAGTTTGAAATGTGACAAGTTTGTGTTTGCTAAATATGAAATGTTAAGTTATACTATTTCCGGCATAGCGAGGACGGCCGTGTATAATCTTCGTCGGTTGAATAAACTGACGTACCCACAGTCTTATATGCAGGTAAATATCATGTTAAAGATTAAAGAGGATGGATGCTTAAAGATTACATTATGCTGTTGTATTTGTATCAAATTGTTGTATTTTACTTCCGCTGTGCAAAAGAAAGATGTAATTATGATGTAAACTCTGATGTATGATGAAAAGTTTTAATTTCCCTGTAAAATTGTACTAAAGAAAGTGAAAAGATCCTGTAGAACATCTCGAATTCAGTGTATTTGGGATTCGGGGCGTTACAGTTTTTCATATTTATATGGCCAAATCTCTTATGCCAAAGCCAAGAATCATTGTTAGAAGCAACTAAACAAAAATCATTTGAAAACTCATTTGTTTTTAAACATAATTCATATATATTATTTTTCCTAAAACCTTGAAAGATCACATTTTGCATAGATGAATCATAGATTAAGCATACATCTTTTTCAAAGAAAATTTTATAACCCTTATCACAAAGTTGACTAATACATAACAGATTATGCTTTAAACCACTAACTAGAAATACATCTTCAATAGTAGGGGTAGTGTTCTTACCGACCATGCCTATTCCAATGAACTTTCCATTGTTATTGTCACCGAACGTAACAGTTCCTTCATCTATCTCTTATATGGAAGAAAGTAGGTTTGCATGGTCAGTCGTATGTTTAGAGCATCCGCTGTCAAGTATCCAACATTCCCTTTTAGGTACCTATAAAATAAGAATTGTGAACATGGTACTGTTTTTATTGGGTCCGAAAGAGATTAATGTTTGGGAAACCAAACCCAAAGTGAGTTTGATTTACCACAAAAAGCAGGTATATAATTTGCAGAATTACACACATTATGAATAAAAGAACTTATATAAGTAATCCTATCATTTAGACTCAAGTTGACTGGAATCCAAATGTTTTTAGTCTGTCCAGTCGACTTTATTGTACTCTTCAGTCAACTGTTCTGTGAAGTTAGTCGACTGAGAGGCGAAACAAGTCGACTTATATGAGGTTTTTGTCTTTTTGAATAAGACTCCAAACCTCTGGGCAGACTACCAAATTTTTGGGTCAGTCGACTGGTCTGAACAGAAGGATTACTCTTTTCATGATCAAAAATAATTTTTGGTTTTTCAAAATAATCATATAACTTCTTTTTCACACCAGAAACAGAATCAATCTTATTACTACTAGTATTATTAGAAGTATGATGTTTTTCAAGGGTTTTTTGAAAACCAAGCCCAAACTTTTTATTAGATTGAACTTGATTTTGGAGAACTTCATTTAAATTCTTTTTTCCTTTATTAAACTTAGATACATTCTTGGATATCTCTTCATAATTTTTCTTAAGAGATACAAGATCTATATCCAAGTTTGAAAGACGAGAATTTAAAGACTTGACTTCAACATTTAAGTCAAGATTTTCTTGAGAGAGTGTTTGATTAACTTTCTCTAGATTTTTAACTCTTATCTTCTCTTTTTTTAGTTCTTTAAAAACTTCATTAAATGTTTCAAATAAATCATTTGAATCAAAATTGTCACTTACTTCATTTTGAGTAGCCATGAAGCACACATTTGCGACTTCATTTGATCCTTCATTCTCTTCTTTGGATGATGAGTCGCTATCATCCCAAGTTGCTTGATATGCCTTCTTGTTCTTTATGTACTTGTTCTTTGTGTACTTGTTCTTCTTGAAGTTAGGAACTTTCCCTTTTGATTTTGCATTTTCTAACGGACAGTCCTTCTTCATGTGTCCTGTTTTATTACACGTGAAACAAGTAGGTAGTTCATTAGTATCTTTAAACTTAGAATTGAATTCACCCTTTCGAAGAAATTTGTTGAATTTTCTAGTGAACATGGCTATTTCTTCTTCACCTTCTGAATCGGACATGGCCTTGAAAGCAAGAGTCTTCTTCTTGGCTTGTTGAGGTTCTAGATCATTTTTGCGTTCTTCTAGTTGTACTTCGTATGCCATTAGATTTTCCATAAGATTCTCAAGAGAGAGTTGTGTTCAATCGTTGGTTTCTTCTATAGCAGTGGTCTTCTTCTCCCATTCGGGGGTTAAGGCACGCAGGACCTTCCTCACCATCTCTGCTTGCGAATATGTCTTTCCAAAAGCCACTAGAGAGTTTGTGATGTCCGTGAACCTTGTTATCATGTCCGACACATTTTCATTCTCCTTCATACAGAATATCTCGAACCTATGAACAAGAACAGATATTTTAGATTCTTTGACCTTATTTGTACCTTCATGTGTTACCTCAAGAGTGTGCCAAATTTGATAAGCTGTTGTTGCGTCTGACACACGATTGAACTTCTTCTTGGTAAGTGCACAGAAGAGAGCATTCATCGCCTTTGCATTGTTCATGGTATTGCTCTTCATGTTATCGTTCCATTGTGCATAGGAAATTGTAGGAACGGTATTTTCGGTCTAGGTCATGTTTTAAATCTCATAGTTGATGGACTATAGACAGATCTTTATTCTACACTTACAATAGTTGTAGTTTGTTCCATCAAATTGAGGTGGCCTTTGTGTGGATTGGCCTTCATGGTATTGACTTGCATTTAAAGTAGATGCCATTGCACTCAACCAGGCTCTGATACCAAGTGTTGGATCCTGTATGCAAGGCAAATAACACTAGAGGGGGGGTGAATAGTGTTGTATATAAAAATGATCAATAAATTGAACTTTTCGCACTGTTCAGTCCACTGAAAAAGGAAGGCAGTCGACTGAAGCGTCAGATAAGAAGAGTAATTTAACTGAAGATTTACAAGTCTGTTAAGTCGACTTAGGGAGTAAAGTAGTCGACTGACCAGAATACAAGAATACTCTACGGCTTTTGACAATTACTATGTCAAATCCGTAGACCTCTTTCACCACTAGAGAGAGAAAAACCCACTCTACGCCCTAGAGTGAAACCGACTCTAAATCAAGAGTCCTACTCTCCAACCGAGAGGACCACTCTCACAATCCGAGAGTGAAACAACAACAAAAAAAGATTTACAACAACCTAAAACCTTGTATGTGAAAGTCCTTTTTGTTTATTGGCTATAGGTCGACTTCTGACTTCAGTCTAGAACGAATTCAATGTTATATAAGACTGAAAATCAGAGAACCAAGTCTTAAAGAAAGTATATGCTTTTTAAACTTCTTTTTCTTCTCAAAAGCAAAAGACTTGAATCAAAGGTTTTAGTAACCTTTTCCAATTGAAATCTATACTCTTTTTATAGAGTTAGAATCTTTTGGGCGTTGAGAAATAGTATCCCAACTGCCATACAACGGCAGTAAAAAATTTGAATTTGAAAAACGAGTTTGAAATTCGGAAAACTGTCAAAACTGCTTGAACAGTTGACTGGGTTGCCATAAGAGTTGACTGGTCAGATCTTGAGTGAGTTCAGTCAGTTTCGTACTCTAACAGTCGACTGCTTCCAAGAGTAAGTCGACTGGTACTCAATTAGCTAAACTTATACAAGCTTTGTTTTGACAATTTGATTTTGTAAAATATTTTCTTTATTTAGGGAATGTGTGAGAGTGTGTGTCACAAGGCTTTTACAAGATTCTATTACTCACAAATAATACAAACAATATTACAAGATATTTGTTCAAATGTAGCTAATCACTTGAAGCTCTTGAAAGTCTTGAACTTGAAACTTAAAAGTTCTTGAAAGTCTTGAACTTGAACTTGAGTCTTTGTGGGTTGATCTTGCCTTTGTGGCTTGAGCAAATACTTTTGAAAGCTTCATCACATTGTATTGGCTTTGAATGCTTCATCATGGTATTGACCTTGAACACTTTTGATACACAGTACAAAAGATATGTAATATAAAACAATTGTGTATTGTGTTGTAGCCATCAAAATCTAGAATCTACAATTCCCCATGATACGGATATTCCCCAAAAATAGAAAACCATCTCTTTTGCTATTCCCTTTTTTTCTTAAAACACAGATTGGGAAGGCTGATTTCGAGACTGGGAACGCCTAAGACTTGTTTTTGAAGTACTATGAGTTTTAGGTTTAAAGATAATGTGAGGCAAAAGTTCATTTGCTCAATACTTTCAAATATCTTGATATTTATATTAATAATGGTTATTATTATGAGCAAGTTGTAAAGACCATCTATGCATCTCCTAGCCATGCTGCTTTTCCAGTAGAAAATGATTCAGATGATTCTGATGTTCAAAAAGATCAAAGGTTTGGACTACACCTAAAAGATGCATTTGATGGTATGTTGATTCTGTTCTTTAGAAGGTTGGAGTTATTTGTCAGTCTTGTTTATAACAATTCTGCTAAAACTAAAGAGAAAAGCAAGAAAAAGTTGTTCTGTATCTAAAGGTAAGGACAACTGATTATTAAACCTTCATTGTGGCTATTAATTATAGCTCCTTATACCTTGTTTTGTTAAGTATATTCCCTTTTCTTGAATTAATTTCCTTTGCAATAATTCATTCATTAATTATATATATACTCACAAAGTCCTTTTCTTTGAACCGAAATAGTCCATTCCTATACCCCTCCAACCACAAGTTAAACCAGGCTATATTAATGGTATATATATATATATCTCTATTCTTAATTATTGGGTTGTTGTTCACTGGTCGCCTTCAGGTGGTCCGTCCATTTACATCTAAGACAACATCCAAGAGCGGCTTTGTTTCTACCAGCTGTAGTACAAGATTGTGAGCATAAGTGAGTGAGTTAACGTTCCCTTCTTGAATTAATTTTTGTACAAGATTGTGGGCACAAGCAGCTTTAGTTTTGAATTTTTCTAAGTGTGTTTATTTATGTTCTAAGTTAAAGAGACTGGAGAAAGAGAAAGGAACAGTGATGTGATTCTTGATTGGTCATAGTGCGACTCCAGGCGGAGTGCTGGACAGAGATGCAGAAGAGGCAGAGCACAAGGACTTCCTGAGGGTCGATGTTGTTTTTATAACTAACTACTTGAACCTGAGGCTTAACTACCTACTTGTTGATAAATATTCATGTTGATTCAGTTGATTGTATTGAATGAGATTGAGTAGGTCTATGTTGTTTTATAACATATATATGCAATTTTATTTCATGTAGGATATTTTTTTATTAAAAAATGTTTTAAAATTCAATTTTTTTTTAAAATTACCTGCATATCCCGGCATTTTTAGAAAAAAACGCTGGGATAGGGTGATTTAAATAAAAAACAATTAACAATCTACCCCGGCATTGCTGACCAAAAACGCCGGGATATATTGCTTTATCCTTTTTCTCGCAAAAACTCTATACCGGCGTGTTTTTAAATAAACGCCGGGATAGATATAGGCTATAGCGACATTGTTAAAAAACGCCAGGATAGACCATATATCTGTCCCTTCGCTCGCTACAACGGCATTTTCAGAAACGCTTCTACGAGCTATCCCTGCATTTATAAACGCCGGGATAGCCTAATAAACGTTGGTATATCCTGTGCGGTTTATAGTGACAAAAACATAAAACTAATAATTAAATACTACTTTACCCCGGATGGTAGCCTCATTTTTGCATAATTTTATTTTGTCGACACATGAAATAATAACATTGAGTCTAGCTCAGGTAAGCTAGTGAGGTCCATACTCATTATGCAATCTTCTATTCTTTCTTTCAATTCGTAGTCTTTTGGTTTCATCGCCAAACTCCTTTCCTGCATCTCTTTATAAAAAGAGTTAAAATTTTTTGTCTCTTCAACCATTGCAGCAATTTTGGTTGATTCTGATGTCCGCTTTCCTTTTTTCTTCTCTGCTTCTCTACCAGGTGGTCGAGATAGTGGTGTAGGTGCATCGACCGCAACTGGTATATCAGAATCCCAGTCAATGCTTGTGGGCGAACGTGTTGTACTACCACCTTCACTAGATTGAGAACTCGGGACTGTTTCAAATACATGAATTGTACGCAAGAAAACTTTTGGTTGATCTTTAAGAATTTCATAACACTCTTCGAATTTGAAGGATTTTCCAGCTATTTTCATGTATTCCATTTGAGCATCGCATACCTTTCCATAATTAATAAATGTGGATTAACAATGGCGTAAATAAACAAGAAATACTTGCACTTTATTTTAAAACTAACACACCTTATCCGCCTCTGTAGTACCGCTTGCCGCTCTATTTGTGACACTGCTCAGCTTCGCATTGTACAAAACAAATTCTTTTGAAATGTTTGAAAATCGATTGGAAAGAGAGCCGGTTGTTCTATCGGTAGTAGTGCCTAAGAAACTGACAAATGTAAGATAAATGCGATCCCAAAATTGTGTCATTGTTTGATCGCTATCGATCAACGAATCTTGGGTGATAGCAACCCAGCTTTGAGCCAAAATAACATCTTCAATTCCAGACTATGCTCGGCCTCTATTTGGACGATTCACCATGAAATCGATTAACGAAAACCAAAATAAGGAGATAGAGAAAGATGCAAAAAATAAAATTGGGGAAGAATCGAATGCAGAATGATTCAAAATGTGTTTGGAAAACAAATGAAAACCACACACAGCGAGGATGAAATTTATAGCCAATTGATTTTTTCGTAGCCGTTGTGCTTCATTTCCAAAAAAAATAGTCGGAGTAGGAAATGTGAGGGCCCGTTTGGTTTAATTTTTTGGAAATATTTTCAGAAAATTTTTTTGTGAAAAAGCGTTTGGTTACATTTTGAGAGAGGGAATCTTTTCAGAAAACAACCAAGGGTTGTTTTCCCCTTCCTCTCTCTTCAGAAAACAACCCAAACCATTCCTCCTTCCTCTCTCTTCAAAAATCGAACCATTGAGCTCGCCTCGCTCGTTCGCCGAGCTCGATCGTTGGCCGAGCTCCCTCCTCCTTCGCCGAGCTGCTTCGGTCCTCCTCCTCCTTCCTCTCTCTTCAAAAATCGAACCATTGAGCTCGCCTCGCTCGTTCGCCGAGCTCGATCGTTGGCCGAGCTCCCTCCTCCTTCGCCGAGCTGCTTCGGTCCTCCTCCCTCTCCCCTCCTTCTTCCTTCCAAAACCCTAAGAGAAAGAAAGTATCAAATCTAGAGAGAGAAAGAAAACTAATGGCGGGAGCTGCTTCGGTCTAGTTTCTCTAACCCTAGCCAGCTCGTCGTCCTGCCCTCCCTGTCCTCTCTCCCTCTTCTCTCGCTTCCCGACGGTAATCCATCAGATCTGATTCGATTGCTGCTTCGGATCCTGATTTTTTTTAAAGTTGAGATTCGGATCCAGTTTTTTTTCCCATTATATTGTTAAATTCCTATTATACTGATCCAGTTTGGCTGGAAATGATGGATATGGTACATTCTGAGAAGACAACAATATTATGATCATATATTAGTAGTAGCTGGCGTGGCATTTTTTAAAAATGCAGCTCTACACTAATCAAGATGATTTGGTTGATCAATTGTTCCATGATAATATTTTCTGAGGCTACGGCTAATTAGGGATATGATGAAGATATATTCTGATCCTATATAACGGATAAGCTCATTGTCAAGAAAACTAAAAATAAAAAAATAGTTGTTGCCAAACTAAAAAAAAACGGGAGAAAAAAAATTGATTTCCAAAAAAAATTATTACCAAACAGCATTTTACAGTCTAGTTTTACAGCATTTTAAACTCATTTTTTCAGAAAAACAGCTTTCATATAACAGTTTTCAGCAAGAAATATAACCGAACAGCTTTTAAACTCGCTTTTTCAGGAAAACAGCTTTCAGATAACAGTTTTCAGCTAGAAATATAACAGCACAGCTTTTAAACTGTTTTTTTCAGAAAAACAGCTTTTAGATAACAGTTTTCAGCAAGAAATATAACCGAACAGCTTTTAAACTCTCTTTTTCAGGAAAACAGCTTTCAAATAACAGTTTTCAGCTAGGAATATAACAAAACAGCTTTTAAACTCGTTTTTTCAGAAAAACAGCTTTCAGATAACAGTTTTCAGCAAGAAATATAACCAAACAGCTTTTAAACTCACTTTTTCAGGAAAACAGCTTTCAAATAACAGTTTTCAGCTAGGAATATAACAAAACAGCTTTTAAACTCGTTTTTTCAGAAAAACAGCTTTCAGATAACAGTTTTCAGCAAGAAATATAACCGAACAACTTTTAAACTCGCTTTATCAGGAAAACAGCTTTCAGATAACAGTTTTCATCTAGAAATATAACAGCACAGCTTTTAAACTGTTTTTTTTCAGAAAAACAGCTTTCAGATAACAGTTTTCAGCAAGAAATATAACCGAACAGCTTTTAAACTCACTTTTTCAGGAAAACAGCTTTCAGATAACAGTTTTCAGCTAGAAATATAACACCACAGCTTTTAAACTGTTTTTTTCAGAAAAAACAGCTTTCAGATAACAGTTTTCAGTAAGAAATATAACCGAACAGCTTTTAAACTCACTTTTTCAGGAAAACAGCTTTCAGATAACAGTTTTCAGCTAGAAATATAACAGCACAGCTTTTAAACTGTCTTTCTCAGGAAACAGCATTTTACAGTCTAGTTTTAAGAAAACAGCATTCAGGTTTATTTTTTAACTCAAACAGGTTATACAATTTCATTTTCAGAAACAGTTTTCAGAAAACTAAACCAGACAGCTTTTACACTCTCATTTTCAGAAAATAGTTTTCACAAAACAGTTTTCACAAAATATTTTCACAAAACTATTTTCAAAACAACAAACCAAACGCACTCAGGGTGCGTTTGGTACCACGTTTTGGAAATATTTTGAGAAATTTTTTTTGACAAAACGCGTTTGGTACTATTTTCTAAACCACATCTTTTCTGAAAAGATGAAGCCAGCTGTTTTCACAACACTATCGCAGCTCGTGACTAGAGTACGCTTCCCCTTCCCCTTCCCCCATCTTCGATCCCCATTGAGGAAAAAAAACCCTAACCCCCTGCAAAATCCCCTCTCGTCTCTGCTTCCCCCATCTTCGAAACCCATCTGTTGAGCAAAAAAAACCCTAACCCCTGCTGCTCCCCTCTCGTCTCTGCTACCCCCATCTTCGATCCCCATCTGTTGAGTCAAAAAAAACCCTAACCCCCTGCTGCTCCCCTCTCGTCTCTCCCCGGGTCGGCAGATCTGGAAAACCCTAACGCCCTCTTTCACTCTTTCTCACCCCGCACCCTCATTCGCTGCTCTCTTCGGGCCCCTCCTCACACCGGTCGGAGCTCGCTTCATGGTCGTAGAGACTAGATCTGCTTTTGCTAAAAGGTGTCTTCGAAATCGTAGCTCTCGAATACGACGCCGGTCGAGGGAATCCGTCGGAGACAACTTCATCAGGTTTGGTAAGCCGGAATCGAGGGTATGTTTCTTATCTTTGCCCCATTTGTTGATGCGGTTATGGTAACTGGTCTATGTTTGGGCACTTGCCTCATTAAAAAATTCATATTTTAGGGTTAATTTGTTTGTCGTAGTGTAGATTTGAGGATCGGAAAAAAAATTTCCTTTTTTTTGGGGGGGGGGGGGTTGCTGTGATTTGAAAATGTCGGGTACTGATCTATTGAACTGGGTTATTTCCAATGCTGATTCGGAGATCTTCCGTGCTGATCTTGAGTACTGTTTTTTTATTTGATAGAACGCATCATCTACAATTTATCTAGTAACCTCAAATTATAAGTGTATACTATTTATGCCCACCAAAATAATGACTGTTATCTATTACTGATCGTTAAGGGAAAGGAGATCGATATGGACAGTGATTTTGGTCTTTGGCCCGCAAGTCATGTGCGTACATTTATTGAATTGATGGAGGCCGAGGTAGATCGCAATAGTTTGAAAAGTGCCAAATTCGATGCGAGACAATGGTCTCAATTGTTGAATTTATTGAACGAAAAATGTAACCGTTCATACAATCCTAAACAAATAAAAGACAAATATGGACGGCTTAAATTGCAGTGGAGAGCCTTTCATGATTTGAAGAACCAAAGCGGTATGGGTTGGGATGAAGACACCCAGACAGTGACTTGCGATCCCCTAGTTTGGAAGTCATATGTCCAGGTTCTCATCTTAAATAATTTTTTTTTTTATGCTAATGTGGGATTATGATCGTAATATAATTTTTATTTACTTGTATAGTTGTAAACTAACAACACAATAACTTATTAATAGGCTCACCCTAATGCAAGAGAATTTAAATCGAAGGGTTTGCCAAACTATGATGTGCTGACCAAACTTTTTCAAGATTCTACCGCCGAGGGTCTCCTATCTAGGGCTTCATCCCAAAGGGTGTATGACCTCGACGAGGAACATAGGGTCATGTATGAGTTCGCCCACCCCGCTCCCTCCCATGCACCGCATGTAAATTTAGATGATGATGATGAGTACGAGCCAATGCATACGGGGTCGGGGTCTCGTAAGAGACGCTCTAGTGGTGGGTCCAGTGGCCGAGCTACAAAAAGCTCAAGAATGGACGTGGCTGTTTCTGCCAACGCAGAAAAGTCCATTGCTAAGAGTGAATACTATAGGAAGAAGGCCGGCATGGTTGATCGCTCTGCCTCAGACGACCAGTACTCCATTGAGAATGCCATGCAGGTACTGATTGGTATCGATGGGCTTACTCATGTTATGATTGATTTTGCACTGGAGAAAATCACTAATGACCCAAATTGGCGCAAAACCTTTATGGTAATGAAACCGGAGTGGAGGCTAGGGTGGTTAGATAGACTTTCGAGCAAATAAATGTAATTTATTAAATTCTGTAACGTAGCACCTTCATTATGTATAATTTAAATGTATCAGTTATTTGACATTTTCCTGTACTATTAGTTGGGTGATTATATGCATTGGTTCATGGTGGGCTTTCATATTATATCGGTTTTAATTTCATCTGCACTCGTTTTCCTACATTTGGACTGTTTGTTGTCACTATTTATCTTTCAATTCGTTTGGTAACTGTTATAATTAACACGACATCCATTATGGTCGTAGATTATTTAAAATCAGAAGTCTTCTTTATGTAAATGTAATCTAATTGTTACAGTCTACTGCACTACTGCACTTGCAACCATACTGATGGACACTTCAAGCAATTCGTCGTCAAGTTCTGATGAATCCGATCTTGAGGACTTGGCCTTTCTTGAAATGGCCGAACAATTTTATAATAGGAAAAGTCATAACTCAACCTCCAAACTATCAGGGCGCGAATACCTACAAGAACTCTTAGACGGTCCAGATGCCAAATTCTTTTGGGTGTTTCGCATGAACAAGGACTGTTTCATGGCTTTGTGCCAATTTATAATAACAAACAATTTTCTTCAGGAAACGCCGAAGAAGATACAGAACAGGCAAATATCACATTATGAAAGTGTTGCTATTTTTTTGTTTGTTGTGGCTCATAGTACTAGGTTGAGGATTGTCTGTGGTAGGTTTGATCATTCGTTGGAAACAATTGATAGACATTTCACTGAAGTGTTGTATGGTTTGGTAAGAGCATCAGCAGTTCTTATTAAACACCCAGACCCGGAAGTTGTCCATGATAAGATCAGGCTTTCCACAGATTTCTATCCATGGTTTGAGGTAATTTGTGCTTTTCTTGTTTAAAACCGTTTATTCTAATCAATCAAATGCGTTTGATAAAGTAGTAGCTTTCTACCTCAACAATGTAGGGAGCAATTGGTGCTGCGGATGGTACTTTAATACCTGCTACCGTACCCGCAAGCCGACAAAACAGTTGCCGTGGTCGAAAAGGTGACATATGTCAAAATGTGTTGGCTATTTGTGATTTTGACATGAACTTCACCTTTGTTTATGCAGGTTGGGAAGGAAGCGCTAATGACTCCCGCGTAATACATAGTGCAATAACCAATAATTTGTTGCCAATCCCGCCTGAAGGCAAGTACTACTTAGTAGACTGTGGGTACACAAACATGCCTGGGTTTTTAGCTCCCTACCGTGGACAGCCGTATCATCTGCAGGATTTCCATGGTCCTAACCATGCACCCACCCACTACAAGCAACTCTTCAACAAACAGCATGCTAGGTTACGGAATGTAATAGAGCGAACCTTTGGTGTGTTCAAGAAGAGGTTTGCCATATTCAAGTCTATGCCCAATTACTTTTACACAAGACAAGTTATGATGGTAACTGCATGTTGTGCAGTCCATAATTTTATCAAGAGTTATTCTGCCGATGACTCGTTGTTTTCAGACATAGTAGAAGAACAAAATAATCACCTAGGCACTGAAGATATTGCTTCCACATCTGGGGGGTTGGATATGTCATCTTCTCAGTTGAATCGCATGAATAATAAAAGAGATCAAATAGCCATGGCAATGTGGAATGCCAGACATTGATGTCAGCATAAGCCTGTACTTGTTCGTGGTTACTTTTTGTTCTTGTAGTATATATTTGTTGTAAATTATTTCCTTTCATTTGTAGCCCATCTATTTGAAGAACATGTGTGTTGTTGTATTAAACAGGAGACATATGATGATGATATTTGTATGCATGCAGGTTGGGGGACCATCGTGTGTGACTGAGTTTCTGAAAATGATGGATACGGTATATTCTGATCCAGAATTTATTATAATTTGTTACGTTAGAAGACGGCATTCTAATGATCTTATATTCTCATTATACTGACTCAATGAATGATGTATTCAACTATGGGTGATGGATGGGGTGGGCACCAGACATTAGTAGTAGCTGGCATGGCAATTTTAAAAATTGCAGCTCTACACTAATCATGATGATTTGCTTGAACAACTGTTCTATGGCAAAATGTTTTGAGGATACGGCCAATTAGGGATGTGATGATGATTTATTCTGATCCTATATAACAATATTTGGGGGAATTTTGTGATTGATTAACAGTACTCAAAACATGGATATGATGATGTTATATTCTGATCCTATATAATTTAATTTGTGATACCTTTCTGATTGATTACTAGAATTCAAAATATGGAAGTGATGAAGATATATTCTGATCCTATCTGCCACTATTTGATGAGGCTTTTGTGATTGACTACTAGAATTCAAAGTACGGATATGATGATGATATATTCTGATCCTACATAACATATATTTTTGAGGCTTTCGTAATTGATTACTAGCATTCAAAATATGGATATGACGATATTATATTCTGATCCTGCAGCTATTATTTTGAGCTATTGACAACCTTGTTGCTTCGTTGTTCTGGACCTGCACATGTTATCTTACATTGGGAGTGTCTGACAACTTTGAACATGGTTATCATTGATACTCATATATATGATATAACACCATTTGGAATTCAAATTATCATTGATACTCATATAACCCCCCACCACGATGGGCATCAATACTGATCACACTATTGTGCCGGTTTGGGTACACAACATGGAAATTACAACCCAGTAAAGTGGCAACCTTCCTCAAAGAAAGAAAAAGTCATCGCAATTTTGCGGTAGACCTCAGAATATGTTGGAATATGATTAATTAAGGCAGACAATGGATATGATGAATTTATTAATGGATACTACACTTTCAAAATTTGATAGTGATGATGCTTTATTCTGATCCTATACTACTCTTGGAGTAATTATTGTTGTTTGCCTTAAAAGAAGATAATAATTGGGTTGTAGTTTCCATGCTGTGCACACAAACCAGTAAAATGAGGTGATCGGTATTGATGCCCTAAATGGTAGGAGATTATCACCTCCAATAAGCTTCTCTGTTTAGCTTATTATGATGTTTTGGTATGGTATATTCTTTCTGTGTGGCGGGCTGTTTTTTGAGGATGGATTTTTCATTGTGGTTGTTATCTGGACTTTGGTGGTTCTATTTTTGAGAGGATTGTTCCTTATCATCTTTCTGATTGTTATTTTTTACCCCTTTTGATCTCCTTTTGATTACATGTAATTGAGCATGTTGAAAATCCTTCCGAGTTCTGTCAGTCTCTCTCAGCATTAGCAGTTCCAAATGGAGCTATTGTAGTCTCTACTATTAACCGCTCCGTGAGATGATATGCTGCTGCCATTGTTGCTGCTGAGTACCTTCTGAATTGGGTATGTTTAATACTAGCCTGTTTTTTTGGTGATTGTCTCTCTTTTTCCGGGTTATCTTCAATATTTGAACTGCTTCTATAAATTTAGGATGACGGGTCATGCTCATGGCAATATCAGTACACATGACATGTGATGTTCGATGATGTATGTGGGGGATTCATAAATAGATCTGTATTTGGCTCACCTATCAGGGAAAACACTCTTTGAGGTCCACAAGTTATAATGAACTTATGAATTTCTTAAATTATAACAAACAAAAAAGGTGTGATGGTTAAAACACCTTTTTGTGCTTCTATTGTTCCTTGATAGCTGATACACATTGCACAGTGTTGTGCTTCAAGTGTGTTAGGTTCATGGTGTTTGTTTGCTATTGCTTTTGGAGAGCGCAACAACCCTTTTTTAGACTTCCAGAGCTCTTTCAGATCTGGTGTGGTAAAACTAACTGAAAGTGTGTTGAGGCGAGAGCACTTTACAAAGAAGTCTTCCCCTTTTATTTTGTTGGGTGTGGTAAAAATACTTTTGATCTTGCAAAGAGCTTCTCAGTATGGGTAATTTCCATGACCCATTTATTTTGTTGGAATATGTATATATCTCTGTTGCTCTCTACTATATCTGGTCCTTTTGTTCTGGTTATGATGCTTTCCTTTGAAGCTGTTGTCTTCTTATTCTTGTTCATATGCATAGAAGCTGATTAGCATCTAATAATGTTACCGGTGCTTCAGTTTATGGCCTCATACCGTGAGTATATCTATATTTGTAACTTTCTTCTTTTGTACATGTGAGTATACCTATACTTGAGAACACTATGTGGATTATGATCTTCATTTCTTTCTAATTTTGTTTCAGGACATATATGAATAATATGGATGCTACTAGAACAGTATGTGGACACCTATTATATTCCAGGGAAGTATTTGATTCTCTCTTACTCATTTTGGGGTTTTGTCTTTCTCTCTTTTTGTGGGTTGGTGTAGGCAGTGATGACAAGCACATTTCTGAAAATTAATACCTGATCAATAGAGCATGAATTATTTTTGATACTCTGGCTTCTATTTACAATTTTGGTCACTAGCTTTGTTGAGCTTGTTGTATTTGTTCAAACTGATCAGTTACTTGTTGAGCTTGTTGAGCTTGTTGAGCTTGTTGTATTTGTGCATACTGATCAGTAATTTGTGCATGCACACTGATCAGTTGTTGTGCATGCATACTGATCATTTATTGATCAGTTATTGTTGAGCTTGTTGTTCAGCTTGTTGAGCTTGTGCAAATGGCCAATAATGCAGTGACTCGGTGTGGGTTTATTTATTAAAGTGCTAGAAGTATTCCTTGTCTTTCCCTTTCTGCTACATTTTTGCATAGCTTCTTCCATCAAATTCAGTTCTACTCCTGACTGATAGCATCAATGGAGGTTTCCGTTTTAATCATCAGCAGTATATGTACTATAGGAGCTTGTGAACTAACTAACCACCAAACACTGTTAGTAGTTTGTTGTCTTTCTCATGCTAATCTGATTCTTTTCATGACTGAATTTTCTATTGGCTGCAGCTGCATTATTTATTTTTTTAAAAAAATGCAGCTAGAGCCAATGAAAAGGATGTGCTGCTTAAAGTATAGGAGTAGTGATTGGGAAGGAACTATAATGGAAGTATACAATGGGTTTTTTTCCCTTTTCTCTAGAGTATGGACTTGTATGTCTAATATGATATCCAGGAGTATTTCTCATGGCATAAGAAAAAATTATGGCTTCCACATCTACATATATATATATGAAATCTAGAGGTAGCTCTAGTCCAATGGTTGAGAGGTCCTCTCCTCTATCAAAAGAGGATGTTGTTGAACCATAAATGGATCTCTATTCAGTTTTCTGATATTTTGTAATTGTTCTTCATTTTGGTTGAGTATCTGATATCATTTTTTTTTTGGCCTGAAACTTTATGGTTGGGGTAAATGATAACTGGCCTGAAACTTGATTAGAGTGGGGGTAAATGATATCAGTTTATTGGCCCGAAACTTGAGTATGGTTGATCATATGAGATCAGTATTTTCGGTTTGATATTTGGATTTGTTGTTCATCTACTTTGCTGTCCACTTAGAGTACGCAACTGCGGAAATCCCTATTTATATGAAGGAGGGTGTATTTATGGATTTGAAATGATGCTTGTAGTTCTATTTAACTGATGCGGTATTATTTATTTATTTGGACTAGTTGGCATGCATTATAATGCAACCCTAGTGTGAATACTGTGTTCTGAGCCTACCATTATTTTTAGTATATTAATTTCGATTCTGCATGTTGAATTAATCATACTTTTATCTTATGCATTTCTTTTCCTGATTGTACCCAGAAGATAACTGGCTGAAGTAGTTGAAGATGTAGAAGAGAAGTAGTAGAAGGAGTTTGAAGCAACAACTAGAAGAAGTTGAGAAGCAGCAACATAAGGACAAGTAGTAGTAGGAGAAGTAGCAGCAACTAGAAAGAGTTGAGAAGCAGCAGCTGTACAAGGAATTGAGAAGTAGCAGCAGCAGCAGCTCCACTTGTGCAATTGTTTTATTGTTTTGATGCTTGTTTGATCAATTGTAGAAATTGTAAAATGCAAAATATATGTATCTATATTTGTAATGGACAGTTTGTAAAATTAATGTAACCAAACAGAAATTTGTAATGAAAATTTTGTACATTTTTTTGAAATTTGGATAGTGTGTCCAATTGTTGTATTACCCAACTTCACCACAATTCAAATAAAATTTTACATGGTCGGAAGACACTAGTGGGAAGCTTCCAAGAAGCAAAAAGAGAAAAAAATTTGAGTAGCGCACGACGCTTCCACGTTGTAGCAGGTTGCTTGTTTGTACATTGATGGAAGTTGGGTTTATATCTGCAAAAAAAATTAACAAAAAACTCATAAGAAAAATATTGTGAATTCATTAAATATACAACCTAGATAACAGTTTTCAGCTACAAATATAAAAAAACAGCTTTTGAAGTGTTTTTTCGGAAAACAGCTTTCGGAAAACAAGTTTTAAATGTGAAATATAAACCAACAGCTTTTATTTTTCACTCCTTCAGGAAAACAGCTTTCAGATAACAGTTTTCAGCTACAAATATAACAAAACAGCTTTCAAACTATTTTTTTCAGAAAAACAGCTTTCAGATAACACTTTTCAGCAAGAAATATGACCCAACAGCTTTTGGAACTCACTTCTTCAGAAAAACAGCTTTCAGATAACAGTTTTCAGCTAGTATTATACCAGAACAGCTTTTAAACTCGTTTTCTCAGGAAAAACAGCTTTCAGATAACAGTTCTCAGCAAGAAATATAACCAAACAGCTTTTCGACTCACTTTCTCAGGAAAACAACTATCAGATAACACTTTTCAGCTAGGAATATAACAAAACAGCTTTTAAGCTCGTTTTTTCATAAAAACAGCTTTCAGATAACATTTTTCAGCAAGAAATATAACCGAACAGCTTTTAAACTCGCTTTTTCAGGAAAACAGCTTTCAGATAACAGTTTTCAGCTACAAATATAACAAAACAGCTTTCAAACTATTTTTTTCAGAAAAACAGCTTTCAGATAACACTTTTCAGCAAGAAATATGACCCAACAGCTTTTGGAACTCACTTCTTCAGAAAAACAGCTTTCAGATAACAGTTTTCAGCTAGTATTATACCAGAACAGCTTTTAAACTCGTTTTCTCAGAAAAAACAGCTTTCAGATAACAGTTCTCAGCAAGAAATATAACCAAACAGCTTTTCGACTCACTTTCTCAGGAAAACAGCTATCAGATAACAGTTTTCAGCTAGGAATATAACAAAACAGCTTTTAAGCTCGTTTTTTCAGAAAAACAGCTTTCAGATAACATTTTTCAGCAAGAAATATAACCGAACAGCTTTTAAACTCGCTTTTTCAGGAAAACAGCTTTCAGATAACAGTTTTCAGCTACAAATATAACAAAACAGCTTTCAAACTATTTTTTTCAGAAAAACAGCTTTCAGATAACACTTTTCAGCAAGAAATATGACCCAACAGCTTTTGGAACTCACTTCTTCAGAAAAACAGCTTTCAGATAACAGTTTTCAGCTAGTATTATACCAGAACAGCTTTTAAACTCGTTTTCTCAGAAAAAACAGCTTTCAGATAACAGTTCTCAGCAAGAAATATAACCAAACAGCTTTTCGACTCACTTTCTCAGGAAAACAGCTATCAGATAACAGTTTTCAGCTAGGAATATAACAAAACAGCTTTTAAGCTCGTTTTTTCATAAAAACAGCTTTCAGATAACATTTTTCAGCAAGAAATATAACCGAACAGCTTTTAAACTCGCTTTTTCAGGAAAACAGCTTTCAGATAACAGTTTTCAGTTACAAATATAACAAAACAGCTTTCAAACTATTTTTTTAAGAAAAACAGCTTTCAGATAACACTTTTCAGCAAGAAATATGACCCAACAGCTTTTGGAACTCACTTCTTCAGAAAAACAGCTTTCAGATAACAGTTTTCAGCTAGTATTATACCAGAACAGCTTTTAAACTCGTTTTCTCAGAAAAAACAGCTTTCAGATAACAGTTCTCAGCAAGAAGTATAACCAAACAGCTTTTCGACTCACTTTCTCAGGAAAACAGCTATCAGATAACAGTTTTCAGCTAGGAATATAACAAAACAGCTTTTAAGCTCGTTTTTTCAGAAAAACAGCTTTCAGATAACATTTTTCAGCAAGAAATATAACCGAACAGCTTTTAAACTCGCTTTTTCAGGAAAACAGCTTTCAGATAACAGTTTTCAGCTAGGAATATAACAAAACAGCTTTTAAGCTCGTTTTTCCAGGAAAACAGCTTTCAGATAACAGCATTTTACAGTCTAGTTTTAAGAAAACAGCATTCAGGTTTATTTTTTATATACAAACAGGTTATACAATTTCATTTCCAGAAAATAGTTTTCAGAAAACTCTACCAGATAGCTTTTACACTCTCATTTTCACAAAACAGTTTTCACAAAACAGTTTTCACAAAATATTTTCACAAAACTATTTTCAAAACAACAAACCAAACGCACTCTGAGTGTTTCTAAATGTTAGCCGTTGGAGGGTATATATGTAATTCAATAAAATAATTTTTTTTTAACAAAGGGACGGAAGATGATGAATCGTCCCTTCAATTTTTTTGCAAATTAAATTGATGGATGGTGAATCATTTCCCGTCCAATCATTTTTTTATAAAAAAATTATTTGGGACGGTATATTATTATCCGTCCGATACTTTTATTTTAAAAAAATTTGCGACGAAAGATGATCTTTCGTCCGATTGAACAGACGAAATATCAACTTTTGTTTGCCATTTTGTCTATATTTCTATATCGTCTGTCAAATATGTCAAATATAGCAGACCACTATTCACCAAATACTCAAATTTTAGGTATATAGCCAAGGACTACAACACCGTTTTTTCTATTTTTTGCAAAATTTGGGTAAAAAGCCATGGGTAAAAAGCCAACGACTACATATGCTTTAACTAGAATGGCGCCTAGAGTACACATGGTTGATTGGAAAGTGTTAGTACAAAAGATCTCTACTGCATATATATGCACATAGTTATACTTTGCAGGCAATCAAACGTCATCTCAACTTGAGAAGTTGATTGTTTTTTTAAGGAAAAGCTTTGAACAATGCTGGCTTTCTTATTTCGCATTCCAATTAATTCATGCAAATTACAGTTAATTTTTTTTTAGGAATCATCTTTACGATCCTGTAGGATAGAACAAGCTCTCAGTAAGAGGTGAAAAATCATTTGTCTTTTTATTTATTTAATTAATCAGTTGACCCACCTTGAATTCTGATCTCAAGCAGAATTCAGGTGAAGGAGGCAGTGACATCCGAAGCTTCACGGAAAATTATAAACATTCTTTACCGTAGCTCACCAGAAAACTAGTTTTGGTAGCTCATCTGATACTTTTGAAGAGATCCTTTCATAGTAATTTCCCCAAAAGAAGAAAAAAAAACAGACTATAAATAGAAAACATAAACCACTTATGAATTAAAGTATGTTCATCAAACAAATTTTTAAAAAAAAATTTCATGCATTTTTTTGAGTTGCTTCAGTTTTACGGCGCGTAAAATTGACGATTACTGTGTGACATTTTATTATTAATATATCGTGCTGGAGCATTTTTGCTCTATCCTTGGCTTCAAAAAAAAAATTTTTTTTTTTACAAAAACGAATAAGAATAACAATCAAACTAGCAGTCTCAGTCTAGCCAATACAATCAAAGTAAACATCCATTGTGGATCTTTGTTTAAAGCTAGAAAGTGGGTAGCTTAAGAAACAAGTTCTAATTGATCTAATTGAATCTGGATAACTTACTTATAACTTAACTTGTATATGTACTAATTGTGATAGCAGATTTGATGCAATTATTGTATTGGATTCCTTCATATTTTAGTGATCAAAAGTACTAATTTCTTCACCATAAAGAAGAATACACTCATGTGCATTAACTTTGAATGCTCCCGAAATTTTTGAAGTGCTTCAGGAGCAAAGTGGGTAATATTTTTAATGCAAAATTTTGTTTTGATTCAAATATTTAATGCAAGATTCTCTGAATAAAAAGCCAATCAGAGTGGTTAGAACATCCTAAGGCTAAGACTATAGAATAGTGAGCAGTATACTAATTCTGCAAAATTATTAGTTGCATTGCATGAATCACTTAAACACACGTAAGCCTCTTAATTGATTAGTTAGACAATTTAACAAGTTTAAGTCACTTAAAAAGAAGCATATCCCTCACTCTCCAATTGAATTGCATGAACAAGTTTCTTAGTTTGTTCAACTAATTGTTAATGCATTGCGTTTGAGCGAATCATGCGTAATTTATCACAATTTTTTGTTTTTTGTTTTTTTCGAACAAATAATTTAGCACAATTAGTTTAGTATTTTCTGTAGTGTAACTGTATATTCTCTTTGGTAGTTCTAACCAACTCTGATATGCTTCAATGATTGGCTACAGTATTTGCAGTGTTTTTTACCCAAAATGCTTGACAATGAATAATAATTACATCCAACACATGTGTAAATTGTAATTTGAGAAACTGTTACCTGGCAATTAGCCTAACTTTCTTTTTAGTTGTAAAAGTTCACCTATCAATGTCTCTGCAATCTTCTATTTTTCAACTTGCACCTTGCATCTTTGACACCAATGCAAAAGCTTTAACTGCCTTTTAAACCTGGCTTAATAATTATCTTGTCCTAAATAGATTGAATGTACACGACACGAATAAGAAAAGAGCCTTGACATTAGCCAAAAAAAAACAACAGAGAGGAACCTTCTTTAACATGCATTCCAAGCATGTGTCTGGTTGGGTTAAGTGCTCCATCTGTTCCCAAACTCGAACGCCATTATTGTTAAGGAAGTGTGGCCTCAAATACACGTAGGTATGGAATTGGAGTTGGAGAAAAAGAAGAGAAGACACGAAGGAGTGAGGAGAACGTAGCTAGTAGCTGTAGGCGATCGAGTTGCGGTCGACCGCACACCCGACCGACTATACAGGGTTCCAATAGAGAGAGGGACAGTCGGCCGTCCAGTGTTCAGGTCTTGGCGAGACTAGTTGCAGTCGACTGCAACTGGGTGCGGTCGACTGATAGTAGCATTGTATGTTATTTGGGCTGACAGATTTTGGGTCCAAATAAGATGTATTTGTGTATATATTTTAGAGTTTACTTGAGAGCTATATAATTGGTTGTAGACTCTAGGGTTTGAATCAATCTCCACATCATATTAGAGCGAGTTGGTGAGCCGTTATCATTGTTCCAGTTCAAGAGGGGTAAGTGCCGAGTGCTTCAAAGGTGAGAGAGAGAGATTGAGAGTTGTGATCTCTTTGTAATCTTTGTATTTCTTGAGGAATAAGAAATTTGTTATCTCTGCATATTATTGTGTTCGTGTTCATGTAAGATCTTGAGATTATTGTGGTGGCTTGTTCTTGGTGCATCTAGTTCTTGAGCGTTTCTGTTGTTTGCGGTATGTGTTGCACTATTAGCACTACAAGTGATATTAGAGCAAAAGTTTTGTGATGGCCGATAGAAAGCCGAAAGTCAAGAGGCTCGATAAGAGTGGCTTTGCGATGTGGAAGATTCAGATGGTTGCGTGTCTTCGTCAGAAAGATCTAGATTGTCTATTGATTGATGAGAAGCCGGAATGTGCAGACAAGGATGCGAAGTTCTTGGTAGATTGGAATAGTTTGGATCAGAAGGCGCTAGGACAGATTCAGTTGGGCCTGAATAGGAAGGCGTTATTTCATATCTCGAAGGCAAAGACCACAAATGAAGTTATGGAGATTCTCATGGATATGTATGAGAAATCGGCGGCATCTAATCAAATTCTTCATCTAAAGAAGTTGGTTAATATGAAGTTGAGGGAAGGGGGTTCAGTAGCAGAATATGTAAAAAATTACTGTATGGTTTAGAACCACATGGAATGTGCAAGATTGAAATTTTCAGAGAGGGGACAGTCATTGTTACTTCTATCTATTTTTTCAGATAGTTATGGTATGATGGAACAAACTATTACAGTCACTATGACAGATTCGACGACTTTACAGAATGTGGTGAGTAGAATTCTGAACGAGAATGTGACAAGGGTGAGAAATGGAGGATTTTTATCATCATCTTTTAAAGATTCCGCAATGTCAGTTGAGAAGAAACGTGAGAGATCTAAGATTAGTTGAAGAAAAAAATGATCAGAGCAGTTTGTCTAAGAGTGAGTATGATGATAGTGACGGAGGACATAGAACTGAGTTTTGGTATTGTCACAAGAAGGGTCACACGATGCGCAGTTGTAAGACCTAAATGAAGATGAAGTAAGAAAAACAGAAGGAAGCAAAACCAAAGGAAATCAATTGGGTGTCAATCGAAATGGCGAGATATACTTTTCAGCTAGGGAGGAGTTAGACACACAATATTGGTGTATTGATTCAGAAGCTTCTTTTCATTGCACTTTGTGTTGATGTATGCCATAGAGGCCAATTTTGTATTGATCTTACTAGTTTACATTGTATCATGATATTTATTTCATATATGAGATATTTTATTTATTGTGTTGTTTATTGTGATTAAATAAACATAATAAAGTCCTTAGAATAGTAAATTCAATAACATGTGACATCAAGTGCATGACTTGATTGTGGGATTCTATTGGTTGAAATCAGAACGTTATTCTTAAATGTCCCTAATTAAGTATTATTGTGAATTAGGACAACAATAATATATAGAGACTAGTATGTGCGTAGACTGATGACCATATCTCACGGGTCATGGATATGAGATATCAAGTCTTCACATAGGTACATATTAGAGTAATAATGTGCTGGACTAATCCACCATGAGAACGCTGCATGGATTGTTACGTCAGTGTCATAAACAGTTCTCACAGTGACCATGATGTACGTGGTCCTTTGACTTGAAGTCACTACGGTTTTCCACATGAGAAGTTATATATTTTTATGATGTCAAATGTCACATGTTATAAGCTGATTATAAAGCCGACTATTGGACATACTACAAATTATGCGGAGGGATGTGAGTAACTTAGATATGATTTTTCCTTTTACATAACATGAGTAATATCTACGGGCCCCTTGATTGAGTGGGACTGAAAAAAAGCATGGCCGTGCTCAAATGAGTCAATATGTGATATTGATCTCATTTTTCTTAGTAAGTCTACTCGGACATCAAACAACCAAAGATTGAACTATATAAGGGTGACACGCTCTATGCCTTTGTGGTTAATTACGATATCTGGACAAAATTACTAGACTGCATGGTGACATTGGTCACGAATAAGTTATGTCAAATCACTGGCATTCCCGTTACTTGAGTAGCAGTGATGTATTGCTAGATACCGCTTATTGTTTGTATCACTAAAATAAGATTTTAGTATTAGTGTCAACATAATGGGAACCTATGGGGTCACACACTTAGAATAGATCGGAATTGGGATTTAAATTTCGTTAGATGAATTTAATTCGGATTCCAAGTAAGACTTAAGCTCCTAAAATTGGTTGGATAATTAATTAGATTAATTGGGCTAACCCAAATCAGAAGGCCCACACATTTTACTACTCCCTAAGGGTTTGCTGCACACGCACGCACGCACGCACGCACGCACACGCACGCACGCACGCACATAAATATATATAAGAAATGCTCCATTGAAAATGAGTTTGTTTTCACAGGTTGGAAAACAGCGATCAGGGGCTCAGATCGCTGCCGCCCATCACACAATATCACTTAAGTAGCGGAGGGTTAATTTGGGAATTTCGTCCCAAATAACTCTTCGCCTGATTCGCTCTGAAAAATTGATATAACCGAGGGCCTCGGTTATAAAAAATTGAATCATAGGCCGTTGTTTGGAACAACGGCCTTCATTCAATTTTTTATAACCTAGACCATTGTTCTCAATAACGTCCTAGACTATAAAATTTCGTTGTTCAAATAACCTAGGCTATAAAATTTTATAACCTAGGAACAACGACCTAGGTTATAAAAAATTGAATGAAGGTCGTTGTTCCAAACAACGGCTTATGATTCATGGCCTAGGTTATATCAATTTTTCAAAGCGAATCAGGCGAAAAGTTATTTGGGACAAAATTCTCAAATTAACCCTCCGCTGATCAATTGAAACGGGTGATGGGAGGCTCGATCTGAGCCGCTGATCACGATCATGAGCGATATAATGGCTCAGATCACTATTTTCCAACCCGTGAAAACTAGACCCATTTTCAGTGAAGCATTTCCCTATATATATCTATGTGTAGAACGGTGAAGAGAAAACCCTAGCCATAACAGAAAGTGAGAGAAAGAGAGAGAGAGAGATTGTGAGGAACATCCCCTTCCCACAGCTAGCATCGCAGCATGTGGGAGATCCCAATTTGATCTGTTCATGTGGATACCGTAGAGTCACCGCAATGTTGCAGTGCTCGTGATTGGCATACTGTGGAGACAGCAGATTCATTGTTGAGGCAAAATTCTTAACACGTTTTATGGTTTTCACATGCGTATCCACTCTGTGATTGACCTTGAAACCCAACACTTCGAGGAGGGAGGTGTTTGAGGACTATATAGAGGGTTCTTTCGGAGATGTGATGGTGGAGAACGATCGGATATGTACTGTACGAGGGGTTGGTACTTTTTGCATGAAAGCAAATGATGAACAGATTATTGTCTTGCGGGAGACAAGACATGTTCCAGACTTGAAAGAAAATCTTATCTTAGTAGGACAGCTAGACAGAGCGGGTATGTCTACTACAGTTGTTAGTGGGGAGTGGTGTATAGCTGCATGTTCAAAGGTGATAACAAGAGGAAAGCATAAGAGAATGTTGTATTTGCTTAGAGACGTGAAGGACGTTTCTCCTATAGTTACTCTCAGCCGGAATCGAGTAGTAGGTTGTGTGGGGTACAACCGAGTTCTTTCAGGTGTGGGGCGGATTCAGAGGATGTTGCAAATTTAGTGGGAGCTACTGGCCATGAGAGGGATCCTAGAGAGCAATACGTTGTTGTGAGAGTTCTTTATGATGTGGCAGACGAAGCTTCAAGTCACTCTTGTGAGATAGAGAGCATTATTATCGATATGCGGGGTGGTGTCGATGAGGGTAACTGAAATGAGGCTGTCGGGGTTGAACAATCTTCAGATATTGTGCAGGTGTTTTCCACATACTCTTCTAGTGCAATGGGTGTATAAAGAGGCTTTGAACCATATCTGGCGTTAATGGAGATTCTATGAATTAGGAAGTCTTGTAACACGGAATCTGACACAAGCAATTGTTTTTCCGTTATTCGTACCCTATGTGAGTAGTGGGGCACATCCTTTATGATCCTATGAGGGGTAGTTGGTATACTTCATGTGGTGGAGTGGCGGATGTGCTCTTCATGAGAGTGGGGAGTACTTGGGTCTTTCATAGTTGTGGGAGACTGGCAGAGATAATGCGAGGTATGATTACAATAATTTTGAAGCATTATGTGTTTGGTCCAAGTGAGAGATTGTTAGGAAGCATGACCTTAAATACACGTAGGCACAAAGTTGGAGTTGGAGTTGGAGTTTGAGTTGGAGAAAAAGAAGAGAAGATACAAAGCATTGAGGAGAAAGCAACCAACAACTGCAGGAAGAGTTGCGGTCAACCACACACCCGTTACACAATTGACTGCACACCCGACCGACTGTACAGGGTTCCAACAGAGAAAGGAACAGTCGACCGTCCAATATTCGGGTCTTGGTAAGACTAGTTGCAGTCGACCGCAACTAGGTGCGGCCGATCGACAGCAACGCTGTATGTTATTTGGGCTTACGGATTTTGGGGTCCAAATAAGTTGTATTCATATACATCTTTTTAGAGTTTACTTGAGGGCTATATAAGTGTTTGTAGACTCTAGAGTTTGAATCAATCTCAATATCATATTAGAGAGAAGCCGTTATCATTATTCAACTTCAAGAGAGGTAAGGGCCTAGTGCTTTAAAGGTGAGAGACAGAGATTGAGAGTTCTGATCTCTTTATAATCTTTTTATTTCATGAGGAATAAGAAATTGACTATCTCTACATATCATTGTGTTCGTGTTCTTGTGAGATCTTACGATTATTGTGGTGGCTTATTCTTGGTGCATCTAGTTCTTGGACGTTTTTGTTGCTTGTGGTGTATGTTCCGTTATTTGCACTACAAGTGAGATCAGATTCTATACAATTATTTCGGAGGAGCTATACATGATTTCTATTTGTTGCCTTGAGGCCTGATTTCCGGTTTTGGTCTTGTATTTATCAGTTTACGTACCTATGCTCCACCTGAATCCTTCATGTCTATGTAACTCCTATTGCTCATATTTGTATTTTTAATTATATTTAATAAAATCCTTGATTTATTTATTTTATTTTTTGTTGTATTTATTTTCATTTCTTTTGTATGGTGTGTTGTGTTCCTTTCTCTTGTGATTCGTTCTCTGTTTGATTCAGTTTTTTATTCTCTTTATTGATCTACAATTTGTTCTTGATCTCGTCTATTGTTTAACCTATTTCATGGCCTATTTGTCTCTTACTGGATTCTTTTCTTCCTATTGGATACTATCCAGTTCACCCAAATCTATATTGTCTCTATATAAACCCCCTAATTGTACCCTAACCCTAATTATCAAACCCTAATACTACCTCTCTCTCTCTTAGCCGTCACCCTTTCTCACCCCCCGACCTCACCTCCTGATCCCCTCTCCTACCTCTTGCTATCGTCGTCTCTGCCTTCCGACGCCGGTGACATCCACCATCCCAACCTTCTCTCTCTCCCGTGCGCACCCCCAGGCCGAGCCCCCCTCGTCGTCCTATTCCGTCGAGCAGCATAGCCCACAGTGCCCTTTCGGTGCTGTCACCGCCGTTCCGTTGCGTCGTCGTCTTCCCTAGCCCGAGCACCATCTTGCTATCGATGCCATTGCTGTGGTTTCCGCTGTTGTTGCTGCTTTTGTGTGTGCGTGTGAAGACATGTGCAATGCTCGTGGTTATATTGGTGTGATTTTCGTCTCTTGTTCGTGCTTTCGTTGCGTTCGTTGTTCGGAATCCGTTCCCGTTATTATATTCTTCATTTCTGTCGTCTTCAATCAGGCAAGTAGCTTGTATGTGTTCATACAAGTTAATACCGTAAGTAATCTAGTATGAAAATATTTGTACTCTCATGATGATCCTATTTTGTTAGGTTAAACCGTTGAAATCATCTCTCGATCATGAGTAGTTACAATAATTGACACCCGTTGCATGAAAATAATTAGATTAGATGACACTTTGGGTGTATGTTGTTTGTGGCATACCGTATGTTGTAGATGACCGTTACATAGATGTTTGATGGATGTATGATTTCATTATAGATTATTTGATTCACATGTTATGCTGATTTGAGTAACTCACATATCCCATGCTTTGTATGACATCTAGACTGGACCATTTGTAGTTAAGTTGTTTGATAAAATGTCGAAAAGAACTTTTGTTTTGCTGCTACCCTATTTTGTACAGTAATTTAGACCCTGTTAACATCAGTAAAATAAATAAGTTTGTGAACATGAATTTCCCCCTTTGTTTTCTAGTTTTCAGAACTTTTGACGGATCTGAATTTCGATTTTTGATGCATGAGTTATTGCCATTTTATTGCAGTCATATCGTACATTCCAGATTCTGAACTATATGTATTCTGTATGAAATTTTATTTTAAAACTGATATTAAAACTAAATTTGAACTCTATATTTTGCTGAGAAGGTTGAGATATGACTGGGTTCAATCCCTAATTTTGTGGAATTAATTAATGATTTTTCTATCCCATTTTATGCTTTTGAAACCAGTCGAAATATTTCCAAACTGCATGTTGTTCAGTAAAAAATTATGTTTTCAACCTGATTCTATTCGTTTTTTATGAAAACCTTGTGAATATAAACTGTAGCTGATTTGTATATTTTACCATCCTTTTGGCGGATCTGGATTTCAAATTATATTTTAAGAATTATCTCTGTTTTGGTACTGCTATGTCTGAACTTTCAGAATTGAGATTTTGTTGCATTACTTCGTTTTCCCAATTTTGTTGACCGTACTATCTGTAATATGAATTCACAATATTTGAAACTAGATATGTTATGAAATCTTCCAGATTTTTCTCAGATTTAATTATGATGATTTTAAACTCTTTTCATGCTTATAAACAAGATTTTGCATTTTCTGGCTGAACATGAATTCTGTATTAAACGCTATTTTCAACCCTGTTTCTGTGGCTGATATGTGACTTATATATACGTGATGGAATCGGCAGAGAGTCTAGTTTCTAGATTTCTGACGGATATGGATTTTCTATTCTGTAGCAACGAGAATCTTAGATTTGGTACAGTAGTGTCTTGCTGTCCAGAATTGAAAAATATTGTTATCTTGACTATTATGAGTTGTTTTTATCAATCGTTGTAATTACTATTTTATCTTAGACTTATTTCCTGTTCTTGCCATGTCTTCAGCCAGTTTGTATTCGTTCACACATGTTTATTGATAATAAAAGAAATCAAGTCGGAGTTTTTAAGGGAAAAGATCGAGTAGTGGACAATATAGAAATGCATATTCAGAAGGGACTCGTTTCTCCACTGTTTACTGTGGTATCTACTGTTTATCTCTGGATACATGAGGGCAAGATCCATGACACTGTTTGTTATTACTGTTACTGCTTGTCTGAATATATTGCCTTATAGAAGTTCCACTACAAAATCTTAAAGCGAAACTGTTTGATGTAGCAACCATGTGGTAAAATCTGGGTCTGAAGTGCTACCTAGTTAGTAATGAACATTAGACATAAGAATAACTGTTTACACTGTCATATCCTGTTACGGTTACTGTGGACTTTACTGTTACTGTTGATTACTGCTACCATTGGCACACTGTTACTGTTGATCCTTACTGCTATTGTTATGCTTCTCCTGTTTGCTACCTAGTTAGTAATGAATATTATCACTACACTACTTACTGTCATCTGTAGTCTGTTATATTTGCTACCCTCTCCATGTTAGTATTACCTGTTTAGTTTAGTTTTTCCTTCATTTTTCTACTTATATTGCTTGCGGTCCGGACTTGCATCTAACGAGCATTATATTTTCCTGTTTTTCTATTTTCATTGTAATTGCCAAATGAGCAGGTTTTGCTGATCAATTGCCTACTGGAGTTGGTGAGCAAAAGTTTTGAGCTGCGCAATTGGAATAATTTACTTAAATGTGTTGATAAACTATTTTATTTCATGAATTGGATTGAGACTTGTATTTGGGCTTATTATCCCAGAATTATTGTTTTGTTTCAGATCCAGTATTTTGTTTGAACATTTATTATTGATGCAATAAATACTGTTGAGTTATGATTATTTTTACATGTCTGGTTGGAATGTACTGTTATATTTACTGTTATGATGAGTCAAGCAAATCCATACAACTTATGGATGGAGAAAACTATCTGTTGGGCTTTGTCGCGTACTGTATTCCATATTCCTTTTGGAAAGCGGGACGTGACAGTCTGCTTAGGGTTTTCTTTTTTCTTTCTTTTCCCTGGAATTGGACATGCCCACTTAGAAGTTAAAATGCCTATTATCTCATATGACATATGGTATGTAAATGTTCTTCCAAGGTGCTTCCCTTTATTGCAGAAATATGTTGCCAGTAAAACTTTTAATACCTGACCTAGAAAAGTAGAATAGATAGAAACTTGCAATGCACAAATATTTATTTTCAGATATGGGCTTTCATTGGGCCTATAAAACTGAACATAACCTTGGCTCGTTAATTTGAATTTGGGCTTTGAAAAGTATCTTCTGTGTTCTGCTAGAAATTTTAAAAAACTCTAACTTGAAATTGTATGTTCTGCCAACATACAATGATGCGAGAGGTGTCCTCTGAGTGCCTGAGTTGTTGTCTCTTTCCTTTGTTTCATGATTAGCGAAACTTTCTACACTTGCCCGGCCGGAATGATTTGAGACTTTTGAGTTGTGAAAAGATTAATAATTATTTTCTAAATCAAAGTTTGAGCGGTTGTTTTATCCTCCCCTCTTTACTTTCTTTGAATTTTTCGCACCTTCGGTCAACCTAGGGATGAAAATGGGTGAATCGGGTTGTATTCGAGTAGACCCAATAATAACCCGATCTAATTTTAACCTAGCTCAAATATGACCCACATATTAGAGCATCTATGGTCGTTCAATGTAAAAAAATGGCAAAATGCATATTTTGGCAATCCATTTCGACGAAATGCTACAGTCGTCGAATGACAAAAAAATACATAAGTTCGTTAAAAAAGAAACAGACGAAACATGATGTTTCGTTTGTCATTAAAAAATAATTTATACTGGCCGAAACTTGGAAAATATTAATAAAAGACATGGGACGAAAAAAAGAAAAAAATTTCAAAATAACCGGATGTTTCGTCCGGGTTTTAAGGCAATTTTTTTTGGAAAAACAATTTTAAAAAATAGTTTGTAAAAAATATTCGCAAAAACAATTTAAAAATTTAACAATTGCAAAAACAATTTACAAATTTACAAAATTAATTTTAAAAATTAATTTTTTTAATAAAAAATTGGATTGGGACGTCCGACATGGGACGAAACATCATGTTCATTCCCACCCTTAACTTCATTTAACCGGTTAATTTATTTGGTTTTTAATTTTTTTTACTTCGGGCGAAACATCATGTTTCGTCCGATCAATTAAAAATATAATTAAATAATCCTGACGGCTATAATATTCATTTTGCTATTTCGAATACTATTTTTCTCTTTCTACTGTAGCAGAATTGTCAAAAAATGGCAAAATAGCTCACGACTGTGCACACTACAGTACACAAAAAATGGCAAAAATGACAAAAAAGCAAACGACTATGAATGCTCTTATCTGGATCAACTAGGACATACTCATAATTGCTCAAAATAATTGGGTCAACTGCCATTTATTTTCTTCTCTTCTCACGTTGTCTTTGCCTTATCTTTTTCTCCCTCCTTCTGCTCTTTTCCCCTTTCTCTTTTTCTGGCTCTCCTTGATCTCACCACCTTGGCTCTCTCTTATTTCTCTCAGCTCTTGCTCTTCCCCTCCCCCCCCCCACACATACATTTAGGAGTGTCAAAAATTACCATAATATCCTACTGTACTGGTACCATACCGTTACAATACTGAATATTACCGAAAACTCGGTAATATCGTACCAAAATCTCGGTATGGTACAGGTACCTAGTATTCATACCAATGGTATATCATACTGTACTAGGTATATTTAATATATATTTAATATAATTTTTATATTTAAAAATCTGGGCGCAGGCCCAGGACCATCTTCTTCTTCATTTTTAACCTTAGCGCCGCCCAATTTGCCATCTTCTTCTTTCTGTTTTTCTACCCGATCTGCCATCTTTTTCTTTCTTTTTTCCTTCTTTGTATCTAGGGTTGGATTTGAGGCGATGAAAAGGAACACTGACTGGGTCTACTTCCTGGCTTCACCATTGACTTGTTAAAAGGTGATCTTTGGGGAATTAAATTATTGATGATTATTTGGTTATTGATGATTTGGATATTTGTTTTTTGTGATTTGTTTGGTGTACTTCCTTAATTTGGATATTTGATGTACTTTGTTGAATAACATATATGAAAAGTACAGTTAGATTGATCTGAAAATTATTGATGGAAATGAAAATATGATGGAGGTACATGGTATCCAGACTATAAGAATGTTTTGATATTTAGGATCCAAAACTTTAGATATATGTGGGTATCTCAACTTCAGAAGAAAAAAAATTTATTTTTGACCTGTAGGTATATTTTATGTTGTAGGTAGAGACATGCTACATGTAGTTGCATCCCTCTATCCGGTTTGGGTATCCTAACTTTGTTTCAAATATTGAGCCTTGCTGAGTTCCTTTGTTAGCAATTTTTCTTTCGGTATAAATATGATTGATGGATGAGTTTTCACCATGATTATAGTTTGAGTGGATGTGATTTCAATAACCGTTTTATGGTGATTAGGCAGTTTAAGGTGAGATCACTGTTGGGTTTATATGTCTTACATACACATATTCGATGAGTAGACGATGAAGCGATGAGACGATCAGAGCGAAGATTGTAGAAGTATAAGAGAAGCAGTCAGCTAGTAGCAGCAACAACAGAGATGTGGGCAATCGACTATCACCCCCTCGGGTATGTTTTTTTGTGATTGCGGTCGACCACAATCTTGTGCGGTCGACCGCGACTCGCAGGCTGATGCGATTTTGGGTGGGGTTTTGGAGATTCGTGTGAAACCCAACTTCGTCTTTAAGTTAGATCATACGACACTCACCATATGGTTATCTCTCCAGTATACATCGAATGGTTAGTGTATCAAGTCTATAAAACTAGGGTTTCTCTAGATCTCTATATAATAATCAATTGTAAAGGCTCCAAGAGAGATAATGTACCTATTGAGTGCCGAATAGGAGAAGATAGTACTTTACCTAAGAGATGAGAGATTTCTCCATTGTAAACTGCAAGTAGTTCCAGTTAGGTTTGAGAGGTGGTCGTGGTGAGAATTATAATATTATGGTATCTTCTATGGTTGAATAACATTTTGTTTCTTCCTCCCCCGGATTACAATTCTTGTGTGCTTTGTGTGACTAGTGTGATTTAGTATTTTCTTTGTGGTTTGTATTGATCGTGTCGAAGATTCAACAAGATCCTTTAGAGAGAATAATTCCCTAACAATCACTGACATATGTTAATGCTCAAAAGAGTCACTAAAGATTGACTTGAGAAGACCATATGGGTTCTTCCTTGTGCTATATTTTTATTATTTTTTAGTTTTAATCTCAGAAAATTGGGGTTTTGTTTTGTTATTCTCTATTAGTTGTAATCGTACGTGTACCTTTGATAATAAATAATGACTGAGGCCCTATATCTAAAACAAACGTTAACTTTTTGTGTAGTTAAGAAGCTTTATCAGCACTTGCAGCAACCAAGTTACATTTAAAATTGTTGCGGGATTGATGGTTGAAGACTTCAAGTAGCTGTTTATTCGCTAATCTCTCTCTCTCTCTCACACACACACATCTATATATATACTTCAACTCAACTGAATTTTTTTTAAGGTCCGGTAATACCGATATTCCGGTATTACCAAACTCGGTAGTATCAAAATCTTGGCACGATAATGATAGAGAAATCTGTACCAGGTATCCCGATACGATTGACAGTATAGCAATGATGGTACGGTACGGTACAGTACGGTACGGTATACCACCCCTGCTCTCATCTCTTTCCCCTCTTATGTTTCTCTCACCTCGGCCCTTTCTCTCTCATCTTACTCTGCCATTATCTTTGTTCTCATCTTCCTTCACTTACGTTAATGATTATGTGGTTAAGTTAATGTGGATTATATGGTGATATATTGAGTGTTTCTTAAAAATTTACAATTGCGTCATAAATGGGTTTACATGGGTTGACCCACAGCCAACCCATTTATGTGCAGGTTAGATGGGCTGGATCATGTCTTTGACCCAGAGCTTCTGATTGGGCTGGGTGAGTTGAATCCAGGTTGGGTTTGGGTGGGCTTCTGGGTCGGATTTAAATTGCCACCACTATATCAACCCGATTTTCTTACTTACAAGCTTTGACTATTCACTGAGATCTATCATTCTCACCTTTTTGCCCAAAACCAAAACTACTCGGAGCATCCACAATGGTTTGCTAAATTACCATTTCTGTCATATTTTGATAAATGAACGTCAATAATGGTTTCTTATTTTGTCATTTTTGAAAAAGAATGAACAATACGTCTCAAATTTGAGAAACAATTTGGTGATTTTCAAAATATATGGAACGAAAAAATGTTGTTCCATCCATATATGTATATATTCGATCGGACGATACAAGTTGTATCGTCCAAGAATATTTTAATTTTATTAAATAAAAAAACTATTAGACGGAACAACATGTTCCGTCAAAAAAAAATAATAATAAAAAAAATAAAAGAAAGGCATTAGACGGGACATGTTGTGCCGTCTGAACTCAAATTTTCTCAAACAGGAGAACATGTCCCGTTTAAGCCCCAAATGTCACTTTCATTTTTCAACAGTTTTTAATTCACTTTAATATGATTTAGTGTTAATTTAAATATGATTTAGTATTAATTTAATAATTAATTAATTCACTAATAATATTTTAACAACTAAACCATTTTTAATTGTATCAAAAATTACAAAACAATCCTCTCGGACAGAACAACATGTTCCATCCGATTAGATTTTTTTATTATTATCAAACTTTGGCAATTGACTACTACAAAAAAAAAAATCAATTTTATCATTACTTTGGCATATAGATGATCCGAACCGTTCACATTGATCTACATATCTAAATTAGTCTAAATATATAAAATCAAATCATTTGAAATTTATTTGCCCATCCATCATGTGACTATAAAAAATAACGATTTTCAGCCATACAATTTTGCAACACTTCAATGGATGGAAAAATAAATTTCAAATGATTTGATTTTATATATTTAAACTAATTTAGATGTGTAAATCAATGTGAACGGTTCGGATCGTCAATACGAATACGAAAAGCCCGAGTGCACACGAATGCACAAGATGACCTAGTGCACAACGGAAGGGGACACAACAACAATAACCACTGTGGATGCACTTAGGAGTGATAAAAACTTTGGATAGTTGGAGTGTTAGTGGTAAATCTAGAATCCAAGTGTGAAAAAGGAGGCGTATCATGTTGATGTTCCTTTACTCCAATTATATATTTAGAGTTGATTGTGTACTTATATTATAATTAGCGGATCAATTATTCTATAATCAATTTCTGATTTTTTTTTAATTGATGGCCTCATTTTTAACAAAAGTCATCAGTGAAAGCAACCCTAAAAGATAATAGAGGGGAGTTGATTAGTTACATCCAATTTGCACAATTATTGTCCAACCGTCACAGTATATACACAACGTAATTAACCGTGCACAAACAATGTAGCATGCAATAAAAGTGTAAATAACAAGTGGAAGAGTATGAACCACCACAAGTGGCCTAGTGGTAAGAGCGATGGGACTTGGAGTGTGCTCCTCCAAGATCCTGGGTTCGAACCCTATGGTTCCCAAAAGATGGGGATTAAATACCTCTGGGTGGCCAGTGACCGCTATGCTAGATGGGCTGGCGCACAAACCCAACAAAGTTGGGGCTCCTAGTCACGGGACTGGGATTAGTCTGACCCATAGAGGGGGATGGAAACCCAGTATAATCAAAAAAACAAGTGGAAGAGTATGAGAGTAAGGTAAGAGAAAGCGAGAGCCAAATTGCAAATACAATAAATTTTTTGGTGGTTTGAGAACCATTCCCTAATCCCACCTTTGAGGACCTCTCGCTTTAGGCTTTTCTAAAAAAATAGCTTGCTCAAACAAAGAGTTTGTCTTAGCAATGCTTTGAGATCTCGTGTTTGACATCAATGCAAGAATAACATAGTTTACTAAGTGTTGACCTTAAATTTGTTGTGCACAAAATGTATCATCTACAATTAATATTATCAGCTGAGATTTGCAGGATCTCCAGAAAAAGGAAAACCAAAAGAAAAGATTCAAAGTGATTCGAAATCAAGCAAAAGATGCATGAATTAAAAATATCAATGAAGATTGCACATAAAAAATATTTGCTTCAAATCATCAAGAAAATTAATAAAAATAGATAATTTATTTCTGTTTATGTGATGAGAATATACGTAAAGTATTGTTGATTGATAAATTAGTTTTGGAAAAAATATAAAGTGAAATTGCCAAATAAAGTCGAATCTGCACTACAGCGGTCGACCGCACAAAATGACGGTCGACCATCACAACCGTCGACTGCTCATTTCTGTGAGAAAGATGAATCAGTCGACCGGTCATCTCACGACTTTCGAGTTAAAAGATAAACGGTCGATTATTCATCATTGCGGTCAACTGTCCAAGTGCAGACCTAACTATTTCGGAAATATCTTTTCACCTTCGGAAAGATACATTTCTCCACTCTATAAATAGAGGCGAATTCACTGTGTATTCTTCACCTCTTGCGATCATAACTCTTCTGAACTAATCATTCAATCAACACTCTGAGTGATAAAGGTTTTATTGTCTTCTTTAGTCAAGGTCTTTTTAGATCTTGAGACTTTTTCTTTTCTTCCACTTCGGTGAATTTTGCGGGACTTGTTTGTAGAAGCCCTGTGGGTGTAATAGGTCTCTCGACCTGAATTCCAAGAATCATTATACAAGGGTTTAAAGTATAGTGGAACACTTGTGGTGGAGAATTGTTACAAGTAGGTGGTGTGGACGTAGACCTGTGGGTCGAACCACGTTATATCGCTGTGTCTTTCTCGTTTCTCTATTTTCGTTCTTACTCTATCTTTTCACTTTTCGTATTTCATTTGAATTTTTGATTTCTGCACAATCACCCTATTCACACCCCCCCCCCCCCCCGCCCAGGGTAATTTACAATGGTATCAGAGCGATGTGCTTATTAAAAGCTTAAAAACTTGAGCAAAATGTCCAATGGCTGAAATCCCTTCTCCCGAAAACTTGTACTCGTCGGAGCCGTTTATCTCAAATGGGACAATTATAACACATTCACCTTATGTTGATGGGAAATGCTATGATATTTGGAAAGTTCGTATGTCTCACTTTTTGCAGATACTTGGAGAAGAAGTATGGAACGTTTACATAAACAAAACAGATAATTCTGTCAGTGACGGAAAGGGGGGCTTTCACAAAATCTGAACTAGCATTAAAAACAATAAACTCCAATGCTATGACAGCACTCTATGTGGGTCTAAATAATGAAGAGGTGATGCGATGTGGGCAAAATTGCAAAACGGCCTATGAAATTTGGAACAACATGCTAAAACGACATGAAGGAACTACTTCTGAGGTAAAGGCAAAAGTTAATTTATATATGTATAAATTTGATGTTTTTCGTATGTTGTCATGAGAGAACGTAGATCAGATGCTTGCCCGCTTCGACATTATCGCACATGAACTTGATAGCTTAGGTAAGGGATTGGATGATGACCGAAAGGTCGGAAAACTCATAAGCTGTCTCACAACTGAATGAGACGTTAAAGCTGTAGCAATGAGGGAGACACTTGAAGGAAAATGGTTCGACTACTACTTTTCCAAGGAAAATTGAAGACGTATAAGATGGAGATGACCGAAACAAAGAGGTATCGGCAGAATATTGGGATTGAACCCAAAACTGAAGAAAAGACGATTGACTTGAAAGCAAAAACTTCGCGATCATCAATCAGAGTCAGATCATGAAAAATCAGATGAAGATCTCGCGCTATTGACCAAACAATTTCGTAAGTATCTCAAACACAAAAAGTATGGCAGGTCTCAAGGAGGAAGAAAAAGGAAAAAAGATGACATATGTTACAAATGCAAAAAGTCGGGACATATTCGTGTAAATTGTCCCATCTCACAGAGCATAAATAAGGACCATTATCACTCGAACTCAGGATTTAGAAAGAATGCATTGAAGGCAACAAGGCTAGATTCAGATTCTAGCGATGAAGAGCAAGAACACAACTTTGGATTCATGGCTCTTAAGAATGGTGAAGTGCAATCACCATCCCAAGAAGAGGTAATCGAAGAACTAGTTGACATGTCTAATGGTTTAAGAGATTGTGCAAAAAAAATAAGTCGTGAGTTGAGACAATATAAACAAATGTCAAATGAATCACATGACTCTTGCATTGCTAAAAATCAAAAGTTAAAAAATAAAAATTCTTTGATTATTGAAAATTTTAAGTCATTTAAAAAAGACCATGATGTGCTAATAGAGGAAAATGAGTATTTAAAACAACAGATTCAAAAATCTTTAGCAACACATGATGAAAATCTAAAGGAAATTAATGAGAAATCTATTTATATTGCTAAACTCACTGATGATTTAAATGATTACAAAAGAAAATTTGGCGATGTAGTGGAAGGTTGTAAAGAAGCACTCGAATAAAATAGAATACTTGATGCTACTCTAGACACTCTTCGTTGGAACACCAAAGACGATGAGAAGACTAGAAAAAGGCTTTATAATAGAATAATTGAGCTCAAAAAAATTGTTGAAAAATATGAAGGCCTCAGTTATCTTATTACAAAGAATTCAATGTCATATCATGATAATCGAGGACTTGATTACAATGAGCCATTACAACGTAAAAATTCTAAGCAATCATGTCATACACATATGCATAGTCACCAAAACAGTTACAAACTAACACACAGGTACATGTGCATGATCCATGGCATAATCGTATTACATGTCACTATTGCCATAAATTAGGACATATATCTTATAATTGTTCATTAAAAATGAATACTAATTTTGTTTGGATGAGAAAGAATGTAAATGTAGGTTCAATACAAATTTAGGCATCCAAAATTATACCTACTAATCTTAATATAGGTACATCAATATATCAAGACTAAATATCGGTGGTACCTTGATAATGGATGTTCAAACCATAAGTGACAATAGATACTTTGCATCACTATCAAGGGAAAGAGGGAAGGATATCATCTTTGGAGATAACAACACTTGTTAGACCATCAGTAAAGGTAAAATAAACTTTGGTTCATCATGCTCCATTGAGGATGTACTATTGGTAAGAGGTTTGAAACACAATTTACTTAGCGTCAGTCAGTTATGCGATAAAGATTATACAGTTACCTTCGATAAAAATATATGCACTGCACTAGATAACAATAAATCATGTTTACTTATTGCTAATAGAAGCAATAATGTGTATGTCATAAATTATAATGAATTAACACATAAAAATATGAGATGCTTTGTTGCTAGAAACGAAGATGGTTGGTTATGGCATCGACGACTTGGACTCGCAGCCATGGATAATCTCAACAAACGTGTCAACAAGGAACTTGTACGGGGATTACCAAAATCAAATTTGAGAAAGATAAACCCTGTGAATCATGTCAGTTCAGCGAGCAAACTAAAAGTTCTTACAAGCCTAAGAAAATGGTATCAACTTCTAGACCTTTTGAACTTTTGCACATGGATCTGTTTGGACCATCACGAATGCGTAGTAATGGATGTGCACAATATGCCTTTGTAATTGTAGATGACTATAGTAGATTCACTTGGATTGCCTTTTTGTCACAAAAGGATGACACATCATATGTTTTTCAAAAATTCTGTCGTAGAGCAGAAAATGAGAAAAGCCTTACCATCGTTACTATTCGTAGTGATCATGGTGAGAAATTTCAAAATGAATTCTTTACGTCATTTTGTGACAAAAATCGAATAAATATGAGTTCGTTTGTCCTCGCACTCTCCAACAAAATTGGGTTTTTGAAAGGAAAAATCGATATCTTTAAGAAATGGCCCGCACCATGCTCAGTGAGAATGATTTACCAAAGTCGTTTTGGATCGAAGCTGTCAGTACAGCATGTTACCATTAACCAAGTAATCATTATAAAGTATCTAGAGAAAACGCATTTTGAACTATATTATGGAAAAATTGAGTTATTTTCGTGTATTTAGATGCAAAGTGTTAATTTTAAATACCTTAGATAACTTGAAAAAAATTGATCGTAAAAGTGACGAAGGCATATTCTTAGGATATTCTCTTAGTAGCAAGGTATATCGTGTATTCAATAAAAGAATATGCACAATTCAATAATCTATTGATATTACATTTGACGAAACTAATCCTCTCATAAAAGAGATATTACATGTTATTGATGATGAGACAGGTGTTCGCATTGAAAAGAAACATGTACATACTGAAAAGAGACCAAATGTAGATTCTCAAAACAACGTGTCACATCAAGATGAAAACACATCCATCAATCAAAGTAGTAACAACTCCTTGATAGACGAGATGCATACACCACAAATTGTTTTCATGGAAGATGATCACATTCTGTCACTAGCACAACCTCAACCTTCAACCAGCGAAAAGCACCATGTTTGGAAAATCATGTCTAGCCACCCACCAAATCTTATCCGAAGTGATATGTCAAAAGGGGTAACTACTCGAATCCAAGCTCAAAATTTTACGTGCTTTTCCATATTCGTATCTATACTTGAACCCAAAAAAATTAAGGAGGCACTACAATAGAATGACTGGATCACTGCCATGCAAGAAGAACTTAATCAATTCGAAAGGAATCAAGAATGAAGACTTGTACCTAGACCCCACAGCAGAACCGTACTTGGAACGACGTGGGTGTTTAGGAACAAGTTGGACGAATCTTATACTATCATTAGAAATAAGGCCCATCTTGTTGCGCAAGGATATAACCAACAAGAAGGAGTTGATTTTGATGAAACTTTTGCACCTGTTGCACGACTTGAAGTCATTCGTATTTTACTTGTTTTTACTTCCTACATGGATTTTACGCTTTTTCCAATGGATGTTAAAAGTGCTTTTTTAATTAATGATTTTATTTCGGAAGAAGTTTATGTTGAACAACCACCTGGGTTCACTGACCCCACACACCCAAACCATGTATTCCGCCTTGATAAAGCTTTGTATGGTTCAAAGCAAGCTCCTCGTGCTTGGTATGAACGACTAAGCTCATTTCTTGTTCACATAGGTTTCTCTAAAGGGAAAGTAGATGCTACACTGTTTATCAAACATGTTTCTAAAGATATTTTAATTGTTCAGATTTATGTTGATTATTATATTTGGATCTACTAATGACCTCTGCAAGGAATTCTCTAAGCAAATGCAGGATGAATTTGAAATGAGTATGATGGAAGAATTAACCTACTTTCCTGGGCTCCAAATACAACAACGAAAGGACGGCATCTTCATAAACCAATCAAAATATGCTAAAGAACTAGTCAAAAAGTTCGGTCTTGACATTGCGAACACACACAAAACTCTTATGGCAACTACCACTAAACTGTCCAAAGATGAATCCGGTAAAAATGTTGATATTTCTACCTATCGTGGTATGATTGGTAGCTTGCTTTATATTACTGCATCTCGTCCAGATATTATGTGTAGTGTCTGTTTGTGTGCTCGTTTCCAATCGTGTCCTAAAGAATCTTATTTGGTTGCAGTTAAGCATATCATTCGATATATTAAAGGCACATCAAATACTGGTCTTTGGTACCCGAAAAACAGAAATTTTTTCTCTTATAGTCTATTCAGATGCCGACTATACTGGGAGTTTGACAGATAGAAAAAGTACTAGCGGTACATGTCACTTCTTGGGAAATTGTCTTATCTCATGGACATCCAAGAAACAAAATTCTGTAACCTTGTCTACTACCGAAGTCGAATACATAGCTGCCAGATCCTGTTGTGCGCGGGTATTATGGATGAAACATACATTAGAGGACTACAAGGTATTCTTTGATCACATTCCCATTAAATGCGATAATACTAGCACTGTTCACATGACTAAGAATTCTGATCAACATAGCCGTACTAAGCATATAAATTCGATATCACTTCATTAAAGATTATTTTCAAAAGGGAGATGTCATTCTTGAGTACGTTTCAACAGATTCCCAACTTGCTGATATTTTTACCAAACCTATACATGAAAAACGCTTCCGTTTTTTGAAAGGTGAATTAAATGTTATTGATATTTCAACATAATTGGTTTTCGGTCGACTGGACGATCGACTGTCATCCTGCAGTACAGTCGACTGGGCTGTCGATCATTCCCCTCTCTGTTTTTCTTACGGTCGAACACACTTGCTTTGTTTGTTTTTTTTTTGTCGATTGTGCGGTCGACCGTCCCACTCTCTGTTGTTTTTATAGTCGAACATACTTTCTTATTAACTCTCGATCGGTCGACTGTGTGGTCGACCAGCTCTACTCTGTTTTTGGATCACTTTTCAGATTTCATGGCAATTGTATTTTGTATATTTTGGTGTGGTCCAAAAAGGGGGAGAATTCGATTTTCATTTCATTAAAACTTAGAATCTTAACTCATGTCTCTCTTATGTATTGGCAAAATCTTAAATCCATGATATCATGTATAGCTCTCACTATATTTCAAAGAATTTAGCTATCAACGGTATCATGTAAGTAGATTTTTCTTTGGTTTTCAAAAATGTAATATTTTTGTCAAACTTTATATTCCCGAAAAATTGTTTGATTCTCAAAATATATGTAAGCATTTTAAAACAAGTTTTGGTCTTTACATATAGGTTGTATCATGAAAATACATATATTAAAATCTTACCAAGCATGAATTTAGGGGGAATATTGAATTTAGGGGCAGTATTGGATTTAAGGGGAGCACTTGAATCTCTTCTAATATATCTTTAAGTTCTAGGGTATGTTTACAATTTTAAAATCTAAGGTATGTTTTGTCCATACCAAAAGGAGGAGATTGTTGATCTTAAGTTTGGTGTGCACAAAACGTATCATCTACAACTAATATTTTCAGTTGAGATTTACAAGATCTACAGAAAAAGAAAAACCAAAAGAAAAGATTCAGAGTGATTGGAAATCAAGAAAAAGCAGTATGAACCAAAAATATCAATGAAGATTGCACACAAGAAACATGTGCTTCAAATCATCAAGAAAGTCAACAAAAATAGATAATTTATTTTTGTTTATGTAAGGAGGATATATGTAAAGCATTGTTGATTGATAATTAGTTTTGGAAAGAATATAAAGTGAAATCGCCAAATAAAAGTCAAACCTGCACTACAGCAGTCGACCGCACAAAATGACGGTCGACCATCACAACCGTCGACCGCAAAAAATGACGGTCGACCATCACAACCGTCGACCGCTCATTTCTGTGAGAAAGATGAATCAGTCGAACGGTCATCTCTCGACTTTCGAGTTAAAAGATGAATGGTTTACTGTTCACCATTGCGGTCGACCGTCCAAGTGCAGACCTGACTATTTCGGAAATATCTTTTCATTTTCGGAAAGATACATTTTTCCACTCTATAAATAGAGGCGAATTCACTGTGTATTCTTTACATCTTGCGATCATAACTCTTCTGAACTAATCATTCAATCAACACTCCGAGTGTGAGAGATTTTATTATCTTCTTTAGTCAAGGTCTTTTTAGATCTTGAGAGTTTTTCTTTTTTTCCACTTCGGTGAGTTTTGCGGGACTTGTTTGTAAAAGCCCTGCGGGTGTAATAGGTTTCTTGACCTGAATTCCGAGAATCACTGTACAAGGGTTTAAAGTATAGTGGAACGCTTGTGGCAGAGAATTACTACAAGTAGGTGGTGTGGACGTAGACCTGGTGGTCGAACCACATTATATCGCTGTATCTTGCCCGTTGCTCTGTTTGCTTTCTCTTACTCTATCTTTTTTACTTTACACATTTCATTTGAATTTTTAATTTCTACACAATCACCCTATTCACCCTCCTCCCTCTCCCCCAGGGTGATTTACACGAAGATTCTTATATTGATACTCATCAAGATAATTGGAAATTTGTAAAACTTAAAGTAGATCAAAATGAAAGAAAATATTTCTAGATTGAAAAACCTATTGTAACTTTTGTTAATTTCAATTATAAACGATGGAACCGCCTGTTGAGATATACAAAAAATGATCAATTGGAAAATGTTGTACGAACAAAATGTCACAATATTATTTTTATACATGCACAAGTGATGGAAAAACAACCAATATCTTTTAATATTCACCCTGCTTATCGACTTTTCCAGAAATGATAGAACGAAAAAAATTTGTACACAAAAACAATAGAAAATCTATCCCATGAAGACCTATATAATTATTGGGTTTATACCCAAAAACAAAAACAACAACAACAACATGAGCAATTAATTCATAAGTCGAATACAAATTCTGTTAGATATGGTAGAAAAAAAAATCAAATTATGCGATGATGAGAATTAACAAGAATACTTGCCTAAAAAGTACAATCTATCTTTAAGCAGACCCCTTCAAGGAAAAATGGTAGACGAAGATATAAAAGAAGAAAAGGAAGAAGAAGAAGAAGATTCATGTAAAAATCATGAATAATTTAATCACTTCAACAACACATTTCGTAAAATATTTGGGATAAATAAAATTCATGCTTTATTTCATAATGATTATCGAGAATTTCAACATCAAAAGAATACATTTGACTTTCAGAGAGAATCCATATTGAATTTGAATTAGAATTGTTTAACCAGGTGGACTTCCACCTTCATTTTTGTAGGATTTTCACCTCAACCAAGAAAGAGATCATCACAATCACTCTGTCTTTAAAACTGAAATAAAAGAATTATTGATCTCAAACAAGAGAACTAAATAAAGATGCAAAGTCCAACTAATCAATTCTTCTATGATGGGGATGATATCGTATTGGCTCCAAAGCTCATTCTTTCCTAAGGCCATAATAGTAGAACTATTGGGTTTATGTCTTGCATACTATGTTGGATAGGAAGACGATGAGGCGATGGAGGAATCGAGACGATTAGAAACGGAGTGGAGGTGAGAAACAGTCAGCGGCAGCAACAGCAGAAGTTGCGGTCGACCACAACTCATGTGCGGTCTACCGACCCCTGTGCGAAGTCTTCCAAAGAGGGGGACAGTCGATCGGCTTGTTGGTACGATCGACCGTTAGCGGCGCTGATGGGTTTCGGGCTTGAGTCTGGCAGATTCGTGAGAAGCCCAACTTGCTCTTCAAGTTAGATCATGTGGCTCCTATTATAGGGTTATCTCTTATGTACTATCCAATGGCTATTGTATTAAGATATCAAACTGGTTTTTCTCTAGATCTCTATATATTGTTGTTATTGGCCTCCATTGAGAGCCAAGAGAGGGAGTACTTTATTGAAGGAGAGATTGAGTGATTTTCTAATTGTAAATAACTAGTACTTGCTGGTGAGGCTTGAGAGAGGGTCGTGGTGAGAATTGTAATATTCTTGTATCTTCTCTAGTTGAATAACATCTAGGATTTCTTCTCCCCCGGATTAAGGCGAAAGTCTCAACCGAGACAAATTTGTATGTGCTTTGGTGTGTTTGGTATGATCTCATATGTACTTGGTGGTTTGTGTTGATTACACCGAATAACTCAACAAGAACCTAAGTGGGGTTTTCGGTAGAAATCTCTAACAATTGGTATCAGAGCTTCGGGTTCAAAGAGTTTGTTCGAGTTCCTTGGAGATGATGGCAGATCAGATTATGAAGATCAAGCGGTTTAAAGTCAAGATCAACTTTGATCTCTTGAAGGTGGACATGCATGAAGCATCGGTTCAACAGGACTTGGATCTAGTCCTAGAAGGAGACAAAGAGAGACCAATTGGCACAAAGCAAGAGAAGTGGAAGAAGATATGTTTAGAAGCCTTGGGTTTAATCCGGTTGTCATCGACGAGCGAAGTCAGGTATAGGAGAAGTACGGCGAATCTTTGGGCAAGATTCAGAACTGACTACTCGGGATCGTCATCACAGGGTCGGATGTACCAACGAAGAAAGTTGTGAGATTTCTCAATAAAGGAAAGTACCACTCTTCTAGATCATAGAGTGGAGTTCAATATGGAGTTATCTGAACTGAAGGCGTTCAATGCAGATGATCAAAAGGTTTCCAACTCGACATATTCATCACCAAATCCATCCAATATGCTAGATGAGAAATCTACCAAGGAGAATTTTTTCATAGCAGGTATGATCAAGGGGTTGGAGAAGGATGCACTTAGGAAGAAGACTCAGAAATTGGCGTCAACTTCTGTGAGTTGCTTGGAGGTGGATTGTACTTTGATTGGAAGGAAAAGTGTATGTAGGGGTAAGGTCCGTGGCCACCAGTGTAAAGGGATTGAGCATTACATGAGAGACTATTGCAAGCGGTTGATTTAGAAGGGTGCCTTCAGTGCCGCTGAATAAGTGCTTTTGTTTTAAGTTCCTTAGATGTGAATTCCGATTGTTCTTTTGATTCAGTTAGTTCTTCTCAAGTTTGCTCCGAGAGGGAGATGGTTTCTACTTGCAAATTTGCATCATATTGTTGTGCGGGAATGAAGGTTGATAAAGTTTGTGAAGTAATGGTTTCTACTTACAAGTTTGCTTCATGCCGTTGTGTGGGAATGAAGATTGACAAGACTTGTGAAATAAGGGGTGAGAAAACTAATGAGTCAAAGATGATAATGGAAGGGGATACACACTAGAGGAGGGCATGTATATTCCTTTGATGAAGCAAAGCCTTATGTCCATGAGAACTCTAGAAGCTCGGAACTGCAGGTACACAGATCCAGGTGGAGTTCGTTCAGTTTGGAAAAGTTATCTTGAGGTGATGAAGGGTGAGAGGGGGATTGAGCAAGGTCAGCACAACCTCTACCAGCTTTGGAGGAACAGAAAAACTTGCGCAAGTGTTTCGAAGCCTATTGTTCCTAAAGCACCATCTAGTATGCCGTCACTAGAATAATCCTAGCGAGACTGCGACGTTCGAATATCGTCAGAAGGTGGAGTTCGTGTGGAGGGTGGCACCTCCATGATTACATCTACTGGGGTGTGCCCTTGAGGGGGGCATACATCGGGAGAAAAATAGGTGGAGATAGATTCAACTAGAAGAGGAAGCCATTGAAACGAGTTGTTTGCAAGAAGAGAAGGAAAAGAGTCTAGAAGGTTTTAAATCACACAGGTGTGGATTCATGAGTATGCAATCCAAGATGGAGATTGTTAGGTTTATGTCTTGCATACTATGTTGGATAAAAAGACGATGAGGCGATGGAGGAATCGAGACTATTGAAAACATAGTGGAGGCGAGAAACAGTCAGTGACAGCAACAGCAGAAGTTGCGGTCGACCGCAACTCATGTGTGGTCGACCGACCCCTGCGTGAGTCTTCCAGAGAGGGGGACAGTCGACCGATTTGTTGGTGCGGTCGACCGTTAGCGACACTGATGGGTTTCGGGCTCGAGTCTGATAGATTCATGAGAAGCCCAACTTGCTCTTCAAGTTAGATCGTGTGGCTCCTATCGTAAGGTTATCTCTTATGTACTATCCAATCACCATTGTATCAAGATATCAAACTAGTGTTTTCTCTAGATCTCTATATATTGTTGTTATTGGCCTCCATTGAGAGCCAAAATAGAGAGTACTTCATTGAAAGAGAGATTGAGTGATTTTCTAATTATAAACAACTAGTACTTGCTGGTGAGGTTTGAGAGAGGATCGTGCTGAGAATTGTAATATTCTTGTATCTTCTCTAGTTGAATAACATCTTAGGTTTGTCCTCTCCCGGATTAAGGCGAAAGCCCCAACCGGGATATTTGTGTTTGCTTTGGTGTGTTTGGTATGATCTCATATGTGCTTCGTAGTTTGTGTTAATTGCATCGAATAACTCAACAAGATCCTAAGTGGAGTTTTCGGTAGAAACCCCTAACAAGAATTGGACGCTTTGCGCAACATTCATATGGGGCAATAAAATGCATGATTGCCTATAGAAAGTAAAATATAATGCATGCTTCGAGCTAGATGAAAATTTGTAGACCTAACAATGAAGGAAGACTGGGTAAACGTCTCTCTGGCCTACGTGAAGCTGCTATGATTAAACAAACGCGATGACTTCTTGAAGGTTTCACTATGGGAAAATTTGATGAGAATGACTTGAGAAATTTTGGTTGCTACTCATTCCATTTCTACATCTATGATTTGGAAGAAATTACTTCAAATGAGAAAGATTTTTAGATTTATTTTGTAACAGTTATCGACAATGATGACTCTGTCTCTCAAGTACGGCCCATTGCTCATCCAAGGGAGTACCGTCTCACAGATTGGGTATGATTTTTTGCAAATGAATGAAGTGGATGACTAGAAAGTAACCAAATTGATTAGTCAAAGTGCTTTGCAGATTGATATCAATTGTCTTCAACCGTTGAGATTGAATATACTAGGCATTTCTGTAGATCCCGTCACAAAAGAGCATGCACTCATGCATACAATATTTGGTGCATGCTGATGCATGACAACGTTTGGTGCAAACATGGTGTCTCTTCCGAAGCATGGTGTCTCTACCGAAGCATGGTGTCTCTTCCGAAGCATGGTGTCTTTTCGAAGCATGGTATCTCTTCGAAAGCATGGTGTCTCTTCCCCTCCTATAAATTCTCACTATTTTCTTCATTTGTAGACACACTCAACTGAAGAGAAAAATAGAGATTGATAGCCACAGAGAGCTTATAAAGTATTGAGAGTTTTTTTTTGTAAATCTTTTGAGATTGAGAAATAATATTTGTGTTGTTTTCTTCTCAAATTTATCTCTGTTGTTTTTCTCACGATCCTAACAAGTGGTATCAGAGCGAGGTTGAGTTGTTGAGTGCCAAAAGCCTTTGCAGATCAAGATGTCGATGGAGGAATCAATATCATCATCATCATTTGGAGCCATGATCAAGCTTACTGCCACCAACTATACACTTTGGAGACCTCGGATGGAAGATCTCCTAAGTTGTAAAGATCTCTTTGATCCTATTGAGGAGAAGGGAGAGAGACCTGAAGCTACCAATGAGGCGGACTGGAAGAAGATGAACAGGAAAACGATCGGTCAGATTCGACAGTGGATCGATCACAGTGTCTTCCATCATGTTGCCCAGGAGACGGATGCTTTTGCCCTTTGGAAGAAGCTGGCGGATATGTACCAGGCCAAGACAGCTCGAAATAAGGCCCTGCTGATGAGACGGTTGGTGAACCTGAAGCTACAGGGAGGAACTTCTGTAGCAGAACACACCAGCGAGTTTCAGAGCCTGGTGAATCAGCTATCTTCAGTGGAGTTACCACTTGAAGATGAGTTACAGGCACTTCTACTTCTCAGCTCTCTTCCAGACAGTTGGGAGACATTGGTGGTCTCCCTCAGCAACTCGGCTTCGACTGGCAATCTTACCATGTCTATAGTTAAGGATGCCCTATTCAATGAGGAAGCTCGGAGAAAGGACGTTGGCACAGAAGCACAAGCCTGCGTCACAGAAGTCCGTGGGAGACAGCGAGAGGAAGATCGAGGCAGGTGGAGAGGCAGGAGCCAAAGCAGAGGCAGATCGAGAGGCAAATCAAGTGATGGGAGGAGGCCTGCATACAACTGCCATCACTGTGGCAAACCAAGCCACATGAAAAGAAATTGTTGGAAGTTACAAAAGCAAGACGGTCAGGGAAGGTCACAACCAAAGAAGGAAGGAGATGCACAAGTCACAGTACTAGAAGATGTGGCTCTTTGCTCTCATGAGGATGAGACATGCCTCCATGTGTCGAATCAGGGCGTAGAATGGGTGGTAGATACTGCAGCATCTTGCCATGCCACTCCTCGAAAGGACATCTTCACGACGTACAAAGCTGGAGACTTTGGCTCGGTGAGGATGGGCAATTCTAGCTTTGCTAAGATTGTCAGAATCGGTGACGTTCGGATGCAGACTGATGTCGGGTGCACAATCACACTGCAGGATGTTCGCCATGTACCTGAACTTCGACAAAATCTTCTTTCGGTGAGAGCCCTAGATGAAAAGGGCTATGATAACCATTTTTGCAATGGCTCGTGGAGGATGCTGAAAGGTGTAATGGTGATCGCTCGTGGACATCTCTGCAGCACTTTGTACAAGACTCATGTGAAGATCAATGTGGATAGTCTCAATATTGTTGAACAAGAAGCTTCGCAGAAACTGTGGCACCAGAGACTCGGTCACATGAGTGAGAAAGGTTTATCAACCTTGATGAAGGAAAATCTTATCTCCATTACCAAGAATGCAGAGCTTCAACCTTGCAACAGCTGTTTATTTGGCAAGCAGCGAAGAGTCTCTTTTAGTTCCTCTTCGACAAGGAGATCAGAGTTGCTCAGTCTGATACATTCTGATGTTTGCGGTCTCATGGAGGTGGAGTCGCTAGGCGGTAACAAATACTTTCTGACATTTATTGATGATGCTTCTCGGAAGGTGTGGGTGTATTTTCTGAAGACAAAAGATCAGGTCTTGGAAATCTTCAAATCATTTCATGCCATGGTAGAGCGTGAAACGGGGAAGAAGCTGAAGTGCCTTCGCTCAGATAACGGAGGCGAGTATACATCCAGGAGTTTTGATGCCTATTGCAAGAGTCAGGGCATTCGGCACGAGAAGACGGTTCCACGTACCCCGCAACACAATGGGGTAACAGAAAGAATGAACCGAACAATCATGGAAAGAGTCAGAAGTATGCTCAGCACAGCAAAGCTGCCAAAGCCATTTTGGGGAGAAGCTGTTCGCACCGCCTGCTACTTGATCAATCGTTCTCCATCAGTCCCACTGAATTTCAACATCCCGGAGAAGAAATGGACCGGCAAAAACCCCTCCTACTCTCACCTGAGGACATTTGGATGTCTGGCTTATGCACATGTCTCAAAGGAGCTCAGGCAGAAGCTCGATGCGAGAACCACTCCATGCATTTTCATAGGCTATGGAGACGAGGAGTTTGGATACAGGCTATGGGATCTAAAGACGAAGAAGCCCATCAGAAGTAGAGACGTGGTGTTCCATGAAAATCAGACATATGGGGACACTGAAAAGCCTACAATTGCTGAAAGTCCTGTCAGTACTCAGGACTTTGTTCCAGATACAGTAACAGTACAAGCTGCCGCAGATGATGATGTGTCTGATCAAGAACTAGAAGCAGAACCAGAGGAGGAGGAAGAAGGGATTGATGAGCCTGGGGAGCCGCAACCTTTCACAGCTGCAGAACCAGTACAAGATAATGATACACCGCCTGAGACGAGTGAGCCTCAGCTACGTAGATCTGAAAGAGGCCATATTCCGTCTACTAAATATCCAGAATCAGAGTACATTCTTCTTACTGATGAAGGGGAGCCAGAGAATTTCCAAGAAGCATTGTCTCATCCAGACAAAGACAACTGGCTGCACGCTATGCGGGATGAGATGGACTCTTTAGAGAAGAACCAAACCTACGATTTGGTTAAGCTTCCAGGAGGGAAGAAGGCACTAAAGAACAAGTGGGTATTCAAGTTCAAGAAAGATGGCAGCGGAAAGGTGGTGAAGCACAAAGCTCGGCTAGTGGTCAAAGGATTCCTTCAGAAGAAAGGCATCGATTTTGGTGAGATTTTTTCTCCAGTTGTAAAGATGACTTCAATCCGAGTCATGCTCGGATTAGCAGCTAGCCTAGACTTGGAGCTTGAACAAATGGATGTGAAGACTGCTTTTCTTCACGGTGATCTGCATGAAGAAATTTACATGGAGCAGCCAGAGGGATACGAGGTTCCAGGGAAAGAGAATCTCGTATGTAAGCTGAAGAAGAGTTTGTATGGCCTCAAGCAAGCACCAAGGCAATGGTATAAGAAGTTTGATTCATTCATGATGAGTCAAGGCTACAAGAGGACTGCTGCAGATCAATGCGTCTACATTCAAAGGTCCCCTGATGGAAATTTCATTGCACTGTTACTATATGTCGATGACATGTTGGTCGTCGGACAAGATGCAGTGAAGATCAGACAGCTGAAGATAGAACTCTCTAAGGTCTTTGATATGAAGGACCTTGGGCCAGCTCAGCAGATTTTAGGTATGAACATCTCTCGAGACAGAAAGGCCCGAAGATTGTGGTTATCTCAAGAGAAATATGTTGAACGGGTGATCAAGCAATTCAACATGGAGGGTGCCAAGCCAGTTAGCATCCCACTGGCTAATCATTTCAAGTTGAGCAAGAGTTCGTGTCCCTCATCCAGGAAAGAGATCGAGGAAATGGAAGTTGTGCCTTATTCTTCAGCGGTTGGAAGTCTGATGTATGCAATGGTGTGTACGAGGCCGGATACTGCACATGCAGTGGGTGTGGCAAGCAGATTTCTCTCCAATCCAGGAAATGAGCATTGGAAGGCTGTTAAGTGGATTCTCAGGTATCTTAAGGGTACTTCAAAGATATGTTTGTGTTACGGGGGAGCTGATCCGGTTTTGGAAGGCTATACAGATGCAGATATGGCCGGAGATCTTGATGGTAGAAAATCGACTTCTGGTTTTATCTACACTTTTGCAGGGGGAGCTGTGTCATGGCAGTCAAGGTTGCAGAAGTGCGTTGCACTATCTACGACAGAAGCAGAGTACATTGCTGCCGCTGAAGCTGGCAAGGAGATGTTGTGGTTAAAGCGATTTCTACAAGAACTCGGGATCAAGCAGAATGACTACAAGGTACATTGTGACAGTCAGAGTGCTCTGGATTTGAGCAAGAATTCAATGTACCATTCCCGAACAAAACATATTGATATTCGCTACCACTGGATACGCGAGGTGATGGATCAACAATTGTTGAAACTGATGAAGATCCACACGAAGGAGAATCCAGCAGACATGTTGACAAAGATTGTGTCTCGGGAGAAACTAGAGTTATGCAGAGACATAACTGGAATGGATGAGAGATGACGATTGGTGCAGATGTGGCGTGAGGGGGAGAATTGTAGGTCCCGCCACAAAAGAGCATGCACTCATGCATACAACGTTTGGTGCATGCTGATGCATGACAACGTTTGGTACAAGCATGGTGTCTCTTCCGAAGCATGGTGTCTCTACCGAAGCATGGTGTCTTTTCCGAAGCATGGTGTCTCTTCCGAAGCATGGTGTCTTTTCGAAGCATGGTATCTCTTCGAAAGCATGGTGTCTCTTCCCCTCCTATAAATTCTCACTATTTTCTTCATTTGTAGACACACTCAACTGAAGAGAAAAATAGAGATTGATAGCCACAGAGAGCTTATAAAGTATTGAGAGTTTTTTTTTGTAAATCTTGAGATTGAGAAATAATATTTGTGTTGTTTTCTTCTCAAATTTATCTCTGTTGTTTTTCTCACGATCCTAACAATTTCTCTAGCTTCTGGCGATTCAACAGATTAGATGGATATGGAATGGATCCTCATCCGGTAAATTTTTCTTGAAGCTAGCAGCATGGAATGCAGTTTGAACTAAATCTGTTTATCATTGACCGCTACAATGAGGTTTGGTATCCCTCTCACTCCCCTAAACTGGCTTGTTGCTTAGTAAGAGCTCTTTATAATAGGTTCCCTACTGCTTGTAGATTGTTTGAGTTGGGTTCTCTTTCGCCTGATACTTGTGCACTTTAATTGCAATTAAGCTTCAAAATTTGTAGATCACCTGTTTTTTCAATGCGGGTATTCTAAGTATATTTGGTCTCTTAGAGCATCTATACTTGTTTTTGTCAAATTTAACAATTTGACAAAATAAAAAATGACAAAAATGCAATTCGTTTACGGTCGTTGTTTGCTATAATATGGCAAAAAAGAAGAAAGAAAATTTGGCGGACGGGACATATAGTCCCACCTCATCTAAAAAAGTTTTGTAGTGATTACATTAGTTATTATTCCACTAACTTAGTCTAAGTAGGTGATTAAGGTTGTCATTAGGTGGTAAATGGTGATTAAACTAGGTGATAAATGGTGATTATGTGATAAATGTTGTCATTAGGTGATTAGGTGGTTGTATGGGACATGTTGTTCCTTCCAAATCAAAAACTTGATACGGAACAACATTTTCCGTCTGAGGCTTTTTTTTTTATTTTAAATTTTTTTGGACGGAACATGTTGTTCTGTCAAATTGTTTTTTAAAAAAATATTAACCAATATTAAAAAGTTTCTTATGACGGAACATGTTGTTCCGGAACATGTTGTTCCGTCCGAACGTTTTGTAAAATAAAAATAAAAATTAAAAATTATGGGATGATACAAGATGACTCGTCCGACCCGTTTAAAAAATTATATATTTGGCCATTGCCAAATCTATTATGGCAAAATAAGAAACAAGTGCAGTACATTTTTTCTCAAAGATATGGACATATGGGAATTTGAGAAACAAATTGTGGATGCTCTGATTGTTTTGAAATTGACTTGTGGATTTTCCTACCAAGTTTCAGTAGCTAAAGTGGCGGCACATATCGGAGGTAGCTGAAAATTTTCATGCTCCAACATCCGAAGCAAATTTTTTTTTTTTTTTTGAGGTAAACATCCGAAGCAATTGCAAGTATAGTTAGTATTGTTGACACCCCATTTTGAGGTTCCTTGCCACGGATTCAGGAATCTCAAACAAGTTTCCAAATTTAAGGCGATTGTTATGCTCAGGGCCGGTCCAGAGATTCGGGTTGCCCTAGCCAAACTCATGTTTTGTTGTCCCCTTAGTAAAAAAAAATTAATACTAACAACAAAAAGTAAAAGTAAAAGCAAATAAAATAAATTTACGCAAAGCCAAGAAAAGCAATTTATGCAAAAATATTTCTTGATTTAAAATAAAAATCAATCTAGAAACTGAAAATTTTGTAGAGATTTTTGAGATTTTGCATCAAATAATTTAGAAATTGAGCTTACTAGTGATTGTGCAATTATATCTTTATGTTGCTTGACCTTCCCATTATGAGATCCGGAATTTTGTTTCCGAAACCTCACTCAGTTCTTGTCATTTTCATCCTTTGTCATAGTACCTATAGAATATCACAATAAGAATTAAACCTCACCCAGATCTTGTCATTTTTTAAAACTTGAAAAGTGTAGTAAAATAAGTAATATTCCTAAAACAAATATTAGTTGCTTTCATTAGCTACTCTACTCTAAGGACTTTGTTATAATACTAGATGGCATTCATTTTTTGATATAGCCATGGCAATTCAAGCAGATTCAACTTAAATCAACTTAAAACAGACATCACACTACATACTCGAAGATCACATGAAAGAACCATTTCTAGCCTACCCCTGAGTGCAGCTCCTTCAATCACAACAACAGTAGGAACTGAAAGTGCCTGTTCAAACCAGTATATATCCTCAATTTACACAGAATTGACGAATCAAATATAGTGGATATTAAATAGCTACAATCATAACCTTAGAATTGGGTGTAAGATGTGCTGATTTGCTATTTTTAGAAGATTATATGAATTGGGTTTGACTGGTACTAATTTTGTAGAATTGGGTTTCTTTTAGATTTGGAGTAAATGGTTAAGGACACAGAGTTCTATGAGTTTGATTGGTACTAATTTTGTAGAATTGGGTTTCTTTTAGATTTAGTGCAAGATAAGTATGTGTACATTTGAAATCTGGTAGGAGTTTGATCCTTCACTTTGCATTTGAACTCTGGTATTGTTGTGTGCTTTGTTTTGAGAAATATTGTAGACAAGTTAATGATTGAAGTCTATTTGTTTCTATAATGGTGTGGTGGTCTTATGGTTAACTGAAATAAGCAGGGTGGCATATTCAAGGTTTCTTTTAGTTTTAAATATATTGGCTAATATAGTTGCAACCTAGGAATTCAGTTTCAAACTTGAACACTAGCTTTCCACCTCATAGAATGGTTAAGTTTTTTTTTGGTGCTAGGAATGTCAGTGAGGTTAAAATCCAAATCTCATTCTGAATGCCTCTAGCTTGGCTTGTCAGATTGACCCGCATCATTTACTTTCTGATTTATTTATCATTTTTACTTTATTAATACTGCATTGATTAGGAACAAGTGATACTAGATTCTTACATAGTCAGTATCTTGAATGTTTTTTAAGATAAAACAGTGAGGTAAAAACCACTCGGCATTTCATTAATAACTAATTAACTAAACAACCTCAAAACCTCAAGAAAATAAAAACAGTGATACTAAATATCCATTGATCATGCATAAACAATTCAATACACAAAATCATCCAATGAGCCGTTGAAGCTTGACAAATATTTTACAATGATCAATCAGATTTCATCCTCACATAATGTCTTACTAGCGTAATTGATGTAAGAGATATAAGATGCATAACCTTCATAGTAAATCGAGTTCCAGTAAATTTAGGAGTGTTAAACTAAGTAAACCCATTGTCATTAACCTTCACAGTAATTCAGTAAATCACATTCATATTAAATCAAAATTCATAGTTAATCACATTAAATTGAAAGAAGAAGACGAAGAGAAGAATAGTAGATATAATACCTTTTGATGGAGACCGGAGAGGAAGGACAGAGATTATGGACTTAGGTTTCAATTAGGGCTAGGATTAGGTTCAGGTTTTGATGGAAAGGATGCCTTCGGCCCGTTGCCCGTCGGAGCCTGGGTGGAGAAGGAGTACGATCGGAGGAGTGGAGGAGCGGTGGAACGGTGGAGCGTGGAGGATTTTGGGTTTCAAATCGGGGATGGGAGAAAGAGAACGAAAAGAAAAGGGAATCGAAAATCGAAACCGGAAGAGGAAGAGGAGAAAGAGAGATGCCATTTTTTTATAAAAAAAATAAAACTTTACATATAGACCCTTTATAAATTTAATTTTACTATATAAATATACATATTGATTTTTTTAAAAATTTTGTTGCCCCATTGAAAGGGGGTTGCCCAAGCCCATTGGCTTGTTTGGCTTACCCCTGGGCCGGGCCTGGTTATGCTACGAGCATCTCTAGTCGTTTCTTATATTTTGAAAATCATTTTTTTTTTTTGGCAAAATAAGAGCTGTAGTGGTTCCATATATTTTTGAAAATTTTGAGTTTTGTGGGAAGAGTACTCTTCTATATTTGAGAGAAGAAATATGAATTATCAAAATACAGCAATCGGAAGATCAAGTTTCGTCTGTTAACAAATTTCTATGTAAAAATAATCGGACGCAAAATAATTTTTTGTCCCACAATTTTTTTACATAAAACTATCGGACGCTAAATGATTTTTTGTCCTACAATTTTTTTTAAAAAAAATGTATCGGACGCTAAAACAAGTTTCGTCGGAATTTTAATTTTTTTCTAATATCGGACCAGATATCAAATCCAGTCCGAAGCCTTTTCTTCCCAATTGTAAAAAATAGTTTTATAGAATTAGGCCAATAAAAATTATTATGGGTTCATTTTAGGAATTAATAGATATTTAATTAAGAATTAAGATATAATTAAGATTTAATTAAGATTCTTAATTATAAAAAACTCTCGGACGGGATTTCATCTCCCGTCGGTGCTTTTTTTATATATAAAAAATAAGAAAAATTTCGGACGGGAATTCATCTCCCGTCTGTGCATTTTTAAAAAAAACAAACTCAAAGTTTGAGTTTAAAACGAATACCGGTTGAACTCAAAATTTGTATTTTAAAATGCCAAATTAAAAAAATTTTGAGGCTCAACATCTACGGTTGCTCTAAGCAATGCAAGCATCTTTTCCTCCATTTCCTTTTTTCCCTAGCCTCGCGGGTCCTGGTCGATACCCTCCGCATCAACAAAGGAACCACCTCCCTTCATAGTGATGATTTCCTTCATTTTTGCGCTTTCCCCCATTCCCTATTGCTTGTGTTCGAGGTTCTCCCATTTTGTGTCCCTTTTTTAGCAATTGACATACAATTCCGTGAATTATATATATATCTTAAGCAAATAGGCCTACCCTTCTCTTCTTTCTCTATTTTAAAATAGAGAAATGAGAGCAAAAGTGGTAGTTAACACATGCAACCCACATCAAATACCAAAAAAGAATTAATTTAAAAAACACAAATAAAAAACTTTCTTCTACCAAATCTTCCCAAACCCACAAACCCTAACCTGTGCATAAAAAACTAGAAATGGTTGCCTCCGCCTTCCGATCCGCTCTCCGGTCATCCTCCCTCCGCTCTGCTGCCGCCAAAATCGCCTCCAAGCCCCCCGCCGCCCCTCCCGCTCCTTCCCCCTCCCTAAACCCATCGCCGCTCCTTGCATCCTCAGGTTCGTTGAACCCAATCTAGGGTTTCTTGATTCAAACCGAATCTAGGGTTTCTTGAATGTTTTTTTATTTGTTTAATTTTTAGGACTCCAGTTGAACTGAGCTTCTGCGTCGAATCACTGTAGCCGAGGCATAACGTGACCGTATCGGCACTGATGAACTCCATGCTCGCCGTCACCCGTGGGGGTTGTTGTTTAGTTTTTAGGTCTCCAGTTGAACTGAGCTTCTGCGTCGAATCACTACAGCCGAGTCACAGCGTGACCGCGTCGGCGCTGATGACCTTCATGCTCACCGTCACCCGTGGGGGTTGCGGCTGGCTCGCCAAAGGTAATTATTTCATTTGGTGCTTAGAGATTCGGTTAAATGCTTTTGCTGTTTGAGATGCGTGTACTGTGAATTGAATTTGATTTGGTTATGGTTGTTGGTTGATGGAACGTGTTGGTCTGTGTGCTTTAGAGTATAGTAATTTTATATTTGATGATGATTAGGTGGAATGAATTTTGTTTAGGAAATTGGATTGCTTTGGATTTGGATAAATGCTGTAGTGATGATTGAAAATGTTGTTCTTTAGTGTTTTAAGAGTATGATGAGAAGATGACTGTTGGGTTATTCTTAGATTTTTGAAGTTGTGACGAAAGGCAATGTAAAAGGATACACTTTTGAGCTTGGTTGTTATAATTTATACTATATCTTAAGAAAATAGGCCTACCCCCTCCCTCCTTTCTCTATTTTGAAATAGAGAAAGGAGAGCCAAAGTAGGAACTAACCCGTGCTAACCCCATATTTTCAATATACAGAAAAAAACCCCCCCTCATCTTCTATCTTCTCATTCCACTTTCAAAATCTCTCATCTTCTCATCCGGCCGCACCTCCTCTGCCGACACTACCGCCGCCATAGCCGCTACCTCCCACCTCCCACGCCAAAGCTCTATCCCCCATCTCAATTAAACCTAATAAAAACAATCCAAACCATACTATCTCGCCCTCCAGGGGAAAAAAAAGGAGATTTTCAGAGAGAGAGACAGCAGGCACCTCAAGCCCTTCTCGGTCTCCTCAATCCGTGTTTCGCCTCGACGTCGGCCACCCTTGCTTCATCGGTATTCGAATACCTCCTTTTTACCGTTCTTCATTTCTTTAAAATCTGATTGCTCTTTTATGCATGTTTAAAATGTGATTGCTCTTTTATGGATGCTAATCGATGTATGTGCAATGATTTTTTTTCATAGTAATTGTTATGTGATGCGGAAATTAAATTTTGATAACTAAAGATTTGATTTGATTCTGCCACTGCTCACCGTCGTTGCCATTTCGCTGACGATAGCCATTAGCTTTCCACACAAGGAAAAAGTTGGAGTTTTTTATTTGTTGGGTTTGTGTGAAACTGTTTGTTTTTGGTTTTGGGTAGTTAGGGGAGAATATAGGATGTATATTTTGGGGAAATGGTGTATATAGAGAGAGATATTATATGAGTGATATATGTTTTTTTGTTAAGGTCGACTTCCCAATTTAAAATTAGGCATATTGTACATATATTTTTTATGATTGGGTGTAAATTATTTATTTATTTATTTATTAGAGATACATACAAGGAAAAGTAATTATATTATACTATATCTTAAGAAAGGAGAGGGAGGCGGCGGTGCGAGAATGGAGGGCGACAAAGATTGGAGAGGGAGGCGGGGGCACGGCGATGGGAGGTCACAGCAATGGGAGGAGGGCGGCACGAGAATGGCAGCGCGGTGCAGGAAGACGGAGGATGTTCGGCGAGGGAAGGCGGCGGCTGTTACGGTTAATGGAGAGGTTTTGATATGTGGGAAGGAAAAAAAAGAGAAACGTAAAAAAAAGAAAAAAAGCTAGCGAGAAGTTGCTTTGGAGGGCTTCTATCAAAGCTCCTTTTCTTCATTAAAATTAAGCTACTTCTCATTCTGTAGAGCTTTTCATGGGTATCTGTTTGGCCCAGTTTCTTATTTCAAAGGAGAATAGAAGCTAATTTTAAGCTCGGCCAAACACACCAAGTGATTTTTGAAAAACGTCGGCATCTCTAAATTTAGGGACCTAAGGTTTACCAATGTCTTGATATTGGAATTTTTAGAAAGTTACACACATCGAGAATTTTTGGGTTTCCTTTGAATTGAATTAGAAAATATAGAATGATGTTAGTTTGAAAATGTGAATTGATTAATCTATATATTTGTCATCTTTTGATATATCTAATTATCAATTATTGTTTTCCCCATGCATTTATGGTATTAATTATATTTAATTTGAGAGGTAATGTTTGATTTAAGAGGGAAGCGGTTGAGAAGCACACTGTCGAGAAGGAGATAGCGGAGTACATCAAGGAGTCCGAGAAGAGCCACATCCCAACTTCGGTAATTATTCGACTTTTTTTTTTATTTTCCTTTCAATTGAATAGCAATATAGAATTATGTTGGTTGGTTTGAAAGTGTAAATTGGTTAATTTGTAGATTTGATTATTTATTATTATATTGAGATCAAAATAGTTAAGGAATATCTCTAAATTTTGTAGTTCTATATAATTTTAGAAGTCCCCCAAAATTAATTTAGTTTGTACAATTTGCACAGGATATGACTAGTGTTAGGTTAAGACAATTTTGGCTCACCTTCCCAAAATATCACCGTATCCATGTGATATGGCTAAAAATGGGGTTAAATCGGAGCCGTCCAGATTGGGCACGAATCTTGATGCTCGGGGGTAAAATGGTAATTTCACATTCAAGTGGATCCAAGGCGGGTACTGAATCTCCTTCTCACAGATCCAATAACCCACGAACGGATCCACCCCTATTGGGTACGGGTCCCGACCCAGGGCGAACCCAAACCAACAAGGGGCAAATCAGGATCCCTGATTTGGCCAAATCAACAGCCCTGATTTGCTCCCACCGGGAATCAGGGGCTAATTTCCCAAAACAGAATAAGAGGATCTTCCTCCTTGCTGTCAGGCAGGAAATCAGGCCCCTAACCGTTCCAATGGCGACTATAAATACAACCCCTCTGCCTCCATGACCAGGTTAATCACTTTTTCACCACTTTAAGCTCTTTCTTAATCTCTTCTGATTACTGACAAGAGCGTCGGAGGGTGCGTCGCCGGAATCAACTCTGGTGTTTCGCACTTCCTTGCAGGTCGCGGCAGGAGCAAGAAGGCGGAGTCAACTGTTCAGGTTTTTCTCGGACTCACAAATTCTATCTCTTTACCCCCACACCGAAATCAGCGGTAACAGATTGGCGCCGTCTGTGGGAATCTGCACGAACCGCATCAGCCCCTTCTCCGTCGTCCTCCGCAGCCATGCCTCCGAAGAAGGTCAGATCCAGGGGGTCGAACCGTGTGGCCAATCCTGCCGACCCTACGGAGGAAGCCTCGGTCGACCCCATTCCACAGTCCGATCTTCCTCCACCGGCCCAGCAGGTCCCACCTCCTCATCCCAAACAGCAACCCAACAATGGCCCTTCCGGTCATAACGGCCGGAAGCAGAAGCAGCCCCTCCATCAGGACCATGTCTCAGTCCATAATGGGTCCTCGGACTCAATGGCCTCTCACCATCCTGACCTCCGCAACACTCTCGTGAACCGCCAGAAGGACGACGACCTCCGTACCCACCTTGACGAGAGGCGAGCCCGAGAGGGAGCCTCTCGCCAGCGTCAGGGTGAGCGGTCGCCTCGCCGCCGAGACGGTAGGAGGTCCCCGGACCGCAGAGGTCGAGCAGCATCTCCTGAACGCAGGAGGAGGAGGCCGCATTCCCCCGCGGATCGGCACCCTCGGAGGAACAATGACGCACCGATCACTCGTGCCGAGTTCCTGCAATTTCAGGACACCGTTCTGCAGGCTCTCAACCTTCGGCAAAACATCCAAAATGCTCAGAGGGCTCTGACGCCCCCGAGGGACCCCAGTCCTCGCCGCCGAACTCGAAGTCCTTCCCCGGCTCCCAGCTGCCAGCGGCAGCAATACAGCCCTCGCCGATCCCAGGACTACCGGCGCCAGAGTCCGCGCTCCCCCTCCTATGAAGAGGAGTCCGGGGGGTCATACGATTACCAGCAAAGGGACGACGCCCTCATCCGCCGTATCCACGAGGTAGAAAGGCGTATCGGCCGCATGGACAGGGAGGAGGAGTCCCGAGCAGGAACCTTCCGTCCCAGCCGACCCCCCTTCTCACGGTCGATCATGGAGGCCCACATACCGAGGAGTTTCAAATCGCCACAGTTTGAAACATACTCAGGGGAATCCGACCCGGTCGATCACGTCGAAAGCTTCAAGACCCTGATGCTGATCCATCAAGCTTCCGACGCTGTGCTCTGCAGGACCTTTCCTGCCACCATCAGGGGGTCGGCTCGGGAATGGTATTCTAGGCTCGCCCCCTCCTCCATCTTCTCGTTCGAGCAGTTTGAAACACTGTTCATTACTCACTTCGTGAGTAGCAGGCGAGCCGAGAAGACAAGCTTTCCCTGCTGAACCTGCGGCAGGAAAGAGAAGAGAAGCTGCGGGACTATGTGAAAAGATTCACCGCAGAGGTAAGGTCTATCGCCTCCTTAGACCAGTCGGTGGCGACCGTGGCGTTCCAGTCGAACGTCCTCAACGCCAACCTCCGATTATCTCTAGCCAAGAAGCCCCTGCATGACTTCGCCGACCTCCTCCTGAGGTGCGAGAAGTACATCCGGGCAGAGGAGGCTGAAGCCCTTCCGAGCTTCGGAGGGCCCTCCGCGGGGTCGAAGAGGAAGGCGACGGGGGAAGAGGGGTCCAAGAAAGCTCAGAAGGACAATGGCGGTCAGCGTCGCCCTCCCCCCAGGTTCGAGAAGTTCACTCCCCTCACCACTAACGTCTCTACCATCCTAATGGAAGTAGAGAAGGAGGGGGTCATCCCTCCAGCTCCGAGGATGCACACCCCGGCAAAGAGGAGGAACAAAGACAAGTGGTGTCGTTACCATCGGGACCACGGCCACGACACAAATGACTGTCGGGCTTTGAGAGATGAGATTGAAGCCCTCATCCGGAGGGGGCAGTTGGCCAAGTTCATGAAGGCTAACGACCGGACGGATCGCAACTCCCCTCCGCCTCGGGGGGCTAACAAGCGCTCCGAGCGGCGCGAGGAAACGCCCTGAGTTCGAGGAGGAACGGATTCTGCACCTGATCCACGGAGGCCCCATGGAGGGCTCCTCTAATTCCTCTCGGAAGGCCTTCGTCCGCGAGGTCAACTCGGTCCACAGTGCCCCTCCTCCAAAAGGTCTCGGCGTCCCTGTGTCTTTCTCCGATGCCGACCTCGAAGGGGTCCGAACCCCACACTGTGATGCCCTCGTCATCGACCTCCGCATGGCCAACTTCAAGGTGCAGAGGATTTTAGTAGACAATGGGAGTTCGGTCAATATCCTCTTCCTCTCAGCCTTCCGAGGCCTGCAGCTGTCCCGAGACCATCTCAAGCCGGCCGGTTACACACTCTACGGGTTCACGGGGGCCCCGGTAACCGTCGAGGGGGTGATAACCCTAGACGTTACTGTGGGAAGCACCCCTACTACCCGGACCGAGCAGATGGACTTCATGGCCGTCGACGTCCCGGCAACGTACAATGTCATTTTAGGCCGTCCCGGCCTAGCCGCCCTGGAGGCTGTCCCTTCGGCGTATCATTTGAAAATGAAGTTCCCCACTTGGTCGGGAGTAGGAGAAGTCAGGGGAAGCCAAGAAACAGCCCGGAAGTGCTACATGACTTCCACCGGGGGACCAGTGCTCTCGCTCGAGACACTAGAAATCCCCGAGCCGAAAGCTCGGTCGACGTCCGAGCCGGCGGACGAGTTAGAAGAAGTGCTCTTCTCGGACGAGGACCCGAGCCGGAAGTTTCTCATCAGCAAGTCCTTGCCGACCGCACTGTGCTCGGACCTAATCCAATGCATCCGGGATAACCGTGACTTGTTCGCTTGGTCGGCCGCGGACATGCCCGGCATTTCCGAGGAGCTGCTCGTCCATCGCCTAAGTGTCGAACCGGGGTGCAAACCGGTTCAGCAAAAGAGGCGGAAGTTCGCTCCCGAGCGACAACAGGCCATCAAGGAGGAGGTTGATAAACTTCTGAAGGCCAAGTTCATACAGGAGGTAAATTACCCCGAGTGGCTGTCGAATGTTTTAATGGTCAAGAAGTCCAATGGCTCGTGGAGGATATGTATTGACTTCATCGACCTGAACAAGGCGTGTCCGAAGGATCCATTCCCTCTCCCGAACATCGACACCCTTATTGACGCCACCTCGGGCCATGAGCTCCTCAGCTTCATGGACGCCTTCTCGGGGTACAATTAAATCCGAATGTTCCCCCCGGACATTCCGAAGACCTCCTTCGTCACCGACCAAGGCCTCTACTGCTACCGGGTCATGCCGTTCGGCTTGAAGAACGCGGGCGCCACCTATCAGCGCCTCGTCAATAAGGTTTTCCAAAGCCAGATAGGCCGGAATATGGAGGTGTACGTTGACGATATGCTTGTCAAGAGCGTCCGAGGCACCGATCATGTAGCCGACCTCCAGGAGGCCTTCGGCGTGTTGAGAAAGCACAGCATGCGGCTGAACCCGAACAAGTGTGCGTTCGGGGTCTCCTCGGGAAAATTCCTCGGCTTCATGGTAAGCCAACGAGGAATCGAAGCTAACCCCGAGAAGATTAAGGCCATATTAGACATGGCCCCGCCTCGGAACATCAAGGAGGTGCAGAAGCTCACCGATCGGCTCGCTGCTATCGGTCGGTTCCTCTCGAAGTCGGGGGAAAAGTGCCTCCCCTTCTTCAAAGCACTCAGGGGGGCTAAGGGTTTTGAATGGGGCCAGCCACAACAGGAGTCGTTCGACCAACTGAAGGCATACTTGGTGAACCCCCCTCTGCTCAGCAAACCGGTCCCGGGCGAGACCCTCTTCGTCTACCTGGCTGCTTCCGAGCAGACCCTGAGCGCTGTCTTGGTGAGAGAGGAGGATCGAACCCAAAGGCCTATCTACTACGTGAGCAAAGTGCTTCGGGACGCCGAGCTCCGTTATCCGAGGATAGAGAAGATGGCCTACGCCCTAGTCACGGCGGCGAGGAAGCTTCGGCCATACTTTCAGTCCCACTCGATCGTCGTCCTCACCGACCAACCCCTAAAGCAGATCCTCTACAAGCCTGAGACCTCGGGCCGGCTGATGAAGTGGTCCATAGAGCTGAGCCAGCATGACATCTCTTACCAGCCTCGGACAGCAATTAAGGCGCAGGCGCTCGCCGACTTCATCGTAGAGTCCACTATTTCTGAGGTCGGCCACGTCCCGAATGGACCCCCCATTTGGACAGTCTTCGTGGACGGATCCTCATGTAATGAAGGAAGCGGCGCCGACATCATTCTGAACGGCCCTGACGACTTCGTCCTCCAGTACGCGATCCGCATGAACTTCAAGGCCTCGAACAACGAGGCGGAGTACGAAGCACTCATTGCTGGCCTCGAACTTGCACGAAGTGCTGGGGCGCAGCGCCTCCGAATCCACAGCAATTCCCAGCTCGTCGTAAATCAGGTCTTGGGCGAATACGAGGCCCGAGACGAGCGGATGGCGAAGTACCTCACCAAGGTTCAGGCCCTCATGAACCATTTCGAGGTGGCACTCATCCAGCGGGTCCCTCGTGAAGAGAACTCACAGGCCGACGCCCTCTCCAAATTGGCCTCGTCCTCACTGCAAGGTCTCGAACAGACCGTACTGATCGAAGTCCTCTCCAAGCCGAGCATCGAAGACAAGACCCCTGCCTCCGCAGAATCATTGCCGGTCATGCTACAAGACAATTGGATGAAGCCACTGGTGGAATTCTTAAGGAATGGGGTTCTGCCCTCGGATCCCAAGGAGGCACGCCGAGTCAGAACTCGGGCCGAGCGCTATGTCTTGATCGAGGGCATCCTATACAAACGCTCTTTCTCTCAAATAGACGGCCGACCGTACCTAAGGTGCCTCTCCCCGGATCAGGCCGAATATGCCCTACAAGAGCTCCACGAATGCATCGGAGGGGCGCACTCAGGATTTAGGTCCTTGGCCCGAAAAGCTTTGAATTATGGGTACTTCTGGCCGACCCTCCTTCAAGACGCCGAGCGACACGTTCGGCGTTGCAGCTCCTGTCAGAGACACTCCAGCATTCGATGCCTCCCTCAGGCCAACCTCGCCTCCCTATCAAGTCCCATCCCCTTCGCAATGTGGGGCATGGACTTACTAGGGCCCTTCCCTCCGGCACCGGGTCAGTTCAGGTTCCTAGTCGTGGCCATCGACTACTTCTCGAAGTGGGTCGAAGCCGAGCCCCTCACCACTATAACTGAGAACAAAGTGGTACAGTTCTTCTGGAGGAGTATCATTTGTAGGTTCGGCATCCCCTGCGTCCTCGTGACGGACAATGGGACTCAGTTCACGGGCGCAGCATTCCGAGCTCTATGCGACGACCTAGCCATCCAACAGCGCTTCTCGTCCGTCTCCCACCCTCAGTCGAACGGACAGGCAGAAATTGCTAACCGGCAGATCCTCGCAGGCATCAAGAAACGACTAGACAAAAATTCCAAGGGCTTGTGGGTCGACCAACTCCCCAACGTCCTATGGAACTATCGCACGAGCAAGCGGACCCCCACAGGCGAGTCCCCTTTCAACCTCACCTATGGGTCCGAAGCCGTGATACCTCTCGAGGTCGGAATACCTTCCCCTCGGCTCACAGCCTATGACGAAGCACAGAATGCCAGGGACCTCAGAGCAGACTTGGACCTGATAGACGAGCTGAGGGAAAGGGCGTCAATTCGGCAGCAGACCTACCGAAGAAGGGTTGAACTAGCATACAACAAAAAGGTCCGACCCGCCAACCTTAAGCAGGGAGATTTGGTCTTGAGGAAGCTATCCATATCTTTCCCCAGTCAGAAGGGCAAGCTGGCTCCGAACTGGGAAGGGCCGTATAGGGTCACAAGGGTTGTTCGGCCCGGGGCATATCGTCTTGAAGACTTAGATGGCAGAGAGCTTCCGAGGACCTGGAATGCCGACCACCTCCTAAAATACCAAGAAAGCGCTCCGGCGCCGCTCTAAGTATCACAGGATATCGAGCCATTCCAGTCCTCCGACTTGTAACCAATTTTTAAAAATTGTACTATGTAAAACGGTTCGCCGTCAATAATTAATAAAGAAAGCTCTCGCATGTTTTTGAATTCATGTGTTTCTCTCCCCTCTTGTCACCTGCTTTTTAAATACATGATTTCAACCAATAGTTCGGAGTCCACGTTCGGCTCGACCTCACCTCCTCGGCTCGTCCCCGGACGAACCAAGGGTAGACCGTCGTTCGGAACTGCTCCCACAACCGTTGAACTTCACCGATGGTTCGGAGTCCAACACTCGGCTCGACTTTACCTCTTCGGCTCGCCTCCGAGCGAGCCAGGGGTAGATTGCCGTTCGGAATTGCTCCCACAACTGTTGAACTACACCGATGGTTCGGAGTCCAACACTCGGCTCGACTTTACCTCCTCGGCTCGCCTCCGAGCGAGCCAGGGGTAGATCGCTGTTCGGAATTGCTCCCACAACCGTTGAACTACACCGATGGTTCAGAGTCCAGCACTCGGCTCGACTTTACCTCCTCGGCTCGCCTCCGAGCGAGCCAGGGGTAGATCGCCGTTCGGAATTGCTCCCACAATCGTTGAACTACACCGATGGTTCGGAGTCCAACACTCGGCTCGACTTTACCTCCTCGGCTCGCCTCCGAGCGAGCCAGGGGTAGATCGCCGTTCGGAATTGCTCCCACAACCGTTGGACTACACCGATGGTCCCGGGCTCCAACACTTGGCTCCCAGTCCCCCCAAACTCACTTCGGCCACATAATCCGAGCTCTCCTGACTAATAGCCGAAGCCCGAAGCCCCACGCCTTCGGTCGGCTACCGAGCAAGTGCCTTCCCGAGCTCGCAAACGGAGAAAAGTCACTTTCTCCTCAACTTTCGCGCCTGATCTTGATCAGGCGGCTCAGATCTTGCCACCTACGCTAAATGACAAGATAGCGTTTTCTCGGGAACTGAGCCGCCTCGAGATTCGTGCCCACGCTCAACGGCTCAGATCTTGCCAACTGCGCCAAATGACAAGATAGAGCTTTCTCGGGGACAGAGCCATCTGGGAACTCGCGCCGTACCTTGTCAGAGTCACTAAACGACAAAATACCGTACATATGGTAGCCCGTTCGGCTCAACGCTCTCGCCGACGGAACTAACATGCTCAGTTCAAAGACCTCGACGCGGCCAACACAATTATAAACAAGACAAAAGTGCAGAGCAATAAAAGATATTTTATTAAACAGCCAGGCTAAAATACAAAGCACACCTCTTTCATGGTTACAAAGTGTTGGCAAACAAAATACATGACGCCGACCCACTATACTTGGCCCTTATATGGAAATATCTTCACTAGACTGTTCGGCCGACTGTTCGTCCTCCTCGGCTGGTAGCTCCCCTGCATCGCCCCGGAGCTTCGCCACCACAGTCTGCAAGTGTCGAATCTCCGAGAGCAAATCGTCCCGCTCGGCTATGATCTTCGACTGGTTGTGCCGAATACATTTGACCCGAAGAGCATTGCTGAAAGCGGTTTGCGAATCTTCGTCCCCTTCTGCGGGGGTCAACTCGGCGATCCTGTTCTCCAGGCGTTGGATCTCGGTTTCCCGTAGGTTGAGGACGGACAAGAGGTGGATCCTCTCATTCTCAGCTCGGCGTAGCTCCAGCTCGACACTCCTAGGACTCAGAGTCGCCGTCCCAGAAGTGGCCTCGGATTCAGAGTCACCATCCGAGCCGTGAAGATCAGCATATGGGTCGGCCACCTCGAGCTGAAAAAAGGGAAAAACAAATAATAAAATTTCAATGCACTGCCGAAGTCCAACACTTGAAAATTTTCTGAAGTAAGCTTTCAGATTTGCATTCATATATACATATGGTGGCTTCGCATACATCAGGACCGACTCTACTACAACATTTTATAACAAGTCAGAAGGGATGAAAAACGACGTGATCAGGGCCTCTTCGGAAGGGGAATGCTTCGGTTTAGGGAAACGTGAGGACGACAAGGCCTGCCCTCCGCGCTCGATCCTAAACCAACGAAGCGCGACCCCCCTTCGCTGCTGGCTCTAACTGCGACGCCGGCCGAGGCCCCGCTCGACGAGACGGCCGCACTGCTCTGAGCATCGGCTGGACTCCGCCTGGTCATAGGCGAGCGTGTCGCAAGTTCGTAAAACGTAATCCCCCTCTCGCTCTCCTCGCGAGTGCACGATGTGCTGCGAACATTAGCTCTCTCCGGCACGGGCTTGAGCGACGCGATCTCTTCCTCCAGTTCAATGATCCTGTCTCTCAGAGCGTCGTCCTTCGCCGACTTCTTCGGACGAGAAGGCCTTGACGAGCCAAAGGCGTTGGCACCATCGGCCGCGAGCCGGCGGAAGTGGGTGACCTCGATTCCCCTATCTATTGTGATCCTTCGGAGCCTGTCGACTTCGGCCAATAACCTCTTGCGCTCGGCTGACGCCTTCTCCAGCTCGGATCTCAGCTTCTCCTCCTCCGCCGAGCGCTCTTTCTCCGATAATTCCAAGTGTTGAACCTCAGCCAAAAGGTCGTCATTCTTCTGCTCGGCGACAGTAAGCTCTGTACGGAGCCGCTCGACTTCCCCTTCAGGACAAGGAGCTTGGGGGTACTTCCGCAGTTGCCACAGCTCGCGACAGTACCTCCGCACAGCTGCCTTCGTCTCCTCCAGCCTTCCGAGCAGGAGATACCGATTCTGCCGGCTGTGCGAGAGCTCGCCCTTTGTTCTCGCCAACTCCTTCCGAAGGTATACAACCTCCGTGATCGGACCGAACTTCACCTGAAAAGTGGAGATAAATCCGATGGGACAATACACAGAAACATTTACAACTAGTCACATGCAAATCCGAGGCTCAACACTTGGGCAAATTTTGGCCAAACAAAATGTTTTCATTCAAAAGCAAGGTGAAAGTTTTACACGAGCGGTGGCCAGTCCGCAGTTAGGCTTACAAAAGAAAAAAAAGGACTAAAAAAGACAACCGAGTCAGGGGTCGACCTTTTTGCCGTTCGGGTCCGTCGACCCCCCGGTCTTGTCCTCGCCATCGCCCTCGCCTCCGCCTTCACTCTAACTCTCCTCCTCGGAGTCAACCTCCTCCTCGCCCTCGGCTTCGGTCTCCCCTGGGCCTTCGACGGGTTCCGTCTCTCCCTCGGGGCCGAGCAGCCCCTCGGTAACCCCCTCCTCCCCTTCCACGTGGTCGTAGAAGTTGTAGGAGGACGTATCGAAGCCCGGATTCTTGGCGGCTACATGTTGCAGGGCTCGACCGTAGGCATCCACCATATTCTGAAGCATGTGCTGCGCGGCCTCCTCCTGCACGGCCTTCCTCACCTTCTTCACCTTCTTCTGGTGCTTGGCCTTGATCTTCTCGGCCCCCTTCCGAGCCCTCTCCGCCTCCGACCGAGCGTTGGCCAGTGCCTCCTTCAGCTCGGTAGCCTCCTTCTCCGAGGCCTCAAGTTTGGCCGCCGCGTCCTTCGACAGCTGAATGGCGTTGGCCAGCTGCTGCTCCAGCCCCTTCACTTCAGCGGCCCTCTTCGTCGAGAGGAGCTGCTCGGCATCAAGCAGCTGCGTAGCCTTGACGCGCTCCGCCCTCTCCCGCTCCCTCTCCTGCTCCTTATTCGCAAACTCCTCGACCAGGAAATTAAAGTGGCAGAGGGTCTGAAAAAGAACGGCAGATTAAAATCTGAATCCTAAGACTTGGAAAAAACTTGGATAAGGGAGAGCTCAGCCTACTTACCGACATAGTATTCCGAGCGATCTGCATCACGGCGTCCCCTGCTTGCCCGGCCTTCAGGGTCGCTCGGTCCTTTGGGGTCGGCAGGTGCCTCACCGCCTCCATTTAGATGTTGTCGTCGCCCAAGAAGCCGTCGACGTTCATCACCTGCCAGTCGGGCACGAAGATCTGCTTGTGACGCTCAGTCAGGATCTTCTCCGCATCGGCAGTCAGGGGTGGAACCGGGAGGGACAGCGCCTCCTTCACGCCGAACGTACCGCTCGACGAACCGGCAGCATCCACCTTCGGGGTCGGAGTCGGCACCTCCGAAGTAGGGGGATCGAGAACGCTGATCTCCTCCTGCTCGAGGACCGCGACCTTCGGTCGGTCGGCAGTCTTCTCGACCGAAGGCTTCTTCGAGGCCCTGCTGTCCTGAGGCACCGCCGAAGGCCTCTTCTTCTTTGCCTCCTGCTCCGACCGGCCCTTCGCCACCAGAGCTTTGTAATCCAGCTTCATCGTCTCTGCAAAAGCCGAACGAAAAAACTTAGAAAAATTTTCGTGAACCACAAACAAAGAGTATAAATACCAGGAGCATACTAGGGTCGATCGGACTGAGACCCCCGCAGAACAGATCCTCCTCGGTGATATCCTTCCAGCTTAGCGCTGGCAGGGCGAGGAGCTTCTTCTGAACTTCCGCCTCCTCATCACTCAGCGGCGCCTCCCTCTTGGTCCGCTTGGGCAGACCCTCCTTTGCCCAAACCGTCGATATCACCCACGGCGCAGGAGCTCGGATGAGGAAGTACTTCTCCTTCTAATGTTTGATCGAGTCCGGATTCTCGATCAGCTTCACGCCCGTCCGGGGCGAAAGAAAGAACCTTTGTTCGTCTCGCCTTGGCTGACAAGGTCGGTAGAGGCTCCGGAAGAGGAACATACTCGGCTTGCCGCCGACCTCTTGGCATCGGAGGACGAATGCCGTTACGTGCCTCCATGTGTTCGGCATCAGCTGGGCGGGGCTCAACCCGTACCATGTCAACACATCCACAACGAACGGGTGGAGGGGAAACCGGAGTCCGGCAATTAGGGAGTCGACTGGAAAGACGCACACGTCCGACGAGGACTTTGTGTTGGCTTGGAAACCCGGCCCAGGGAGGAGCAGTCCGTAGTCGGCGGGGATCCGGAAACCCTCTCGGATCAGACGAAGATCGGTCTCGATAAGAGACGAGATCCTATGGTCCACCTCGGACAGCTCCCTCGGCTCGTTCTCCTCCACCAGCTTAGCCGTGCCTTGGGTGACTCTCTCCAAGGTATCCTCGGCATAGTCCCGGATGCCTCCCACACTCGACAGAGCAATAGGTTGCCGACCGAACGCCCCCGCTCTCTTCGGCGTTTCCACGATCGTGACCACGGCCTTGCCCTCCCAGGACACCGCCGCTACCTCCTTAGGCAGCTCGGCCACTTCCCCCTCTCTGTCTGGACGAACGACATCCTGATCGCTCGGACCCACTACCTCCTTCCCTTTATCCCCTCGGCCAACGGCTTGCTCCGAGGCGGGGGTCTCATCCGTGATCTTAACCATTTTTTCTAAAAGAGAAGGGAAAGAGACTGACCTTGAAGTGACAGGTACGGTCGGAAAGTTCGCCGGAGACAAGGAACGCTACTGCGACAGCTAGCAGCGCCACCAGAGAGCGGAAAACTTCGAAGGCAAAGTAAAAACTGAAGAGAGATAGTAAAAGTGAAAAATGATGCTTGGTCTAAGGTGGGGTGAAGATTTATAGTAAAATGGAACATCCTTTGGACTTCCAAACGAAAGTTCGCGACCTTTGGGCTGCTCTCGAAACGTCGCGAAGACCCAACCCAACTGCCTTCCTCACCAAGTCAACCAGCTCGGCGCAATGGGATCTGAATCCGAGCCGCAAGCAGTCCGAGCTAGATTGCCAGATTGCGCAGACTCCGGTCGGTCTCTGAGCAAGTGCCTTCCCGAGCCTGCAAACGTAGAAAACTCACTTTCTCTTCAAACTTCGCTTAAAACCTCGATCAGACGGCACAAATCTCGCCGAGAACACTAGACGACAAGATAGTATTTTCTGGAGAATTGTGCCCGTCTTGAGATGCGCGCCATCATGCAACGGCTCGGGTTGCACCACGTCGCTCGGACAGCTGAACCCTCGGACACCCCACCAATGTCTAGAGGAACCAGGAAAAATTTTGATTTAAAGTTTTAAGGCACCGCCCTCGACGAGCACCCCCCAGGTCCCGTGTCTCGGTCGGTATTCCGCCGACCCACGAGCCCCGGTCGAAAGCAAATCAACACTCGGAGATCGGGAGAAGCAAACCATTCCGAGCCAGTTGATTGCAACTGCAAAGGTTCGGCCTGCTCTGGCAACCACACCTTCACAGTTGCAAACAACTTGCCCGGAACGCCCTTCATTTCTTCCGGAAGAACGACCGCTCGTCCTTCCGACGAACTCACCCCTCGGATTCGGACATGGATGATCACCTCTCCCACCATGACCTCTGCCGACCCTGACACCCGCTGCGGAGCAAATAGAGTAGGCAGAAGATCTTGGTGGTTGAACGACCACCCATCCCTCGGAAGCAGCTCACACCCCGGGTCCGGACTACAGTCGTCGCCACTACTGCCTCATCCTCTCCTGCTCCTAACATTCCCTTCGGAACCGTGAGGAACGGGAGAAGAACAAGGCAACAGGGCAACCACCCGTCCTTCCGAAGTAACTCATCCCTCGGATCCGGACTATGGTCGTCACCACTACTGCCTCGTTCCCCCCCGCTCCTGACATCCACTTAGGGGCCGTCAGGAACGGGAGAAGAAAAAGGCAAAAGAGCGACAACCCCCTCGGACCTCGAAAGATAAGTTACCCAAGGCCAACGCCCCCGAGGTTTGAAACTCTACATTTGGTGCGATTGAAATGACAAAGGGAGTGGAGTACTTATAAGCTCCCCTCCAAGGTCCAGCCATTATGACTCTCGGAATCTGAAACGCCACACATTAATTGAAGGAGTTATCCTTAATGAACTTGGGAAAATGGAACGCCGCGCGAACCCCGAAGCACCATTAATGCCCTTGGGAACAAGATCGTCTCGAGACAGAGTACGCCACATCGCTCGACCTGCCGAGACCGCCTGTCTCCGGACGGATTCCGAGCAAGTGCCTTCCCGAGCTCGCAAACGGAGAAAAGTCACTTTCTCCTCAACTTTCGCGCCTGATCTCAATCAGACGGCCCAGATCTCGTCGAGGACACTAAACGACAAGATAGTGTTTTCTTGAGAAATGTGTCCGTCTCGAGATGTGCATCGTCATCCAACGGCTCAGACTGCGCCACATCGCTCGTCCTGCCGAGACCTCCTGTCTCCGGACGGATTCCGAGCAAGTGCCTTTCCGAGCTCGCAAACGGAGAAAACACACTTTCTCCTCAACTTTCGCGCCTGATCTCAATCAGACGGCCCAGATCTCGCCGAGAACACTAAACGACAAGATAGTGTTTTCTTGAGAAATGTGCCCGTCTCGAGATACGCATCGTCATCCAATGGCTCAGATTGCGCCACATCGCTCGGCCTGCCGAAACCCCCCGTCTTCGGTTGGCAGCCGAGCAAGTGCCATTCCGAGCTCGTAAACGGAGAAAAAAGACACCGAGCTACTACGACCGTTGGATCTCTCAGAAATTCGCGCCTCTAATGATGAACGGTCCAGATTGCGCCACGTGCGCTAAAAGACAAGATAGTGTTTTCTTGGGAAGCGCGCCATCATCCGACGGCTCAGATTGAGCCACGTCGCTCGGTCTGCCGAACCCCTCTACCTCCGGTCGGCAGCCGAGCAAGTGCCTTTCCGAGCTCGTAAACGGAGAAAAAAGCTGTCGAGCGATAACAGCCGTCAGATCCTTTCGAAATTCGTGCTCGTCCATAATCAACGGTTCAGATCGAGCCACGTCATTAATCGGTATTTAAATCGTTTTTTATTTATTTAAATCGTTTTATTTATTTAAAAATTGCGAAAAAAATTGCTAAAAATTCGAAAAAATTAGCTAAAAATCCTGGAAAATAATTGGAAATTCGGGGGCACATTTTCGAGCCCCTGAACGAACAATTATTACCTAGAATGTACCGCTAAGACCCCCAAACGATTAGCAAACACATCGCAAAATTAAATAAATACTTCGAAAAAATAGATAAAAGACCGTCAGATACCCGATGCAGCTAAAGAACAGCTCACGACGTCAAAAATTACCTCACTACCCCTTCGAGATTCAAAATCCTCCATTTGGACTCCGATACAACTCCACCAGCCACTAAAACAGTTAAACTACTCCTCAAAGTCTGATCACACTCAGTCTTTAGGAGTGGGGGGCTCGTGATATGGCTAAAAATAGGGTTAAATCGGAGCCGTCCAGATTGAGCACGAATCTTGATGCTCGGGGGTAAAATGGTAATTTCACATTCAAGTGGATCCAAGGCGGGTACTGAATCTCCTTCTCACAGATCCAATAACCCGCGAACGGATCCACCCCTATTGGGTACGGGTCCCGACCCAGGGCGAACCCAAACCAACAAGGGGCAAATCAGGATCCCTGATTTGGCCAAATCAACAGCCCTGATTTGCTCCCACCGGGAATCAGGGGCTAATTTCCCAAAACAGAATAGGAGGATCTTCCTCCTTGCTGTCAGGCAGGAAATCAGGCCCCTAACCGTTCCAATGGCGACTATAAATACAACCCCTCTGCCTCCATGACCAGGTTAATCACTTTTTCACCACTTTAAGCTCTTTCTTAATCTCTTCTGATTACTGACAAGAGCGTCGGAGGGTGCGTCGCCGGAATCAACCCCGGTGTTTCGCACTTCCTTGCAGGTTGCGCCAGGAGCAAGAAGGCTGAGTCAACTGTTCAGGTTTTTCTCGGACTCACAAATTCTATCTGTTTACCCCCACACCGAAATCAGCGGTAACACCATGCATGTACTTTATACATAAAAATTGTTCTTTTACAATTTTTATTCATACAAAAAATATTACAGCAGAAAATTTTTCATTTGATTTAATCATCTAAAGCAATAATGTAATCAAATTCATCGCAGAGATTACACCTAGGATTTGAAAGAAGTGCACTTCAAGAGTCGGAAAAGAAGAATTGCAGACCTATCAGAAGTTCTAAGCTCTAAAATCTAAGTATTTTTTTTTTTTTAGAATAAAGATGACATCATCATCATTTCATTAATGATAAATTACCGAAACACAGCATTACAACACAGAATACAACAAAAGAAAACGAAACTAAGGTAGTCTAGCATCTCATCAATCTAATGCATCGACAATCAAAAGCAAAAGCAAAACACAGAAACTTGAAACACAAAATACTTTTTCTCGTTAGGATTACTCTTTACATCCGAAGCTTCTTCCTGCTAGCCGCCTGACCTGCCCATGCATAAATGAAACCGTAAATTTGATACATAAAAATAGGAAATCTATGGTTGCAATTACGAAAACATAAGTTATTCTGGTCTAGCCACGGTCCCCAAATTCCCGCCGCTACTGATAAATCCCAAGCCTCCCTATCCTCTTTTTTTATGCTAACCCCCCTTCCAATGTCCCAAGCCTCTGAAATTGAGGCGGAACTATGTAGACACCCAAACCCTCGACTGACAACCTCCCAAGTTAATTTTTTCCTATTACATTTGAAAAATATGTGGTCCGTGTCCTCATTGCCGTTGTTGCACCTAGAGCAATGGATCTCGATCTGCATACCTCGCTTCAGTAGATTAACCCTCGATAAAATCGCATCGTTCGTTACCAGCCATAGGCAAAGGGGGAATTAAGCAAGGTGATCCTCCCTCCTAGCGTAAGAAAACGTCCCTTCCACCCTGCCAGTTTTCTTTCCACTTTCTCTATTAGCGGCAACCAATCATCTTTCCATAGTGCTCCCGGTCTAATGGATGTGCCCAGATACGTAATTGGATAGTTAGCCACCTTGCATCCCAACATCGACTTGATTCTATGAATCCCGGTGGTAAGGTTTCCGCTTAGTGGAGTAACGCAGCTCTTTGTGAAGTTCACTTTCAGTCCTGCCCACACTTGAAAACATTTCAAAATTACATTAATTGCCATTGCCTCTCCTAGGATAATCGTGTCGTCCGCATATTGTATGATCGAAACGGCTTCTGTAACCCCTTTTAATTGAACTCCTGTGATAATCCCTTCCTTTGTACCCCTTCTGATCATTTCTGCTATACCATCGGCGACTAGTGTGAAGATTAATGAAGACAAGGGGTCTCCCTGTCGCAAACCTCTCCGACATTTAATTTTCTTTTTTGATTTTCCGTTGAAATGTACGAACGATTTTCCACCCTTAACACATTTCATAATCCATGCTCTCCATCTTTCTTCAAAACCTTTTAGTTGTGGACTATGAAGAGTGGACTTCGTATATGGACTTGAGGAGATGGAGGATGGTGACTATCTTGTTGCACAAGTAAATAATTAGGGTTGTATGTAGAAAATGAAGGAGAGACTCATACATAAAGATGTTGAAATCCCAGTCTCGTATGATAACCATTATGTGAGCTACATCCATTATAGATCCTAACCCAAATAGAATTAATCTCTCATAAACGGAAAAACCCACATTAGATTACCATAAAACCATCAATAAAATATTTGATATAATATCTCATCAGATTAGCATAAACCCACATTAGATTACTCATACATAAAGATGTTAAAATTTTCAATAATCTCCCACTAGACCTATACTAAATCTGTGATACTCTTTAAACAAGTATTTGTGGGACACACCACTGGCCTTATACTGAACATCTCTACTATTATAATGGGAGAAGGCCTTAGTGTCATCTGTCATTGTCGTCATTTTGAAGCCAACACGTGCAGCGCACGTGTTGACAAAATGACCCACTTTGGGAGAAGGCCTTAGTGTCATCTGTCATTGTTGTCATTTTGAAGCCAACACGTGCAGCGCACGTGTTGACAAAATGACTCACTTTGGTAAATATTTTCGAAAGTGGACCAGTTTGGTAAATATTTTCAGAAGTGGATCAGTTTGGAAATTATTTTCTTTTTATCCTTTTCATTAACCCTTCAATTTTTCCCACTTTTCCCACGTGCACGTGTGCACGTGTATGATACTAGTTAGTATAACTCCAATTGGATACAATTTACTATTAATCAGTTAATGTTGGAATTTAGTATACATTTAAAACACTAATTTTATTATTTATTGTTAATATTGTCTTGTGGCCCAATGGTTAAAGTTTTGGACTTACATGAGTTTGGAGGATCAATTCTCATCTTCCACATATTATATATATAGATATTTATATATCTTTGACTGGGCCGGGCCTCTCTTGATTTTTTTTGAACTAGCTTTTAATTTTTGGATTTTGAACAGATCAAAAATGTTTTTCTCATCAAATGCTACTAGCCGTTTTTTATGAGTAAAGAAAAAAATTCAATGAAACGTTTTTATGGCAGTAAAGAATCTTTTATGATGAAAATAAATCCTGGTTTTAATGGCAAAAATAAAGGAAACAGTTTTCTTTTCTTTGGTTATAAAAAGATGATTTCTGTTAAAAAGAAAATGCAGAGAAAAATAGTATTTCTTCCTCCTTTCAGTTATTGAGCGATTCCTTTTTTAGGAGTGCAAGTTTGTATGTGTTGTCACTGGAGTATTAGGAAACACTGTAAACAGAAACTCGGTAGGTATCCTGGGGGGAGTGTTTGGTGATCAACGATTCATCTCCAGAATCGGCCGCATAACTTCTTAAAGAAAGTGCAATCCACGCCTCGAGCCGTTCTCACACTTTCTTCCTGCTGCAATCAAACCAATCAATTCAATCCATTCTAGAACCGTGTGGTACTTTCAGAAGGTTGATTTGGGGTATTCAGGTTTACTAATTATTTTCTCAACAGTTAATCACATCGTTGAACGTTAAAATAGATCCATGAAAAATCGAACTATAACTCCACTAATCAGCGACCTCTACAACGGTCTCCTACGACCAGTCTCTACCCAGCTTAACACGTGTAACGTCCCGAATTCGAGATTTCACAGAATCTTTATTTCACTTCGTACAATTTTACAAGGAAATTAAAACTTTTCAATAATAAATCAGAGTTCATTACATTTTTGTTTACACAGCGGAAGAATACAACAATGAAATAAAATACCACTTAATACAACTATAACAATGTAAATCATTAACTGCATCATAATATCTTTACTTCTTCATAAAAGTCCATTACCTGCATATTAAGCTGTGGGCGCGTCAGTCACTTATAACTGACGAAAATGTTATACTCGGCCATCCTTTCTATGCCGTACATATAACGATCTCATTACTTAAATAAATCACAAAAAAATTGAATGAACAATAAAGTGTTAAATTGTGACTACGCTAAACATGTAAGTATATGTCATACCTTAATGCCTAATGCACACATTTTATACTACGATGACAATAATGCACAATTGTTCGGATTTTATGCATCCCATACTATATAGGTATGAGGGCAAGCGCCTACGTACTCCAAATTTAAGGGTTCGATTCCTCGCCATGAAACTACCCAGTAATGAAGCAAGGATTAGATCATTCCACGAATATGGATCCCAGCCTACCGGCTATTATAACGGATCCTTCATCGTGCGAATCATCTCGCAAGTGCCCTTCTAACCCCGGTATATGTATATACATTGGAGTATGGCAACTATCCGTCTGACTACGCAAAGTCCCGGATTTAAAAATAAAAGCCTGTCTCCCACAGAGAAACCACAGTCCGCCAACTCGGTCTATAGCCACGGAATCCACCGCCGACTATATAGAGGCAACCCACTTACGTTTGCCCAGGTTTACTACATCTTCACTTATGTGCCTAAATCTTAAGTTCAAGACATGAATAAATTTCCAAACCTAGAATTAGTTTTACCTCCTATCGGACTTAATCAACAAAGTACGAGACAGCTCCATGGCCATATCTCAAGATATATCTCAACTCTTTTCAATTCAATATTGCCGGTACTCGAGGTCTCACTAACTCTAAATCATAACTTTTTCATGTACAAGAATTTATGAGTATACCTACCCTTCATCAATTCATGTCGTAAACTCATTATATTCAAATTTCTAACTTTTGATTCACTGTCTCATTTACCATCATTCATGTTTCTCTTATTCATTCATAATTCATCTTTAAATTAATAACAATAATCCTTTTCACCTCTCTCGCCTATCGGCTTGCCAACCTGAGGGAAACATGAACTCATTAATTGCAATCTCATAAATTAAACTCATGAAATAAACTTCAAATAATCAAGTACAATTTCTTCAAAAGAAATTGATTCACATACAAATTTCTTTTACTCTTCTAAAATAGTGTCATCCCCTTTAATCATTAAATCTCCAATCAAAACTTACTTTCTAACTCAATTTTTCCGTTTTAATGTCTCAATTATACATGGAAAATTCTGAAACTAATTTTAGTAAGTTCTAAATCATTTTATAGGAATAATAGGATTTTTCCCAATTTTTTTTGTTTGCATTAAAGCTTATTAAAATTCAACTTAAAACCCAAAAAAAAAGTCAGCACAAGGTTTCGAACCCGTGACTGATCAAACAGCGCCCAAGCTCACACCGAGCGCCAAGAAGTCCAAGCGGACTTGGTGTCTCATTTTCACACCGAAACCCCAGATACTAACTCTTGGAATTCGTGTATATTTAAAATGAAACAAAAAAATTGTTTGGGGCTTAATAAGATTCGAACCCAGACCGAAACAAAGAGACATCGCATACCAGACCACTGGGCCATTTGAGCCGAACAATAGTAAGTCACTTGGGTGGCTTTTGTCCCAACTTTCTGTTATTTTATTGTTTTCTTGATTGTTCATTTAATCAAATCTTTTCATTAGTTTACTAATTGTTTATTTAGACTGAGATTTTCTTACTAGTAAGAACTCATGACTTTAAAAGAAATTCATATTTGATAATTGATGCTGTTTATTTCTGAGGCACGTGTGGAAGCACCAGGTGTGAGTTCGAACTCAATTTGTATTGAAGGAGATTGCCGCTCGTCTGCCGACCTTCGGTTGACCTTCTGGGGCCTACGATGAGCTCGGAAAGGCGTTGAAGGTTGGGCTCGGATCGGAAGGGTCGGATCCGAGGTCTTGTGTACCTGCAGACGGTCCTGAAACACCGGGGTTTGTCCCGGTGGCGGACCCTCCGACGCTCTAGTCAGTCTCTGTGAGAGAGTAGCAATAACTAGGTATATTTAAGTGGCAAAAGATTGATTACCTCCAAAAGGTGGGTGAGGGTCTAGTATTTATAGAGAATCCCAACCGGGTTTGGTTCCGAAAGCCCATGGGCCTGACGTGGCAGAAGGCCCAGGGGGTTTAGGGCGGTTGCGGTGATACCAGGAGTGGTATAGGGCTGACGTGGCGAAACCCTTGGCAGTATTTGGATCTGACGTGGTCCATCGTGAGTCCTCTGTGCCTCTGGGGGAATCGGAGGGCCTAGGCTGCGCCAGGTCATCCTCCCGCCCCGTCAGAGAGGGGGGACGGCCTGAGGGACTGCTCCGGATCGGACTCCGGGGGATACTGAGGCTCGTCAGCACGAGGAAGCCGGCACTGTGGGGGCAAACACGAGGTTCGGCGCCGACCCTGAAGGGGTCCGGAGCCGAACCAGGTTGTTATTCTTGCTTTTCTGAGTAGGAATAGTATTGGGCCCTGGTTGGGCCTCAGGCCATTTTTACACTGTCACACAAGCCCCCCACTCCTGCAGGGGGTGCGGGAGCTAGCCGTGGAGGAGTGTTCATGATTGTAAAAAATGGGAGGGCGGATCATAGGGCCTTTCTGGTGGTGCTGTCCTGAAGCTTGGATAGGACCTCGAGCTAGTCGAGGGTCAAGGTGTAGGTGAAGGCGATGGCGAACCGTTGTCTCTTCCGGAGAAGAGTACCCTGGTGTTCGATTGAACCTCGAGGGGTCGAGGGATTACGCGTCGACAAGGGTGATGGCGAGCCGTTGCTTCTTCCTGAGAAGAGTACCCGGGTGCCAGACCGAACCTCGAGAGGAGGGGGAATTATGGGCTGGTAAGGGTGATGACTAGCCGATGGATCTTCCGAAGAAGAGTACCCGGGTGCCAGACCGAACCTCGAGCTGGCGAGGGATTGTGGGTCGGTTAGGGTGAAGGCGAGCCGTTGTTTCTTCCTGAGAAGAGTACCCCGGTGCCAGGCCGAACCTCGAGACGAGGGGGAATTACAGGCTGGTAAGGGTGATGGCCCGCCGGTGGATCTTCCGAAGAAGAGTACCCCGGTGCCAGACCGGACCTCGAGCTGGCGAGGGATTATGGGTCGGTAAGGGTGAAGGCGAGCCGTTGCTTCTTCCTGAGAAGAGTACCCGGGTGCCAGACCTAACCTCGAGACGAGGGGGAATTACGGGCTGGTAAGGGTGATGGCCCGCCGGTGGATCTTCCGAAGAAGAGTACCCGGGTGCCGAGCCGAACCTCGAGCTGGCGAGGGATTATGGGCCGGTGAGGGTGAAGGCGAGCCGTAGTTTCTTCTTGGGAAGAGTACCCCGGTGCCAAGCCGAACCTCGAGACGAGGGGGGATTACGGGCTGGTAAGGGTGATGGCCCGCCGGTGGATCTTCTGAAGAAGAGTACTTTAGTGCTGGCGAAGGCGAGTCGTTATTTTGCCCGAACCGGCCCCGTACCGTGCTGCCAGCCTGGCACTGGGTGACGTCAGCAGCACGTGCTTCGAGGATGTGGCGTGATTTCCTAGGCGGTAGTTGCACGTCAATCGGTGAATAGTGACTGCGAAAATCGAGGAGTTGTTCTTATCCCCTATAAATGTTCCCCCCTCTCCTCCCGTCGCCTATTTCTCTCCTGCCTCTTACTTTTTGAAAAAATCCTTCAACTCTTCAGCGCTCGCCCCTTCAGCTTCCGGCAGCAAGGTCGTGTTTCCGAGGTGATTTCAGGTTAGTTGGTAATCCTGTTTTAACTTAGGCACGGATGGATAGGGCTCAGTCCGGCTCGTTGGCGTCGACCTCTGGGGAGGGGCCGGTAGGCAAGGAGGAGGTCGTACACAGCGTGAAGCCATTGCGATCTCGGAGGCATTTCGTGGTAGAAAGCAGCGACTCTGAGGAGGGGGGCGGCAGCTCAGACGAAGTCCAAACCCTAGGGTCGGCTTCCGGAGAGGAGGGTGGCTCCGAGGGAGATGGTTCCGCGGGGTCTCCGAATCCGCCCGTTCTGGGGCGCTTGTCTACACCTTCGCCGGAACGGACTAAGAGGAGGAGGGTTCCGAAGAAGAAGAAATCGAAGATTGGCGGCCCGAGCGACTTGGGGATGGGGTCGTCCGCACAACCCCGGCCTTTCCGTTGCTACCCCGACAATCTCTCCGATAAGGAGTCCTCGGGGGTCCAGCCGTCGTCGTCAAGCCGGAAGAGGTTGATGGTGGACGCCTCCCCGACCGCTCTGGAGGCAAGCGACTTGGGGGCTCTGCAGTTGGCCTACCACATAGGGCCCAGTTATGAGCTTATGCTGCCGAGTTCTTCTCTTCGACCGACCGATCCCCTGCCGGACAGGTATTGTATCTTCCCTGTGGACGCCTTTATCTCCGGCCTGAGGCTGCCCATCCACCCATTCGTTCGGGAAGTGTTAAATTGGTCGTTCCTGGCGCCGATGCAGTTCGGGCCGAACTCCTAGAAGCAGATCATCTGCTTCGTGCTGTTGTGCGAGGAACGGAGGGTACCCTTACGGCTGGGCGTGTTCCGAGCGATGCTATTGATTGGCTCATCGGCAGAAGGGGTATATTATATCTCGCCTCGAGGTAAGGCGAAGGTTGTCCACGGTCATCCGGATTCCATTAAGTTCTGGAAGAAGAAGTATCTGGTGATCCGGAGTGAGGACCCTTGGGCTATCCCTACTCGGTGGAACCATACTAAGCCGAGCTACCCAGCACCGGGGCCAGGGGATTTGACGGCGGAGGAGTGGAGACTCTTTGAGCGCCTCCGTCTGTCGCATAGCATTAATTGGGGGAAGGTGACGGAGGCCCACCTGGCGAGCATCGGACTGAGCCCCAGCCCGGCCGTGCCTCGTACGTGGTTGTTTCTTTCCTCACACTCTTCTTGTACTTTTTTGCTCATTTGTTCTTAATGGATCTCTTTACAGAAATGGATGAGGAGTCGATTAAGGCGCTGAGGCTCGCCATGAAGAAGAAGAAGGTCGAGAAGAAGGATGTCGCGGTGAAGACCACCGAGTTGTCCCAGGTTGTCTCCGAGGCCCCCATTCAGCCGAGGATGAAGAGGACTCGATCAGAGACGGGTGGGGACGCCGTGGTCCAGGGGGGTTCGGATCAGGGTGCGGCCGCCGTGCCTGATAAGGGGAAGGGTCCCCCGGTGGATCCCGGTCTTGAGGAGAGGCTTCGGCGAAGGTGGGTGCCGGATTGGTCGATCCGCGAGGGTGATTGCCTGGTCCGGGGGCGCCAGGCCGTGGAGGTTGCAGATAAGTTGGCGACCCCTCGGGACCGCTCGGATATGAAGTCCCAGACCCTGGACGAGGCGTATGTTCGTCTTGCGCAGGCCACGGTGCTGGTAAGTCGATCGAACCTCCTAGCTTTCAGGTGATGTTATTTAAGGAAGATTTCTTAGTAGTGTCTGGTCCTGGCAGGCGACCGTGCAGGGGGCCCATGTGAGGGGCCTCTACGAGGCGGCGGTGCAGCGAGAGCGAGATCGGGCTGACAAGGCCGAGCAGGAGGTGACGGAATTGAAGGGAGAGCTCGAAGGCTCTCGTAAGAAGGAGGCGGAGACGAAGGTGGCTTTTGACAAGGAGAAGGAGGAATGGGCGAAGGCGAGGGCGGCTCAGGAGGAGAGGTCGGAGAAGGAGAAGGATGAGGTGACTAAGTCGTGTCAGATCCTGGTGATCAATGCCCAGGATAGTAGTTATGCGAAGGCCCTCAGCCATGTGAGGCACTTTTATCCGACCATCGACCTGTCCAACTTCGAGTATGATATGGAGATTGAGGGGACACCGAAGACTCCTGGCGGACAAGGGTCAGATGACAAATTGGTTACCGACCCTCCAACGGATCCGGCTGATATCGAGGTGGGAAAACCCGCTGTATAATTTTTGTCCTTCTTTTTCCTTCTCTCGATTGTATTTGCCTTCCGCGGACTGGCCACCGCATTTTTTGTATGGGGAAACTGAATTTATAAAAAGAGGGTTTTCTGGCTGGCTAAGTGTTCCAACTTTGAAAAATTTCTGAACCTCCTTGCATATATGTCTTGAGCGGGCTGGTTCTCTTGTAGGTCACGGCTCCCCTTCCTGAGGTGGACCCCCTTCGTTCCGACGTGGCGTGGCTTCGAGGCAAGGTCGAGGCCTTAGAGGCCACTTTGGTTCGGTATCGAAAGAGGGCTCGCGACACTGATGCGGCCTTCCATTATTACAGGAACAAGTCTGAAGCCCTGAGTGAGGAGGCGAGCCGGCTGAGGAGGGCGATGGTGGATCGGGAGCTAGGGGGCGTTGGTCTTGGATACACCATGTCAAGTTCTTCGGTGCAGAGGCCTTCCTCCGAGAAGCTTCTTCGCGATGTGATAGTGGAAAAGGAGATGGAGATACACCGCTATAGGACCATGTTGGGTGTTTCGACATCTTCCTCGAGGGATCGGCGAGCAGAGGGGGCTCCCCCGGCGTTGCCACTGATGGAGCGCATTCGATCCGTGGATGCCCAGAGCTCCGTGGCCGGGGTGTCGACGGTGGCAGAACCGAAGGATCGTCATGACGAGGAGAGAGTCCCCAGTCGTTTGGTCGGAGTGATTCCTCCCTTTACCGGGTCCGAGGGGCCCTAAGTCGGAGATCCCCTTTAGTTTGAGATGAGGGGAGTGGTTCTGTAACGGTATTTGCTTGTTTTCTCCGTACAAAAATAAAAGAGTATGAATAAAGCTTTCTTTTCCTTCTTTGCTCTGGTTATCGGGGTGGTGAAGGGCGGTTTAGGCGAGGTCGGGCTCCGCTGATTCGTGAGGAATCGATGCGGGGCGACAGGGAGACCTCCTGCCCTTAGTTGGGTCGCACCTGCCGAGGCGTTTGGGGATGAGACCCGAGGGAGAACCCTGATGCCGCCCGCCTTGCCCGGTACCGGGTCGGCGTTGCCGAGGTATTTAACTTTTGACAGAAGAGACTTCTTTTATACCAGACTGAGGGGGGGGGGGGGTCGCTGAAGCGGCCCTTTACACATGAATGTTTACAAAAGTTTTAATTTACTTAAGCCACGCTGGAACCTAAGCTTGCTCTCCCCGGAATTTCATGAGGTGCTCAGCGTTCCAGGGTCGGCTGATGGGTCGGTCATTCATATCCGTCAGTCGGTATGTACCCGGGCGTACAGCCTCGACTACGCGGTATGGGCCTTCCCAGTTGGGAGCCAGTTTCCTCTTCTTGGTCGGGTCAGAGACAGATAGCTTTCGCAACACTAGGTCCCCTGCCTGGATGCTGGTGGGGCGGACTTTCTTGTTGTAAAATCTCTCGATCCGTTGCTGATAAATGCTCCTTCGGACCGCGGACTTTTCTCGTACCTCGGCGACGAAGTCCAGGTTAGCCCTCAGGGCGGACGCGTTGTCGTCTTCATCGAAGGCTATGATCCGGGGGGAAGGCAATCCGACTTCGACGGGGATGACTGCCTCAGTCCCATAGGTCAGATTGAAGGGTGTCTCCCCCGTGGGGATCCTCTGCGTGGTTCGGTGTGCCCATAGTACGCTGGGCAGCTCCTCCACCCAGAGCCCCTTGGGGGAACTGTCAAGGCGCTTTTTGAGGCCATCGAGGATTTGCCTGTTCGCATTTTCTGCTTGGCCGTTAGATTGAGGGTGGCAAATGGCGGAGAAACGTTGCTGGATGCCGATGTCCTGACAGAAAGATTGGAAGTTCTGCCCTTGGAACTGGGTTCCGTTGTCCGTGACGAGGATTCGGGGGATCCCGAATCGACAAATGATGTTCTTCCAGAAGAATTGTTGCACTTGGCGTTCGGTGATGCTGGACAGCGGTTCGGCTTCGATCCACTTGGTGAAGTAGTCGATGGCGACAATCAGGAATTTCTTCTGTCCTACCGCTGGGGGGAAGGGCCCCACAAGGTCCATACCCCACATGGCGAAGGGCGTAGGGCTCGCCAAGGATCGGAGGTTGGCTTGAGGAAGCCTTTTGATGGGAGAGAACCTTTGGCAGGGGCCGCACCTCTTGACTAAGTCTTGTGAGTCTTGGAGCATGGTGGGCCAATAGTACCCTTGATTCAGAGCCTTTCGGGCAAGCGTCCTACTCCCCATGTGGCATCCGCCGATCCCCTCGTGCAGGTCTTTGAGGACGTAGCTGGCCTCGTCCTTGGCGAGGCAGCGGAGGTAGGGTTTGCCGTCGGCCAGGGTGTACGAGCGTTTGAAGAGGATGTTATCGATTATGACGAACCTTTCCGCTCGGATTCTGATTCGCCTGGCCTCGGCTTTGTCTTCAGGAAGCTCGGCCTGGCTCAAGAATTTTCGGATGGGAGTGGTCCAGTCGTCCGGGCTGGTTCCTTCTTGTACGCACATTGCTTCCGGCTCTGGGCTAAGGATGCTTGGCTCCAAGAGGACCTCGACGAGCACCGTACGATCGAGGCCTTCGAAGGAAGAAGAGGCGAGTTTGGATAGCGCGTCGGCTTGGGCGTTCTGTTCCCTGGGGACTCTGACAACCGCAGTGTTGTCGAAGAGCGCCAAGAGTCGTCGGACCGCCGCCAAATATCTCACCATTCGGTCGTCGCGGGCTTCGTACTCTCCGTTGATCTGGTGGATCACGAGTTGAGAGTCGCTGAACGCCCGGATTCGCTTGGCACCGGCTCGGTGGGCGAGGGTCAGTCCGGCGATCATGGCCTCATATTCTGCCTCGTTGTTGGAGGCGGGAAAGTTGAGGCGCAGGGAGTATTGAAGTAGGAATTGGTCGGGGCCACGAAGGATGACGCCCGCCCCACTCCCCGTTTCGCAGGATGAGCCGTCAACAAAGACCTCCCAGGTCGGATCCGGCTCTTCTACGTCAGGTTGCTCGGAGACAGTGCATTCAGTTATGAACTCGGCGAGGGCCTGCCCTTTAATGGCTGCCCTGGGATGATAGCTGATGTCGAACTGGCTCAGCTCGATCGACCACTTGACTAATCGGCCGGAGTTTTCGGGCTTGTGGAGGACGGTCTTCAGCGGTTGGTCGGTCAGAACTTGGACGGAGTGGGCCTGGAAGTAAGGTCGGAGTTTTCGAGCTGCCATAACCAGGGCATAGGCTACCTTTTCTACCTTCGCGTATCTCGTCTCGGCCGGGTGTAGCACTTTGCTTACATAGTACAGGGGTTTCTGAACTCCTGCCTCCTCTCGGACGAGGACGGCGCTGAGGGCGTGGTCCGAGGCGGACAGGTAGAGCCAAAGCGGCTCGCCTGGTTCAGGCTTGCTGAGGAGAGGCGGGTTGGCGAGGTACCGTTTCAGCTGTTCGAAGGCTTCTTGTTGAGGGGTACCCCACTCGAAGCCCCCTTTCCCGCGCAAGGCCTTGAAGAAGGGGAGAGATTTCTCCCCTGACTTGGAGAGAAAACGGCCGATCGCCGCCAACCGACCCGTGAGCCTCTGAACTTCTTTGACATTCCGGGGTGGGGACATGTTGATGATGGCCTGTATTTTTTCGGGGTTTGCCTCGATGCCGCGCTGGCTGACAATGAACCCTAGGAACTTCCCCGTGGAGACGCCGAAGGCGCATTTAGCCGGGTTAAGCCTCATGTTGTGGCGTCGGAGGACACCGAAGGCTTCCTCGAGGTCGGCGGCGTGGTCCGGCCCAGCCTGGCTCTTGACAAGCATGTCGTCGACGTAAACTTCTACGTTGCGGCCGATCAGGTCCTTGAAGATTCTGTTGACGAGTCGCTGGTACGTGGCTCCGGCGTTTTTCAGCCCGAAGGGCATGACACGGTAACAATAAAGACCTTGGTCGGTGACGAATGAGGTCTTGGAGATGTCTGGCGGAAACATCCGGATCTGATTGTACCCCGAGAAAGCGTCCATGAAGGACAGTAGCTCGTGCCCTGAGGTCGCGTCTATCAAAGCGTCGATGCGCGGGAGGGGGAAAGGATCTTTTGGACACGCTTTGTTAAGGTCCGTGAAGTCAATGCAGATTCGCCAACCTCCTGTAGCTTTCTTCACCATGACGACATTGGCCAACCATTCGGGGTAGGTGACTTCCTGGATGAATCGAGCGGACAAGAGCTTGTCTACTTCTGTTTTTATAATTAGTTGCCTCTCCGGGGCGACTTTGCGCCTCTTTTGGACGATCGGTTTAGAGTCAGGGAGGACACTCAGTCGGTGCATGATCAAGTCTTCGGAGATTCCGGGCATATCGGAGGGCTTCCAAGCGAAGAGATCAACGTTGCGGCGGACGCAAGCGATGATGCCCGCCTTCAGGTCCTCGGCGAGTGAGCGGCTCACCCGGAACCATTTGGACTCATCTTCAGCGTCGAATAGGATCTCCTCCAGCTCGTCCACGGGCTCGGGGGCGGGGCCGTCTTTCTCGGGTTCGAGTTCAACGGCGCTGAGGGGGAGTACGCCCGCGCTGAGGGGGGGTACGCCCCTTCTCCCTTTGAGTTCCAGATGGTGGGCCGAAGGTATCGCCTGGATGGAGTTTAGCCCGGGTCTGCCGAGGATGGCGTTGTAGGCCGCCTTGGCGTGGATGACCATGAAATCCAAGGACTCGGTCCTCTTGACAGGATCCGGTCCAGTGGTGACGTTGAGGGTAATAATTCCCTTCACCATGATCGGGACGCCCGCAAGCTTGAGCAACGTGCCTCCTGCTGGTTTGAGTTTCCCTCTGGGCAATCTGAGGCTTTCGAAGGTTCTGAGGAAGAGAATATTTACCGGGTTGCCGCTGTCAACAAGGATTCGGCGAACTTCACAATTGGCCATGCTGAGGCTAACGACGAGGCCCCCGCCGTGGGGGAGGTGAATTCCTTCGGGGCCCTCTCCTGAGAAGGAGACTGGCCGCGGTTGTAGCTCAGGGGAGGGGCTGTACTGAATGGCGTTCGTCCCCTGGGTGAAGGTTCTTTGGGAAGTATCATTTTCTCCCCTCACCGGTCCCCCGTGGATGTAGTGTAGGGTGAAGGGCGTATCCAGGGATACCTCGTATTCGGGATCCTGACCCTGGGTGCGGTTTGGGTCAGGCTTCGGGGTTGGTGATCCCCGGTTCCTATCACCTTGCCGATCCCGTGGGCCGTCATCCCTGTGGGTCCTCCTCGGATGGTTCGGGGCCGAGTTGGAAGCGGCCCTTCCCCAGTTGTGGGTAATCTTGTGGTTGAGGATTACTCTTTGTAGGTCCGGCTGGGCTGTCCAGCCGACGCTCATTTGGGACTCTCGAGGGGGAGCCTTGTGTTTCGACGTGCGGGGCCCGGCTTCATCAGAGGGTGGGGGCGGGTCCCGTTGGTTGACGGAGGGAGCAGCCCCCTTGCCTTTGGAGGTCATGAGGATTCGGCTGTCGATGGCCTTCGAGGGTCTGGGTCGGATCGGCTTCTGGAGCAGCGGTTCCCACAGACGGCGCCAACCTGATGCTGTTTATTTCTGAGGCACGTGTGGAAGCACCAGGTGTGAGTTCGAACTCAATTTGTATTGAAGGAGATTGCCGCTCGTCTGCCGACCTTCGGTTGACCTTCTGGGGCCTACGATGAGCTCGGAAAGGCGTTGAAGGTTGGGCTCGGATCGGAAGGGTCGGATCCGAGGTCTTGTGTACCTGCAGACGGTCCTGAAACACCGGGGTTTGTCCCGGTGGCGGACCCTCCGACGCTCTAGTCAGTCTCTGTGAGAGAGTAGCAATAACTAGGTATATTTAAGTGGCAAAAGATTGATTACCTCCAAAAGGTGGGTGAGGGTCTAGTATTTATAGAGAATCCCAACCGGGTTTGGTTCCGAAAGCCCATGGGCCTGACGTGGCAGAAGGCCCAGGGGGTTTAGGGCGGTTGCGGTGATACCAGGAGTGGTATAGGGCTGACGTGGCGAAACCCTTGGCGGTATTTGGATCTGACGTGGTCCATCGTGAGTCCTCTGTGCCTCTGGGGGAATCGGAGGGCCTAGGCTGCGCCAGGTCATCCTCCCGCCCCGTCAGAGAGGGGGGACGGCCTGAGGGACTGCTCCGGATCGGACTCCGGGGGATACTGAGGCTCGTCAGCACGAGGAAGCCGGCACTGTGGGGGCAAACACGAGGTTCGGCGCCGACCCTGAAGGGGTCCGGAGCCGAACCAGGTTGTTATTCTTGCTTTTCTGAGTAGGAATAGTATTGGGCCCTGGTTGGGCCTCAGGCCATTTTTACACTGTCACAATAATCTATCTAAATTTCAATCTATTTCTTCTCTCTATTCACATGAATTGTAGTTCTTCATTTTAATCAAACTAGAAAAATTTGTATTCTCTTACAACAATTTAAATAAACTATGTATACCCACTTTTCCTTACAAAAACTTCTTTTTAACCATAATGAAATCTCTTCAAATATTTTCACAATTACTAGTTTCTATATTTGTAAATTACACACAAATGAAAATTTCTCCTTACTTTTTGTTCTCATTTCTAAGCAACAAGACAATACTTTGTTTTTTAACCAATAGTAACATTTCTACAATTTGGCATACATAAAAGCATGAATTTATCTTCTAATTATCACATCAATTTCATACTACTCATAAAGCATGTAATCCCTACAATTTGAACGTAGGGGATCACCCACCTCAATTGAAGTTTGAACAATGAAAAGAAAAATGGAACACTACTTCTAGCTCCAAAGCAACTTCTTCTTCTCCTAGCAAGACTCCTCCAAACAAGAACACTCTACCTTCTTTTGTGTGTGTGTGTGTGTGTGTGTGTGTGTGTGTGTGTGTGTGTAGAGAGGAGGATGGAGGGTGCTATTTATAGGACAAAATTAGGGTTTAGAAATAACTCCTCCATTAAAATTTCTATCCCTTCACTTTCCTAACCCCTCCCTCAAACTCTCCAAATACTCTAACTCTCAAACTCCTAACTCTTCCACTCCTCACTACTCCAAAACCCTAACTCCTACCCTACTTTATGCAAAACCGGCTTCCCCCTTCCTAGTGCAGCTGACCAACTTGTGTGCAAATGTACACATGCACACACAATTTAAATACAATACTTATAGTTCTAAATGTGTACAAAAATTTATAACTTGTCATGTATTAGTTCTTAATTAGGTTTTAATTAGTGGGCTTAACATATGGGCTTTCTTTTTAATCAAAATAATTAATTATTCTAATGGGCTCTCTTTAGGTCCATGGATTAAAAGAATGCTAATTAAAACTTGTGCATGCTAGAAAAATAGATAAGTGAGAATAATAAAAATGAAGATTGAAAAACAGCACGTGCATCATACGTGCAAAATTGAAAATGTGTATTTTTAATTAAAATAAAAATGTGGGGTATTACAGCACTCCTTCCTTAGAATAGTTCCGTCCTTGGAACTACCTTTGGGAGTGAGAAGAATACAAAGAAAAGAAAAGAAAAAGTTTACAAAAATCTCAGTCAAAGAGTTCATGGTGATCCTTCCTCATCTTTTCCTCTGATTCCTTGGTGGCCTCCTCAAAAAATTGATTTCTCCAAATGACCTTGACCATGGGTAATGTCTTATTTCTCAATACCTTTTCTCGACGGTCCATGATCTCAATTGGACGCTCAGCATAGCTCAAATCCAGTTGCAACCCTTTTGGCAATTCTGGAAAATGATGACTCAGATCTGGGACATAACCTTATAGCATGGACACATGAAAGACATTGTGCACTTGGGCTAACTCTTCTAGTAATTCTAACCGATAAGCTGTCTTTCCATTTCTCTTCAATATCTTGTAGGGTCCAATGTATCTCGGGGCTAATTTTCCTCCCCTTCCGAACCGAATCACCCCTTTGGTCGGAGACACCTTCACAAAGATGTAGTCACCTTCATCAAACTCCAGGTCTCTCATCCTGTTGTTGGCGTAACTCTTCTGCCTACTTTGTGCGTCGACCAACCTTTTTCTGATTAGCTCGATTTTTTCTGAGATCTGATGCACAATCTCTGGTCCATACAGCTGCTGCTCTCCTACTTCATACCAACAAACTGGTGTCCTGCATTTCCTTCCATAAAGAGCTTCATACGGCGTCATCACAATGCTTGTCTGAAAACTGTTGTTGTAGGCAAATTCCACGAGAGCTAATGCCTCTCCCAGTTGCCACCGAAATTCAACACACAGCATCTCAACATATCTTCCAGCACTCTGTTGACTCTCTCAGTCTGTCCATCAGTTTGAGGATGAAAGGCAGTACTGAAATCAGTCTTCGTCTCCAAAGCCGCTTGAAGACTTCTCCAAAAGTGCAAAGTGAAACGTGCATCTCGATCGAATACTATTGACAGTGGAACTCCATAAAGCTTCACAATCTTGCCGACATACAACTCTGCCAGCTTCTCTATTGACCAAGTAAGCTTCATTGTCAAAAAGTGAGCCGATTTGGTGAGTCGGTCCACTATCCCCCAAATTGTATCGTTGCCTTTGGAACTCTTGGGTAATCCCGTGATGAAATTCATGCTGATACAATTCCACTTCCATTCTAGGATGGGTAATGGCTGTAACAAACCGTCGGGCTTCTGATTTTCTGCTTTGACCTGCTGATAAACTGCACACTTTGCAACAAACTCGGCTACATCTCGCTTCATCCCTGGCCACCAGAAGTATAACTTTATATCCTTGTACATCTTGGTACTCTCTAGATGCACGGATAACAAGGTAGCATGTGCTTTCCTCAGTTCTGCTAGATCTGGCACACATAGCCGCTTTCCATATCACAACACTGCATCCTTCACCTAGAACTCTGCCAACTTGCCAATACCAACCTGCTCTATCATCTTCTGGATCTCTAGATCTGCCTTCTGACTGTCAATGATTCTATCTTTTAAAGTTGGTTGAATCCTCAACTGAGCTAAGGAAGCCCCCAAACCTTACAAAACCACTTCAATTCCTGCTCGATCAAGCTCCTCTGCCAATTTTCTCTGAGTTGTGATCTGTCGAAACAAACTGCATTTTCTGCTGAGCGCATCTGCCACAACATTGGCCTTGCTCGGATGGTATTTGATCTCAGGTCGGATGTCCTCCAACACTTCTAACCACCTCCTTTGCCTCAGATTTAGGTCCTTTTGTTGATAGATATATTTCAGACTCTTGTGATCCGTGTACATATTGACCTTCTCCCCGTACACGTAATGCCTCCATTGCTTCAAAGCAAAGATAATTGCTGCCAGCTCCAAATCATGGGTTAGATAATTCTTTTCATGCGGTCTCAACTGTCTAGACCCGTAAGCTATTACTTTTTCCTCCTGCATCAGCACACAGTCCAATCCGCGATGGGAAGCATCGCTGTAGATATGATAGTTGACTCCTACTATTGACAAAGCCAAAATGGGAGCGGTAGTCAACCTTTCCTTTAATTCCTGGAAACTAGCTTCACACTGCTCCGACCATTTGAAACTCACATTCTTCTTTGTAAGCCCTGTGAGCGGTACAGCTATCTGAGCGTAATCTTGAATGAACCTTCTGTAATATCCAGTCAAGCTCAGAAAGCTCCTAATCTCCTTCACTATGATCGATCTTGGCCAATCTTTCACAGCTTGAATCTTCTGTGCAGTAGCCACTCCCTCCTTAGAAAGGATGTGACCTAGGAAGGCGACTTTGATTTTCTAGAAGTCACATTTGGATAACTTCGCATACAACTGATGCTCCTATAGCTTCTTCAGAACCTCTGCTAAGTGCTTGGCATGCTCTTCCTCTGTCTTGGAATAGACCAATATGTCGTCGATGAATACAACGACAAAAGAATCGATGAAAGGCCGCAAAACTCTGTTCATCATGTCCATGAAAATAGCCGGTGCATTTGTGACTCCAAATGGCATGACTAGAAACTTATAATGATCATGCCTAGTTTGGAAAGTCGTTTTGTGCACATCTTCTTCTTTCACTCGGACTTGATGATATCCTGATCGCAAGTCTATCTTAGAGAATACAGCTGCTCCTTATAGACTGTCAAACAGATCATCGATTCGAGGAATTGGGTATTTGTTCTGTACAATAACCTTGTTCAACTCTATGCAGTCGATACATATCCTCTTGATCCATCCTTCTTCTTCACCAAAAGAACTGGAACTCCCCACGGTGATGCACTTGGCCTGATGAATCCTTTGCTCAACAATTCTTTGATCTGCTTCTTGATCTCATCTTGTTCAACCGGTGCCATTCTGTATGGTGCCTTGGATAGGTGCACTTCCTGGTTGAATAGTGATGCTGAACTCTATATCTCGATGAGGGGGAAGCCTTGGTAGATCATCAAGAAATACTGCTGGGAAATCTCGGACAACTGGGATCTGCTTCACTTCTTCTGGAATCTTCTGTTTTGACAAAGCTACTACCAACTGCTTACACTTTCTCTTACCTTGAAGTCTAACTGTTGTTCCATCTGGTGCCTTCACCACAACCTCTTTGCTCTTGCATTCAATAGTGGCACTGTAAACTAACATCCAGTCTATGCCAATAATGATTTTGACTCCAAAATTGCCAATTCAATGAGGTCGATGCCAAAGAGCATGCCTCCAATTTCAAGATCACACCCCTCATAGTATCGATCAGTTGTCAAGTTTTCTCCTGACGGAGTAGCCACCGATAGAACCTTGCTAGGAAAAATTTTAGGTTCGACTCCCAATCTTTTTGCAAATGAGGGTGACACAAAATTGTGCGATGATCCCGTATCAAATAACACTGATGCTTTTATTCCATTTATTAGAATGTCTCCTGTTACATATAAGTGCTCTCATTACATAACATTTTATTACACAAATGGAAAAAGCAACGAAACTACTAGGCTTCATCTTCCATACCAGTGATCACATTATCCACATCTCAGCATCTGCCTCCATCAAGGCGAACACCTGCCCCTGCCTGAACTGCTTTTGTCCATGGTTGGACTACTGCCGACTCGATTCTCCCTATTGAAGCTGAGAATAATCAGACTTGAATTGGCCTTCCTTGCCACGCTAAAAACAAATCTTAAACGACTGCGGCTTGGTGCCCCCAGTAGATATGTGGCCTGACTCTCCACATCTGAAGCAAGTGGGTACCCTTCCTGCCACTGCAATAGCATTGGCTCTGGTTGGTTTGAAGCGTTGTGCTGGGGGCTGACTCCTGAAGTTGCTTGGTGCTGCAGGCCTCTTGCCCGTGCTCCAATTGTTCCGCTTGACTTGCACAGCCTGGAACTGGTTCATTCCAACTCAGTGGCAGTGGCCCTTCTGACTAGCTTTTCAAACCCCCTAATGCCCAAAGGTATCATTCGGGATCTCAGACTTGGCATCAATCCTTGCTCAAATTTGCACGCTTTCTTGGCTTCATCCTGTACCATTTCAGGCACGTACCTGAAGAGCTGGTTGAACTTGGTCTCATATTCCCGTACCGACATACCGCCCTGCTACAAGCTCAAAAATTCCATGGCCTTCTTTTCCTAAACGTCCAATGGAAAGTAGTGGCTCCTAAATTTATTAAGAAATTCCTTCCAAGAGAGTTTTACATTTCCCATGGTCCTTTTTACCGATTGCCACTAAACACTTGCATCCTTTTTTAGTTGAATGGTAGCCAATTTCACCTTGCTGGCCTCTGGGGTTTCTAGTACATCAAAAACTGTCTCGATCTGTCTGATCCATTCGTCAGCTGCATCTGGATTTGCCTGCCCTTCAAATACAGGTGGCTTCATCCTTTTGAACGATTCAACCAACCTGATTGCCTCGGGAATATGCACTGCTGGCCCTGGCCCCCTGTTTTCAACGATGTTTGCGGCGACAACATTTAGGGTTTGATAGACTCGAGCCAATTTAGTCTCTAGATCTACCCCATTATCACCGTTTTGCTATTCGTCGTTCATGATTCTTTGTGCCATTTCTGAATCATAAAATTCATCATTAATCATCATAAATAACACAAATAACATCGCATCAATAAAATTTATTCATTCTAAAATTTAAACTCTTTACATTCAGAAAGAAAAATTTTGTTCCAATAAATCCATTACAGAAAACATCCTAGATTCTCCGGTTTCTCTTGGCTTCTCTGAGCTCTTCCCGTAGTTCTTGGATTTCCTTCCTCACATCTTCAAATTTTTGTTGTCGCTCTTTCTTGTCCCAGCGAGTGATGTGGTCCAACTTGGCGAAGTGTCAATCATTCACGAGTCGGACCTTCTCAAGCTCGCACACTTGAAAGTTCAGCTCCCAGATGTGCTCCTTGTTCTGTGCCCATTGTAACTCCAAGTGGTTAACTCTCCACTTTTAAGCATCCAATTCCCGTCGAAAAGAAGTAACAATGTCATTTGGGTTATTTGGAACGAGTTCTTCGTCCGAGGTTTCTTCAGGGAGATCAGGCGGAGGTGGAATAATCTCCCTGGACTCGAGAAATTCTTCTTCTATCTCAAATGGTTCTTCTTCTTCCTCCTCCTCTAGTTCTTCTTCGGGGTCCTCTTCTTCCTCTTCCATTGGCTCTTCCTCTTCATCCTCGAAGTGGATAAACCAAGGCGCCTCATTCTGGAGATCATGCTGATTGGCCATCTTATAGAAAAAATGAGGAGAAAATGTCATCTCATAGAGCAACACAAACATAAGTTTAAATCTGTATAAGTTGAAACTCACACTCTAGTGTCCACTCTAGGGTGTCGTTCCTTATAAATTTTTACTATTTGTGAAGTCTGCTCTGATACCATCTGTAACACCCTGAATTCCAAATAAGACCGAATTCGAGATTTTTCAGGATCTTTACTTCACTTCGTATAATTTTATAAGGAAATTAAAACTTTTTAATAATACATATGAGTTCATTACATTTCTGTTTACACAGTGGAAGAATACAACAATGAAATAAAATACAACTTAATACAACTATAATAATGTAAATCATCAGCTGCATCATAACATCTTTACTTCTTCATAAAGTCCATTACCTACATATTAAGCTGTGGGCACATCAGTCACTTACAACTGACAAAAATATTATACTCGGTCATCCTCTCTATGCCGTACATATAACGAACTCATTACTTTAACAAATTACAAAAAAAATGAATGAACAATAAAGTGTTAAATTGTGACTACGCTAAACATGTAAGTGTATGCCATGCCTTAATGCCTAATACTCACATTTTATACTACGATGATACTAATGCACACTTGTTCGGATTCTATGCATCTCATACTACATAGGTCTGAGGGCAAGCGCCTACGTACTCCACATTTAATGGTTCGATCCCTCACCATGAAACTACCCAGTAATAAAGCAAGGTTTAGATCATTCCACGAATATGGATCCCAGCCCGCCGGCTGTTATAACAGATCCCTCATCGTGTGAATCATCCTGCAAGTGCCCCTCTAGCCCCAGTATACGTATATACATTGGAGTATGGAAACTATCTGTCTTACTACACAAAGTCCCGGATTTAAAAATAAAAGTCCGTCTTCTACAGAGCAACCTCAGCTCCGCATGAGCAGGCATTGGTGGCAAAGTGGTATTTAACAACTACTTGTATGATCTCCAGGCCATTACAGTTCCTAGTTGGTAATCGGATCATAGTGGACTGATTCCTCTTCTAATGTATCAACTAGTGGGTGACACCCTATTCAACAGTCAACCAGGCCCTGGCAGCCATTTGACTTTGGCTACTGGCCGTCATAATGTCAAAATTGTGGGTGATACCCCTAACAACCAGTTGGCCTCAATGTCATTGTCTTCGGCCTCTAACCCAAATTGTGCGTAACACCCTCGAATAATCAACTAATCTTAGTACCATCGGTCCCGACCACTAATCGTCGTAATGCTAAACCCATGGGTGATCCCCTTTCCATCATATAACATATAGGTGATTCCCTTACCATCATATAACACATGGGTGATTTCCTTACTATCATATAACATATGGGTGATTCCCTTACAATCACATAATACATTGGTGATTTCCTTACAATCACATAAACTATTGAACTTATAACGGTCTACCAACCACCCTCAAAACATATTTGTAACGGGTGACCCCCCTCACAGTCATGCATAATCTGCCTCATTACCTTCCACCATATTAGGCTCGGTCGCCATGATCACTCGCGCCCAAAGTCTGAAGCCAAATGGTCAAAAACCCACTATACACATACAAGGACTGGTCTTTCTTGATACCGACTATGTTTTCCCCAATATATTCCGGAAACCACTATCAAACCTATCACCATAGAGGTCATCTGTCCCCAACGACCACTCCTCAAGTCCAAAGCCAAATGGCCCAAATCCTGCCACCACATAAGGTTTTAGTAAAATCACTGAACCTCCCCCAAATTTACCTCATCTGCGGTTGAAATCCATAGCCATAGGGCTTTCTGCATTGTAAACCATTCTCAGGAGTGGTCGCCAACCCCCAGAAACCAATATAATGATCCTTGCCTGCACGACCTAAAACTGTGAATGACTTAATAAATACCCTTAAACTTCACATGCTCGGGCTCTCACATATATAGAGTTTCCTTTGTTGTGTCTAACTCGACCAATGTATATCTTATTCAGACTCTGACATCCAGGTATTCCAAATAAGCAAGCCAAGACCCATATGTGAGGGTAGTCATGACATAATTTTATAAATTTCTCCCATTTTTCAGAATCAAAATATCAAGATGTAATAGCTTTCTCCTACTGATCGACATGTTACTAGTAAGGGTGTTTTTGGTGCAAGTCCAAGATGTAACTAACACTGCCTTAGTCCGCGATCACTGGAAGCACTGAACGCCGCCTTAAATAAACTCTTGCAACCTCTGATGGAAGGAGAAGTCTATTGGACCGCACAGTCTACCAATGAGTGTTCTCTATAATAATAAAAATATAATGGACATTTTTGGACAAACACACACATATATCCACACAAGCAATATTCTAAACTGTACATTAAAACCTACTGTCTTGCAACAAGTCATATCTAAACCCCACATCTATTTTATAGGCTATATTAGAAGCTATTTAAGGGCACGTCAGGAGTACTAATCACCGGTTAACAACGGCTCTTCGAATGAAAATATAAATTGCATCCAAGTCGTTAATCATGACAAGCACCAGTTACAGTATCATGACTAGACTTCGGTAAGTAGGATATTCAATCAAAGAGATTCCTTTTATCATTACCATTTCCATGATATTGATCCCTAGATGGACATCCACAACCTAGATTAATTAGTCGACTACATTCTACTGCTATTGTGTAATTCTCCTAAGATAACTTTATTTATTAGTGATCATCTCTGATTTAGACTTCATCTAAATCACTTCTCTTACGAGAAGACCTGACCATGATATAGATGGAAAATTATAAACTTAATCTTAGGTAATACCCATGCTCTTACTAAGGAGAGTGTGTATTATCCCTTGCTAGAACTATTCAAGTTACTACAACTAGTATCATGCACGTGCGATGCACGTGGGGGAAGAAGGAAAAAGTAAAAAAAAGGAAAATAATTTTCAAACTGATCCACTGTCGAAAATATTTACCAAACTGGTCCACTTTCGCACGTGCACGCGGAGGAAAAAGGAAAAAAGACAAAAAAAGGAAAATAATTTCCAAACTAAACCACTTCCAAAAATATTTACCAAACCGGTCCACTTTCGAAAATATTTACCAAAGTGGGTCATTTTGTCAACACGTGCGCTGCACGTGCTGGCTTCAAAATGACATCAATGACAAATGACACTAACCCCTTCTCCCATTATAATAGTAGAGATTAGTTGTCCAGAGCATCAAAATATTGACGAACATATTATCTCATCTTTTAGTGTATCAAGTCAACTAACTATGTTAACTACAGCTCATAGGATTTGAGAATCTCTACACGATGATAACAGTGAATACCCATATCAACACTAGACAATTAATCGTTGATCAAACATCATAGAAATCCATGTGCATCACGTATACTGTAATACATCTTCGATCGTTTGCGCACATGGAAACACAACTGCACTGATGTCGATAGATCTCAAGGAAAGCCTTAATTTGTGGGAAGAAGTCAGTGGCCTTAAACTTTTAGTAAGGAATATAATTATGAGAAACTCTTTCTGCGTGATAGCCAAAACCCACGAGTGGACTTCTCCACTTGTACGAAATGAATGTACGTACGACGAGCTCACCGCGTAACTTTTTCTACTAGTTACATAAACTCATGGTAGCATTTGTATAGGCAGCACATCACCACCAATTTAGAACTCTAAATCAAACTCCTATAAAACTAACAGATAATTATAAAAAATCATAGTTATCCTATCCAACTATAAATAAACTTTAAAACTAACAAACTTTTAATTAAACCAAAACTCCTTTTAATTTTATTTTTTGTATAAGAAAAATGTGGAGTATGGTCATCCTATTTTATTAACGAGAAAATAACAAAACTAACCCAAACATTCTTGGTCAAACAAGAAAAAGGTACATAAAATAACACTCCAACAACCCTATAATGATAGGCAATACTGAAAGTGTTGGAATTTATTGTAGTATACATTTAAAATCAATTCTTGTCAGCATTGTCTTGTGGCCCAAAGGTTAAAATCCTGAGCTCACCAGAGGTTGGATGATCAATTCCCATCTACCACATATTATTTATATATAAATATATATAGAGAGAGTAATGTTCCGTTGTGCACTAAGCCTTCGTGTGCACTCGGCCTTCTTGCCTTCGTATCGACTATCCGAACCGTTCACATTGATCTACACGTCTAAATTAGTCTAAATATGTAAAATCAAATTATTTAAAATTTATTTGCCCATCTATCATGTGAGTATAGAAAACAAAAATTTTCAGCCATATATACAATTTTGTAACACTTCATTGAATGAGCAAATGAATTTCAAATGATTTGATTTTACATATTTTGACTAATTTAGATGTGTAGATTAATGTGAACGGTTCAGATCTTCGATACGAAGGCGGTAATGCCGAGTGCACACGGAGGCCTAGTGCATAACGGAACATTACTATATATATATAGAGAGAGAGAGAGTCCCCTTCCGTTGTGCACTAGGCCACCATGTGCACTCGGCCTTCCCGCCGTTATATTGAAGATCTGAACCGTTCACATTGATCTACAAATCTAAATTAGTCTAAATATGTAAAATCAAATTATTTGAAATTTCTCTGCCCATCCATTGAAGTGTTACAAAATTGTATGGTTGAATATCGTTGTTTTTTATAGTCGCATTGTAACCCCTATTGCCATTATTGTATTTTTTTAATTTATTTAATAAAATCGTGGATTTATTTTATTTTATTTTTGGTTGTATTTATTTTTCCTTCCTTTTGTATTGTGTGTTATTCTCCTTCTGATTCATTCTCTATTTGACTCAGCCTAATATTCTCATTTATTTGATCTCGTCTATTGTTTAAACCTATTTCATTGTCTATTTGTCTCTTATTGGATTCTTTTCTTCCTATTGGATACAATCCAGTTCGCCCAAACTCATATTGTCTCTATATAAACACTCTAATTGAATCCTAACCTTAATCACCAAACCCTAATACTATTCTCTCTCTCTAGCTGTCACCCTCTCTCTCCCCTAACTCCCGACCTACCCCCGACCTCTCCTCTGCCCGTCGCTATCGTCATCTGTGACTGCCGATGCCGGAGACCCCCATCCTGATCACCCCCTTTCCTCTTCTTTCCTCTCCGCTGTGCACCCACCCCCAGGTTGAGCGTCGCTACTGTCGTCCTCTCTGTGGTCGAGCAACGCCGCAGACCCTAGCCACCCCTTTTCGTCGTCACTGCTGCGCCGTAGTCGCCGTGCCGTCGTCGTCTTCCTATTAGTGCTACTGCCGTCTTGCTATTTTCGACTGCTATCTCTTGTGTGCACGTGCTTTTGTGTGTACATGTTTCGATTTAGGGATTCTTGCTTCTTGTTCGTTGTGTTCGTTATTCGGGATTCGTTCCGTTATTCTATTCTTCGTTCTGTCGTCTTCATACCAGGCAAGTAGCTTGTATGTATTTATTTTGTCATATAAGTTAAATACCATAAGTAATCTAGTATGAAAATATTTGTACTCTCATGATGATCCTATTTTGTTAAGTTAACCATGGACATTACCTCTTGATCATGAGTAGTTACAATAGTTGACACCCGTTGCATGAAAACAATTAGATTAGTGGACATCTTGACTGTATGTTGTTTGTGACACACCGTATGTTGTAGATGACTGTTTTATAGATATTTGTTAGATGTATTATCTCATGATAGACTATTTGATTCACATGCCATGCTGATTTGAGTAACCCACATATCCCATACTTTTTATGACATCTTAGATTAGACCGTTTGTAATCAAGTTGTTTGATATAATGCATAAAAGAACTTTTGTTTGCTGCCGTCCTATTTTTGTACAGTAAATTTGACCCTGTTAACATCAGTAAAAGAAATAATTTTGTGAACATGATTCATAGCCTTCATTTTCTAGTTTTCATAACTGTCGACGGATCTGAATTTCGATTTTCAATGCATAAGTTATTGTTGTTTTACTGCAGTCATATCGTATATTCCAAATTCTGAACTATATGTATTATATAAGATATTTTATTTTAAAACTGATACTAAAAGTAGAATTTGAACTTTATATTTTACTGATTATGTTTAGACATGCCTGAGATCAATCCCTAATTTTTGTAAAATTAGTTAATGACTTGTATCTCATTTCATGCTTATGAAACCAATTAATATGTTTTCAAACTGCATGTTGTTCAGTATAGAACTATATTTTCAACCTGATTCTATCGTTATTGATGAAAACTTTGTAAATATGAACTGTAGCCTGATTTGTCTATTTTATCATTCTTTTGAAGGATCTGGATTTTGAATTATATTTTATGAATTATCTTTGTTTTGGTACTGTTGTGTTTGAACTTTTAGAATTGAGATTTTATTGCATTACTATGTTTTTTCAATTTTGTTGACTATATTATCTGTAATATAAATTCATAATATTTTATATTTTGAGACTAGATATGTTAGGAAATCTTCCAGATTTTTCTCAGATTTAATTACGGTGACTTTAAACTCTTTTTATGCTTATAAACAAGATTTTGCATTTTCTGGCTGAACATAACTTCTGTATTAAATATTATTTTCAACCCTATTTCTGTGGCTGATATATGACTTATATATATGTGCTGAAATCAGTAGAGAGTTTAGTTTCTAAATTTTCTGGCGGATCTAGATTTTCTATTCTGTAGCAACGGAAATCTCAGATTTGGTACAGTAGTATCTTATTGTCCAGAACTAAAAGTTTCGTTATTATGAGTTATTTCATCAACCATTTGTGTTTCCTATTCATCTTAGACTTATCCTTTGTTCTTGACATGTCCTTATCCTGTTGTATTCGTTCACACCAGTTTGTTAATAAAGAAAAGAAATCAAGCCGGGGTTTTTAAGGAAAACGGTCGAGTAGTTGACAATATAGAAATGCATATTTAGAAGGGAACTCATTTTTCCCACTATTTACTGTGGTACCTACTGTTTATCTCTGGATGCATGAGGGCATGATCCATGACACCATTTTTTGTTATTACTATTACTATTACTGTTTGTCTGAATATACTTTCCTATAGAAGTTCCTAGAAGTTCCACTACAAAATTTTAAAGCGAAACTGTTTGATGTAGCAACCATGTAGTAAAATCTGTGATGCATGAAGTGCTACCAAGATAGTAATGAACATTAGATATAAGAATAACTGTTTTCACTGTCTCATCCTGTTACTGTTACTGTTGGTTTACTATTACTGTTGACCCACTGTTACTGTTAACCCACTGTTACTGTTGACACACTGTTACCGTTGACACACTGTTACTGTTACACTCTTACTATTATCACTATACTGTTACTGCCTTTTTTAGACTATTATAATTGTTTTCTTCTCCATATTAGTATTACCCGTTTAATTTAGTTAGGTTTCCCTTCATTTTCTTACTTGTATTGCTTGCGGCCCGAAACTTGCATCTAACGGGCGTTATGTTTTCCTGTTTTTTCTATTTTATTTGTAATTGTCATATGAGCAGGTTTTGCTGATCAATTGCCTAATGGAGTTGGTGAGCAAAAGTTTTGAGCTGTGTAATTGGAATAATTTGCTTAAATGTTTTTATGAACTATTTTATTTTATGAATTATATTGAAACTTGTATTTGGGCTTATTATCCCAGGATTATTGTTTTGTTTCAGATCTAGTATTTATTGAGATATTTATTATTGATGCAATAAATACTGTTGATTTATGATTGTTTTTGCATGCCTGGTTGAGTATGTTGTCTTATTTACTGCTATGATGAGTTAAGCAGATCCGTACAGCTTATGGATGGTGAAAACTATCCGCTGGGCTTAGTCACGTACCGTATTCCGTATTATTTTTGGGAAGCGGGTCGTGATACACATGATGGATGGGTAAATAAATTTCAAATGATTTGATTTTACATATTTAGATTAATTAAGATGTGTAGATCAATGTGAACGGTTAGGATAGTCAATACGAAGGCGGGAAGACCGAGTGCACACGGCAACCTAGTGCACAACGGAAAGGTGAAGGGAACTAATATATATATATATATATATATATATATATATATATATATATATATATATATATATATATATATATATATAGAGGAGTGATCCAATGAGAAACACTCTTAAATGAGAAAATGAGAAACAATAATTCTGACCATTGGATATGAAGAGATTGAAATGAGTGGCTCTCATTCATTTGGATTAGTTAATTGATAACCCGGTTTTTTTTTTGTTTCTACCGATCTATTAAAGAAACCAAAAAAAAACCAAACACATGAGAAGAGTTGAATACTTGAATTCCCGGAACAATTCTAGCAAAATGCGTATTTTATGTTGTATAGTTATAATCTAATGATTTCTTAAGTTACATAAACATCCATATAAAATTAGTTATATGCACGCTAGCGTGAACTACACAATTACGGATGTATCACATGTTAAATGCATTCGCTAACTTTTTCTCAGGAAGTCTCAGATTTAACTCTTGGGTTAAAAAAAGCCTTAATTTTCTATAACTAATACAATTATCAAATATGGCCAAACTTTTTTGCTTCCTGAACAATGTTGTTCGGTCTTCAAGTTCCATTTCACTACTTAGACATTATTTCTCGTGGTTGAGAAAATTACTAGAGGACTACTTATTCAATCAAGACTGGTATGATCGTAACTGGCAGTGCGTGCATTGATGGCCTATGGGCGGGAGGAATCGAGGAATCGATTTTTTTTGTGTGTGTTAGGATTAGAGAATTACTAGAATTGTTCCAGGAAATTCAACTCTTCTCATGTGTGTGGTTTTTTTTTTGTTTCTTTAATAGATCGGTAGAAAGAAGAAAAAAAACCGGGTTATCAATTAACTAATCCAAATGAATGAGAGCCACTCATTTCAATCTCATCATATCCAATGGTCAGAATTATTGTTTCTCATTTTCTCATTTTCTCATTTAAGAGTGTTTCTCATTGGATCACTCCTCTATATATATATATATATATATATATATATATATATATATATGACCGGACCGGGCCTTAAGGCCTTTGGTCTCTTGAAGAAAAGAAAAAAAAACTGACAAATTTTTTAAAACTGATTTTAAATTTTTGAATTTTGAATAGGTCAAAAACGTTTTTTCTTTACCCGTCAAAGCAAAAATCAAGGGATCTTTTATGGCGAAAATAAAGGCAAAAAATTTTCCCCTTTTTTTATGGAAAAAATCAAAAAAACGTTTTTCTTCTTTTGGTTATAAAAATATGATTTATGTTAAAAAGTAAAGGAAAAAATATTCTTTTCTTCTCTTCTCAAATAGTTGTTCTAGTTATTGAGCGATTTTTAGTTTAAGTGATGCAAGTTGGTACATGTTGCCACTGGAGTATTAGGCAACACTGTAAATAGAAACTCGTTTTATCCTGGAAGGAGTGTTTGGTGATCAACAATTAATCTCCAGAATCGGTCGAATAACTTCTTAAAAAAAGTGCAATCCACGCCCCGAGCGGTTCTCACACTTTTTTCCTGTTGTAGTCAAAGCCGATCAATTCAATCCATTCCAGGACCGTGTTGTACTATCAGAAGGTTGATTTGGACATTCGGGTTTTCTTAATTCTCAATAGAAAGCAAAGAAATATAAACATATAAAAAGCAGAATACCCCCAAAAAAACAGCCATGTGGGTAGGCTCTAGCTTATGGTCGGGCCAATCAAATCTCCTCGTCGTCAAATGTCTGGTGAAGAAATTATTCCGAGATGCGCTCCCTGGCTCCTGTTGCTGCTCCCTCTACTCAAAAGAAAATCAAGTGCATGATTTGAGGGAGTTTTTCATAAGTAAAATTACTATAAGAACTACGAAAGTAAAAAAAAATTCTGTCTAACCAGAGTGTCCAAGTTATTGCAACTATCACAATGTACCATGCTTCCTTCATGGTGTGTCTATCTTTTGCAAACGTGTCACTATCCGTAGATCATCGAACGAGCTTGGAAAAGTGTGCACTCCGAGGGTTAGAAGTAATTCGTGCCAAATGGCTTCAATAGATTGTACAGGACAAGGCCGATTATATGATGTACTAGCCAATGCTGATTGTTGTACCCCTTGCCAATGAAAAACAAAAAATAGTTACCCCATCTGCAACAACTCATAAGGTTATTTAAAGATTACCCTACCCACCAATGCATATGCCCTTATTACATGTTTACTGATTATTTAGGTGATTGATTTTAATTCAAAGGTGGTTAATTATAATTCCGACGGAAAAAAACTTTGGTCAAGATTATGTTGTGGGCCAACATCTAACTAGCCAACACCGACATGAGAGCATCCACGGTCGTTTGTGGCAAAGATGGCAAAATCACAAAATAAAATTTGACATTTTTTTAAGTTTGTTGCAGTATTTAAATGCAAAATATGACAATTTCGTAGACAAAATTAAACGGACTAAATATGCGTCGTAATTTTTTTTATTAAAAGTCTTTTTTTGGGTTTGCCATTTTATTAAAAGTTTTTCAATCCATCCAACAGTGAAACACACACATCTCAAAGCTAACTCCTTCACTGATCTCCACCATCCAACCGTACAAATCATTCATCCATACAAAATTCTATACAATCCAAGCCTATAGAATCACTCCCCCTCTAAGAATTTGTTTCTTTGCCCATAGAATCCAAGCTCATACAAAATTCATACAAAATCGCATTTTATGAATTGAAAAATTAATAAAATAATAATATAAAAAAAATAATTTTTTTCTCAAATATGGTAATGAACTGTTCACAAAAAGACAAAAAATGACAAAATAGACAACTGCAGCAGCATTTTTGCAATAAAAACTAAAAACTAAAAACTAAAAACTAAAAAAAACAAAAAAAAGACAAAATATCCAACAACGGTGGATGCTCTGAAGTAGGGTTGGCAACCGGGCCGAGCTGACCCACGACCCGCTCGCCAAAACCCAGACCGTTGATTTACGGTTCGGGTCCGGGTCGAACTTGCGAACCTAAGCGGGTCAACCTGGGTCGATTAATATGAATTTCGAACCTGTTGAACCCGGCCCGCCAACCCGGTGAACAATGGCCACCCCGTCCACCAGCGGGTTTCGAACCGTTTGACCCGTACGGGCCCGGGTCGAATGGCCGTTTGACCTGCGGGTCCAATGGCCAAAAAAGACAGCCAACGGCTATTTTAGCAGTTTTTTTTTTCTTTTTTTTTCCCTATAAATACCCCTTAAACACTCTAAAAATTTCACACCTTACTCTCTTACTGTCTCTACTACTACTGCTGCTCAATTCAATCTCAATTAATTCAAATTTTTTCAACAAAGAAGCTAACAACATAGGAGCGACAAATTCCGATCGTATCAAATTCAACTTACAACTAAGTCCACTTCAAGTCTTCAACTCCTCCAAGGCTCCAACAAAGAAGCTCTCCTCCTTTCTATGTACGAGTCTACTTCTACTTCTACTTTTATTTTCACTCTCATATATATATACGAGTATCCGTGAAGTACGGTATCAAAATTTCACAACCCTTTTATTGTCTTGATATTTTTTTTGAAGTTATAATTTTTTTATCATATTTGTTTATTGTTTTTTATGATCTTCTCTCTCATAACCTTTCTATTATTTTCTAGATATTTTTTTTTGAACTTATCTCACCCAGATTGTATTTAATTTTTTCACATACACTACTATATCAACATGTCTAGATCACGAGATAGCGGCCGTAGCCAAAGTGGACAAGATTCCACCAGCACTTCTTGTATGCCTCCTATTGTCCCACAAAATGAGCCCGCCGAAGAGTACCCTATGACCCAACACATTGGTGTCAGGATTGTGTCTTGAATACTCGTTGTTCAGATTAAAAGAAGATAATATGAAACACGGAGGTCGAAGCGTGGAAGTGAGTAGAAGGAGAAATAGCAACAGAATGGTGCAGGCTAGTTGTGGTCGACCGGCCTTGGTGACAGTCGACTGCACCCCCCGACCACGCCCCCCGACCGCTCATAGTACAGGAAATATCAAAGAGTGGTACGGTTGACTGGTCTTATTGGATAGTCGACCGCCCGCGGCACTGTGTTCGTTTTTGGGCTTCGATTTGTTAGGTCGTTTCAGCCCAATCTTCAACTCCAAGTTATATCGTGCGACTTCTATTGAGTTACTTCTTTTCCAGATTATATCGGACAACTAAGGATCAAGATTAGACCTAGGTTTCTCTCTATTCTTCTATATATATTGTAAAATCCTCCAATATGAGAGGTAGTACTTTATAGATTCTTTTCTCTATTACAAAAAGAGGCTTGAGAGAGAGAGAGATAGTTCTTGGTGGATGAGTTTAATTTCTTGTATCAAGTGTATCAGTAACTCCTTGTAATCTCTTCGAGTTGAATATCTGATCTCCCTATATTTCCCCTGGATTAAGCAAAAGCTAACCGGGATAAGTCATCATTGTTGTGTTTGTGTTAGATTGGTGGATCTACTTGCTTACTCAATTTATTAGCCTCGTCTACTTCTACTTCCTCATTGCTTTATTAGTTCCACTGCAACAATGGGCATTGGTTGACGCCCCAATCCCAACAACTGGTATCAAAGCTTCAGGTTGCCAAGTTCCTTGGTTAAGATGGCTGGCCACAGTATTTTGAAGATCAAACAATTCGATGGAAAGATCAATTTCAATCTTTAGAAGACTGACATGTATGATGTTCTTGTTCAAGAACGGTTGCAGTTAGCAGTCAAGAAGAAAGAAAAGCGAGCTGATATGAAGGATGACGTTTGGGAAGATATTCGTGAAAGAGCCATAAGTTTAATCTGACTATCCTTGGCGGACGAGGTCAAGTGCAGATTTCTTGTAGAAACTGGTGTGGTGAGTTTGTGGGAAAGACTTATAAATGACTACTCTGGTTCGTCGTTATTAGATCGGATGTATTGGAAGAGAAAGTTGTTCCGTTTATCTATGAAGGAAGGTACCGATCTCCAAGACCACATTACAGAGTTCAATAAGGTATTATCTGAACTTAAGGCGATCAACGCAGAAGTGTGTGAGGAAGATAAAGCTTTCAACCTGATATATTCACTGCCGTATTTGTACGAGCCTTTGATCACGACCATGCTACACGGTAGATCTGCCAAGGAAAGTATTTCGGTAGATGGTGTAATCAAAGCATTGAAAGAAAATCAACTTAGGAAGGAGACCCATAAATCTTCATCGTCTATTCCTACAAGTTGTCTAGTGGTGGATGGTCCTTCAGGGGGAAGACAAAGTGCTTTGCAAAAGGATTCGATCCGTTACCGATATTGCAAGAGGCCATGGCATATCAAAAAAGACTGTTGGAAATTACAGAATCAAGAGAGTGCCAAGAACGGGAGTTCAGCCGCTAATGTAGTTAGTGCCTTTGGTGCCTTTGATTCAGGTGGTTCGTGTCTTCTTGTTTCAAATTCTTTTGAAGTGGATTCTAGTTGGTTTCTTGACTCAAGGATTTCTTCTCATATTTTTTCCAAGAGAGAGTTGTTTTCTACTTATAAATCTACTACAGGGCATTGTGTGACAACGCGAAGAGATTTGTAAAGTAGTGGGTGAGGGGACAGTTGAGTTGAAGAGGCCAGGTCTACACATGTTCACTTTAAGGGATGTTTTGCATATTCCTCTGCTGAAATGGAATCTGGTTTTCTTGGGAACTCTCGATGCACGGGGCTGGAGGTACACAGCTCAAGGTGAAGTTCTGTCTGTTTTTCAGGATCGTCGTAAGGTGATTAGAGGTATGAGAGTGGTTGGGCCAAGCCAACACAATCTCTACAAGCTTTGGAGAATTCTAAATACTTGTGCAAGTGTTGCTCCTTTTTCCGTTATTTCCGCAAGCTCAGCTAGTTTGCCGCAACTAGAATCATCGAGATGAGACCACGACGTTCGAATATCGTCGAGATGTGGAGAAAACCTACGGGTAGGTAGAGTTCGTGCAGAGTTTGGCAACTTCGTGAGTACATCTATGGAGGTGTGCCTTTGAAGAGGCATACTGGATTTGGTGAGGTTGGGTAGAGATCAGTTCAACTGGAAGAAGAAGCTATTGTTCTAAGTTTTCTTTGTAAGTAGAATTTGTTAGAGTTTGAGTAACACATCATGTGATAGCACTCGTATGCAAGCCAAGGTGGAGTTTGTTAGGATTGTGTCTTGAATAATCGTTGTTTAGATTAAAAGAAGGTAATATGAAACACGGAGGTCGAAGCGTCGAAGTGAGTAGAAGGAGAAACAGCAATAGTAGGGTGCAGGCTAGTTGCGGTCGACCGGTCTTGGTGACATTCGACTGCACCTCCCGACCGCGCCTCCCGACCGCTCTTAGTACAAGAAATGTCAGAGAGTGGTACGGTTGACCGGTCTTGTTGGACAGTCGACCGCCCACGGTGTTGTGTTCGTTTTTGGGCTTCAATTTGTTAAGTCGTTTCAGCCTAATCTTCAACTCCAAGTTAGATCGTGCGGCTCCTATTCAGTTACTTCTTTTTCAGGTTATATCGAACGACTGAGGATCAAGATTAGACCTACATTTCTCTCTATTCTTCAATATATATTGTAAACTCCTCCAATATGAGAGGTAGTACTTCATAGATTTTTTTCTCCATTGCAAAGAGAGGCTCGAGAGAGAGAAAGAGAAACAGTTCTTTGTGGGTGAGTTTAATTCCTTGTATCAAGTGAATCAGTAACTCCTTATAATCTCTTCTAGTTGAATATCAGATCTCCCTATATTTCTCCCTGGATTAAGCATAAGCTAACCGGGATAAGTCATCGTTCTTGTGTTTGTGTTAGTTTGGTGGATCTACTTACTTGCTCAATTTATTCGCCTCGTCTACTTTGACTTCCTCATTGCTCTATTAGTTCTGCTGCAACAACGGGCATTGGTTGACTCTCTAATCCCAACAATTGGTACACACAATATGTTTGTGGGAGACATAGACTTAGAAGAAGAACCACAAACACAAGCAACTGAAATAACACAACCAAGTAGTAGTAGTAAAACTAGAGAGAAAAATAGTGATTGGCACAAATTTAATGATTATATTCTGGGCAAAGAAAATCCGGGTGTAGGTATAAAAATTTGTAAAACATGTTCGAAGCCATACAAACGGAAGAAGGGTGAGGGGAAGGGTACAATAAAACAACACATCCAAAATGTATACAAAGAACTTATTGTAGACCTACCCGGCCAACAAAAAATTTATCCTAGGACCGGTGTAGTTGATAGCCACTCTTATGATCCCGAACTTGTTCGTCGGGAAATGGACCGACTAGTAATTAGGGAAGAGTTACAATTTTCCTATTCCGATGGTAGGGAGTTAGAAACTTTTAATCAAACTGCCTTAAACCCACATTTTAAAAAAAACTCTAGAAATACTTTGAAGTTGGATTGTTTTAAAATGTACAACGAAATGAGAGAAGGTTTGATTGCCATTTTATGGAGTTTAACTTGCAGAGTTTCTTTAACTTCCGATTGTTGGAAGGGTTGCAAAAATATTCCAATGATGGGTATAACTTGTCACTGGATCGACAGTGATTGGATTCTAAAAAAAGGATCATATCACTTGTCGCGTTGCCCTATCCCCATAGTGGTAATAAAATTGCAAATCGTATTTTAGAAATTTGTGATGTTTTTCATATTCGTAATAAAATTATGAGTATAAGTTTTGATAATGTATCTAACAACAATACATCAATTAGTATATTACAAACCGCATTAAACCCTCTATCTGACAATATTTTTTATATTAGATGTGCATGTCATATTTTAAATTTATGTGTTCAAGATGCATTAAAAATAGCCGACCCATATATAGTTAACATTAGAAATTGCATACATTTTATTGCATTAAGTGATCCTATATTTCAAGAATGGAAAGCATGGTGTAGGCTTTAAAATGTACATTTTAGAAAATTTTCAAAGGATGTTAAATACCGATGGAACTCTGCTTTTAATTTGTTACATGTTGTTATTTAATATAAAACATGTATAAATGATTTTTGTATAGCAAAAAATATGCCAAATTTTCAAATGACTTCCGAAGCTTGGTTTTTTGCCGAATCTTTGTTACAATTTTTAGAACCTTTTAAAACCGCAACTTTAAAATTTTCAAAATCTTATGAATCTACTTCTAGTAGCATTTTTATTTCAATAGTTACTATGATGCAAACTTTCAAAGAAATGATCGATGATGCATTTATTGGTCATATTGTGAAACCTGCATACACTAACATTTTGAAGTATTTTAGTCCTCCTCCTATGTTGTATTGTATTGGTACTGTAATGGATTCTCGTATCAAATTAGAAGGTACGAAGAGTTTGATTGAAATATTTTTTACTTTACTAGGAGATGAATCTGAAATTGATTGCCAACATTTTTAGCTAGTTTTGAATCGACATTAAATTACTTGCATGATTTTTATATTAGAAGTTTTGCATCTGTTAGTACAACTAGTTTAGTTAGTTTTTTTCTGCTACTTCTAGAGATAAGAGTAAGAATAAATTAGATGATGCCACATTTAATTTACTTGCACAACTTCAATCAAGATAACCTAGGACTAATCAACCAAATGAATTGCATTGATATAATCAATAAGATTATGAAAGTTTTACTTCTACACTTGATATTTTACAATGGTGGTGATATGGCTAAAAATGGGGTTGAATCGGAACCGTCCAGATGGGACGCGAATCTCGAAGTTCGGGGATAAAATAGTAATTTCACATACAGGGTGGATCCAAAGCGGGTACTGGATCTCCTTCGCACGAGACCCAATAACCCACGAACGGGTCCACACCGATTGGGCACGGGTCCCGACCCGAGGCGAGCCCCAGACCAGCAAGAGACAAATCAGGGCCACTGATTTGACCAAGTCAACAGGCCTGATTTGCTCTCACCGGGAATCAAGGGGTTAGTTTCCTAAACAGACTGTGAGGATTTTTCTCCTAGCAGTTACACTAGGAACCAGGCCTCTAATCACTCCCCTGGCGACTATAAATACCTCCCCTCTGCCACTATGACCAGGTTAATCACTTTTTCACCACCTTAAGCTCTTTCTTTAATTACCACTGGTTACTAACAAGAGCGTCGGAGGGTGCATCGCCGGAATCAACTCCGGTGTCTCGCACTTCCTTGCAGGTTGCGGCAGGAGCGAGAAGGCTTGGGTCGGCTATTCAGGTTTTTCTCGAGCTCACAAATTCTATCTGTTTACCCCCACACCGAAATCAGCGGTAACAGATTGGCGCCGTCTGTGGGAAAAACCACACGAACAGCCTCAGCCCCTTCCTCGTCGTCCTCTCTAACTACGCCTCCAAAGAAGGTCAGATCGAGAGGGTCCAACCGCGGGACCAATCCCGCCGATCCTACGGAGGAAGCTCCTGTCAATCCTATTCCACAGCCCGAACTTCCTCCTCCGGCCCCGCAGGGCCAACCTCCTCTTCCCAAACAGCAACCCAACAATGGCCCTTCTGGACATAACGGTCGGAAGCAGAAGCAGCCCTTCAATCCGGACCATGTCTCGGTCCATAATGAGTCCTCGGACTCAATGGCTTCTCATCACCCCGACCTCCGCAACACGATCCTGAACCGCCAGAAGGACGAGGACCTCCGCACCCACCTAGACGAGAGGCGGGCCCGGGAGGGAGCCTCCCGCCAGCATCGTGGTGAGCGGTCGCCTCACCGCCGAGATGGCAGACGGTCTCCGGACCGAAGGGACCGAGCGGCATCGCCCGAGCGCCGAAGAAGGAGGCCACATTCCCCCGCGGATCGGCATCATCGCAGGAACAATGACGCCCCCATCACCCGTGCCGAGTTCCTACAATTTCAAGACACCGTAACGACCAAGGTGTCGTTACCATCGGGACCACGGCCACGACACGAATGACTGTCGGGCATTGAGAGATGAGATAGAAGCCCTCATCTGGAGGGGGCAGTTGGCCAAATTCGTGAAGGCTAACGATCGGGCGGATCGCAACACTCCTCCGCCTCGGGGGGCTAACAAGCGCTCTGAGCGATGCGAGGAGACACCCGAGTTCGAGGAAGAACGGGTCCTGCACCTGATCCACGGAGGCCCCATGGGAGGCTCCTCTAATTCCTCTCGGAAGGCCTTCGTCCGAGAGGTTAACTCGGTTCACAGCGCCCCTCCCCCCAAAGGTCTTGGTGTCCCTGTGTCTTTCTCTGATGAAGACCTCGAAGGGGTCCGAACCCCCCACTGTGACGCCCTCGTCATCAACCTCCGCATGGCCAACTTCAAGGTGCAGAGGGTCTTAGTAGACAATGGGAGTTCGGTCAATATCCTCTTCCTCTCAGCCTTCCGAGGCCTGCAGCTGTCCCGGGACCGTCTCAAGCCGGCCGATTACACACTCCACGGGTTCACGGGGGTCCCAGTAACTGTCGAGGGGGTGATAACCCTAGACGTAACTGCTGGAAGCACCCCTACTACCCGGACCGAGCCGATGGACTTCATGGTCGTCGACGTCCCGGCAGCGTATAATGTCATTCTGGGCCAACCCGGCCTAGCCGCCCTGGAAGCTGTCCCCTCAGCGTACCATCTCAAAATGAAGTTCCCCACTCGGTCAGGAGTAGGGGAAGTCAGGGGAAGCCAAGAGACAGCCCGGAAGTGCTACATGACTTCCACTGGGGGACCAGTGCTCTCGCTCGAGACACTAGAAATCCCCGAGCCGAAAGTTCGGCCAACGTCCGAGCCAGCGGACGAGTTAGAAGAAGTGCTCTTCTCGGACGAGGACCCGAGCCGAAAGTTCCTCATCAGCAAGTCCTTGCCGACCGCGCTGTGCTCTGACCTGATTAAATGCATCCGGGATAACCGTGACCTGTTTGCATGGTCGGCCGCGGACATGCCCGGCATTTCCGAGGAGTTGCTCGTCCACCGCCTAAGTGTCGAACCGGGGTGCAAACCGGTTCAGCAGAAGAGACGAAAGTTCGCTCCCGAGCGACAGCAGGCCATCAAGGAGGAGGTGGATAAACTGCTGAAGGCCAAGTTCATACAGGAGGTAAACTACCCCGAGTGGCTCTCCAATGTTGTAATGGTCAAGAAGTCCAACGGCTCCTGGAGAATATGCATTGACTTCACCGACCTGAATAAGGCGTGTCCGAAGGACCCATTCTCTCTCCCAAACATCGACACTCTTATTGATGCCACCTCGGGCGATGAGCTCCTCAGCTTCATGGACGCATTCTCGGGCTACAATCAGATCCGAATGTTCCCTCCGGACATTCTGAAGACCTCCTTCATCACCGATCAAGGCCTCTACTGCTACCGGGTCATGCCGTTCGGATTGAAGAATACGGGCGCCACCTACTAGCGCCTCGTCAACAAGGTCTTCCAGAGCCAGATAGGCCGGAACATGGAGGTGTACGTTGACGACATGCTCGTCAAAAGCGTCCGAGGCACTGATCACGTGGCCGACCTCCACGAGGCCTTCGGCGTGTTAAGAAGGCACAGCATGCGGCTGAACCCGAACAAGTGTGCGTTCGGGGTCTCTTCGGGAAAATTCCTCGGCTTCATGGTAAGCCAACGAGGAATCAAAGCTAATCCCGAGAAGATTAAGGCCATATTAGACATGGCCCCGCCTCGGAACATCAAGGAGGTGCAGAAGCTTACTGGTCGGCTCGCCGCTATCGGTCAGTTCCTCTCGAAGTCAGGGGAAAAGTGCCTCCCTTTCTTCAAAGCACTCAGGGGGGCTAAGGGTTTTGAATGGGGTCAACCACAACAGGAATCGTTCGACCAACTGAAGGCCTACTTGGTGAACCCCCCTCTGCTCAGCAAACCGGTCCCGGGAGAGGCTCTCTTCGTCTACTTGGCTGCTTCCGAGCAGACCCTAAGTGCTGTCTTGGTGAGAGAGGAGGACCGGGCCCAAAGGCCTATCTACTACGTAAGCACGGTGCTTCGGGACGCCGAGCTCCGCTATCCGAGGATAGAGAAGATGGCCTACGCCCTGGTCATGGCAGCGAGGAAGCTTTGGCCATACTTTCAATCCCACTCGATCGTTGTCCTCACCGACCAACTCCAAAAGCAGATCCTCCACAAGCTTGAGACCTCGGGCCGGCTAATGAAGTGGTCCATAGAGCTGAGCCAGCATGACATCTCTTACCAGCCACGGACGGCAATTAAAGCGCAGGCCCTCGCCGACTTCATCGTAGAGTCCACTATCCCTGAGATCGGGCACGTCCCGAATGGACCCCCCATTTGGACAGTCTTCGTGGACGGATCCTCCTGTAACGAAGGAAGCGGCGGCATCATCCTGAACGGCCCTGATGACTTCGTCCTCCAGTACGCGATCCGTATGAACTTCAAGGCCTCGAACAATGAGGCGGAGTACGAGGCACTCATTGCTGGTCTCGGACTTGCACGAAGTGCTGGGGCGCAGCGCCTCCGAATCCACAGCGATTCCCAGCTTATCGTGAACCAAGTCTTGGGCAAGTACGAGGCCCGAGACGAGCGGATGGCGAAGTACCTCGCTAAGGTTCGGGCCCTCATGAGCCGATTCGAGGAGGCGCTCATCCAGCGGGTCCCTCGTGAAGAGAACTCACAGGCCGATGCCCTCTCCAAATTGGCCTCATCTTCTCTACAAGGTCTCGAACAGACCATACTGATCGAAGTCCTCTCTAAGCCGAGCATAGAAGACGAGACACCCGGCTCGGTGGAGTCATTGCCGGTCATGTTGCAGGATAATTGGATGAAGCCGTTGGTGGAATTCTTGAGGGACGGGGTTCTGCCCGAGGATCCCAAGGAAGCGCGCCGAGTCAGAACTCGGGCCGAGCAGTATGTCTTGATCGAGGGCATCTTATACAAACGCTCCTTCTCCCAAATAGACGGCCGACCATACCTAAGGTGCCTCTCTCCAGAGCAGGGCGAATATGCCCTACAAGAGCTCCACGAAGGCATCGGCGGGGCACACTCAGGGTCCAGGTCCTTGGCCCGAAAAGCTTTGAATTATGGATACTTCTGGCCGACCCTCCTTCAAGACGCCGAGCGACACGTTCGGCAATGCAGCTCTTGTCAAAGACACTCCAGCATCCGTCGCCTCCCTCAAGCCAACCTCGCCTCCCTATCAAGTCCTATCCCCTTCGCAATGTGGGGGATGGATTTACTAGGACCTTTCCCCCCGGCTCCGAGTCAATTCAAGTTCTTGATCGTAGCCATCGACTACTTCTCGAAGTGGGTCGAGGCCGAGCCCCTCGCAACTATAACTGAGAACAAGGTGGTACAGTTCTTCTGGAAGAGCATCATCTGCAGGTTCGGCGTCCCCCGCGTCCTCATGACGGACAACGGGACTCAGTTCACCGGCGCAGCATTCCGAGCTCTGTGCGACGACCTTGCCATCCAGCAGCGCTTCTCGTCCGTCTCCCACCCTCAATCGAACGGACAGGCAGAGAACGCTAATCGGCAAATCCTCGCAGGCATCAAGAAAAGGCTGGACAAAAGTTCCAAAGGCTTATGGGTCGACCAACTCCCCAACGTCCTATGGAACTACCACACGAGCAAGCGGACCCCCACAGGCGAGTCCCCTTTCAACCTCACCTATGGGTCCGAGGCCGTGATACCTCTCGAGGTCGGAATACCTTCCCCTCGGCTCACAGCCTATAACGAAGAACAGAATGCCAGGGACCTCAGAGCAGACTTAGACCTGATAGATGAGCTGAGGGAAAGAGAATCAATTCGGCAGCAGAATTACCGAAGGAGGGTTGAACTGGCGTACAACAAGAAGGTCCGACCCGCCAACCTTAAGCAAGGGGATTTAGTTTTGAGAAAATTGGCCATATCCTTCCCCAACCAGAAGAGCAAGCTGGCTCCGAATTGGGAAGGGCCATACAGGATCACGAGGGTAGTTCGGCCCGGAGCATATCGTCTCGAAGATCTAGACGGCAAGGAGATTCCGAGGACCTGGAATGCCGACCACCTCCTAAAATACCAAGAAAGCGCCCCGGCGCCACTCTAAGTATCATGGGATGTCGAGCCATTCCTCTCCTCTGACTTGTAACCCATTTTTCATGAATTGTACTATGTAAAACGGTTCGCCGTCGATTATCAATAAAGGAATCTCTTTTCGTACTTATGAATTTGTATGCTTCTCTCCGCTCTTCTCATATGTTCTTTAAATTTTGATTTCAACCAATGGTTCGGAGTCCAACACTCGGCTCGACTTTACCTCCTCGGCTCGCCTCCGGACGAGCCAGGGGTAGATCGCCGTTCGGAATTGCTCCCACAACCGTTGAACTACACCGATAGTTCGGAGTCCAACACTCGGCTCGACTTTACCTCCTCGGCTCGCCTTCGGACGAGCCAGGGGTAGATCGCCGTTCGGAATTGCTCCCACAACCGTTGAACTATACCGATGGTTCGGAGTCCAACACTCGGCTCGACTTTACCTCCTCGGCTCGCCTCCGGACGAGCCAGGGGTAGATCGCCGTTCGGAATTGCTCCCACAACAGTTGAATTACACCGATGGTTCGGAGTCCAACACTCGGCTCGACTTTACCTCCTCGGCTCGCCTCCAGACAAGCCAGAGGTAGATCGCCGGTCGGAACTGCTCCCACAACCGTCGAACTACAACGATGGTCCCGGAGTCCAACACTTGGCTCCCAGTCCCCCCAAGCTTGCTTCACGGTAGACTAAGAGTGACCCACCCCTCAGCTTCGCTGGTATAGGGATACCGAAGCTACGTTCGGCCGCATAATCCGAGCAACCTTGCCTAGCAGCCGAAGCCCGAAGCCCTACGCCTTCGGTCGGCTACCGAGCAAGTACCTTTCCGACCCTGCAAACGGAGAAAACTCACTTTCTCCTCAACTTTCGTGCATGATCTCGATCAGACGGCCCAGATCTTGCCACCAGCGCTAAACGACAAGATAGCGTTTTCTTGGGAACTGAGCCGTCTCGAGATTCGTGTGATGAACACAATATTATTCACTTTTTAGAGCAATAATCTTAATATAATTAGACATTTAAAAGCTCTATATGTGGTATTTAACTCTTATTTTCTCTTTTCCATAGGAAACAGCTTATAACAGAAAAACGAAGCAGATTTAGGACTTCAAGGATAATACACAGCAAACTGCAGAGGATCAGTCGACTGGTTCCCCAACACAGGCGACTGGACAAGAGAAGCTGATTTTCCACAACTCTCGACACAGTCGACTCACTCCCAAAAGACAGTCGACTGGTCTGAACAATTATGAAATCTTCAGGAGTCTCGACTCAGTCGACTGGTTCGAAGATAAGTCGACTGGTCTGCGGCGGAATAAACAGATAAGATATTCGAAGATTCACCCAAATCTAATTCCGAATCTATTTGAAACCAGATCTTATGCAACGAATCAAATCTAGAGACTGGGAATTGGCAAGAGCACGTGGTGAACAGATAAGGAAAGGAAGAAGAAAAGAGAAAGACATAAATCGCCAAATAAAATAAAGAAGGATTTTTCCTGAAAAAGGGGAAACCCTAATTCTCAGCCGTGTTCTATAAATATCAGAAACGAAGCATTATTCAGGGGGCGATCTATCTCTTGGACGCAACTTAATCTCAGAATTCCCAACCATCAAGTCATCAACCAGTGCTTCATTCCATCATCATCGAAGAAGGGGAAGAGGAGAACCAGTACTCGAAGGCAGTCGACTGTGTGACAGCCAGTTGACTCTATTGCCGGAATCCATTAGTTTATTTCTTCTCTCTGTATTCTTTGATGTTGATCATGTATTTGAACTTGTTAAGCAATAAAAGTATTATTATGTGGAACTAATTTCATAGTTGGGTAGATCGAAGCCGTAGTTATGTAGTGCTCTGTTCTTTTGAATCCTTCTATTTTACTTATTGATTGAATCTAATTGAATTAATATAGATTGATAACAGTCAAACTTGTTCAGGAGTTATAAGTGCAGTCGACTGAAGGTGAGAGCCAGTCGACTGCCATACAGAATCTGATATTATCAAGTTTGTGAGTTAGAAATCTGAATCTGTTATATGAGCATATTGAGACGACCCGTATCTCGTGTTCGTAACTTGTAACAAGGGAATCTTTAGGATTCTTGGTTCAATCAACTTAAAGGATCTAGATCTGATACCAATTTCTAGAACTTTAGGTGTTTGTTCGTTTCCACTGTTCTTATGCTTTTGTTAAGTATAACTTAGTAGATACCATGCTAAAATACTTAGGAGAAGAAACGAATTAGAGTAGATACCATGCCTAATTCTTGGCTTAGGGAAACAATACTTTAAGGAGTAGATACCATGCCCTTGAAGTGAACAAACATGAGTAATTAGAAGTAAATTCAGAAGGCAACTTAGCATTACTAACTATTGGTGGAGATCAACAACCCAACTATTCAAGAGATATTTGTGATTCAACACCTCTTATCTTAGTTTTAATCTTTTAGTTCTTTTAGAATATTACAACAATTCTTATTCATTTTTATTATTAGCTTTATTGATTAGTTAGTTAAAGTCTACAATCTCTGTGGGATCGACCCTTGCTATTGCTACGCTTTTTTAACGATTCGTGCACTTGCGAGGTTTTATAATTTGTGTCTAGTTTTATCTATTTATTTAGGTATCTAGAAAAGCACAACATCGTGCCAACATCCAACGGTTCAGATCTTGCCACCGATGCTAAACGACAAGATAGCATTTTCTTGGGAACTGAGCCGCCTCGAGATTCGTGCCAACATCCAACGGTTCAGATCTTGCCATCGATGCTAAGCGACAAGATAGTGTTTTCTTGGGAACTGAGCCGCCTCGAGATTCGTGCCAACATCAGACGGCCCAGATCTTGTCAGAATCGCTAAACGACAAGATAACGCCCCGTCAAGAGCTTGTTCGCTTCGAGACTCTCGCCGACGGCACTATGTGCCCGGCTCCAAGACCACGGCTCAGCCCACACACTCACAAGCAAAATAAGAACACAGAGCAACAAAGAGAATTTTATTAATGATCGGCACACAGTACAAAGCGGTCTTTCCATAGTTACAAAGTGTTGGGAAACAAAAAAAAAAATATATACAACGCCGACCCATTGCACTTGGTCCTCAAACAGAAATGTCTTCACCGGACTCTTCGGTCGCCAACCTTTCCACTTCGGCTGTTAGCTCCTCCGCCTCTTTCCGAAGCTTCGCCTCCACGGTCTGCAAGTGATGGATCTCATAGACCAAATCGTCTCGCTTGGTTATTATCTTCGACTGATTGTGCCGAATACATTGGACCCGAAGAGCATTGCTAAAAGTAGACTGCGAGTCTTCATCCTCCCCTACGGGAGTCACCTCGACGATCCTACCCTTCAGGCATTGGATCTCGGCGTCCCGTTGGCCGAGGACGGACTGGAGGTGGGCCCGCTCGCTCTCAGCCCGGCGCAACTTCAGCTCCACACCACGAAGCTGCTCTCGGCACTTCAACGAGCTGGACTTCGTCGCCCCTGAAATCACCTCGGTCTCAGCGTCCTTGTTCGTGCTATCGGAATCCGAGTCATGGACTGCCACCACGAGCTGAAAAGAAGGGAAGACGAATGGCAAAATTTCAATATACTGCCGAAGTCCAACACTTGGAAATTTTCTAAAGAAACTTTCAGATTCGCATTCAGATATAATAGTGTTACAGAAGGCCGAACCGACCCTACAATTAGGTTTTACAACAGCCAACAAAAATGAAAAACGACATGATTAGGGCCTCTTCGGAAGGGAAACGCTTCGGTTTAGGGAAACACGAGGACGACGGGTCCTGCCCTCCGAGCTCGATCCTAAACCAACGAAGCGCGACCCCCCTTCGCTGCTGGCTCTAACTGCGGCACCGACCGAGGCTCCGCTCGACGAGACGGCCACACTGCTCTGAGCGTCGGCTGGACTCCGCCTGGTCGTAGGCAAGCATGTCGCAAGTTCGTAAAATGTAACCCCTCTCTCGCTCTCTTCGCGGGTACACGATGTGCTCCGGACGTTGGCTCTCTCGGGCAGAGGCTTGAGCGACGCGACCTCCTCCTCCAGTTCGATGATTCTATCCCTCAGAGCATCGTCCTTTGCCAACTTCTTCAGCCGAGGGAGCCTCGACGAGCCCGAGGCGTTGGCACTATCGGTAGCAAGCCGTCGGTAATGTGTGACCTCGATCCCCCTATCTATAGTAATCCTCCTAAGCTTGTCGACCTCGGCTAGCATCTTCTTGCGCTCGGATGAAACCTTCTCCAGCTCGGAAGCAAGCTTCTCTTCTTCCGCCGAACGGCCTCGCCCCGCTACCTCCAAGTGTCGGATTTTGGCCGAGAGCTCTTCGTTCTTCCGCTCGGCGACGGCGAGCTCCCCACCAAGCCGCTCGACCTCGCCCTCAAGAGCAGAGACCGGGGGTCGTTTTCGTAGCTGCGCCAACTCGCGACACTTTGCCCTGGCCAGCGCCTTTACCTTCCCCAGTTCCAAAAATAAGTAAAAGCGCTTATCACGACTCAGTGACAGCTCTCGCTTCGTCTTGACCAACTCTTTACGGAGGTACGAAACCTCCGTGATCGGACCGAACTTCACCTGAAAAGCAGAGATAAATCCGATGGGACAATACATGGAAACATCTACAACTAATCACATGCAAATCCGAGACTCAACACTTGGATAAATTTTGGCCAAACACAATATTTTCATTCAAATCCGAGGAGAAAGTTTTACAAAAGCGGTGGCCAGTCCGCAGTTAGGCTTACAAAAAGAGACAAAACAACAAAAAGACTAAAAGAGACAACCGAGTCAGGGGTCGACCTTTTTGTCGCTCGGGTCTGTCGACCCCCCGGTCTTGCCCTCGCCATCGCCCTCGCCTTCGCCTTCGCTCCTGCTCTCCTCCTCAGAGTCGTCCTCCTCCTCGCCCTCGACCTCGGTCTCTCCTGGGCCTTCGACACCGTCCGTCTCTCCCTCAGGGTCAAGCAGCCCCTCGGGAACCTCCTCCTCCCCTTCCACGGGGTCGTAAAAACGGTAGGAGGACGTATCGAAGCCCGGGTTCTTGGCGGCTACGTGGAGCAAGGCTCGACCATAGGCATCCTCCATGTTCTGGAGCATGTGTTGCGCGGTCTCCTCCTGCACGGCCTTCTTCACCTTCTTCACCTTCTTCTGGTGTTTGGCCATGATCTTCTCGGCCCTCTTCCGAGCCCTCTCCGCTTCCGACCGAGCATTGGCCAGCTCCTCCTTCAGCTCGGCGGCCTCCTTCTCCGACGCCTCAAGCTTGGCCGCCGCGTCCTTCGACAGCTGAATGGCGTCGGCCAGCTGCTTCTCCAACCCCGCCACTTCAGCAGCCCTCTTCGTCGAGAGGAGCTGCTCAGCATCAAGCAGCTGCGTGGCCTTGACACGCTCCGCCCTCTCCCGTTCATTCTCCTGCTCCTTGCTCGCAAACTCCTCGAGCAGGAAATTGAAGTGGCAGAGGGTCTGAAAAAGAATAGCACATTAAAACCCGAACCCAAGGACTTAGAAAAATTCTAAGAAAGAAATTTTGATGAGGGAGAGCTCGGCCTACTTACCGACATAGTATTCCGAGCAATCTGCATCACGGCATCCCCTGCTAGCCCGGCCTTCAGGGCCGCTCGATCCTTTGGGGTCGGCAAGTGCCTCACCGCCTCCATGCAGATGTTGCCGTCGCCCAAGAAGCCGTCGACGTTCATCACCTGCCAGTCAGGGACGAAGATCTGCTTATGACGCTCGGTCAAGATCTTCTCCGCCTCGGCAGTAAGGGACGGAACTTGGAGGGACAACACTTCCTTCACGCCGAACACACCGCTCGACGAACCGGGAGCGTCCCCCTTCAGGGTCGGTGTCGGTGCACCCGAGGCAGGAGGGTCGAGGACCATGACCTCCCCCTGCTCGAGGACCATGACCTTCGGCTGGTCGGCAGCCTTCGCGACCAAAGGCTTCTTCGAGGCTCGGCCGTCCTGAGGCCCTGCCGAAGACCTCTTCTTCTTCGCCTCCTGCTCCGACCTGCCCTTCGCCACCAGAGCTTTGTAATCCAGCTTCATCGTCTCTGCACAAGCCGGACGAAAAAACTTAGAAAAATTTTCATGAACTTTAAGCAAAGAGTATAAATACCAGAAGCATACTAGGGTCGCTCGGACTGAGACCCCCTCGGAACAGATCCTCCTCGGTAATATCTTTCCAGCTTAACGCTGGCAGGGCGAGGAGCTTCTTCTGGACCTCCGTCTCCTCGTCACTCAAAACCGTCTCCTTCTTGGTCTGCTTGGGCAGACCATCCTTCGCCCAAACCGTCGGTATCACGCACGGCGCAGGAGCTCGGATGAGGAAATACTTCTCCTTCCAATGTTTGATCGAGTCCGGATTCTCGATCAGCTTCACGCCCGTCCGGGGCGAAAGGTAGAACCTTTGTTCGTCTCGCCTTGGCTGACAAGGTCGGTAGAGGCTCCGAAAGAGGAACATACTCGGCTTGGCACCAACCTCTTGGCATCGGAGGACGAACGCCATGACGTGCCTCCATGTGTTCGGCATCAGCTGGGCGGGGCTCAAACCGTACCATGTCAAGACGTCAACAACAAACAGGTGGAGGGGAAAACGGAGTCCGGCAATAAGGGAGTCGACCGGAAAGACGCACACGTCTGACGAAGACTTCGTATTTGCTCGGAAACCCGGCCCGGGGAGGAGCAGTTCGTAGTCGGCAGGGATCCGGAAACCCTCTCGGATCAGGTGAAGGTCGGCCTCGGTAAGAGACGAGATGGTATGGTCCACCTCAGACAGCTCCCTCGGTTCATTCTCCTCCACCAACTTAGCCGTGCCTTGGGTCACTCTCTCCAAGGTGTCCTCGGCATAATCCCGTACACCCCCCACGCTCGACAGAGCAATGGGCTGCCGACCGAACGCTCCCGCTGTCTTCGGCATTTCCACGATCGTGACCACGGCTTTACCCTTCTGGGACACCGCCGCGACCTCCTTAGGCAGCTCGGCCACTTCACCCTCTCTATCCAGACGAACGACGTTCTGATCGCTCGGCTCCACTGCCTCCTTCCCTTTATCCCCTCGGCCTACTGCTAGCTCCGAGGCAGGGGTCTCATCCGAAGACGTGATCTTAACCATTTTCTAAAAGAGAAGGAAGAGAGACTGACCTTGAGGTGATAGGAACGGTCGGAAAGTTCGCCGGAAACAAAAAACGCCTTGCCGCGTCAGCTAGCACCACCACCAAGGAGCTAAAAACTTCGAAGGCGAAAAGTAAGAACTGAAGAGAGAGAGTAAAAGTAAAAAGTGAGACTTGGTCTGAGGGGGGTGAAGATTTATAGTAAAAAGGAACGTCCCTTGGACTTCCAAACGAAAAAGTGCAACTCTTGGGCCGCTCTCGAAACGTCGCGAAGGCCCAACACAACTACCTTCCTTGCCAAGACAACTGGCTCGGTATATCGAGACCGGGAGCCGAACTATACGCCATCCGACCACGCCAGCAAAGAGACCGGTCGGCTACCGAGCAAGTACCAATCCGAGCTGGCAAACGGAAAAAACTCCCTTTCTCCTCAAACTTCGCGTAAAATCTCAATCAGACGGCCCAGATCTCGCCGAGAACACTAGACGACAAGATAGTATTTTCTCGAGAAGTGTGCCCGTCTCGAGATGCGCGACGCCATCCAACGATACAAATTGCGTTGAGTCGCTCGGATGGCCTACACTTCCTCCATACCCCACCTCTGTCTGAAGAAACCAGAAAAAATTTTAATTCAAAGTTTTAAGCCACCGCCTTCGGCATGCCCCCCAGGCCCCATGTCTCGGTCGGTATTCCGCCAACCCACGGGGCCCGGTCAAAAACAGATCGGCACACCCCCCATCTCTAACTCCTTCGAGCCGACAACCATCGGAAGCCGTCGGCCCGGAAGGAAGACAGAGATGGGAAGAGGCCCATCATTCCGAAGCTGCTGCAGTCCCTCGGTTCCGAACTAGGGTCATCACCTCTTCTACCATGATCTTCCCCGACCCTGACACCCACGTTAGAGCCCTCAGAATCGGGTGAAGATCTTGGTGGAAGAACGACCACCCGTCCTACCGAAACAGATCGTCCCCTTCAGATCCGGACTTCGGTGGTCTACCCTTCGGCCCAAATCTCCCCTGACCCTGACACCTCCATCCGGGCCGTCAGAGTCATGAGAAGATTTGGGCGGGAGAACAACCACCAGTCGTCCCGAAGCAAACCCTCCCCTCGGACCGGACCTGGGTCATCACCTCTCCTACCGTGACCCTCCGATTCTAACACCCACGCCGAGGCCGTCAGAATCGGGAGAAGATCACGGTAGTAGAACGACCACCCGTCCAACCGAGGCTCGTCCCACGAATCCGGACTCCGATCATCACCCCTTCTACTAGGATCACCCCCGATCTTGACACCCGAATCGGGCCGGTCAAAATCGGGTGATGATCATGGTGGAAGGGTGACCACCCGTCCTTCCGATGTAGCTCACCCCTCGGCTTCGGACATGGATCATCACCTCTTCCACCATGATCTCCCCCGACCCTAACACCCTCGTGGGAGCAGTCAGAGTCAGGAGAAGACCATGGTGGAAGAACTGTTACGTTTCGGGGCACAAACGCAGCGAAAAAAAAAATCCGAAACCCTAACCCTAGGATCCGTGTACAAGACATGGCTGATTATGGAGAAACGAAATTTTACCTTTTAAGAGCTTTACGAAGACTGAAAAATGGAGGTCCAATCACCACGCAACCCTTGTAGTAAGATCTGCGTCTCTAAAGCAGTCCACACGAACGTCCGATCGTCCAACGATCAAGGGAGCCGGTACTAGCCGATGATGCTTGCCTCTATCTCTCTCTCTCTCTTGCCTCTCAACAGTTGGAGCGGCTAGGGTTTTCTATGGAAAACGAATTTGCCAAAAGATAAAAACCTTAAACCAATACATCTCTATGTATTTATAAGAGAGAATGAGGTGGGCTTAACCCTAATCGGTTTGGCCAAACTGATTTGGTTTAATGATAACTGATTTGGTTTAATGATTTAAATTCGAATTATACTTTAATTAATCAAGTCCAACTCAATTAAATAACTAATTTCGAATTTATAATCATTTAATTTAAATTCCGAACTTAAATTAAAACTCCTTTTAAACGTTCTAAGTGTGTGACCCTTTAGGTTATTATTACGTTGGCAATAATTTTATTATCTAATAATAAAATTATAAACAATGAGCGGCATCTAGTAATACATCATTGCTACCTAAGTAATAATAATAATTGGTGATTCAATTAAACCTTTCGTGAGTAATGTCTCCGTGTAATATAATCCTTTTAACCTTGATATTATAGATTAAACTAGAGGCATAGTTCATGTCATCCTCTTAATAATTTAATCTTTATTTTCTTGATCGATGAGTAGACTATTCAAACAAATCAATATTTGAGCATGGCCATGCATTTCATAGTCTCACTCAAACAAGAGGCCGATAATATCGCTCCTAAAATTAGGAGGGTTAAATTCCATCTAGATCATTCACATTTCTCACACGATTCATAATGAACCCAATACTATCTTTATCATTACCCGATTAAAGATAACTTTTGATAGAATCAAAGTACATTAATTCTCGTGTAGAAATATAATGATTTCAGGTCAGAGGACCATTACACCATTATCACAGTGAGATTACTTATGACACTTAATCATGTTGAATCTCACAGTGGGTCTATCCAGTACAATGTACTCTTACATTTACCTATGTATTGATTTTAGTATCTCTATACTAATGACCCATGAGAGGTGGTCATCAATCAATCAACATACTAGTCTCAATGTATTATTACTGTCCTAATAATAATAATACTCGACTAGGGACATTTAAGATTATTATACTATATATAATCTCATGTTCATATAGTTCGTATTAATAATCTAAGGACATTTATCATGCTAATATTTATAACGCAGTAAATACGAAGCATAATAAATTATTAATATAATCAAATAGAACATAATGTCAATAATACTGATTACATAATATCATTGTATTGCCTCTAGGGCACCTACACTAACAAGAACGACCACCCGTCCTTCCGAAGTAACTCGCCCCTCGGGTCCGGACTACGGTCGTCACCACTACTGCCTTATCCTCTCCCGCTCCTGACTTCCCCTTTCGAGCCGTGAGGAACGGGAGAAGAACAAGGCAACAGAGCGACCACCCGTCCTTCCGAAGTAACTCATCCCTCGGGCCCGGACTATGGTCGTCACCACTACTGCCTCGTTCCCCCCTGCTCCTGACATCCACTTTGGGGCCGTCAGGAACGGGAGAAGAAAAAGGCAAAAGAGCAACCACCCCCTCGGACCTCGAAAGACAAGTTACCCAAGGCCAATACCTCCGAGGTTTGAAACTCTACATTGTTGCGATTGAAATGACAAAGGGAGTGGAGTACTTATAAGCTCTCCTCCAAGGCTGGCCATTATGACCCTCGGAAGTTGAAACGCTACGCATTAATTGAAGGAGCTATCCTTAATGACCTGGGGAAAGTGGAACGCCGTGCAAATCCCGGAGCACCATTAATGCCCTTGGGAATAGGATCGTCTCGAGACAGATTGCGCCACGTCGCTCGACTTGCCGAGACCCCCTGTCTTCGGTCGGCTGCCGAGCAAGTGCCTTTTCGAGCTCGCAAACGGAGAAAACTCACTTTCTCCTCAACTTTCGCGCATGATCTCGATCAGACGGCCCAGATCTTGCCAAGGACACTAAACGACAAGATAGTGTTTTCTTGAGAAATGTGCTCGTCTTGAGATGCGCGTCGTCATCCAATGGCTCAGATTGCGCCACGTCGCTCGACTTGCCGAGACCCCCTGTCTTCGGTCGGCTGCCGAACAAGTGCCTTTCCGAGCTCGCAAACGGAGAAAACTCACTTTCTCCTCAACTTTCGCGCATGATCTCGATCAGACGGCCCAGATCTCGCCGAGGACACTAGACGACAAGAAAGTGTTTTCTTGAGAAATGTGCCCGTCTTGAGATGCGCGTCGTCATCCAATGGCTCAGCTTGCGCCACGTCGCTCGACTTGCCGAGACCCCCTGTCTTCGGTCGGCTACCGAGCAAGCACCTTTCCGAGCTCGCAAACGAAGAAAAAAGACGCCGAGCTACTACAACCGCTGGATCTCTCAAAAATTCACGCCCGTCTATGATCAACGGCCCGGATGGAGCCACGTCATAAATCGGTATTTAAAATCATCTTTTATTTATTTAAATCGTTTTATTTATTTAAAAATTGCGAAAAAATTGCTAAAAATTCGGGGAAATTAACTAAAAATTCGGGGGCATATTTTTGAGCCCCCGAACGAATAATTATTGCCTAGAAAGTACTGTTAAGGCCCCCGAACGACTAGTAAACACATCGCAAAATTAAATAAATACTCCGAAAAAATAAATAAAAGCCGTCAAATACTCGATATGGCTAGAGAACAGCACATAGCATCAAAAATTACTTCACTACCCCCTTCAAGATTCAAAATCCTCCACTTGGACTCCGATACAACTCTACCAGCCACTAAAACAGTTAAACTACTCCTTAAAGGCTGATCACGCTCAGTCTTTAGGAGTGGGAGGCTCGTGATATGGCTAAAAATGGGGTTAAATCGGAATCGTCCAGATGGGGCGCGAATCTCGAAGTTCGGGGGTAAAATAGTAATGTCACATACAGGGTGGATCCAAAGCGGGTACTGGATCTCCTTCGCACGAGACCCAATAACCCACGAATGGGTCCACACCGATTGGGCACGGGTCCCGACCCGAGGCGAGCCCCAGACCAGCAAGAGACAAATCAGGGCTACTGATTTGACCAAGTCAACGGGCCTGATTTGCTCTCACCGGAAATCAAGGGGTTAGTTTCCTAAACAGACTGTGAGGATTTTTCTCCTAGCAGTTACACTAGGAACCAGGCCTCTAATCACTCCCCTGACGACTATAAATACCTCCCCTCTGCCACTGTGACCAGGTTAATCACTTTTTCACCACCTTAAGCTCTTTCTTTAATCACCACTGGTTACTGACAAGAGCATCGGAGGGTTCGTCGCCGGAATCAACCCCGGTGTCTCGCACTTCCTTGCAGGTTGCGGCAGGAGCGAGAAGGCTTGGGTCGGCTGTTCAGGTTTTTCTCGAGCTCACAAATTCTATCTGTTTACCCCCACACCGAAATCAGCGGTAACAGGTGGAAAGACCATAAACATACTTATAGTATTCTTAAATATATGGCTAAAGATCTACTAATTCCTCTTGTCTCTACAGTTACTTTAGAAAGTGCATTTTCTCCATGTGGCAGGGTTCTAACCGATTACAGAAATCGCTTGAAGCCTCAATTGTTGGAGATATGCGTCTGTACGGAAGACTGGATGAAGGCCGAAGAAAGGACTCATGGAAAAGGGTTCAACACGTCTACAAGTGGAAGCAACTCGCCGGAAGAAGAAGAACAACAACAATAGCAACCAACATGAAGAATTGAAGACCACCAACAACAACAACAACAAATTAAAGACCAATAAATTGAAAAAAATTGTAAATGTATAAAATCTTTGTTTCCTATAAAAAGTTGGATAATTGAAAAAAATTGAAATTGTATAGAAGATATTTGTTATTGTATAAAACAAATTTGTAGAAAATCTTTGTTTCTTTTTTAAAATAGGGAAACTTGTATAAGTTAAAATCATATTAATTATATATACTTTTTTTGTTGACAATTTCACTCTTTGATTCTTATTATTATTATTACATTTTTTATTATTATTAAAATTATAAATTTTTTTAAGTTAAAAAGAAATTTAAAAATAGATGAGCTAACCCGCGTTCGGACCCGAATGGGTTCGTGGGTTGGGCTGGTGGAGATTTTGCAAATCCAACCTGGTCCGGCCCGACCTGGTTGCCACTCAGATCCGACCCGAACTCACCCTACTTGGATTCCAACCCGGACGGATTCGATCCGACCCGGCCCAGTCGACCTGTTTGCCAACCCTACTGTGAAGGGTCACTCTCCTATCTTTCTCTCATCTGTAAATATATTCACGACATTTTAAATTACAAATTCCCAACTCCAAGGACATCTTTGTCCAGGCCCGGCCCTGGGGTAGAGCGAACTGGGCTCATGCCCAGCGCCCAAAATTTTTAAGGGGCACCAAGATAATTACGAACTGGGCTCATAACCAAACTCAAGTGTGATCTTTCTCCACCTGCCTCCTTTCCTCCTTAAACCCTACCATCTCTCTCAACCGACCTCTTTGGTGAAATAAGTCCCTATTATTACAAAAAATTACCATCTCTCTCGACCGACCTCTTCCCCAACAGCCCCTTCGTAATTACAAAAAATTAAAGCCCCTATTATTGTTTGGTTATTAAAGATTGTCTTCCCCAACAGCAATAATTAAAGCCCCTTCGTAATTATCTCACTACAAAACGCATGGGTTATAGCGGCGCTTTTATAAGGCTATCGCGGCATTTTTTGGCGCCGTTATAACCCATAACGGCGCTTCTGAAATCGCCGCCAAAAATGCCGTTACAGCGTGCGTCGTTATAGCTATATGGGCTACCACGGCGCTTCGCGAAGCCGCCGCTATAGGGTGTCCTTCTATAACGGCATTGCTAAACCGCCGTTATAGGAGCATTTTTTTCCCTGCTTTTAAAAAAATTGAGCTATAGCGGCGTTCCAAAAGCGCCGCAATAGAGGATACTTTTTGTTAGAACGGTAGTACCTATCACGGCGTTTCTGGGTAAACGCCGCGATAGGTTTGTTTTTTTTTAGGGACAAAATTTGCTTTGGTAAATTTGATCTGGTTTACCAATGCATTAGAGATAATACGATAAACTTCATAACAACGCATGAATATAGCCTTGTGATGCCAGACAATATACATAAGCTACATGCTTATACTTTTACGAATAAATTTCTTCAGAAAGTTTCTCAATTTTTCATGTGTTTCAAATGTACGACATTATTATTGGAGGAAATACATGAATAGTACATGTCCATATATTTTAAACTGTATCACCAGAGAAAGCACACAACACATACCAAAAGCTCTAAACATCTTATAAAGTCTACCATCCTCCAGTCGGCATTACTACTTCATACGACATCCCTGTGGTTCCTTTGATCCCGCTGCGTAAGAAAAGGGGTTTTCGTGAAACACAACTCTTGTTTCCCACAAAAGGACGGAAAAAAATAGGCTTCCAAAATTGGGATGAATACAGAATAGGAGCACAAGAGTTCTGCAATCCACTTGTTGGTTGGAATGGAAGAAGTTTGTACATGAGCTTTGAACCACAGGAAGATCTTTGATGCTTTATGCTATGCAAAAGTCATGAAAATTCTTGAGCACAACCATGCGTTATCAGCGGTAGATTCTCATGACTTCTATGCCCAGCTGAATTCATGACGAGCATGGATGGTTCATCGAGTGGAAATAGTAGCTTCAATCGGAAAGCATCCACTCCATTCAAGTAGTATCTGAACAGTCTCTTCACCCTTATAAACCCTAGATGTCTGTAGAGAGCGAGAGCTCCCTTGTTTGTAACTTCAGCTTCTAAAGCCACCTGCACAAGGAGAAAAGAAGGTTAAGCTTGTTTTACCTTCTAAGTGACCACAAGAACAAGATAAGATTTTGCATCGGTATTTCGAGAAACAAAATCATCTCTTTTCTATATCAACCTTCAGTAGTGTCTTGCTGTGAGCTCTATGTCAAGGTTCTAACTACATATAAAATACCGAAATCATATTTAGATGAGAATTCTCATATATGGTAATAGACATTGTGCACAGAATATTAGAGATATGAGATCAATATAGAGGGATAGTATCAGATATCACTTGTAAGGGTTATTACAAATCATTTTTACTTACTGGAACATCTGTGGAAATGTCTTCTCTGTTATATATCTAGCCAAGATTAGAGAGATTGTCAGCAATTTGGACAGCCTCGGCCGATGGGAGTTCCTACCATTCAAAAGCAGTTTCATACATGTACTTCATCTCAACATTAACATCTATTTTTACTAAAAACTGCTATGCACTGTTATTTTGAACTTACTGATGATTCGGCTCTTGATTCGACAATCTCTACATTGTAATAGTGGAACGAAGCCGAAATAGCCGCTTGTTGGAGCAGTACAGAGCCAACGGACAGAGTTGGGGCAATTAAACAACCCTGCAAGAGACTCCATATTAACATTAATGATTCAGTAATTGCTGAAAAGGATTTTTTTAAAAAAATGTACAACTAATGCTAATTCATTCTAAATCTATGCAAATCTATTAAACTCACCAAACTGGCTTTCTCACAAAATGCAGACAGTTGGCTCACGGTATCCAACTGAAGCTTGGGCACATAAACCACATTTCTCAGGCCAAATGCTGCTGCCTGCATTGAGAACAGTGGACGGTGGAGAATGTTGTGGGAACAAAAGAGAATTATGAGTAAGATTTCTCTCTAAACAAACTAGGTGAATTTTTTCCAACACTAATTCAATTTGTGCAGGATACCACCTACTTAACGTTGTCATAAACTGTGGATGGGTTTGTGAAATCTACAACTACTCCTATGGCTTTTGACTGTCCATAAGTTAGAGAAATTGACGTTAACATAAGAATTAGAAGCTTAATATAAACCATATAAGCTTAGAAGATAAATGGGCAAGCATTTGAATAGTACTTATAGAACCCAAAACCATAGTGAGATCATTAAGAATTGGTACTTCCAGTGCCTCATCCATATCGCTTATCTTCATAACAGAAACAAAAATCAGTACCAGGGAAAACAAAGAGGGAATAAGAATTTTTTTTTACAAAAAAGAAAAAAAAAAAAAAAAAAAAGAGAGGACCTTGCCAGCATCTTGTCCTACTAAGCGACAATCCACAGCTCCAGCCAACTCCATCCCTCTCGCTTTGGTCACGGCCACAATGGCAGCCCTTCCAATCTCCTTAGTGGCCCCATTAATCACCACCTCTTCCCATTAGCACCAAATTAAAAGACCTTAGAGCTTTGCATTAATAAATAACTTTTTCATCAGTGTGTTTTTGCTACAAAATAAAATTAATCAGATATATATATACATATACAGAAAAATGTAGTTATTGATGAATCCTAAATTCTGAAATTCCAAACCAAATTAAAAAGTTCCTATCATATAATCCAATTTTAAAATAATCAAATTCTTAATTTAGGTTACACAAACGGACATTTAGTTTAATAGCATCTGAAATAGCTAACCAGATGGATTTGCCAAAGCTAATCCTGATAATCAGGATTAGCTTCTTCTCGATGCTATTAAACTATATTAGAGACTGACTTTGTATGGTCTGGATCATTGAATTTGTCAAAGCTAATCCTAATTTTCTCGAGAACTCAAGCTTTAGCTAACAAATTACATATAGTCAAATTTCCTTGTTGTATCCTTTTGTACCTACGAATTTGGATGTCTCAATTAGGATTAGGTCAGATCATTCAAACATGAGCTGCTGTCTATGACCTTCACTGGTGTTTCCTCCATGGCTTATTTACAAAATAGATATTTTCGATCTTCAGTAGAGGGGACATATGCAAATGTACTTATTTAGCAAGTGGATAGAACAATGTAAGCTACTTCCTCCTAATTTTTTTCTATTACTGTCTAATATTTCCAACAAAAAAACCCATGATTCCAACACCATAATAGCCTTCAAAGTTGAGACCTTTTCATGTTTAAACACATTATTATTCAGATTTAATTATATTAAAAAAAAGAAATTTAATGATTAACCATTCCATAATGATAAAAACATAAATCAAACAAACATTTCTACATCAGATGAACAAGAAAATGAATGATTGAACAACAAAAATTGAGTACTTCTATCAGAAATACCGACCTCATTGTTCCCCAAATTCGCTTTCTTTTGTGATTCTTCACTCCTTCCTACAAATCAACAACAAGCGCACGAAATTTAAAGACTGGAATGGATCTAAACAATGAAAGATATGAGCAATTGATGAAGAAATTTTTTTAGGGTTTTGGAATTTTACCAGAGATAATTGAAGGTGGCGCAGCAAGAGAGTGAAACCCTAGCTCGAGTCTCGGCATTAAATTGCTTAGGAGAATTTTCAGATTAGTTGCTTCAAATTGTACAAAACATAAACTAAATATTGAGGGATCTGGATTAGAGAGAACTTCCGAACCTGAGAGATCGATTAGAGAGATTGAGGGATCTGGATGCCCTAGCTACTTTCAGAGCTCTAGGGTGGAGGAAGGTGGAGATGGAATTCGATGGATTGGGAATGGAAAGGAAAGGAGAGGAGAAGAGACATGGCATTGGCTCTGGGCTGAAGACGGTGACAACAACGTCGACAGCAACATCGAAAACGACATCGACAGCAACGTCGACAGCAACAGCGACGGCGGCAACGACGACGACGACAACGGTGGCCATTTTTTATTTGGGTTTGAAGAGATTTGGGGGTTCAGAGATTTGTGGGGATTTTTCGAGATTTGGGAGTTTCGAGATTTGGGGAGATTTTGAGAGGTCAGGGGATTCTAAGAAGTTTTGAGACTTTCGTGGCGTGTTTCTCTACCAAACGCAGGGATAGATAATATCTATTACGGCGCCGTCCATCAATGCCGTTAAATAATGACGTGATAGACCCCTTAGATTTTTGCAGGGGTCTATCGCGGCGTTGTATTAAAATGCCGGCACAAAAATGCCGGGATAGAACATTTATTTTGTAGTGTCTTCTCCAACAGCGGCTATTAAAGATTGTCTTCCCCAACAAGTTGCATTCATACCCGATGGCCAGAAAGAAGGAAAAAAAAATTGAAGAGAAGAAGGGAAGCTACGATTCTGCGAAAACATCTCTTTTCCCCAAGTTCCAATGAGGTAACGTTCAAATTAGTTAATGAAATTGAATGTTGATATTTATAAAATCCCTAATTCCCTACCCTATAAATTTGTTCAAAATTGATAAAATAAAATCACAATTCCTCTTCTAATTTTTTTTCTATTGCTTCAATTTAGTTTTGCACTTCAATTTCAGGATTTCAGCAGCAAAAGGAAAAATCTTCCAATTTCAAGTTTTCAACTGTCAATTGAGGTGAGGTTTTGTTCTCTTATATTTCAAATTCTAAATTTCTAATTTTATATCACACTTGAGTTTTTTATTTAATTTATTCTGTAAAATCAAAACCACAGATTTTAATTTGGATTTTAACCAAGCTACATGTTTTTAAAGTTGAAGTGTTTCCCCCTTTTTCTTTTAATATATATTTTTTTGGCAGCAACTTAATTTTTAGATTTTAACTTTTCAATCAATAAATGACTGAATATTTTGTTCAATTTCTTTGTTGTCGGTATGTAGGTAATAAATTGTGAATTTGGGCTTCAGTTGTTGGAATCTGGAAATTTACCTTTCTTTTGTTGGAGGAAATTGCAAAGATAATAAGTTTGCTCACGGGAATCCAGGTTTTATTTTTACAAGTTTTTGTTTTGAGCTTTTATTTCTACAAAGTTTAAAATGATTTCTAGGAAACAATTATCTGGATATCAAAAACGACAAAAAAAGAAAAAAAATGAGGAGGTAGCTCAATCGTTACAAGGATCAATGAATAAATACCTTATTAAAAAAACGGATGCTTCATATGAAAATAATATTAGTGAAGATACTTTAGCGGAAGTTGAGCCGACAAATAATGAGGAGAACTTAATTGAAGATATAGATGATATAAGTGAGAAAGAAAACAATAAAAATGAAGTTGATCTTAATTGTGATACTAAATATTGTCATGATGATGTTGAAAATGAATTTTATATGAATAAGAATATTTGCGATCCTAGAGTTTGGGATTCTTTAGATGATAAAATGAGATGTTTATTAGCGGAAATGGGGCCTAAAAGAGAAATTTATGCTAAGTATCCTCTCGACAAAATTTGTAGACACTTTTCGAATAATTTTTATGTTCAAAATATATCAAGCGGGGAGACTTGTGATCAAAAATGGTTAGTATACTCTAAAGATCTTGATAAGGTTTTTTGCTTTTGTTGCAAGTTGTTTAAAAAAATGCATTCTAGAAGCCAATTAGCAAGTGACGGAAGCAATGATTGGAGACATATGGGTGTGAAACTTACTGAACATGAGAATAGTATGGAACACCTTTCTAACATGAGAGCTTGGGTTGAGCTAAAATCTAGATTAAGCAAAAATCAAACAATAGATAAAGAATTGCAAGATCAAATTAAAAAGGAGACTTCACATTGGAGGGATGTTATGCTTAGAATTATTGCTGTTGTTAAATGTCTTGCTATTGATAATTTGGCATTTCGTGGAACAAATGAAAAACTATATGAAGACTCTAACGGTAACTTTTGTGGCCTTGTAGAGATGATTGCGGAGTTTGATCCCGCAATGCGAAATCACTTTAATCTTATTAGAGATAAGAAAATTCATTACCACTATTTAAGTCATAAAATTCAAAATGAGTTGATAGAAACTTTAGCCTCTAAAGTGAAAAATGTGATTCTTGAAAAAATTAAAGAGGCGAAATTTTTCTCAGTTATACTTGATTGTACACCTGATGCGAGTCACAAAAAGCAAATGACTTTGATAATAAGATGTGTAGATGTGACGAGTAATCCAATACACATTGAAGAGTATTTTATTGAGTTTATACATGTGGAAGATACAACTGGACTTGGGCTTTTCGAAAAATTACAAGATATACTTAAGTCACTTGGTCTTGATATTAATAATGTGAGGGGGCAAAGTTATGATAACGGTGCTAATATGAAAGGGAAACATCAAGGCGTTCAAAAAAGATTGCTTGACATAAACCCCAGAGCATTCTACATGCCGTGTGGTGCACATTCCCTTAATTTAGCACTTTGTGATATGGCTAACTCTTGTCTTAAAGCAAAATCTTTTTTTGGAGCATGTCAATGTATTTATACTGTGTTTGCAAATTCAACAAAGCAGTGGAATGTTTTACTTGAACATACTGATGGCTTAACTTTAAAATCATTATCGACTACGCGTTGGGAGAGCCATATTGAAAGCATTAAAGCAATAAAAACTCAAACTTCCAAAATAAGAGAAGCTTTATATAAATTAACTGAAATTAGTGAAGATCCTAAACTAAGTAGAGATGATGGGAGTTTAGCGTCAGGCGAACTTTCTAGTTTTGAGTTTTTGTTGAGTTTGGTTATTTGGTATGATGTTTTAGATAAAATTAACTCGATTAGTAAAAAATTACAGTCAGAAGATATGCGTATTGATGTTGCTGTGAAATATTTGGATGGACTTCTTGAATATTTTAAGAAATATAGGGATACTAGATTTAATTATGCCATGGTTAGTGCTAAAGAAATTGTCGATGAAATGGGTGTTGAGCCTGTGTTTTTGGAAAAACGTCGTATTTGTAGAAAGAGACAATTTGATGAAATTCCAAACACTGAAAGGGTAGATCAATCAGCCGAGAAATCCTTTAGAACTGATTATTTTAATGTGATAGTTGATATGGCTATTTCTCAATTAACTAGCAGGTTTGAACAATTGCAATTTTTTCAATCTATGTTTGGTTTCTTGTTTAATGCAACAAAGTTGGTCTCACTAAATGATGAAGAATTGAAAAAATCTTGAATGAATCTTGAAAATGCATTAAAAGTTGATAGTATCTCAGATATTGATGGGAATTGTTTATGTTCAGAATTGCAAGTGTTACAGTTGATGTTACCAAGTGAGTCATATGAAACCGATGAACCATGGACATCTATTAAGATTATGCAATTTTCAAAAGATATGGATATGTTTCCTCATGTGATGATTGCATATAGAATATTACTGACTTTACCTGTAACTGTGGCATCGGCGGAAAGAAGTTTTTCTAAATTGAAGTTATTAAAATCGTATTTACGAACAACCATGAGCCAGGATAGATTGAATGAATTGACAATTTTATGTATCGAAAAGAATATTGCAGAAAATCTTGACTATGGGGATATAATTGATGATTTTGCGGCAAAAAATGCTAGAAGAAGCTTCTTAAAGTAATATGACATTTGTTTTGTTTGAAATCTCGCTATTTTCTATTGCTTTCATTTTGTTTTTTGCATTTTGTAGGATTGATGGATTGGTGTCGGTGACTTCTCAATGCGACTGAGATTTTTTTTTGGAAGTGGAACAAACTTTAGTTTTTTTTTATTATGTATTTTAATAGAATAGAAAAGTCTTTTCTGTAAACTTTCCTTGATTCCGTTGCTAAAATTGTAAAAAGCAACCTTATGAGGTATGAAGAATGAAACATGCTTTCATACAGTCTTATCAAACATGTTATCAGCCTTTAAGGTCTAAAAGTGCTTTTAAACTCCAATACTGCTTTTGGGCTCTCCAAAAACAGTAGTGAACAAGTGAACATGTAGCAAATGTTTCAGATTGTTCAACGTGCTCGCTACTAGCCTACTAGATAATGTGATTTCAATGTGACAGTGTCATTCTGTAATTTCATTTATAATATCATTCAAAGACTGATTTTTTGTAATGTCTAGTGTTTAACTGTGAATTTCTTTCCCTTTTTGAATGCGAAGTTGTGTTATTGTTGTTTTCTGGTTAAGTGATTAGTCAGAATCTGATCTCCCAGCTTAGTCCTCTCTTTACAGTTTTTCCTTCTTTTTCTTACTTTGATTTGTAAAATTGTTGTATGTTAGGCCTTGTTTTTGTTGTACTTTGATTTTGTACTTTTAGTGGGCAAATGAAGGTGTGCTATTGTTTTACTTACCATCATACTATAATTATTCTCACCTGACAGATCGAGGAAGATATTTGGGATATCCCTTATTCTGATCAACATGGCTGCCATAATGGAACGAGCCGACGAAAATCTCCTTCCATCTGTTTATAAAGAAGTCAGTACAGCCTTCAATGCAGGACCTACTGATCTCGGATACCTTACTTTCATTAGAAATTTTGTACAGGCACTATCCTCCCCATTGGCAGGTATACTTGCCCTTCACTACGACCGCCCATTAGTTCTTGCAATCGGCACTACATGTTGGGCTTTATCAACAGCTGCAGTGGGTGCCAGTCAGTATTTTCAGCAAGTTGCTTTCTGGCGAGCTCTGAATGGATTTGGGCTCGCTATTGTTATCCCTTCTCTTCAATCCTTTATTGCAGATAGTTATGTGGATGGTTCGAGAGGTGCAGGGTTTGGATTCTTGAGCCTTGTTGGATCGATTGGGGGGATAGGGGGTGCTGTATTGGCTACAGTTATGGCTGGGCATGAGTACTGGGGTGTGCCAGGGTGGCGTTGTGCTTTCGTCATGATGGCGTTGTTGAGTTTGCTCATTGGGTTTCTTGTTTTTATGTATGTGGTTGACCCTAGACGATCCTCACTTCTTGCTTCTCATGGTTCTGATGACAATCTTGAGAGGTACCTAGTTCTTTTACCCCTTCTTTTATGCTTAAGCTTGTTTCTTATTATATTCTTATATCAGCTTCATCTTTCCTATGAGGTGCTCAGTAAATTGAGATTTCTGAATTATAGATATATTCTGCAATCTATACCATGCAACTATTTGTTCTATGATTATGAAATTATATTCTGAAGATTGTCAAATGCTTGAGTTACCATTTTCTGGGGGTCATTCATTCGTTACTATATTATCAGCATCATGATAGCAAGGTGATCAAAAGTAGCAATTAATTTCATTTAGTAAAGTAAGTCTTGAGCAAAAATAACCCAAAAAGAGAAATTGTGATTCTAATTTCACTTTTATACACTGCTTATTTGTTGAGTTGAATCAAAAGTTTAATCTCTCCTACTCTTCCTTCTGAGCAGAGCCGGCCCCACACCTTGAGGCCGGTGAGGCGGCCGCTTCAAGCCCCCGATTTTTTTGCACTTCCTTGTAAATATAGGCACGTATTTTGTGCGTAAAAAATTTATATTGTAATTAGGGACCCCAAATAATTAATTATTTGGGCCATTCGCCTTGGGCCTCCGGGAACTCAGGGCCGGCCCTGTCTTTGTCTTGTCACTTATGTATAATGGATGGGTGGAAAGAAAGACAACACTGTTTTCTTTTATAACAGTAAATATAGACAATTTACCTACACAAGTAAAGACAGGATTAGCAAATGCTTGAGTAGATGGTCAATACTTAAAATTGACCCAAGTAGATCACTAACGGGGTTCATCGGTAATACATCAAGAAAAATATTGCCTCTCCTAATCAGCTAGCTATATCTCACATGCAACATTACATTACATTCAATAATTCAGATGTTTTGTTCCAGTACATTGAACCTAGACGTATTTCCCCAAACTCAATGTACCTGGCTCGATGCTGCAAAGCCCTTAGCTACATATTTAAGCCAGACTCATCATCCCTTTCTTTCACTCTAACCGCCAATCGCCTTATTACTCAAATTCTCTCCGTCCTCCTCCTCCTCCTCCTCCTAACTTTGGTGCGTGCGGTTAGCAAGCTTTATTACCACCCAAAAAAAAACCATTTCCTATGCAATTGAATTGCCGCATGTGTTAACTAGGAAGCTAGAAACCGGCCCTATTAATCCTTTTCCTCATATCAAGAAGAGAATCCGATAGGAATATTCCCCTCGAAAAATAGTACTACTTGAGAACGGACTCTTTTCTAGCATATTCCTAATTCTTTTTGTTGCCTAGTTACTTATTTATATATATGCTTATTATTGTTGTTAGTTGTTCATCTTCATCATATATCAATCACCCCCACCCGCACCCCCACCCCCACCCCTCAGGCCGGCCTCACCGTCCCGGCTCTCAACAATCCAATAGCGTGCAATGGAAAAATTCACGAGAGCGAAACGGGTTTCAGATCCTCTCAACGAGAGGGTCAGGGCTCAATTGCTTCACTCTGCACATCACGAGCACGACTCCAATGACTCCTCCTCCTCCTCCTTCTCCTTCACTCCCACCCTAATCCATGGTTTCTTTGACCTCGACAATGATACTGAATTGCCAACCAACAACAGTAACGACTGTTCGACCACTTCCGACTCCAATGACGACGACTTCACAAATAGGGCAGCAGTGGAAGCTCTACAGGATCTACTGGATCCATCTTCGGATCCACTCCGCACCCGCCTCCATTCTGACGTCATCATGGTTGCAGATGCATTGTCAAGTCTTAGATCAGCCGGATCCGATAAGCACAGACAAGCCGTGATGGCACGACTAAGAGATATTGGGTACAATGCCGGGGTCTGCAAGGCGAAGTGGGAGAGCAGCGGGGGATTAACTGCAGGAAGTTATGAGTTCATCGATGTATTGTTGGTAGTAAATAATGATCATCAAGAAATTGAAAGGAGATTCATTGTGGATTTGGATTTTAAGGCGCAGTTCGAGGTGGCTAGAGCGACGGAGGAGTACGAGACGGTGGTGCGGTTGGTGCCAAGTGTGTTGGTGGGGAAGGAAGAGGAAGTGAGGAAGGTTGTGAGGGTGATGGCAGCGGCGGCGAAGAGGTCAATGACGAGGAGGGAGATAAGCGTGCCACCGTGGAGGAAGAGGAGGTACTTACTATCAAAGTGGTTTGGGCCTTATAAACGGATAATGGTTAATCCTTGTAACTCATTGGCGTCAAGCTGTGTTTATAATGGGGGTGGGAATATCAAGTGCCCTAGTGTGGTTGGTTTTACGGCGGACGTGGCCACTAGAAAATGGACTGTGAGTTGAATGGGATGGGGTGACATGTTCGTTTTTTTAATTTTAAAGTAGTGATTTTAATTTTCTGTGTTTATTTATAAGACTGGTGAGACATTTGGCTGTACAAAGGGAGTTTGGATCAAAATGGAGTTTTGCGGAAGAGCATGAATGGAGAATGTCATTTGTGTACGACCCTACACTTAGAGCGTACAAAAATATATGTACAAGTATATGTGATGATTTTATTTAAAAAATTTACAAGCTAATATAGAATTAAATTTAAATAAATCTTAAGATATTCAGAATTAGAGCAAATAATTCGATAACGCACAAAAGAAAAAGGAAAAGTAAATCTATATAATAAATTACAAAGAAAGCTATCAAGTGGCTCTAATTCAATCTCTCTTAAAACCAATGGTCTAGATTTATTCTCTCAAAACATATTTTTCCGCCCAAAATTTCAAACCTCAAAATTAAATTTTTCCCCCCAAAACTAAACAACTCATTACTTTATTACTATCTCTCTTCTCTCTTCTCTCTTCTCCCTTCACTTTTTCATATTTTTCTCTTTCTCTCTCTTTCTCTCCCTCTCCCATTCTTTCTTTATTTACTTAAAAATTTAGATTTTAAGATTTCAGGTTTATAAAATTTTTAGAAATTTTATGTTTTTTTTATTGCACATATTATATTGAAAATAGCAAATATCTCTTCAACAGTTAAATTTCATTATTTTCCATCCTTAAAGTTCTAAGAAGTTGGATTTTACACCTTCATTTATAATTATTTTTCAACATATACTAATAGAAACATGGATTTTTATTTACAACTAATTATTGTCATACTATTCAAACTTGAACTACATAATTATTGTTTTACTGTTTACAGGGCTTTTCGTGTATTGTATCGTTTCGAAGACGTGCCGTAGGCACGTGCCCACGGGAAAATCTAGTAATCATACAAATATGAAAGACTGGAAATATCTGGAAAAAAAATCGTCAAGAAAAAAGATGTGATTGTTTTCCAGGAAATCAGAATATTAAGACTGATTATTTTATGTTTTATCTATGATGAATAATAAAGTAGGTAATCGAATTTTTGGTAAATAAAAAGTTATTGAAAGAATATAAAGCGAATTCACCGAAATATTCAATTTAGGAGTGTTTCGGTCGATTGCAAAAATTGCACTCAACTGTCAATTTTAGTTGAAAATTTGTGTAGTCAACTGTTAGTTTCTCTTTACTTTGGTCTGAAGGAAATGAAGGTAAACTTCCCAAACTTATATTTGGTTTTTTTTTTTTACATTTTTGGAAAGGAATAATTTCAAACTCTTTAAATAGAGTTGAATTCATAGAGTATTCTTTAACTCTTTTGAATCAATACTTCAGAACTTATCACTTGCTAAAGATCAAGAGAGAAGATGGCTTTTATTGTTTTCTGTGTTAAGACTACAGTCTTGGTTTTTCACTTTATTTCCGCTTCAGCTCAAGGCCATTTACGGGGCTCATATATATAGAAGAAATCTAGTTGAACAAGAATCTTGACCTGAATACCAAGAACTCACTGTATGAGTTTAAGTATAGTGGTACGACTGCACCTGAGAATTGCTGCAGGTAAGGGGTAGTGGATTAAGCATGGGGGGCGAACCACTTAAATCGTTGTGTCTTGCATCTCTACCAAGTTTGTTTTCTCTAACATTATCTCTTTACTTTACGCATTCATTTTAAATTTCTTTTATGTTATTATAAGTTTGATGTGTTTTGCTTGCTTGCAGGTGAAAATATATATCATATTTTGGCTCACTTTGATACAATCACTCATGAAATTGAAAGCTTGAGTAAGGGCATAGACGATGATAGGAAGGTAGGAAAAAAATTTAGCTGCCTCTCAGTAGAATGGGAAAAGCTGCTACCACGAGGGAAATACACGAAGAAAAAAGATTTGATTACTATACTTTTCAGGGTAAACTCAAGACTTACGAAATTTGAGATGGCGGAGACAAAAAGGTATAGAAAAAAATATTGGAATCATTCTGGAAACTCAAAAGAAGACCATCACTTTGAAAGTTGTTCCATCACACCACTCAAACTCAGATTCAGACAACAACTCATTTGATGAAGAAATAACATTCCTAACCAAGAATTTTAGTTAATCTCTCAAAAACCAAAAATTTGGCAGGTATCCCGAAGGAAGTGACAAAGCCAAAGATAAAACATGCTACAAAATGCAAGAAGCCATGACATATTCGTGCAAACTGCCCTCACAATTAAGATAGAAACAAGTCGCATAGTGCAAACTCAAACTACAAAAAGAATGCATTGAAGGCAACTTGGCTTGACTACGATTCAAGTGATAATGAAGATTATCAATATGAGCAAGCAAACATGTGACTCACATTTACTACTCTTGGATATGATGAGCAATCATCACTTCAACAAGAGATAATCGAAAAACTCACTTATGAAGAATTATACGAAGTTGCTACTGGCTTAAATGAATATGCCAAAAATGTTACTTGTGAACTTAAGCAATATAAATGAATGTCTAATGGATCACATAACTCATGATTTGCTAAAATTGAGAAATTGAGGAATGAAAAAAAAATGGTTATCGAAAAACTTGAGTCATTTAGAAAAGATCATGAGTTGTTAGTAAAAGAAATGTATGTTTGAAAGAACAAATTCAAATTTCTATATTAGCAAATAATGGGAATTGATGCTAATGTTTTTCGGGTGTGGGAGCAACAAATAGTGAATTCTTTGATTTAATGAGAAACAGAGATATCAGCTGATGTGAGGCTAGTATGAGTGGGGGTTTGTGGACACAGCGACCGCTGCGGACCTGCAAAAAAGCCTAAAACAGCTCTGATGCTCAAGTTAATAAACAACGGTTTAAGAAAGGGATTAGGTAGTAAAAATGTGATTACCTTGTAACTTTGTTGGTGGGCCTATATTTACAGGTCAGTGGGGGTTCATTAGTAGAAGGTTTTCAACTGCCTATTGATTAGGAATATCAGGGAGCTGATTTATCCCCTGATCTTGAGGGCTTTGTTTGTTCCATAACTGACTAGGTGACCACCCTTGGTGGGTCGAGCTAAGTCGGTGGGCTTATGGAGAGCCCACGAGCTTTTTATCTAGTGATTCGTGCGGTGATCATACGGAGGAGATTAGCTCATATTTTTACCCATATCATAAGCCCCCCACTCTCGTAGGCAAGTTGTTAATCGTCTCCGAGGACTAGTTGACTCGTAGGGAAAATGCATCGACATGAGGGATGGTCCATGGTGACGGCATTGGGCATGTTCCGAACTGCGTAAGCCACGTTCTGCAAAGAAATCAGCGACAAACTCGGAGTTGGAGCACCAATTCGAGACAGTTGTCTGTGGCGTGATCCATGTTCTGTAGGAAAATCTGCGATGAGCTCGGAGTCAGAGCACCATTTGAGGTAGTTGTTCGAGGCGTGAGTCATGCTTTTGCGAAGAAATCCGCGATGAGCTCCGAGTCGGAATGCCATATCGAAGCAGTGGCCCAATGTGTGAGCCATATTTGCAAAGAAATTTGCAATGGGCTCGGAGTCGGGGCACTATTTCAAGGCATGGCCCAATGTGTGACCCATGTTTTGCAGAGAAATCCGCAGTGGACTTGGAGTCAGAGCACCATTTCGAGATCTCTGTCTGAGGCAATATACTTTCTGAATTTCGGGTTACAGTGGAGTGGGTGGATGGCGCCAAATTCGCCACTCACGTGGCTTCCCGCGCCTTCTGAGTGGTCGTTTCATGATCTTGTAGAATTCAAGGAGGCAGCACGTGATAGTGGTCATTCGAGAAGTCATTGCCCCATCCATAAATCCATCTCCCCCTCTCATATTGTGGGGTTACCTTTTCTACACCCAGAGCTCCTTGTTCCCCAAACCATAACTTCAGATATGTCGACTGTTCAGTCAAGAAACTCGTCCTTGTCCACCGATCGAGGCAATTCGGCTTCAGGCCCTTCGAGCTAGTCAACATGGTGGGAGGATGAGCCTCCCTATTCGAGACCCGCTCGCGATCCTTCTCCAGAAGAAGACGTAGCGATAAAGTTGGTGTCAGATTCCGATGAGGAAGATCCCAGCCACACTGAAGGGGCAACAGAGACTGGTGAAGTAGGGGGGAGCTTAGAGGGGGAGATACATGAACTCTCCTCGGAGCCTGAAGCCGAAGGAGATCAAGAGAGGCGTGGCTGAGCAACGGGGGTCGAAGAGGAAGCTGACAGGAGTCATCGGGAGGTGACTTCAGGACCCGAATGGGAGGATGTCGGCCGTAGCCGGGATGCGAGGACCCTAACGCTAGGCGGCATCTTGACAGTCCCTTCTCGTCGGGAGACCGGAGCTACGAAGAAGAGGAAATACAAATTTCCCCTGACAAGGAGTACATGCTAATGGCATACGTGTATGAGCATGAAGTGAACACATCTCGGCCATCCATGCACACAAAGCCCGAATGTCCCGCAAGTAGCCGACCACCTCTCCACTCCCCGAGACAGGGTGGCTTTGGCGAAAGAGTCTGAGGAGGAGGCTTACATTCATTAGGCTCAGGCTTCCATCCTGGTGGGGGGTTTATTCCACAGAGGGTTCTGTTTCCCATGCTCTTTGTTTATTTTGTAACATGTTCTCATCTCCTTGTAGGCGACCATCAACGGGGCTGAACTGAAGCGGTGGCTCGAAAAGCTTCTCAGTCGGGCGGAGAAGGCCGAGGCAGAACAGAAGGAGCTTCTGTGTCAAAACGTTGATGTATGGAAAATCATGAAGTAGGTGAGGGACGAGCTAGCTCGGGAGGAGGTTTTGGCGGAGATAGGGACGAAGCTTTTGGCGGAGAGGGTCGGGGTAACCCCTGTTGAACTGCATAAAGTAATCCTAGGTTCCAAGATCTGATGTTCCCAGCCCGGCGTCGATGTTAAAGAGTTCCCTTCATCAGAGGATTGTTCATCCTCATACTTCATGTATACTGATGTGGTTCCCGGAGTGCGAGGTCTCATCGTCGGGTCGGAGTTTCTCAAAGGACTCTTGTGCCACGTTTGTTTAGGTGCTCTGGTGCCCTGAGCTCTAGTTAGCCGACCTTCACTTTGTCCTCGAGGTTTTTGTGTAACACCGCAGCCCCGTTCAACGATTTTTAGCAAACAACTGCCCACCACAGGCTGCCTCATAAAAAGTGTTATAGCTTGTTGGTGACCTTCAATCCTAGGCAATCATATATATATTTAATTTATTATTGCAAACTCCTGATATGGGACAAATCTCCCACATCTCTCCTGTTGTTCTCTCTCTCCCGAAAGAGCGACCCCACACGCAATTTCCACGTCAGCGATGTGACGTGACCGCATAGCCGAAGCAGCATTTCGCTGCTCTCTTTCCAACCGGGTGCCCCCCCCCCCCCCCACACGTGACCCCTCATCCACATCACCAAGTAACGTCAGCAGAGAAGAAGCAACAACAAATGCTGGCCTTCTCTCTCCTGGGCTCCACTGAGCATTAATTTCTCAAACAACCCCTCCTATAGAAACCTCCTATAGGACACTACTCCAATTAATTATTTATATATATATCTATTCTTAACACGGGATGTTACATTTTGTATGATGCATCCTCTGCCCGAGGATGCCGACAATAACCAGCGTTCTAAAATACGCTGAGACCATATAAAATCTTAGTTGTAGTTTCCTTTGTCTAGTTTTTGATTTTCCAATTGCAGATTGGCCACCGCTCATCCTGTAATCTATTTTCCTTCATTAAAAATTTGTTTGATTCTTTTTGTTTCGATTTTGTTGTACTGGGCGAAATAGGTCATCATGTCGCGAGTTGTCCCGACCTTTGGGGACTTGCACATTTTTCTCAGTCTATGATGTAGCCGAGATAGGGTTTGCGGCCTTAACATAGGCATGTCCACGGGGCGGACTGCGAAAGCCTCGTGAATTCGGATGCTTCTTCGAGGCATTAGTGCAAGAGCCATGTTTGAGGAGAAATTCGAAATGGTCTCAGAGTTGGAGCACTATTTCGAGGTGCCAAGACGAGAGCCAAGCTTGCGGAGAAATCTACAATGGTCTCAAGGTCAGAGCACCATTTCGAGGTGCCAAGACGAGATTCATGCTTGCAGATGAATCCACAATGGTCTCGAGGTCAGAGGCACTAGGACGAGATATCAGTCTTGTAATTTTTAAAAGGATTTTGAATAAATTTTATTTGCTGGCAACCGAAAGGCGAGCGCTTATTACATTTCACGGTTGCTACAGCTTTATTACAAGTATGAACCGCTAGGGGTCCTCATGGAATTTCATTAAGTGTTCCGCATTCCACGACCTCTTAACTACTCTGCCCCCCAGGCCTTCAATTCGGTAAGTGTCTGGGCGTACCACTTTGGAGACCCTATACGGTCTTTCCAAGTTGGGAGCCAACTTCCCCTTTTTGCTCGACATGGAGATATCGAGTCTACACTGCACTAGGTATCCCTCTTTGATGTTATTTGGTCAGACTCTTTTATTATAGAACCGTTCTATTCGCTGCTGGTAGATGTTTCTTCTAATAGCTTACCACTCGCTGAGTTCGTCGAGGAGGTCCAGATTAGCCCGGAGGCCATCTAGATTTGATTCTTCGTTGAATCTTAAGATTAGAGGGTAGGGGGCCCGACCTCCAGAGAAATGACTACTTCGGTGCCAAAATTTAGATTGAATTGCGACTCGCCGGTAGGTATCCTTTTGGTCGTTCAGTATGACCATAGCGCAGTTGGAAGTTCATCAACCCATGACCCCTTTGGGGATTTGTCCAATCGCTTCTTTAGACCAACAAGAATCTGATGGTTGGCGTTTTTGGCTTAGCCGTTGGACTGGGGGTGCGAGATTGAAGAAAACCTCTATTGAATTCCCAAGTCTTTGTAGAATTTGTAAAAATTTTCCTAGCAAACTGGGTTCCATTATCGATGATGAGGATCCGAGGAATTCCGAACTGGCAGACAATATTTTTCAAAAAGAATTGTTAGGCCTGATGCTTGGTGATGGTAGCTAAGGGCTCTACTTCGATCCACTTCGTAAAGTAGTCAATGGCTACAATCAGGATTCACCTCTGACCTGTCACCTTAGGGAACGGTCCAACCAAATCCATCCCCCACATGGCAAAGAGGTCCGAACTTGCGAGGGACTTGAGCTCGGCCTGTGGAACATGTCTGATTGAAGAGAACCTTTAGCATGGACCACATTTCTTGTCAAGGTCTTAAGCATCTTGGAGGAGGGTCGACCAATAATAATCGTGGTTGAGCACCTTCCTTATGAGTGTCCTACTACCGATATGGCAGCTGTCGATTCCCTCATGCATATCTTCAAGTGCATACTTGGCTTCCTCCAGGTTCAGGCATCGGATGTAGGGTCTCCCATCAAACTTGGTGTATGAGCACTTGAAGAGTGTGCCATCTACAAGCACAAATCTCTCGGCCATAACCTGGACCTTTCTTGCTTCTGATGGATCATGCAGTAGTTCACCATTTCTCAAGAACTTTAAAATTGGACCCATCCACGATGCCTCCTGCATGGGAAAATCGAGATAGAGAATTTTGAGATTCTCGATGCTAGGTCAAAAGAGGACCTCTACTAGGATTGTGCAGTCAAGGCCCTCATAGGACGAGGATGCTAGCTTGGAGAGGGAGTCAGCCTAGTTGTTTTGCTCTCGGGGTATTCTGGTGACAGTAGCATCTTCAAAGTCTACTAAGAGAAGATTGACGTGTGCCAAGTATTGGACCATTCAAGTATCACGAGTTTCATAATCCCCACTTACTTGGTTGACAATGAGATGGGAAATGCTGAATGCTTTAACACGCTTGGCTCCAGCCTTTCGAGGTAAGAAGAGTCCAGCAATCAGGGTCTCATACTACACTTCATTGTTGGTGCTTTAAAGTTGAAGCGTAGGGAGTATTAAAGGAAGAAGCTGTCCGGGCCGCTTAATATGACTCCTTCTCTGCTCCCTTCTTTGCAGGATGAGCCATCTACATAGAGCTCCCATACCGGCTCGTCCTCTCAGACCTCAGGTACCTCAGGAATGGTGCACTTGTTATGAACTCAGCGAGGGATTGCCCCTTGATTGTTGTCCTTGGTTTATAGCTGATGTCGTTCTAACTCAGTTCAATGGACCACTTAATCAGCAACCAAAATTTTCTGGCTTGTCGAGGACTTGCTTGAGAGGTTGGTCTGTAAGGTCCTGAATGGAGTGAGCTTGGAAGTATAGTCGTAGCTTCCGCTCAGCCATGACTAAGGCATGGACCACCTTCTTTATCATAGAGTAGCGGAGCTCAGCATTGCGAAGGACTTTGCTGACATAACAGATGGGCATTTGGGTCCCGTCATCCTCCCTGATTAGGACGGCACTGAGAGCGTGCTCTGAAGCCACTAAATAGAGAAAGAGAACCTCACCGGGATCAGGTTTGCTGAGGAGAGGGGGGTTGGCGAGGGATTCCTTCAGCTAAATGAAGTCTTGCCGCTGGTGTTCCCCCCATTCAAAGCTCTTTACCCACCTGAGGGCCTTGAAGAAGGGAAGGGATTTCTCCCCCGACTTTGAGAGGAAACGACCGATGATGGGGAGATAACCCGTGAGCATTTGTACCTCCTTCACGTTCTTGGGAGGGGCCATGTTATTCCCCGATGGCTTACCAAAAGGCCGAGGAATTTGCCCAAGGCGACGCCGAATGTGCACTTTAAGGGGTTGAGCCTCATGTAATTCTTCTTTAGGACCCCGAAGGCCTCCTCCAGGTCCTTCAAATGATCTTCTCCTTGGAGGCTTTTGATGAGCATATCTTCGACATATACCTGCATGTTCCAACTTATCTTCTCCTTGAAAACCAAGTTGACGAGCCTTTGATAAGGTGGCACCAGAACTTTTCAAACTGAAGGGCATGACCCGGTAGTAGTAGAGCCCTTGGTCAGTCACGAAGGAGGTGTTTGGGATGTCCCGAGGGAACATCCGGATCTGATTATAACCCGAGAAAGTATCCATGAAGCTGAGCAGCTCGTGCCCGGATGTCGCATCGATGAGGGCGTCGATACTCGCAAAGAGGAAAGGATCTTTAGGGCAGGCTTTATTGAGGTCGGTGAAGTCAATACAAATCCTTCACTTGATATTGGACTTCTTGACCATGACTGTAACACCCTAATTTTTCAATTAATGAGAAATTATTTATTTTGCACGTGATGTGCATGTGCAATATTTTGTTTGGATTATTTTATCATGATGTGTATATTTAAATATAATTTTTCAAATTATTTTAGTACAAAAGCCTTTCTTTAAAAGCCTTATTTGATTTAATTAAAAAGCATTTTCTTAAAAAGCCCAAATGTATTTTATTTATTTATTTTTATAAACTAGTTTTGGCCCACAAAGAAAGCCCATGAAATAATTTATTTTAATTAAACTTGTCATGTAGAAGACTTTTTTTTACTAAATTATTTTTATACAAATTTAAGAATGTACAAATTTGGCCTAGTTGCATGCACGTGCACTACACGTACACGTGCAATGCACACTCTCTCTCCTAGGCCGGGTATCATTCTTTTGGAGGGATTTTTGATTTTGGGTGTGGAGAACATGGTGGTAGTTTCATGGAAGTGGGTAGTTTTCCTAACTCCTACTTTGATCTAAGCCCTTCATCCAACAACCACCAAAACAATCTTGGCCCTCCATTCCACTCATTTCCTAGTATAAATACCCCCCCTTCTCATGGCTAATTTTTCATATGCAAAGTATAATTTCTAAGTTATAGTATTTTGATAGTGAGAGTTATAAAAGATAAGAGAGTTGTGTGGGTTTTTGGTTGCTTGGAGTGGCCGGCATCAAGGAAGGGAAGCATTCGGTGTGGACTTGAGGTAGCACTCGGCTTGGGCTTGGAAGCTTGGAGTGGTGCACTCTTTTGGCTAGAAGGAGGTGTTCTCATCTACAAGGACTTGGTTGCTTTTGTTTGGGTTTTTCTCTCCAATTAAGGTGGGTAAAACATTTTATATTTCTAATATAGATCCATGCTAAGTTTCTACCATTAAAGATGCATGAAAAATATTAATAAGAGCCCACTTGAATTGAGTAGTTAGCATGTAAATTGATTGAAATGTAGTGATTAACTTATATGGCTCTAGTGTTAAGATTAAATTGTGTGTAGATTGCCCCATGTTTATTAGTATGAAGTTGTGATGGTGATTAGATTAAATTGGGAATGTTGTTATTATGATTAGAGACATAATGTATACTTGTTAATTGTGACGAATAGACCTTCATGTTGGTATGAACATGGACTATGGAAATCATATGTGATGGTTGAATTAAGAACTAATATCAGTAAATTATCACCATGAAATTATTGAATAAAAAGACTAGTAGATTAATTATATGGCAATGTCGAAAATACAATATATTGTAGTTAATAAATAACTCTTGGATTTTTGTGTGTGAAAAATATATTTCATTAGCACCAAAAAATTATATTATTTTACTGGTATGAACTTATATGACTGAGGATATAATCTGGAAGTTTTAGAAAAATTTTATCAAAGTAATAAGAAACTATGGCTATTTTGAATATCGAGTTATTCTTAAAGCAGTACGAAAATAATACAAATGGATTTTTAATTGGGTTAGTGACAACCCGAGCCAGTGGCTCAGGTGGTCTCGGACTACGGTTGCTTCTCTGTGTTGTACAGTTCGAATCCCAGGAGTAACACTTCTTTTTGTTAAATTCTCTAAAACCAGTAAATAGCGAACTAAAGGTTTATATAGACCCCAGTAGCTCTTATGACGTGTTCAGTGACCGGCCTAGTGGTCGGGGCTCTGTGCTGTCTTGGTGCGGCGCCTGGTTCGAATCTTGGGTTCGGCATATAGGGAAAAAATATTTTTTTGGGGGTTTTTGAAGTCCAAAAAAATTATGAAATAAATATGGTAATTCTCATAAAAATACAAGGAATTTTATAAGAGTGATTTGGGTATTATTTGAATGAAATACAATATGGTTTGTGAATAAAAGGCATAAATAGAGCTTTGGTTATAAGATATACACTTGTGGAATTTATAACTTATAAAGATAGGCTATTATAAAGTAATTGGCAAAAGTACTTGTGGTGTGACATGATTTTATTTATTCTCATTGTAAGTATTGTGCAAGATATGAAGTGTAAAGGTTGAAATGTGATATTATGAAGTTGTATAAATTCATGTATGGTTATGAAATTAAAACCATGATTTATGAAAGGGAAAAAGAAATTGTTGACTATAAATATGAACTTTGTGAGTTAAAAATATTCATTGTGGACTTGTGAATAAAGTGTAATTATGAATTGAAAAACAAAGAATGAGTATGAAAACTCGACATGGAAATTGTCATGAGTTAAAGATTGTGAAATAAAATTTGAAATAGAGTAGCTAAGTCTCCCCGGCATTGAGAAAAATGAATTGAGATGAAGTTAGACCAAGGTTGGTCATGATGAACAAATGAATAAGTCCGGTTGATGGAGAGGCTAACTCTAGAGATTATTTTGTTCATGATTTTTAAATTAAACTAAGGACTAGTACATAGTGGAGACGTGATGAAAGTAGAAGAAAAACATGAGTATGGGGTTCTTCCCTTCTGAATCAGATAGATTCATATCTGAAAGAGGCTGACAATAAGTTCTTTCCAAATTGACTATTTGTTCCTCTCTTAGAGGTGTTGCAGAAATGTCTGCGATCGAGTAAATAGCGCTACGAACGAATGGATCGGTATATTTGAAGCAGTTGACCTCCTTGCTTCTCTCATGGTACAACCCTCTTCCCGCTGAGCCACCTTTCTCCTCGGTCCACAGAGAAAAAATGTAGGACTAGTGCCAACAGTTCATCACGGAAGAAGGGACTCCACCGAGCCGGGATCGCTAACTAATACTAAAATACTAATCTAAATAGAATTCTAATAGAAAAGAACTGTCTTTTCTGTATACTTTCGGATAGCGGTGTGAGAGCGATTCACAGGCTGCCTGCTTGATGCGTCAAGACATGACGTGGGCGCTACTCCGGAATTATCGTCCCGTTGGCGACGCTCGTGGGATGTTCAAGTGGCTATGGGTGGTGCCATTGTTCCATGGCGGAGGCTGAATTGTCCATAGGTTGCCTGCTCGATGCGTCGTGACAGTGCGTGGGATTCCCCTCCAGGCTGCCTGGACATGGGCTCATAGATCATAGGACATCTAAGACACTACCGTAGTTACAGTAGTAGTTTAAGACATAACGGGGGATTGAACCCTATAAAGATGAAGAACGAATAAGGGCTTGCCCTCGGACCTATGTAGTATGGGATGCATAGAATCCGAACAAGTGTGCATTAGTGTCATGTAACATAATTAACTGCATCAAGGACTAAGTGCACAATCACAACACGACATCAATAGGGTAGTCCCTTTAGTTTGAAATGTGACAAGTTTGTGTTTGCTAAATATGAAATGTTAAGTTATACTATTTCCGGCATAGAGAGGATGGCCGTGTATAATGTTCGTCGGTTGAATAAACTGACGTACCCACAGTCTGACATGCAGGTAAAAGACTTGTTAAAGATTAAAGAGGATGGATGCTTAAAGATTACATTATGCTGTTGTACTTTATTTCAATTGTTGTAAAATTTACTTCCGCTGTGCAAAAGAAAGATGTAATTATGATGTAATCTCTGATGTATGATGAAAAGTTTTAATTTCCCTGTAAAATTGTACTAAAGAAAGTGAAAAGATCCTGTAGAACATCTCGAATTCAGTGTATTTGGGATTCGGGGCGTTACAATGACGACGTTGGCCAACCATTCCGGGTAACTGACCTTTTGGATGAAACGTGTGAAGAGGAGCTTCGAACTCCTCCTTCACTGCTTTTTTCCTCTTCAGGGCAAACTTCTAGCGCCTCTACTGAACTGGCCTGGCATCCTGGTGGACGCTCAGTTTATGCATGATGAGGTCATCGGAGATCTCGGGCATGTCCGAGGGGGTCCAGGTGAACAAGTCTCTGTTGCACCGGATGCAACCAACGATATCTTCCCTGAGGTCAGAGGGTAGGGTTGTGCTTAATTGGAACCATTTGGTTCCGTATACACCGGAGAAAGGGACCTCCTCTAGTTTGTCCACTAGCTCAGTGCCGATTGAGCTCCACTCGGAAGGAAGCTCGTCTTCATTGAAAGGAAGGACCGAGCCCCCAACTGTGGCCATTTAACAGGCCCGGGCGGCTTCCTGGTTGGCTTTGATGACCCCGACTCTAGACTTAGTTAGGAACTTTATCCTCATGTTGTAAGAAAAAGGCATGACCTGAATAGAAGTGAAGTTGGGGCATCCAAGGATGTCATTGTAAGCAGCCTTGACGTTGACTACCATGAAGTCCATTGTCTCGGTGTGGGAGGTCGGGGCTTTTCTGGATTGACGTCTAAGATGATGATCCCCTCAATCTGGATCGAGGTGCCTGAGAAGCCATGGAGTGTATACCCCACAGGCTTCAGTCTCTCCCAGAAGAGCTTCAGTCCTTCGAAATCTGCGAGAAACAGAAGGTTAACCAATCTTTCATTATCAACGAAGATACGACGAACTTAGTGATTGGCCAGTCCGATGCTAATGACTAAGGCATCGCAATGAGGGACTCTGACGCCGTCAAGGTTTTCGTCCGAGAATGAGACTGACATTCCTTGTCCTCGAGGGGGGGAGGGGGTTGCTAATTAACTTCCCGAACGAATGCTCTGTAGATCGAGTTTGAGTCTCCTCCCATGGACACCCCCCAAGAACACATGGAGGATGGCCCATCCCCTCGAAGCCCTGATGTTTGAACTCCACCTGCGGATGTTTGTTTGCACCCTGGGGAGGGGAGGTTCTTGGACCATCCCAGGTGAACTTGGACTGACATCCTCTGTGGATGAGGTCATTGATCTCATCTTTGAGAGCCTGACAGTTTTCAATCTCATGGTCGTGGTCTCTGTGGAACCAATAATAGAATCTCTAGTCTTTCAACTTGTTTCCGTTGTTGGAACGAGGGGGTGTCGGATTACGCTGTCGTCCTTGATCTCCATAAGGATGGCAGAAATGCTCGCATTGAGCGGAGTGAATTTATCGAACTGCGGCACTCGAGGAGGTCGCCTCTGCCCAGAGGCATCCTTCTGAGCTTTCTTCGGAACTTCGGCGGTGTTGGTCTTTCTCTTCCTCTTGTTAGGGACTCTTTTCGACCACCCAGGATGCAAGGCCTCTTCGGCCCGAATATACTTCTCGCTTCGGAGAAGAAGGTCAGAGAAATCAGTGGGTGGCTTTTGGTACATGGAAGTCTTCAACAGGTCATGCTGGACATTGTGTCGGAAGGAAGCGGCAGCAACCGCAACGTCGAGGGAGGATCGACATGGCCTCGGCCATGAACTTTTGAACGTAGTCCCAAAGGGACTCTCTGTCTTTATGCTTCAGGTCAAGCAGAGAAGCGCTCATCTTTTCATCCTTACGGTTGGTCACGAAGTGAGCGAGAAAATTTTCTTTGAGTTGGTTGAAGGAGAAAATATAATTTGGAGCAAGTTGGGAGAACCATTCTTGAGTCGATCCCCGTTACGTGGCATGGAATGTGTGACTCGGGAGGGCATCCGATGCACTGTGAATCATCATGAGAGTTTTGAAGCTCTCCATGTGATCAGCCTGATCCGACTCTCCGTTATATGTTTCGAATGGAGGATGCTTGAAATTCCTCAGGATCAGGGCGTCCAGGATCTGGGAACAAAAAGGGGTTAAATCGGGCAATACCCCTGTTTGGTTGCCTCTTGCATTCTGCGATCCGGGCGAGGCGATCGTCCATCTCCTGCAGCCGTTTGAGGACTGCATCTCCGCATCCCTTGGATCAGGTCAACCCATGGGACTCCTGGTTTTCGGATCCTCCTGCTCGGTGGCTCTGAGTGTGTTCACTTCGGGCTCCACCCAGGAGGGCCTAGAGAACCTCGTCTCAAAACTCTTGGAATTTGGCCCTCGTGACGTGGACTCCCTTTTCGTGGTCATTTTGGGGTCGGTGTTCCCTCGGGGAGCGAATGTGTCCCCTCTACTCCTATGAGAGGAGTGGCGACTTTGGGCTGGACCTTGTTTAGAGGGTTCCCTCTCTTCTCGGGAGCAGCTGGGATGATTTCAAATGTCATCCTCATTCACCCGATTGTTGATGATATTTCGGAGGTTAGGAATCATCGGGACCGCGGGCTCTCTTGTGACCGAGCATGAGGCACTCGAGGACGGACCCCGGGTTGTTCTGTCTGCCATTATTGGGACCCCTAGGTGACATCTCGGCTTCGAGAAGGACGCAGAGGAGGAATCGGAAGGTCGGTATGGCGACCCTCAGTAGTGGTCTTCTTAACCTTGGGAGTCATGGAGGAAGATATCTGCCAAAGTCGAATTTGGTTCGGCAGTTGGATCTGTGATGTCTTCCCACAAACAGTGTCAATCTGATGCTACTGTTTTTCGAGTGTGGGAGCAACAAATAGTGAGTTCTTTGATTTGATGAGAAACAGAGATCTCAGCCATAGATTCGACCCTGATATGAGGCTAGTATGAGTAGGGGTGTGTGGACATAGCGATTGTCGCGGACTTGCAAAAAATTCTGAAACACTAGGAGAAATTCCAGCGATTGACCCTTCGACGCTCAAGTCAATAAACAACGTTTTAAGAGAGGGATAAGGTATTAAAAATAAGATTACCTTGTAACAGTGTTGGTCAGCCTGTATTTATAGGTCAATGGGGGTTCATTAGTAGAAGGTTCCCAACTACCTAATTAGATTCCGCTGATTAGGGATCTCAGGGAGCTAATTTATCCCCTGATCTTAAGGGATTTGTTTGTTCCACAATTGACAGGGTGACAATCCTTGGTGGGCCGAGCTGAGTCGGTAGGCTTATGGAAAGCCCACAAGCTGTTTATCACGTGATTTTTGTGGTGATTGAACGAAGGAGATTAGCCCAGATTTTTACCCATATCAAGAGTCTAAATGTGATCCATGAGAAAACCATTCATATTGTTAAGCTTATTATTGAACTTTATGAATTCAAAAGAAAATTTGATGAAATGGTGAAAGATTGCGAAGAAGTCATTGAACAAAATAGACAACTTGATAGTGCACTCGATAATCTTCGTTAGGACACCAAAGATGATGATCGTACAAGAAAAATGCTTTGTCGTAAAATATTTGAGGTCAAAGGAACTATTCAAAAATAAGAAAGTGGGCCAACTTATTTCATGAAAAAACAATTAAGGATGACCGATGATAAAAAAGGACTTGGTTACAATGATTCACCAAAACATCAAATTTCGAAGCAAGCTTTTCATGCTCATATGCATGATTATTCAAATGTGTATGATTCAAGGCATAGTCATATTACCTGCAATTATTGTTGTAAATTAGGACATATTTCTTATAATTTTTCTCTTAAACAAATACTAACTTTGTTTGGGTAAGAAAGAGTGGTGTTGTAAGTTATTCACAAACATGGGCATCAAAGGTCACACCTACTAATCTTAATGTATTTGCGTTAATAAGTCAAACCTAAAGATCCATGGTACCTTGATAGTGGATGCTCAAATCATATGACTGATAATAGTAAATATTTTGCATCACTGTCAAGGGAAAGGGAGAAGACATCATCTTCGGAGATAATAGCATAGGTTAAACAGTCGGGAAAGGTAAAATTATTTTTTGTTCATCTTACTATACATTGATGATTTTCTTTTCTTTAATGGCTTAAATCATAATCTGCTTACCGTACGTCAATTGTGTGATAGAGACTATACTCATTTGATAAGCATGAAAGTTTTGTTTTATATAGTAATAATTCTCGCTTGCTTTCTTATGATCGTTGCAATAATGTTTGTCATCAATATTAATGATCTATCAAAAGAAAGTATGAATTATTTTGTAGCTAGAAATGAGGACGGATGGCTATGGCATCAACGGCTTGGAAATACAACAATGGATAATCTCAATAACTTGGTAAATATAGAATTTGTAAGTGGCATTCCAAAAATCAAATTTGAGAGAGACAAGCAATGTGATTCATGTCAATATGGTAAGCAAACCAAGAGTTCTCACAAACCAAAGAAAACAGTATCAACTTCTCGGCCTCTTGAACTTTTGCACATTGGCCTATTTGGTACATCTCATACAGGTAGTACTGGAGGTGCACGATATGACTTTATAATTGTTGATGATTTTAGTCATTTTATTTGGGTTGATTTTCTGTCACAAAAGAATGAAACTCTTCTTACATTGCAAAATTTTTGCCTTCCAGTTGAAAATGCCATAAAATCATAACTATTAGTAATGATCATCGTGGATAATTTCAAAATGAACTCTTCATAGTTTTTTTTTTTTGATGAAAAATTAATAAAACATGAATTCGCTTGTCCTCGCACTCCTCAACAAAATGAGGTTGTTGAAAGGAAGAATCAAACTCTTCAAGAAATTGTTTGTACTATACTTAGTGAACATGACCTACCCAAATCCTTTTTGGCTAAAGTTGTCAATACAATATGTTACACTATATACCAAGTAATTATTAGAAAACATCTTAAGAAAATACATTTTGAACAATACTATAAAAAATGACCAAATCTAAGTTATTTTCGAGTCATTGGATGAAAAGATTTTATTTTAAACACTCAAGATAAATTAGGGAAGTTTGATCATAAAAGTGATGAGAGTGTATTCTTATGATATTCTCTAACTAGTAAGGCATATCGTGTCTTTAATAAAAGAAAACACACAATTCAATAGTCTATTGATATTATTTTTCATGCGACTAATGCTCTTGCAAAAGAAATATTGCATGTTGTTAATGCATGATGAAACAGGTGTTCGTATAGAGAGAAGACAAATCCAAACTGAAAAGGAGTTGCAAGAAGAAACACAAAATAATATCAACAACTCAGCTCCTCATGTCGAATCACTTCCACAACAAGAAGGCACTAACAACATCAATGTGAAACCAATAGAAGAGATGGAACCATTATAAAATGACCATATTGAAGAAGATGTCAAACAAACCAATACTTCCACTCTAACCACACAAAAGAAAAACGTGCTCCATGAAAAATTATTTCAAGTCAACCTCCTGCATTAATACGAAACGACATGTCAAAGGATGTAACTACTTCAAAATTTATCTTGATTCCCACTTTCTCATGAATTTATCTTGAATCAAGATCTTTTGGATCAACTTTATCTCAGTTCTGCTGAGGGAGCAACCCCTTTTTTCACCTTGAATTGGTCAGAATACGTTGATTTTTTGAGTTTTCGTGGAGGATTAGATCTAATAAACAGAGGTCTATGGCTAATCGATATTGCACATCATCATTTAGCTATTGCAATTCTTTTCTTGATCGCTGGTCATATGTATAGGACCAACTGGGGTATTGGTCATGGGCTTAAAGAAATTTTAGAGGCTCATAAGGGTCCATTGACAGGACAAGGTCATAAGGGCCTCTATGAAATCTTAACAACGTCATCGCTGCTCAATTATCTCTTAGCTTGGTACGAGTGGTTAAGATCGTTTCTTGTTCACATAGATTTCTCAAAAGGAAAACTGGACACTACACTTTTCATCAAGCACCATTTTAAGATATTTTGATTGTTCAAATTTCTATATATATTTCTTTTGGGCCTACTAATGAAAATATTTGCAAGAAGTTTTCAAATCAAATGCAGGACGTGTTTGAAATGAGCATGATGGGTGAGTTGAACTATTTTCTTGGTCTTTAATTACAACAAATCAAAGACGTCATCTTCGTAAAACAATCAAAATATGCCAATGAATTAGTGAATAAATTCAGCTTGGTAAGTGAAAACGCTTACAAAATGCGCATGAAACCTACCACAAAACTCTCAAAGGACGAAAACTGTAAAATGAATTGACATTTCTACATATCGTGGATCGATCATATCCCAATTAGATGTGACAATACTAGTATTGTACACATGACTAAGAATTCTGATCAACACAGTCGTACAAAGCATATAGAATTCATTATCATTTCATTAAAGGTGATATCATGCTTGAATATGTCCATATTGATTTGCAGTTACAAAACCATTGGATGAAAAACATTTTCATTATTTGCGAGGTGAACTGAAAATTATTGGCATTTCTACTTTATCTGTTAATATTTTTTATTTTTATTTTTCTTGTGTGCTTTCATTGGTCGAATTTATCCTGCCAAAAATATTTTCTTTTTCTTTATTAAAAAAATGGGATAAATATAATTGCAGGCTACTGCTTTTTAAAAAGCAGTCAACTGTCAAATTCATAACTCAGTTACAAATTTGACGGTTGACTGCAAAATAAGCATCGCAAACATTTCTGTAAACAAGTCAAGAACATTGCCTATTTGGGCAGTCCACTGTCACAAGAACAGTCGACCACCAACATCCGTTCATTTTTTTTGTTTTCAATTTTTTGTACTTTTTCTTTTGAATTTCCTCCACTCTATGACATGTGGGACCCGGATAACCCTTTATATACACATCTTCTCTTCTACAGCCACAAATATATCAAAATCCTAGCTTCCCTTCTTTCCAAACCCGTCTTCACCTTCAAAATTTTCATCTTCTCTAACTATATTCATTGGGTTTTCTTAAAGTTTTTTTTGGATTCCTCCGTCCCTTGGTGCTCCAATCGCAACGTTTCATCATCTTTTTCTGTTCACAAATCTTCCAAATCTAAGGGTAAGCAACCAGCTCCTCGTCAGTTTACTATCGTAGATGATATTATGTTTAGAAACCAAGTTAGTGTCAATTTATATTTCACCTCCTTAGCCGATAAAGTCGTGGTTCCAAGTCAGGTCATTAACCTTCATAAACTTAGGGGAAATTTCGAAGGCATGGTTAGGATTCTCAAAGGGCTTGGGTATGAGAAATATCTAGCAACCAAAAGTTTCATTCCGAGTTTGTTACTCGCCAACTTTATGTCAATCTTTTGTTTGAACCCGACGAACTCTACACCTTGTCTCTAATTCTTGGTAAACCCGTCGATATTACGACCTGCTACTTGAAAACCCGGTATTCTGTTCGTGACATCGATTTTGATGCTTATCATCTTGGTTTTGACACTCTTGAATACAAACTCGGTCATGACCGCAATACCATTCTTTGCGTGATGCTCAAGCCTAATGTTCGGTCTACCAAGAACCCTAAGCCTACTGAATTTACCGATGTCTCTCATGTCTAGAATACAATTATCAATACTAATATTTGACCTAAGGGAAATGAAAAGATTGAAATTTGTATCGATCAATATTTCGTTGTCTTTCTAGTTCTTGGGGAGTATAACTTTGAGTTACCATCATTTACCATCCAAACCATGATTGCCACTCTCGCTTATACTCGTGCTCTACCATTTAGCACTTTTATTTACAACCTTGTTATTGACCCCAGCATTCCCATCAGCAAATATCTTCTTACAAAGCCAAACCAACCTATCATTTTGTCTTAAATGCGTATTGGAGTGCCCATGGCCTAGAGGTTCTTTAAAAAGAAATCTAAATCCACATCTCATGAAGAGTCATTTGATGAGATTTATGAACGTTTTGACCGCATGGAGAATATCTTGCACCAATATTATCTTAATACTCTAGACTATGTGGCCAACAAAAAAGGATAGAAGAGGATTTCTCATCCACATCTATCTAGTGATGCAAAGGATGGCAACGGAGGAAACACCGGCAAAGGAAGTGGGCATGGACATGCGGAAGTAAATGAGAAGGAGGATGACAGTGAAGATGGGGATAACGATGACAGTGAAGATGGGGATAACGATGACAGTGAGGAGTAGCTCCCTTTTGATGTGTTCCAAAAAAGGGGAGAACTTTGGGGGGGGGGGGGGGGGGGGGGGGGGGGGGGGGGGGGGCGCTGGGCTTGAAGAATATATTTTGTTGTTGTTTTTTTTAACTCTCGATGGAATTTGAACCCTCTTCCATGTATTTGGAGTTTATGGATATTTTTTTAACTATGTTTTTCATTTTTTCGAACGTGACTTTAAGATGCTATCTCTTTTTTATTGTAATGAAGTATGTTGTACCTAATTCATATCTTATATAATTGCTCCATGATTGGTAAGTGTTGTGATTCTTTACTTTATAATTCATATAGATTGTGTGTGCATATTTTTCCCATATAGGATATATCACCTCATTCATACCTTCTTATATGCACTAATGATCTATCTTGTATTCATGAATTAAGAGAGAGTATTGAATTAATGGGGAGCTTTGCTTCAAATTCTTGTCGTGTTTTGTCCACGCCAAATGGGAGAGATTGTTGGTGTGTACAAAACATGTACATATGTATCTAACGATTTTATTGAAGATCATTATAAACCAATATACAATGAAATTCAAATAAATCTCAAAATTCTCAGAATCATAGCAAACATCTCAATACTGCACAAAAAGGAAAGAGTTATGCAAATATAAAAGATTGCAAAGATCCAGAAATATTCGTCAAGAAGAAGGATATGATTGTTCCCCAAGAAACAAGCATCACTACTAATTAATTAATGATTTATCTGTGAGGATTAATAATCGAATCTTTGGCAAATGAAAATTCATGAAAAAAAATGTAAAGTAGATTCACCGAAATATTTAATTTGGGAATGTCTTGGTCGATTGCAAAAATTGTAGTCGACTACACTTGACAGTCAATTGTCAATTTCAGTTGAAAACTGGTGCAGTCGACAGTTATTTCCTCTCACCAAAGTCGAGAGGAAATGACGGTCGACTCTCCAAATAATGACAGTCGACTGCCCAAATTAGCACTCGACGGTAACCTTCCCTAACTTATATTTGGTATTTCTGTTTACATTTGTGGAATGAACTAATTTCAAACTCTGTAAATAGAGCTAAAATCATAGAGTATTATTCATGTCTTTTGACACTATACTTCAGAACTTGTCATTTGCTAAATATCAAGCGAGAAAAGCGCTTTTATTTTTATTTTTTTTGTCAAGACTATGGTCTTTCTTTTCATTTTGGATCGAGGTGATTTACAGAGCTTATATATAGAAGTCATGTATTTGTAATAGAAATCTTAACCTGAATATCAAGAATTCATTGTACAGGGTTTAAGTGTAGTGGAACGCCTGCGGTAAAAAATTGCTGCAGGTATGGGGTGGTGTATTAAGCCTGGGAGAAAAACCACTTAAATCGTTGTCTCACCTATCTGCCAAGTTTATTTTTAAAACTTTATTTGTTTACTATATGCGTTTATTTTAAATTTCTTTTATTTCTGCACAATCACCCTATCACCCGGGTGATTTACATCACGCACGATCTGGATGAACTCCATGATTTCAACACTGATTAATCTTTTCCCCGGATGAACTCCATAATTTCAACACTGATTAATTTTTTCCCCTATCATACGACAGTTTTTCCTGTCATGTAGAAACCATATTTCTCATAATATATAGTTCAAACTAAAACTTTTTTAGAGTAATTGCTATATTTGAACTCATTTACACTTGGGAAAAAAAATCATATGCACAATAGGTCAAAAAAAATCGTATGACAAAAGACGATAGTCTTCAATTCTGCTCAAAAACCCTGCCTTATACAAAAATATGGACACAGAGAAATCATTTAAGATGGCACTTTTTCCATGACAATCAAAGGCTATAAATTTTTTATGACCAATTATGCGTATGATTTTTTATTTTATTTTTTTGTCTCTCTACACTGCAGACTACAGTATCACTGATAATTAAATTTCTGCAATTTTTTAAAAAAAGGTTTCGGTGGGGCTGTTTGTGTACGTAATAAAACTAGCGCTACCTTATAAAAACTTCACAAACTAAAATAATTTTGGGACTCATAAAATTAAACGTAACTCTCAACAAAAAAAAGAGAGAATTAAGAAAAATTACTTCTTCAAATGTATAGTTGAATGAAATTTACCTTAAAAAATACGTGTACAACCAACCTTTGTGTAAATTCTGAGTGGCAACACCCTGACCCTGACCCACCTTATATCGACACTCCCCTCCCTCTCCTTCCCTCCCCCTCCCAAGTTAATACCCTCTCTGACACCGCTCTTCAATCCTCCCTCCTCTCTCGCGTCTCTCCCATCCTCGACCGAACATCTCCCTCTCTAACACACCCTCCACCTCTCCGTCCACCTCACCCTGCCCTCCACCACCTATCTCTTTACTAAATCTCATTCTCGAATCCGACACCGAAATCATCCACGTCTTCAACTCGTACTGTTACTCAAATCCAAATTTCAGGATTTCAAAAACACAAATTAGATGTTGAAATGAAATCTGGTAGTAAATTAGGATTTCATAAATTAATGTATACATCACACATAGATACAACTGATTTAGTTAAATAAATATTTCGCAAAAGCTTTTTCATCAAACATCTGGAATGCTACATAGGTATTTCATCAAACACTTGATGAGCAAATTACAGTTCTAGAATTTGTGTAGCAGATTTGTAGGTTTTCAAGTGTTTCCTATTCAAATATGTATGAGGCAATAGTAAAAGGAAAAAAATAGAAGAAACCTTATCATATCATATTCTTGAATCTGACACCGAATTATCCACGTCTTTAACCCATATTTTTTCTCATATCCAAATTTTTGGAATTTCTAAAACACAAATTAGAAATTAATAATGAAATCAGATAGTAAATTAGGGTTTAGAAATTAATACATATATTGCACATAGATATAATTGATTTAGTTAAGCAAAATTTCTCAAAAATATTTTCACAAATACATTGCATGCTGCATAGGTTCATCAAATAGTTAATGAGTAAATCACAGTTCTAGAAATTAAATATCGGATTTCTAGGTTTTCAAGTGTTTCATATTCAAGTACGCATGAGGCAATAATAAAAGGGGAAAAGTAGAATAAATTTTACCAAATCTCATTTTTGAATCCGACACAACAATCATCATTCTCTTCAACCCATACTCTTTTCTAATTCCTCCAGTAATCTACATTGATGAACGCAGTGGTTCGAAATGAGAAAGGAATCGGCGCGGTGCATGGGAGGCAGCAGCGTCGGAGGGGATGTCGAGGTTTAGGGAGGACCGCGCAGGAGGGGGCAGCGTCCAAGATAAATCGGAAGCGAGGAGGGCGCGCGGGAGACAATGGCAGCGTCAGAGGCAAGGAGGGCGCGTGGGTCAGGATGTGGCTCAGAGAAGAGGCGAGTGCAGGAGGCGGGTCGGAAGCGAGTCCGAGACGAGGAGACCGCATGGGAGACAGGTCGGAAAAGGCAGCGTGAGGCGGCTCGGAGAAGAGGAGGGCAATTGACGTGTAAGGGGGCAGCGTGGAGGCGAGAGTTGGGGAGAATTTTGAAAGTGGAAGATGATGAAATCGTGGCAAGGGATTATTTGGGGTTTATTATTTTCTTATTTGTTTATTTTATGAAAACGTGCGGAATGAATATATTCGTTTTAATGGAATTCTTACTTTTGTTTTTCTTTATCTATTTTAAAATAGAGAAAAATGAGAAAGGATAGATCTATTAACTTAATATATATCTATAATTGGTCATGCCAACTGTATGTTTATTTTGGATACAATATTTTCCTGAGATAAGATGAGTCATTCATAACCCAAACCATCAATATTCGTGTAGAATAAGAATCGTTCACTTGCAACATTATGTTGATGCCTACTTCTACTACATTGAACCTAGACGCATTTCCATGCATTCACAGTACGTAGACGCTTCAGAGCACCCTATTTAACTCTTAATCCATACGTCCCTTCTTTCATTCAAATAGCCATTGTTGGTCCATTCTTACGTAGACGCTTCAGAGCACCCTATCTAACTCTTAATCCATATGTCCCTTCTTTCATGCAAATAGCCATTGTTGGTCCATTCTTCACTTCTTCCTTCTGTTTAATTTCCTATTAATTCCACCCAAAAACCCGTGCTCGTGCGACAAACAAGTTCCATCCATGTCCTATTAAACTCCCACACGTGTGACTTTCGAGGGGAAGCTACGGAGCATATGCCATCCAAATCTCCGTACGCTAATCTCCTTCTCTCTTGATAGGGTAGCATAAAAGTTTCCGATAGGAATATTCCCCACCAACTGTTAATTTCGAACCGGACTCTTCTTTAGCATATTCCACTTTCTTCGTGTGAGAAGGAGACACGATGGGCCGTAACCCAAGCCGGGGCCGGCCATGAGTTTATGGGGCCAAGTTGAACTCTGGAAATTGGGCCTTCATCCAGAATTTGTTTTAAAAAATCGTTGGTAAAAAATGTGAAATTTTTTTTCTACAATTCTTAAAAATACCGATATATATGAAAAAACAGATGGAGATTTAGGAATTTGATAAATAAATTTTCATACAAATCTAAGCTCAACTAAAATAAGCCAACTTAAGTACTACTATTATAAAAAACCTAAAAAATTAAATTTGGGGCTTCTAAAAATAAATTATGTGAAAAAAAGTATATATAAATACAAGGACAAAAAATTTGGGAGTCCCTAAAATTACGCAAAATTCGGGGACTTGAGGCTGCCGCTTCGCCCGCCTCACGACAAGGCTAGCCCTAAGCCCAAGAAAGCCTAGCGGTGGAATTATTTCCATTAACAACAGCAGGCCCAGTCGCATGAGAAAGAAGCCTAGCTACCTCACCAATTATCAGTAATATGCGCACTTTGAGAGAGATATGCGTTGCAGGGGAATGAAGGCGGTTAGCACAAATACACATGGCAACGATGCATTGGCCAGTCAAAAGATTGCAGAGTAGCTGCGTATAAAAGGGAATGTAATAAATGTAAAAAAAGGCAATCAAGAATTTTGTGAACTTTTTCCTTATTTTCCTGTAATTTCTTTCTTCCTTATCTGCAATTCCATGTTCTTCATCTTCTTCAATCGTTTGTTCTTGTTGTTCTTGATCTTCTCTGTATATATATATATATATATATATATATATATATATGGAAATGCTCCATTGAAAACGCAAATATTGTTGAAAACAACGGCCTAGGTTATAATGCAATGGAGCATTTTCTATATATATATATACACACACACACACACAAAAAGAGAGAGTGTGAGAGAAAGTGTGTGTAATGTGAGCTTCATATTTGTATGAGAAAATTTTCCTCATACAAAGTGATTATATTCACTTGGTGAGGCCCACAAGGAAGATCCACTCTGTTCAACATATTTATCTTGCCAATGGATATATGTGTAGAAAAAATCAAGTTGTTTTCAGGTCATTCATCCATGCATCATGTGGATCTAATTTGTGGTTCGATTTGTATTCCTATCAAAATTGTTTATTTTTCAACCACATGATGCATGGGTGGATGACCTCCAAACCACTTGATTTTCTTTACACATACATCCATTAGCATGATAAACATGATGGACATAGTGGATCTTCTATAAGGACCCCATCAATTAAGTATAATCACTTTGTATGAGAAAAAATTTCTCATACTCTATATGAGACTCACTTTTCTCATATATATATATGAGTAAAATGGGTATGAGCAACTTGCTCTTGCTCATTTAGTATATGAGCACTTAATGAGGTGGCATGCATGTGATACATTAGTCAACTAACCATTTATAAGATTTCTCAATTATATATATGTCATCTCATCAATTGCTCATATACTAAATGAGCAAGTTGCACATACCCCTTTTACCCTAAAATACGTAAGGCAAAACTGAGTGAAAAGCGATACATTGCCGTATCATGCAATGTATCGCTTTTCACTCATTTTCAGCTCACGTATTGTGAGATTGAGTGGAAAAGGGCAAGAGTTCAAGAAGAGGGAGAGAGTGAATGAGAGAGTCAAGTTAAGGAGGAAGAGCTAGGGTTTCGACTATGGGTTCGAGTTTGCTAGAAAGAAAGAGAGAGAGAAAGTGAGAGTATACTGAATGTGAGAGAATGTAGGAGGAAGCAAAATTTGTACAAGTGCTTTAAAACACTTATATAACCTAAGCTGTTGTTCTACACAATGGCTTAAGTTATACATAGGCTGTTGTGTGTAGCAACGGTCAAGGTTGAAAACTCATTTCAAAGTACCTAGGCCGATGTTTCCAACAACGGTCTAGGTTCAATTTTTGCCAAAAAAATACATGTTCATCAGCGGTGAGAGAAAGACACACACACACACACACACACAGAGAGAGAGATATTGAATAAGTTGAAGAGTTATTTTAGGGTGAAATACCGCATTTACCCCTCCTCACTTAAGTGGGAGAGGGGGGTGATGGGAGGGATCGATCCCGGCCGTTGGATCTAGATTGAAGCGATCCCAACGGCTAGGAAATTGGTTTGCAACAAGTCTGTGGAAACTGTCCCGTTTGCAACTGAGCATTTCCATATATATATATATATATATATATATATGGGAAAGGATCGGTTGAGCACTGGGCTAGTGTTCAACATTGTGGGCACTGGCCCTAGGCCGTCCGATCCTGATAATCCCCATCCTTCCCCATCCAATAGTTCGGATTTCATCCCACTCATCTCAGTAACATGGGGGGGTAAAAAAGTAAATTCATACCCCCTAAAGCCATCTCATTTGTCTCACTTCCCTTTCTCTCCCTCTCAGCAAAAGAGAAAGGGCCAGTGCGATTTCTCTCCCGAATCTCCAAAAAACGCTAGGCCCCAAAATTGATTTCTCTCCCAAATCTCCATCTCCTCCTTCTCCGTCGCTCGTTTTCCCCATCTTCGTCATCTTCGACCTCGGATTTGAAAATCCTAGCCCCCAAAATCATTATTGAGCGCACCCAAATCGAAGGGATTCCTCTCCAACTGCAAACGCGATCCCTCCCTTCTTGACGTTTTGAGCTGCGACGATCTCTTCCTCCTCCACCCCCCGATCGTTGTGAGGTACTAAATTTTTTGGGTTTTTTTCCCTTTCAAGTTCATATTGTTGAAAAATAGTCATTTTGCCTTAACTCAATTTCAAAATTAATTTCTTATTGTTGAGAAAATACACGAATTTGAAGATCTTGTTGAAAAATAAAATCATTTGGTTACTCACTGAGATATGGAGATTTTGAAGATCTCAGTTAATTATTTGGTTATTGTTGAAAATACGAATTCGTAGATCCCAGTTAATTACTGTCTATTGGTTAATTAGTATGTATCAGTTGATCTTCTTTGACTGATATGTAGAATTGCAGCATAGTGTATTGAAGTAAACTTAATTACTATCTATAGGCTGAAGATGAACAAGAAAGAAAACTAATGAAGTTGGGTTGTGTAGTTTAGTACTCTGGAAACCACACAAACAATTGCTTTGTGACTGTAGTCTGTTTTGGATTTAATGCTGTGTTTTTCGGTTATTTATTTTATTTGGTTATTTTAGAGTGTGTCTAGTTGGATGGTAAGTGTAAGTTGACTCCTATAGCAACACAGTTCAAATTTTCTGTAATCATCTCTAATCTGTGATATTGTAGTACTAACGTTGCCGATTTATTATATTTGTTAGAATAAAAAGTCATCTATTGTATATTTCATAATAAGTTAATAGAATGTAATTTTTTTGTAAGTTTAGTGGCTTAAACCTTAATACATCTTGTATGATGGCTTTGTTGAGGTCGGTAGACTGTGATGGTGCGCGGAAGGTCGGTAGACTGTGATGGCTAGCCCTGAGCCCAAGAAAGCCTAGCGGTGGAATTATTTCCATTAACAACAACATGCCCAGTCGCATGAGAAAGAAGCCTAGCTACCTCACCAATTATCAGTCATATGCTCACTTTGAGAGAGAGATGCGTTGCAGGGGAATGAAGGTGGTTAGCACAAATACACATGGCAACTATGCATTGGCCATTCAAAAGATTGCAGAGTAGCTACGTATAAAAGGAAATGTAATAAATGTAAAAAAGGCAATCAAGAATTTTGTGAACTTTTTCCTTATTTTCCTGTAATTTCTATTTTCCTTATCTGCAATACCATGTTCTTCATCTTCTTCAATCGTTTGTTCTTATTGTTCTTGATCTTCTCTGTATATATATATATATATATATATGGGGTTGTTTTCACGGATTTGGATTTTCACAACATTTGCATTTTCAATGAAGCATTTCCCTTATATATATATATATATATATATATATATATATATATATATATTGTTACCGCTGATTCTGGTGTGGGGGTAAACAGATGAGATTTGTGAGTTCGCGGAAAACCTGAATAGCGGATCCAAGCCTTCTGATTCCTGCCGCTACCTGCAAGGAAGTGCGATACACCGGGGTTGATTCCGGCGACGCACCCTCCGACGCTCTTGTCAGTAACCAGTGGTGATTAAGAAAGAGCTTAAGGTGGAAAAAGAGTGATTACCTTGTCACAGTGGTGGGTAGGAGGTATTTATAGTCGCCATAGGAGCCTATTAAGGGACCTGATTTCCTGTGAAACTGTTAGGAGTAAAATCCTCACAATTAGTTTAGGAAACTAATCCCTGATTCCCAGTGAGAGAAATCAGGCCCGTTGATTTAGTCAAATCAGTGACCCTGATTCCCTATTGCTGGTCTGGGTTTGTCTTGGGTCGGGACCCGTACCCAGTTGGAGCAAATCCGTTCGTGGGTTATTGGATCTGTGAGAAGGAGACCCAGTACCCATTTCGGACCCATTTGTATGTGAAATTACCGTTTTACCCCTGATCTTCAAGATTTGTGCCCAATCTGGACGGTTCCGATTTAACCCCATTTTTAGCCATATTAGAAGCCCCCTACTCCTAAAGACTGAGTGTGATCAGCCTTTGAGGAGTAGTTTAACTGTTCAAGTGGCTAGTGGAGTTGTATCGGAGTCAGAATGGAGGGTTTTGAATCTCGAAGGAGATAGTGAGGTGATTTCTTGAAGCCGTATGCTGTTCTCAAGCCTTGTTTGAACATTCGATGGTTTTTATCTATTTTTCGGGCTATTTATTTAATTTTGCAATGTGTTAACTAATCGTCCGGGGGCTTTAACAGTACATTCTAGGCAATAATTGTTTGTTCAGGGGCTCAAAAATATCCCCCCGAATTTTTAATTATTTTCTAGAATTTTTAGTTAATTTTTCCGAATTTTTTGCAATTTTTTGCAATTTTTAAATAAATAAAATGATTTAAATAAATAAAAATTAATTTTTAAATACTGATTTATGGCGTGGCCTGATCTGGATCGTTGATCTTGGGCGAGCGCGAATTTCTGAGAGATGTGACGGTTGCAGTTGTCGGCAGCCAGTTTCTCGCTTTTGACGCTCGGATGGGCACTTGCTCGGTTGGCCGACCGGAGGGGCGAGGATTTGGTCGTCCGAGCGACGTGGCGCAATCTGAGCCGTCGGATGGTGGCGCGGATCTCAAGACGAGTGCACTTCCCAAGAAAACGCTATCTTGTCGTTTAGTGCACGTGGCAAGATCTGGGCCGTTCATTGTCAGAAGCGCGAATTTCTGGAAGATCCAACGGTTGTGGTGGTTTCGGTGCTTTTTTCTCCGTTTACAAGCTCGGAATGGCACTTGCTCGGTTGGCCGACCGGGGGTCTGAGAGTTCGGTTGGTCGAGCAGCTTTTTGGGCCGCCGGATGTGTATTCGCTCGGTTGGCCGACCGGAGCTCTGAGGATTCAGCTGGTCGAGCAGCTTTTTGGGCCGCCGGATGTGTATTCGCTCAGTTGGCCGACCGGAGCTCTAAGGGTTCGGCTGGTCGAACAACTTTCTGGGCCGCCGGATGTGTATTCGCTCAGTTGGCCGACCGGAGCTCTGAGGGTTCGGCTGGTCGAACAATGTGGCGCAATCTAAGCCATTGGATGGTGTCACGAATCTCGAGACGGGCGTGTTTCCCAAGAAAATGCTTTCTTGTCGTTTAGCGCCGCCAGCTAGATCTGGGCCGTCTGATCGAGATCTTACACGAATGTTGAGGAGAAAGTGAGTTTTCTCCGTTTTGACGCTCGGAATGGCACTTGCTCGGTTGGCCGACCGGAGCTCTGACTGTTCGACGATCCGAGCGTGGTATGGCGATCTGGGTCGTTGACTGGTGGGACGAGTTTCTAGAAGGTTCTGTTCCCATGGGCATTAATGGTGCCCCAGGGTTTGTGCGGTGTTCCAACTTCCCGGGGTCATTAAGAATGGTGCCCTTCAATTAATGCGCGGCGTTTCAGCTCCCGAGGGTCATAATGGCTGGTTCTTGGAGGGTAGGTTATAAGTACCCCATTCCCCTTGTCATTTCAGTTGCAACAATGTTGAGTTTTAGACCTCGGAGGTGTCTGCCTTGGGTGGTTGCACTTCGGCCATGGTCTCCTCCTGACTCTGACGGCCCCGAAGCAGATGTCAGGGTCGGGGGAGATCAGGGCAGAAGAGGTGACGATCGGAGTCAAGGTGGATGCCTGTCTTCAAGATCTTAACCCTGAGGTCGTCGGTCGGGTGGTCACTCTTCCGCCGTGATCTTCTCCCAATTCTGACGGTCCCGATGTGGATGTCAGGGTCGGAGGAGATCAGGGCAGAAGGGGTGATGACTGGAGTCCAGACCCGAGGTATAAGGCGCTTCGGAAGGATGGGTGGTCACCCTTCCGCCATGATCTTCCCCCGATTCTGACGGTCCCGACACGGATGTCAGAGTCGGCGGAGATCATGGCAGAAGAGGTGACGACCGAAGTCCGGAGCTGGGAGACGAGTTGCTTTGGAAGGACGGGTGGTCATTCTTCCACCATGATCTTCTCCTGACTCTAATGGCTCCGATGCGGGTGTCAGGGTCGGCAGAGATCATGGCTGAAGAGGTGACGACCGAAGTTTGGAACCGAGGGACAAGCTGCTTCGGAATGATTGGTCTCTTCCCATCTCTGTCTTCCTTCCGGGCTGACGGCTTCTGATGGTTGTCAGCCCGAAGGAGTTAGAGATGGGAGGTGTGCCGATCTGCTTTTTGACCGAGCCCCGCAAGACGGTGGTTTCTCTCCAATCCTTGACCGATTCGTGGCTTCGTCTCCGAGGCCGTAGGCTTCGAGTTGCTCATGGGTGAGAGGTTAACCGACCGAGACCTGGGGCCCGGGGGGGTCGCCGAGGGCGATGCCTTAAAACTTTTAATCAAAATTTTCTCTGGCTTCTTCAGACCGATGTGGAGTGTCTGAGTCTGAGGTGCTTCGTCCGAGCCACCTGGCGCGATCTGAACCGTTGGATGGTGTTACGAATCTCGAGATGGACCCTGTTCCCAAGAAAACGCTATCTTGTCGTCTAGCGTCGCTGGCAGGATCTGGGCCGTCTGATCGAGATCTTACACGAAGGTTGAGGAGAAAGTGAATTTTCTCCGTTTTGACGCTCGGATGGAGACTTGCTCGGTTAGCCGACCGGGCCCTTCGCTGTTGGGTTCGGATCGCACGTTGCTCGGATTTCAAGCCTGTTAAGCCGAGGCGCTTGACTTGGTGAAAAGACAAAGCCGTTTTGGGCCTCTGCGATGTTTCGAGAGCGGCCCAAAAGTCGCGCCCTTACGTATGGAAGCCCAAGGGACTTTCCCTTTCACTATAAATTTTCACCCCCCTCACCCCAAGTCTCATTATTCACCTTCACTTTCTCTCTCAAGTTTTTACTTTTTACCATCGATGTTTTTAGCTCCTGGGTGGTGCTGCTAGCTGTCGCGGCGAGGTGTTCCTTTGTTCCGACGAACTTTTCCGACCGTAGCAGTCACTTCAAGGTCAGTTTCTCCCCTTTCTTTTTAGGAAAATGGTTAAGATTACCCCTTCGGATGAGACCCCCACCTCGGACCAAGTCGTCGGCCGAGCGGGTAAAGGAAAGGAGGTGATGGAGCCGACCGAGCAGACTGTTGTTCGGCCGAGCAAGAGTGGCGAAGTCGCCGAGCCGCACCAGGAAGTTGTGGCGAAGTCTCAGAAGGGCAAAGGAGTGGTCACAATAATCGAGCAGCCGAAGACGGCAGGGGCATTTGGTCGTCAGCCCATCGTTCTGTCGAGTGTGGGGGGTGTTCGGAGTTACTCCGAAGAGATGTTGGAGAAGGTGACTCAGGGCACCGCTAAGTCTGTTGAGGAGAATGAGCCGAGGGAGTTGTCCGAGGTGGATCATACCATTTCGTCTCTTACCGAGGCCGATCTGCATCGGATCCGAGCCGGATTCCAGATTCCAGCCGAGTTCGGGCTACTCCTCCCCGGACCGGGATTCCGAGCTTCCACGTTGTCTTCGCCTGACGTATGTGTTTTTCCCTTCGACTCCTTGCATGCCGGGCTTCGTTTCCCGCTTCATCCATTTATCGCAGAGGTTCTCATTTGGTATGGTTTGAGCCCTGCCCAGTTGATGCCGAACACTTGGAGGCACGTCCTGGCATTTGTTCTCCGGTGTCAAGAGATCGGAGCTAAGCCCAGCTTGTTCCTCCTTCGGAGCCTCTACCGCCCCTGCCAACTGAACAGGAATGAGCAGAGGTTCTACCTTTCGCCACGGACGGGCGTGAAGTTGATCGAGAACCCGGGCTCGATCAAACATTGGAAGGAGAAGTATTTTATTATCCGAGCTCCTACACCTTGGGCAATTCCGATAGCTTGGAGGAAGGAAGGCCTGCCTAAGCGAGCGAAGAAGGAGCCGGTACTGAGTGACGAGGAGGCGGAAATCCTCAAGAAGCTCCTCGCCCTGCCAACGCTAAGTTGGAAAGACATTACCGAGGAAGCTTTGTTCCGGGGGGGTCTCAGTCCGATCGACCCTAGTACGCTTCTGGTATTTTTACTTCTTTGCGTAAAGTTCTTGAAAAATTTATCTAAGTTTTTTCATTCGAATTGTGCAGAGTCTTCGAAGATGGACTACAGGGCGTTGATGGCGAAGGCCAAGGCGAAGGAGCAGGAGACGAGGAAGAAGAGACCCTCGGCAGGGCCTCAGGGTGGCCGAGCCCCGAAGATACCTTCGGTCGCGAAGACCGCCGACCTGCAGAAGGTCGTTGTTCCGGAGACCGGTCCCAAGCAGGAGAAGGCCGCGGCCCCCGATCCTCCTGTTTAAGATTCGCCGACACCAACGGCGAAGGGGGATGCTCCCGGCTCGTCGAGCGGTGCGTTCGGCGTGAAAGAGGTGTTATCCCTCCAAGTTCCGCCCTTCACTGCCGATGCGGAGAAGATCTTGACCGAGAGGCACAAGCAGATCTTCGTCCCCGACTGGCAAGTGATGAAGGTCGACGGTTTTTTGGGCGACGACAACATTTGTATGGAAGCGGTGAAGCACCTACCGACCCCAAAGGATCGAGCGGCCCTTAAGGTCGGGCTGGTTGGGGACGCCACAATGCAGATCGCTCAGAACACAATGTCGGTAAGTGGACCGAACACTTTCTCATTGAAACTTTTTCCTGAAATTTTCTAAGTTCCTGGGTTTGGACTCTAACGGTTTGTTCTCTTTTCAGACCCTCTGCCACTTCAACTTCTTGCTCGAGGAGTTTGCGAGCAAGGAACAGGAGCTGACGGCGCAGTATGACCGGGAGAGGTCGGAGCGCGTCAAAGCTACGAAGCTGCTCGATGCTGAGCAACTCCTCTCGGCAAAACGGGGGGCCGAAGTGTCAGGGTTGGAGGCGAAGCTGGCCGACGCCATTCAGCAGTCGAAGGACATTGCCGCCAAGCTCGAGGCCTCAGAGAAGGAGAACGCCGAGCTGAAGGAGGAGTTGGCTAATGCCCGGTCGGAGGCGGAGAGGGCTCGGAAGAGGGCCTAGAAGATCATGGCCAAGCACCGGTCTAAGGTGGCAAAGGCGAAAAAGGCTGTGCAGGACGAGGCCGAGCATCACATGTTCAAGAACATGGAGGATGCGTACGACCGAGCCCTTCTTCACATCACCGCCCGGAACTCGGGGTTCGACACGTCTTCCTACCGCTTCTACGACCCTATGAAGGGGGAGGAGGAGCTTCCCCCGGCGATGCTCGGCCCTGAGGGACAAACTGAAGGTGTCAAAGGCCCGGGCGAGACTGAGGCCGAGGGTGAGGACGAGGCCGACTCCAAGGAAGAGAGCAGGAGTGAGGACGAGGACGAGGACGAGGTCGAGGGTGAAGACGAGGCCGAGGGGTCGACAGACCCGAACGACAAAAAGGTCGACCCCTGACTTGGTTGCGTCTTTCAGTCTTTTGTTCTTTTTTTTTTGTAAGCCGAACTGCGGACTGGCCACCGCTCTTGTAACACTTTTCTTGAGTTTTGAATGAAAACATTTTTAGTTTGGCCAAAATTTATCTAAGTGTTTGTCCCCGGATTTTGTGTCTGGTTAGTCGTAAAATTCTCCAAGTGTTGGCCGTCGGATTTATCTCTGCTTTTCAGGTGAAGTTCGGTTCGATCACGGAGGTTTCGTACCTTCGTAAGGAGCTGACCAAAATAAAGCGAGAGCTTTCACTTAGCCAAGAGAAGCGCTTTTATATGTTCTTGAAGCTGGAGGAGATAAAGGCGGCTGCGAGGGGGTATTGTCGCGAGCTGAAGCAGCTACGGAAACGACCCCAAGCCCCTTGCCCCGAAGGCGAGATCGAGCGGCTTCGTAGAGAGCTTGCCGTCGTTGAGCGGAAGAATGACGAGCTCTTGGCCGAGATCCAACACTTGGAGTCAGCGAAGAAAGATCGTTTGGCGGAAGAAGAGAGGCTAGCTTCCGAGCTGGAGAAGGTGTCGACCGAGCGCAAAAAGTTGTTGGCCGAGGTCGACAAGCTAAGGAGGATCACGATAGATAAGGGATCGAGGTCACCCACTACCGACGGCTCGCGACCGATAGCGCCATGCCTCGGGCTCGTCAAGACCTCCTCGTTTGAAGATGTTGGCGAAGGACGATGCTCTGAGAGGCAGGATTATTGAGCTGGAGAAAGAGGTCGCGTTGCTCAAGCCTCTGCCTGAGAGGCCAACATTCGTAGTATGTCGTGCACTCGCAAAGAGAGCGAGAGAGGGATTACGTTTTACGAACTTGCGACTCGTTTGCCCGTGGCTAGGCGGAGTCCTGCTGATGCTCAGAGTAGTGTAGCCATCTCATCTAGCGGTGCCTCGGTCAGTGCCACAGTTAGGGTCAGCGGCGAAGGGGGATCTCGCTTCGTTGGTTTGGAATCGAGCTCGGAGGTCAGGCCTCGCCGTCCTCGCGTTTCCTTGAACCGAAGCGTACCCCTTCCGAAGAGGCACTAAACATGTCGTCTTATGTTTCTTCTGGCTGTTGTATAACTCTGTTGTAGGGTTGGTCTTGTTGTATGTAGAGTCACTATATCTGAATAAATGTGAAAGTTTGTTTGGAAAATTCTTGAAGTGTTGGATTTCGGCAATGTTTTGAAATTTTGTTATTCGTTTTTTCCTCTTTTCAGCTCGTGGTGGTAGCTCAAGACGCCGGCCCCAATCGCTCGGACGACGACGTTCGGACCGAGGTTGGCTCGGGGGTGACGAGGTCGCGCTCGGCGAGGTGCCGAGAGCGGCTCTATGAAGTTGAGCTGGAATCACACCGAGCAGAAAGCGAGAGGGGCCACCTTCAGCTCGTCCTTGATCAGCTAGACGCCGAGATCCAGCGCTTGGAGAGCAGGATCGCCGAGACGACCCCTATAGGAGAGGATGAAGATTCGCAGACTGCCTTTAGCAACGCCCTTCGGGTCCAGTGCATTCGGCACAATTTGTCGAAAATAATAGCCGAACGGGACGATTTAGCTCTCTGAGATCCGTCACTTGCAGACCGTGGAGGCGAAGCTTCGGAAGGAGGCGGAGGAACTAGCGGCCGAAGTTGCCGGACTGGCGACCGAGCGGGACGGTGATGATTTTTCGTTTAAAAACCAAGTGCAGTGGGTCGGCACCGTACTTTTTGTTTTCTAATGCCTTGTAACCGTGGAAGGATTGCTTTGTATTATGTCCCAACTATTAATAAAATTTCTTCCAAGAACTAGCATGTCTTTTGTTGCTCTGTGTAGTTATCTCGCTTGTGACTGTGTTCGTCGTACCGAGGTCTCCGAGCTGAACCCTCTTTTGTTCGTGGTTCGGCGCCTTGGCGCGTTCCCAGACGTTGGATGATGGCACGAATCTCAAGACGAGCCCAGTTCCCAAGAAAATGCTATTTTGTCGTTTAGCGGCGCTGGTAAGATCTGGGCTGTCTGATCGAGATACACGAAAGTTGAGGAGAAAGTGAGTTTTCTCAGTTTTGACGCTCGGATGGGCACTTGCTTGGTCAGCCGACCGGAGGCCTAAGAGGTCGAGCGACGTGGTGCGCTCCGAGCATACCTCTCGCCCGTCCGTGGTTCGGCGACAAGAGCGTTCGCCCGGAGGTGCCGAGCGGTGCTTCTGTCCCCTCTTATCGCAAAGTTGCGAGGCGAGTCAGGCCTTACCCAAGGGTAGGCGTGCCGATCCTCATGAGAGTTCGACGGTCGTGGGAGCAATTCCGAATGGCGACCCATTCCTAACCCGCTGAGAAGCGAGTTTGTGGAGTAGAATCGAACCAAGTGTTGGACTCCGGAACAATCATTAGAGTTCAACGGTTGTGGGAGCAATTCCGAATGGCGACCCACTCCTAGCCCGCTAAGAAGCGATCTTGCGGAGTAGAATCGAACCAAGTGTTGGACTCCGGAACCATTGTTAGAGTTCAACGGTTGTGGGAGCAGTTCCGAACGGCAATCTACTTCTGGCTCGCCTAAGGGCGAGCTAGGGAAGTAAAGTCGAGCCGAGTGTTGGACTCCGAACCATCGGTGTATTTCAACGGTTGTAGGAGCAGTTCCGAACAGCGATCTACTTCTGGCTCGCATAAGGACGAGCTGGGGAAGTAAAGTCGAGCCGGACATTGGACTCCGAACCATTGGTTGAATTAAAGAATAAGGACAGAGAGATACAAGCAACTTTATAGATACGAAAAAATCATTCTTTATTGATAATTGATGGCGAGCCGTTTTTACATATGACAACTTTAAAGAAATGAATTACAAGTTAGAGGAGAGGAATGGTTCGACACCCGGTGATACTTAGAGAGGCGCCGGGGCGCTTTCTTGGTATTTTAACAGGTGGTCGGCACTCCAGGTCCTCGGAATCTCTCTGCCCTCCTGGTCTTCGAGACGATAAGCTCCGGGCCGAACTACCTTTGTGATCTTCTAGGGCACTTCCCAATTCGGAACCAGTTTGCTCTTCTGATTGGGGAGGGAGATGGCTAGCTTTCTGAGGACCAAGTCCCCTTCCTTCAGATCGGTGGGTCAGACTTTCTTGTTGTACGCCAATTCGACCCTCCTCCGGTAATTCTGTTGGCATATTGATGCTCTTTCCCTCAGCTTGTCCACCAGGTCTAAGTTCGCCCGGATGTCTTTGGCATTCTGTTCCTCATTGTAGGCTGCGAGACGAGGAGAGGGTATTCCGACTTCGAGTGGTATTACTGCCTCGGACCCATAGGTGAGGTTGAACGGGGATTCTCCTGTGGGGGTCCGTTTGTTGGTGCGATAGTTCCACAGCACATTGGGGAGTTGGTCGACCCATAGGCCTTTGGAACATTTGTCCAATCTCTTCTTGATACCAGAGAGGATTTGCCGGTTAGCATTCTCCGCCTGTCCGTTCGACTGAGGGTGGGAGACGGAAGAGAAGCGCTGTTGGATGGCAAGATCTTTGCACAGGGCTCGGAATGCGGCACCGGTGAACTGAGTCCCGTTGTCCGTTACGAGGACACGGGTGACGCCGAATTTGCAGATGATTTTCTTCCAGAAGAATTGAAGCACCTTGTTCTCGGTTATAGTGGCGAGGGGCTCGGCCTCAATCCACTTCGAGAAGTAGTCGATGGCTACGACCAAGAACTTGAACTGACCCGGAGCTGGAGGGAAAGGCCCTAGTAAATCCATCCCCCACATTGCGAAGGGGATAGGACTTGATAGGGAGGCGAGGTTGGCTTGAGGGAGGCGACGAACGTTGGAATGTCTTTGACAAGAGCCACATTGCCGAACGTGTCGCTCAGCATCTTGTAGGAGGGTCGGTCAGAAGTATCCATAATTCAGAGCTTTTCGAGCCAAAGACCTAGACCCTGAATGAGCTCCGCCGATGCCTTCGTGGAGCTCCTGTAAGGCGTAGTCGGCCTGTTCTGGAGAGAGGCACCTTAAGTATGGTCGGCCGTCAATCTGCGAGAAGGAGCGCTTGTATAAGATCCCCTCGATCAAGACAAACTGCTCGGCCCTGGTTCTGACTCGGCGTGCTTCTTTGGGGTCCTCAGGAAGGAGTCCGTCCCTTAGGAATTCTACTAAGGGTTTCATCCAATTATCTTATAGCAGGACTGGTAAAGACTTCACTGAGTCGAGGGTCTCGTCTTCTATGCTCGGCTTCATGAGGATCTCGATCAAGATGGTCTGCTCGAGACCTTGGAGGGAGGATGAGGCCAACTTGGAGAGGGCGTCGGCTTGCAAATTCTCCTCTCGAGGGACTCATTGGATGAGTGCCTCTTCGAACTGGCCCATAAGGGTTCGGACCTTGGCGAGGTACTTCGCCATCCGTTCGTCTCGCGCCTCATACTCGCCCAAAACTTAGTTCATAACCAGCTGAGAGTCACTATGGATTCGGAGGCGCTGCGCCCCGGCATTTTGGGCAAGTCCGAGGCCCGCGATTAGTGCTTCATACTTCGCCTCGTTGTTCGAGGCCTTGAAATTCATGCGGAGGGCATATTGGAGGACGAAGTCATCAGGGCCATTCAGGATGATACCGGCGCCGCTTCCTTCGTTGTAGGAGGAACCGTCCACGAAGACCGTCCAAATAGGGGGACCGTTCGGGACGTGGCTAACCTTGGGAATGGTGGACTCGACTATGAAATCGGCGAGGGCCTAAGCTTTGATTGCAGTCCGGGGCTGGTAAGAGATGTCGTGTTGGCTCAGCTCGATGGACCACTTCATAAGCCGGCCTGAGGTCTCTGGCTTGTGAAGGAACTGCTTCAGCGGTTGGTCGGTGAGGACCACAACCGAATGGGGCTGGAAGTACGGTCGGAGCTTCCTTGCCGCCATGATCAGGGCGTAAGCCATCTTCTCTATCTTCGGATAGCGGAGTTCGGCGTCCCGAAGCACCTTACTCACATAGTAGATGGGCCTCTGAGTCCGGTCCTCTTCCCTCACCAAAACTGCACTTAGGGTCTGCTCGGAAGCAGCTAAGTAGATGAAGAGGGGTTCCCCCGGAATGGGCTTGCTGAGCAGGGGAGGATTGACCAAGTATGCTTTCAGCTGTTCAAAAGACTTCTGTTGCAATTCGCCCCACTGGAAACCCTTGGCCCCCCTGAGAGCCTTGAAGAAGAGGAGGCACCTTTCCCCCGACTTCGAAAGGAACCGCCCAATAGCGGCGAACCGACCCGTAAGCTTCTGCACTTCCTTGACGTTCCGGGGCGGGGCCATGTCCAGTATGGCCTTGATTTTCTCAGGATTTACTTCGATCCCTCGCTGGCTCACCATGAAGCCAAGGAACTTTCCTGAGGAGACTCTGAACGCACACTTGTTCGGATTTAGTCTCATGTTGTGCCTTCTTAATACGCCGAAAGCCTCCTGGAGGTCGGCCACATGGTCGGTACCTCGGATGCTTTTAACGAGCATGTCGTCGACGTACACTTCCATGTTGCGGCCTATCTGGCTTTGGAAGACTTTGTTGATGAGGCGCTGATAGGTGGCCCCAGCGTTCTTCAATTCGAACGGCATGACCCTATAACAGTAGAGGCCCTGGTCGGTAATGAAGGAGGTCTTCGGAATGTCCGGGGGAACATTCGGATCTGATTATAGCCGGAGAAGGCATCCATGAAGCTGAGGAGCTCATGGCCCGAGGTGGCATCAATGAGGGTGTCGATATTTGGGAGAGGGAATGGATCCTTCGGACACGCCTTATTCAGGTCGGTGAAGTCGATGCATATCTTCCAAGAGCCATTGGACTTCTTAACCATTACAATGTTTGAGAGCCATTCGGGGTAGTTCACCTCCTGTATGAACCGAGCCTTTAAGAGTTTGTCCACCTCCTCCTTGATGGCCTGTTGTCGCTTGGGAGCGAATTTACGCCTCTTCTGCTGAACCAGTTTGCACCCCGGTTCGACACTGAGGCGGTGGACTAGCAGCTCCTCGGAAATCCCGAGCATATCCGCGGCGAACCAAGCAAACAGGTCGCGGTTATCCCGGATGCATTGCACCAAGTCGGAACATAGTGCAGTCGGCAAGGACTTGCTAATGAGGAACTTTCGACTCGGGTCCTCGTCCGAAAAGAGTACTTCTTCCAATTCATCCGCCGGCTCGGACGTGGGTCGGACATTCGGCTCGAGGATCTCTAGAGTCTCGAGGGAGAGCACCAGACCCCCCGTGGAAGTCATGTAGCACTTCCGAGCCGTTTCTTGGCTGCCCCTGACTTCTCCCACTCCCGACCGAGTGGAGAACTTCATTTTAAGGTGGTACGCTGAAGGGACAGCTTCCAGGGCAGCTAGGCCTGGTCGGCCTAGGATGACATTATATGCGGCTGGGACGTCGACGACCAAAAAGTCCATCGGCTCGGTCCGGGTAATAGGGGTCTTCCCAGCAGTTATGTCCAGGGTAATAACCCTTTCGACAGTTACTGGTACCCCCGTGAACCCGTGGAGCGTGTAGCCGGCCGGTTTGAGGCGATCCCGGGACAGCTGCAGCCCTCGGAAGGCCGAGAGGAAGTGGATGTTCACCGAGCTCCCGTTGTCCACCAGGACCCTCTGAACTTTGAAGTTCGCCATGCGAAGGTCGATGACAAGTGCGTCACAGTGGGGAGTTCGGACCCCCTCGAGGTCTTCATCGGAGAATGTCACTGGGACGCCGAGGCCTTTGGGGGGAGGGGCACTGTGAACTGAGATAACTTCTCGGACAAAGGCCTTCCGAGAGGAGTTGGAAGAGCCCCCCCATTGGGCCCCCGTGAATGAGGTGTAGAACCCGCTCTCCCTCGAACTCGGGGCATTGATCGCGTCGCTCGGAGCGCTTGTTAGCCCCCCGAGGCGGGAGAGTGGTGCGGTCTTCCCGATCATTTGCCTTAACAAATTTGGCCAACTGCCCTCTCTGGATGAGGACTTCGATCTCATTTTTCAACGCCCGGCAGTCGTTGGTATCATGGCCGTGGTCCCGGTGGTAACGGCACCATTTCTCCTTGTTCCTTCTCTTGGCCGGGGTGTTCATCCTTGGAGCTGGAGGTATAACCCCTTCCTTCTCCACTTCCATCAGGATAGTGGAGACATTGGTGGTGAGGAGAGTGAACTTCTCGAACCTAGGGGGAGGACGGCGCTGACCGCCGTTATCCTTCTACAGCTTCTTGGACCCCTCCTCCTCTGTCGCCTTCCTCTTCGATCTGGAGGCTGATCCTCCGAAATTCGGGAGGCACTCGGCCTCTTCCGCCCGGATGTACTTCTCACATCTTAGGAGAAGATCAGCGAAGTTGTGCAGGGGCTTCTTGACGAGGGACGACCGGAGGTTGGAGTTGAGGACGTTCGACTGGAACGTGACAGTCGCCACTGACTGGTCGAGGGAGGCGATCGACCTGACCTCCGCGGTGAATCTCCTCACGTAGTCCCTCAACTTTTCTCCCCTCTCCTGTCGGAGGTGGAGTAGGGAGAGGCTAGTCCTCTCCGTTCGCCGGCTACTCACAAAGTAAGTTATGAAGAGCGTTTCGAACTGCTCGAACGAGAAGATGGAAGAGTGAGCGAGTCTGGAGTACCATTCCCGAGCGGACCCCTTGAGGGTGGTCAGGAAGGTCTTGCAGAGCATGGCGTCGGAAGCTTGATGGATCAGCATTAAGGTTTTGAAGCTTTCGACATGATCAACTGGGTCGGACTCCCCTGAGTACGTTTCAAACTGCGGAGGTTTGAAACCCCTCGGTATGGGGGCCTCCATGATCGTCCGAGAGAAGGGGGGTCTGCTGGGGCGAACGGTCCCTGCTCTCGACTCCTCCTCTTTGTCTATGCGACCGATGCGCCTCTCCATCTCGTGGAGACAACGGTAGAGGGCATCGTCCCTCCGTTGGTACTCATACGATCCCCTGGACTCTTCTTCATAGGAAGGGGAGCGGGGACTGCGGCATCAATAGTCCTGGGATCGACGAGGACTATAGGGGTGGTGCTGGCGACTGGGAGCCGGGAGAGGACTTCTGGATCGGTGGCGAGGACTTGGAAGCCGTGGGGGTGTTGGAACCCTCTGGGCATTATGGTTGTTGGGGCGAAGGTTGAGGGCCTGCAACACAGTCTCCTGGAATTGTAGGAACTCGGCACGAGTGATAGGTGCCTCATCGTTCCTCGGATGATGCCGATCCGCGGGGGAATGTGGCCTCCTCCTACGGTGCTCGGGAGATTCCCCCCGGCCCCTTCGGTCCGGACACCTCCTACCATCACGACGATGAGGAGATCACTCACCATGATGCTGGCGGGAGGCTCCTTCTCGGACCCGCCTCTCATCTAGGTGGTTGCGAAGGTCCTCTTCCTTTTCGCGATTCAGAACGGTGTTGCGGAGATCGGAGGCTCGGGGGTGATGGGAAGCCATAGAGTCCGAGGAGGCATTGTGAATTGAGACATGGTCAGGATGGAGTGGTTGCTTCTGCTTCCGCTGGTTCTGACCAGCAGGACCATTTGGGGGTTGTTGGTTCGGAAGAGGAGGCTGGCCCTATTGGGCCGGGGGAGAAAGATGTTCGGGCTGCGGAGCAGGATGGACAGGGACTTCCTCTGGCTGATCGGCAGGGTTGGGTCCGCGGTTGGACCCCCTAGACCTGACCTTCTTGGGATGCATGGTTGGAGAGGGGCTGGAGAAGGGCTAGTTGACGAGGAAGAGGCGGAGGCTATTCGTGTGGTGTTTCCCACAGACGGCGCCAATCTGTTACCGCTGATTCTGATGTGGAGGTAAACAGATGAGATTTGTGAGTTCGCGGAAAACCTGAATAGCGGATCCAAGCCTTCTGATTCCTGCCGCTACCTGCAAGGAAGTGCGATACACCGGGGTTGATTCCGGCGACGCACCCTCCGACGCTCTTGTCAGTAACCAGTGGTGATTAAGAAAGAGCTTAAGGTGGAAAAAGAGTGATTACCTTGTCACAGTGGTGGGTATGAGGTATTTATAGTCGCCATAGGAGCCTGTTAAGGGACCTGATTTCCTGTGAAACTGTTAGGAGTAAAATCCTCACAATTAGTTTAGGAAACTAATCCCTGATTCCCGGTAAGAGAAATCAGGCCCGTTGATTTAGTCAAATCAGTGACCCTGATTCCCTCTTGTTGGTCTGGGTTTGTCTTGGGTCGGGACCCGTACCCAGTTGGAGCGGATCTGTTCGTGGGTTATTGGATCTGTGAGAAGGAGACCCAGTACCCATTTCGGACCCATTTGTATGTGAAATTACCGTTTTATCCCTGAGCTTCAAGATTCGTGCCTAATCTGGACGGTTCCGATTTAACCCCATTTTTAGCCATATTAGTACGTACGGTGATGTGTTACGAAATAGATTTGGAGTTGCACGTGCGACGTACGTATTTACTTTGTGACAAAAAAATTTTAAAATTATATGTTTGGTGAAGGAAAAAACTTTGATTTAGACGCGTGCTGCACATGTTAATAAATAAAGTTGGAGTTACACGTGCAACGTATGTGTTTTATTTGTGACAAAAAAAATATTTTAAAAATGTTTGATTGGTTACAAACTCAAAGTGACAAAGTGACAAACTCTCCCATTAATAGTAGTAAATATTCAAAGTATATTTAGATATATATATATATTATGCTCTTTTTTCTTTGAAAACTACGGGGTACACACACCGAAATTTATTTTTTGAAAACAAAATTGCTTAAATACGTTTACCGAAAACACGTGCGTTGCACGTAAAATATTAAAATGCAAAAATTGACTTTATCGATAGAAAATTATTAAAATATAAATGAAAAAAAAATAAGAAAAATTATATTTACTAATTTTATATATTTCGTGATGAAATCACCACACGTAAAAAACACGTGCATTATACGTGCAGAAAATCGAAAAAATGCATTTTAATCAAAATAGGGGGGAAATGAAATTTCTGTTTTATAAAATACATAAAATAAATAATTTAAACATATAGAAAATATTGTACGTAGCGGTGGAGACACGTGCATCAAAAACACGTAAAAAGCACGTAAAATTGAGATATTGAAATTTGATATTTTTGTTGACTCAAAATAGTGTAAAAATCCATACGGGAAGTGCATAAATAGTCGGTGATCAGATACGGGGTAAAAACAAGTTACAAAATATATGTGCGTAACACACAAGGGCAAAATTATAATTTTCAATTTTGCGGGGTGTTACATGACTGACAACACTGACTGCGTGAGCAATATCGGATCTGGTCATGCATAAGTAGATAAGCTGTCCAACAATCTGTCTGTATCTATTGGGATCAGAAAGGAGCTCACCATCATGGGACGAAGCTTCACATGAAGCTCTAAGGGTGTATCGGTTGATCTACTGTCAGAAAGACATGCAGCGGAGATAATATCTAATGTGTATTTCTGTTGTGAAATGAGTATCTCCCGAGATCCATGAGCAATCTCTAGGCCCAGAAAATAACGTAGTCTGTCAAGGTCTTTCATATAGAACTGCTGATGAAGGTATTTCTGGGTGGTTGTAATGCCCACAGAGTCATCCCCAGAAATGATCATATCGTCAACATGGAGTAGTAGAATTACCCTCCCCTGCGATGATGACCGCATAAACCTAGAATGGTCCTGAGAACTTTGACTAAAACCAGCCTTGGTGATGACAAGGCAAAAACACTCAAACCAGGCTCGAGGAGCCTGCTTCAAACCATATATAACTCGATGCAACCGGCAAACATGACGAGGAGGAGTAGGAAGGCCAGGAGGAGGATCTATATAAACAACCTCAGATAAGGTACCATAAAAAAAAGCATTCTTCATGGCCATCTGGTATGGCGGATGACTGCAACAGCAAGAAGAGTGCGAACAGTAGTCATCTGTGCAACGGGAGCAAAGGTCTCATCATAATCAATGTCATGCTCCTGAGTAAATCCTCGGGCTACTAGACGAACCTTGTGCCGCTCAATAGATCCATCAGGTTGATATTTGACCTTAAAGATCACTTGCAGCTAATAGGCTGAATGCCCTCTGGCAGAGGAACAACATCCCAAGTGCCAGTCTGATCAAATGGACTGAATTTCTCCACAATAGCTTTCCTTCATTCAGGATATTGAATTGCATCTTGATAGGTTCTGGGCTCACGTGTAGAGTGTATAGCAATGAGATATGCATGAAACTGTGGTGAGTAGGAAGCTAGGGTGGCAAAACCAAACTGATCAGAAGGACCAGTGGCATCAGGTGTATAACGTGCCGGAGGAATACCAAAAGTTGAACGGGTAGACTGACAAAGAGGTGGTGGACTGACAGGGTGGAGTAGGTGCATGTGTCAGTGGAAAAGTATGTGGGATGGGTGCGGGCTGCTGTGGGGATGCAGGTGGTATTTCGGTAGGGGGAACAACAAGTGTAAGGACTGCAGGAGATGTGAATGGAGCCAGAAGAGTGGGAACAAAAGGAATGCGAGAAGATAAAGTCAGGGGGCTAGCAAAAGCTGGAAAATTGAGAAATCTAGCATCCTCGGAGGGGTCAGGCAGTAAGGTGAGTCTTCCATAAAGGATACATGTCGAGAAATACAGACACGACCCGCTGATGGATCAAAACAATGATAACCTTTGTGTTCAGGACTGAAACCTAGGTGAACGCACTTAGCAGCATGAGCAGAGAGCTTCGTGCGCTCAGTAGGAGAGAGAAGGACGTAACAGGTGTACCCAAAAGTACGGAGCATACTGTAGTCGAGAGGTAAATGATAAAGAGCCTCATAAGGTGTCGCACCAGCTAGGGCAGACGAGAAAGTAATGTTGATGAGACTGACCGAGGTCATGATAGCTTCAGTCCAGAAAGAACGAGGAGCAGAAGAGGAGAATAAAAGAGTGCAAGCCGTCTCAAGGATGTGACGATGCTTGCGTTTAGCTACACCATTCTGCTTATGTGTGTGAGGGCATGATTGCATAAAAAGGCTGCTGTAAGTATGAATGATTGATCTCATAGTTGTGGAAGTGTACTCATGTGCACCGTCCGATCGAAAAATTTTAATGCGCACATCGAACTGAGTGTGAATCATAGTTGTAAAAAACCGGTAAGTATCAGGTATCTCAGATCGCTGACGCATAAGAAAAACCTATATATGTCTTGTGAAGTCATTAATGAAGGCAACATAATAAAAATAGCCTTTCCACGAAGGTACGGAAGAGGGTCCCCATATGTCAGAATAAACAAGTTGAAAATGATGAGTGGTTTCAGAAGTTCTTTTGTGACTAAAGGGTAGGGCAATGTGTTTGGCCAAATGACAATCCTGACAATCAAATAAATATTTAAAAGTGAGAGAACCAAGGGCACCACTGCGAGCTATAGTCTGGAGTCGTGATGCGCTAATATGACCTAAACGTCTGTGCCACAGATCAGCATCAGAGGAAACAATTCCGCCAAAACTAAGAAAGTGATGTGCATGAAGAAAATCTAGGTAATATAGACGACTCTGCCGACTAGCACGTCCATACTCCTCACCGGTGGAGAAATCAGTAATAGAACAACCTAAAGAGCCAAAAGTAACGACAAAACTACTATCGCACAACGCACTAATAGAAATAAGGTTTATTGATAAATAAGGAGCATAAAGAACATATGGTAATGTGAGAGTGGGAGAGCTAGTTGTCCGTGAGTGTGTAACAAGAAGTGGTGAGCCATCAGCTGTGTGTAGAGATGGAGAGTGAGAGAAAAGTGTTGTGCAGGTGGTGAATAGTGTCTGATTACTAGTGAGATGATGTGATGCACCAGAATCTAAAATCCAGAACGAATTCATACCGGGAGTGGCAGAAAGTGCAAGAGCAGAGGAGCCAGCATTGATAGACTAACCCATGAGCTGTAGTTCCAGCTGAGTGGGGCGTTACTGAAGATTAGCCCAATCAGCAGGAGACGGCAAGGCTGGAGTGATGGGCATGGCTGAGGATGTAAGGGACGATGCACTACAAGGGCTGCTATGATTGAGAGCACAATGTGGAGGGAGATGCTGCTAGTGTCTAAATCGGGATAGGGAGCAGGACGGTGCTACCGGTGTCGGAAGTAGAGGTGAGGTAGGGTGAGCAATGATGTTAGGAGAAGGTAGGATGCCAGAGGTAGACTAAAAGTGGCGCTGCTGCTGTTTGAATTTGGAGGAGGAACGAGAGGCGGTTGCATCGGGGAAGTCAGTGGAAGCAGAAATATGTGGGAGAGACTGAGATTCCATCAAGTAGTAGTACCTATATATATATATATATATATATATATATATATATATATATATATATATATATATATATATATATATAATTTTTTTTTTTGGGTTTTTTTTTGTTTTTTTTGTTTTTTACACGGAAGAGATGAAGAAGAAAAAAAAAATAGGGTATTTGGGTTTGTAGATAGTAGAAGGAAAAGAGAAAAAGGAAAATAAAAAAAATAAAAATTAGGGTTTTCAGAAATTTGTGTTTGGGGAGGGGGGTGGGATGCGGGATGGCAGCGGTGGCGGAGGCGGTGGTAGGATGGGGGGAGCTGCTGACGGCAGTCACAGGGGCGACGAAGTCTTGAAGGTCGACGACGACTGGGGGGATTCGCGAGGTCTTGAAGGTCGACGACGATAGTAACCAGAGTTGGAGGTTGGGAGGTCTTGAAGAGGATGAACAGGATTTTTTTTTTTTTTTTTTTTTTTGGGGGGGGGGGGGGGGGGGGGAGATGTAGGGCTTTGGAAAGAAATTTGTATAACTTGACCGCTGGGATTTGAGGATTTTTTGATAGGAAAATTTTAAGAAAAGAAAATTTGAGTAATTGGCTCTGATACCATGTTAAGATAAATCAGGGTGATGAAAACAATACTGAATATTAAATTGAGTTCAACCAGGTACAATACCACCTATATATAAGAGGGGAACAAATATCAAAACAACTCTACAACCAATATGGGACTATAATAATATCTAACAGAAAAAAAACTATAAGAAAATCTAAACCGAGTTTTGTGTTTCACACAATCTCCATAAAACAGGTACGCCTCCTCACCGATGCTAGAGGAATGTAGACGGCGTCTGACTCTCAGGATAAAACGACTTGTTCGGGCAGCAACTCAGAATCCAGATGAAACTCCCAACGAACTAAACAAGTGACAGAACTATATTACCGTCGGACTCAATATGAAAATAACATGACACTAAGAAGGAAGAGAAGAAATTTTTCGGTGTGTCAAATGAGAAGAGGGGGGGTATCCTTCTATAGGATTCATGAGGGAATAGACCAGTGAATGGCAAATAAATATTTTTGGGTCGTTACCATTGCCTTCATTCTTTTGTTACGAAGCTTAATGGGGGAACAGATCAGTCAATAGCAATAAAAGCCAAATAAACGTTAACGTTATGGCCGTTACAATTGCATTGATTTGACTATTACAGACTTATTTTAGGTTAAGAAAAATAAACTAGGTCTAAAAAGAAGCCATACAGGTGGTTGTAAATTTGGTTCGGCATTCGTGTTCGCAGGACGCACAAGTGCACACAAACCGCATATAGTGTCGGTCCAAAATTTGCTTCAACTGTTCTCAAGCAACTGAATCCCGACGCTGAAATTTCATTCCACCCAAAGGTTAGTATTATAGTTATATACTAAATTTTTTTGAAGTAACCATTATTTTATGCGAAACAAGTGAAAAGAAAATTTTATCAATTTCAATTAATAAAGGAAACCGACACTTCAATATCAGAGAAGCTACCATCATGGGACTGGAAGAGGGAAATAAGATGAAAAACTGAGGGTGTTGTTTTGTTTTAAATTAAACATTAAATTAGGAGGATGAGTAAACATTATAAAGTAATCAATTAAAGGGTCATATCAGCATGCCACATATGATGTGAAAATTGTGAATATGATTAGCATTACTCAAGTAGTTTATAGGTTGCTAAAAAAAGAATTATCAACAAATTGGCAATCATCGGTGGATACTGCAAACAAATTGGCAATCATCGGTGGATACTGCAAACCTATCCACAAGGTCTATCCTTTATATATATTAAAACCCATTCAATTGACTCACTGCAACTTAAATTACAATTTAACCTAAAATAAATATACCATAGTATAACCAAATAAAATCATCAGTTATTAATTACTCGGTCCTTGTCAACTAACTCAGTTCTGACCATTTCACTTTCCCCGCCTCCGCCTTGAAACCAACTACACTCCGGCACTTGATCATTTGGTCAACCCCATTAACAAAACTTGACGGCAAAGAGTTGACTATCCGTCGATAAGGCCCGAACCACTTGGCAAGCAAGTACCTCCCCTTCCTCCATGGTGGCAAGCTCATCTCCCTACTCTTCATGGACCTCTTTGCGGCCTCAGCCACCAACTTCACTGCCTTCCTCACCCCCTCTTCCCTCCCCACCAACACCCTCGGGACCGACCCCACCACCTTCTCATACTCCTCTGTCGCCCTAGCCACCTCGAACTGTGCCTTAAATTCCATATCCACTATGTATCTCTTGTTAATTTGTTTATCATCATCATCATCATTTACCAACACATCAATGTACTCGTAGCTCCCTACAATTAATCCGCCGCTGCTCTCCCATTTTACCTTGCAGATTCCAGCATTGTACCCAATCTCTCTTAGCCGCGTCATCACGGCTTGTCTGTGCTTATTGCAGGACCCGGTCGACAATTCATCTGCCACGCGGATGACGTCAGAATGAAGGCGGAGGAAGGATGGATCGGAAGACGGATCCAGTAGATCCTGCACTGCACAAATGGTAGAGTCGTCGTCGTCGTCGTCATTGGAGTCAGAGGTGGTGGAGTATTCATTACGGTTGGCTTTCGGTGGCACTTCATTATCATCGTCGTGGTCGTCGAAGAAACCATGGATTAGGCTGGAAAAAATGGAACGGTCGACGTCGGAGTTGTAATTGCTCGTGCCGTGGAGTAGTTGGTCCTTGACCCTCTCATCGAGAGGATCAGAAACCCTCTTGGCTCTTTTGTACGTAGCCATTTATTTGATATATATGATCAGTGGATCTGGCTCAAATTGTAGTATGTAGCTAATAAAGATTGGTGATATTTATAAAGAGACAATAACAAACTAAGCAAGTCACTACCTAGGTAGGTAGGGTGAAGCAAATCAAAATAGAGGGGAGGAATATGCTAAGAAGAGTACGTCTGATTCAGATTAATAACTTTTAAGGGGAATATTCCAAGGATAGTCTTTTGTGCAACTCCTCTAGAACTAAAATATGCGATTACTCGAAACCTTGATTGAATGGGATATGCGCTTTGGGGGAGAAGCGCATTTGTTTGGTAAGGAGGTACAAAACAAATGGATTGAACTAGACTCCAATTATTTGAACTACTACATGATAAAATGGAATGTCATGAGAGCTAGTTTATAGGCAGTGAAGTTGAGGCGGTTTCCATTGTGTCCAGGTTCGATGAATGTTTGGAAATAAGTCTAGGTTCGACTTACAGCAATTAAGACTGAAGCAACTTCTACACGCATTAGAGCATCCAATATCGTTTGCTAAATAGTTCAAAAATGAAAGATTTAGCAAAATTGCTGTCACTATCGTTCACTAAAAAATTATATTTTAAAAAAGTGGTGAACAGTGAGCAGAAAATATAGCGATGGATAGATATAGAAGACGGAAGGTCGGTCAAATTTTTTCAATATTAAAAGAAGACGGACAGAAAATCTTCTTCCATCCGCCAACTTTTAAATCAGAAAAGTTGAGAGACAGAAGGAGATCTTCCGTCCTCAACTTTTATTATATAAAAAATTAATAAAATAAGAGAGATGGAAGATGATCTTCTGTCTTCTTCTTTTATTATTTTAAAAAGTAATAAAAGATTTTGTCTCTCTTCTTTTTATAATTCTCCTTTAAAATTTTTTAAAATGTTTTGCAAATGTCTCAATTACCCCTCACTTAATGCAGAAAAGTTGAGATTTTTTTTTGTTAAAGGTCTACACAGATTTAATTAATAAAAAAAATTGTCTGATCTTCCGTCTGGGCAAAAAATAAATCAATAAATAAAATAAAAAAATTGACCATCTTTCGTCTGAGGCAAAAAATAATAATAATAATAAACTGGCGAGAATCTTCCGTCTAGACCAAAACATATTTTTTTTAAATTTTGGGAAGACGGAATATCATTTTCCGTCTACCAAATTTTTTAATTATAAAAAAATAAATTGGCCAAACAGAAGATGAACTTCCATCGCGCAATTTTTTAATATTAAAAATAAATAAAAAGTGTGAGACAGAGGATGTTCTTCTGTCCGAATATTTTATTTTTTCCCCGAAATTTAGCTCAAACGATAGCAGTGAAACAACTTCATTGCTATATTTCAACTGCCAAATAACTATATTTTTGCAGCAACGATAGTGGATGCTCTTACCATGAAGTCCATCGACTCGGTCCGTCTGTGGGGGATCGTACCGGCAGTGACATCCAAGATCACGATCCCCTCTATTGGCACCGGGACGCCGGAGAACCCGTGCAGGATGTACCCGGCTGGCTTCAGCTTATCTCAGAGGAGCTTGAGGTTCTCAAACGCTTCCAGAAAGAGGATGTTCACCGAGATTCCGTTGTCCACGAGGATCCGACGGACCTCGTAGTTCGACATGACGAGGCTGATGACGAGCGCATTGCAGTGCGGGAGCCGGATCCCCTCCAGGTCTTCCCCCGAGAAGGAGACAAGGAGCTACTGGACCTGAGGGGAAGGGAGGTCTCGGACGGTGTTTACCTCTCGGAAGAACGCCTTGCGGGAAGTACTAGAATCCCCTCCCATAGGCCCCCCATGGATGCAGTGTAGAATGGTTTGGCCTCCGGTCTCTTCGGGCTTCGGGTCATGCTCGGGATGCTGTTTGGGGGCGCGAGGAGGTGGAGAAGGCCTCCGGTTCCGCGTATCCCCTCGGTATCGGGGGTCTTCCCGGGTGAATTCTCGGAGATACCTGCGTTGGATAAGGGTCTCGATTTCGTCCTTCAGGGCCCGGCAGTAGCAGTGTCGTGCCCGTTGTCCTGGTGGAAACGGCAGTAGAACTGCTGGTCCCTTTTCTTGTTGCTGGTTGGTCGAGAGAGCATCTGGACGAGGTCCCTGTCTTCGATTGCTAATAGGATGGCTGATACATTTTGTGTCAATGGCGTGTATCTCTCGAAATGCGGGATCGAAGGGACCCTCTTCATGCCGGTCTCGTCTTTCGGAACCATCTTAGCTGGCTCGGCCTCATCAGCCTTGTGCTTCCCCTTCCCCATGACCTCTTTGGCGTCTTCGAAATTTAAGGCCTCCTCCGTCCGAATGTACTTCTCGACCCAATTGAGTAGGTCGGGAAAATCAAGGGGAGGCTTCTTGGCCAGGGATATCAGCTGGCCATGTCGGATGTTGTGTCGGAACGCTGCCGAGGCGACCCCAGCATCGAGAGAGGAGACGGACCTTGCCTCTGCGGTGAACCTCCGGACGAACTGACGGAGTGACTCCCCTTCCTTTAGTCGGAGGTCCAGTAGGGACGCTCTCGACTTCTCGGCCTTCCTGCTGGTCACAAAATGGGCCAGAAAATTGGCCTCCAACTAGTCGAACGAGTAGATCGAGTCGGGGACGAGTTTAGAGAACCATTCCCGAGCCGGACCCCGTAGGGTGGCGGGAAAGGCACGCCATAGGAGGGGATCTGAAGCACTTTGAATCATCATGAGGGTCTTGAACCCCTCCATGTGATCAACAGATCACCCTCGCCGTCATAGGTCTCGAACTGAAATTCTGGAATATTTCTGCTTGTAAGATTGCAACAGAAAAAGGGGGTCGGCTCGGCCTATGACCCTGAGTTGGCCTCGAACCGCCCTCGCCAAAGTGTTCGAGGCGGTTCTCCATTTCCTATAGGCGTCGTAGGACGCCCTTGTCCCGTTTCGGCGGGCGGGTTAAGCCTCGAGACTCGCTCGCTCCGGCGTCCGACCGCAAGTGAGAGTGGTGAAGTGTCTCGTTCCCGGGGGTCCCTAAGATGGCCTCCAGGATTTCGTTCTGAAAGTTTTGGAACTCAAGGCACGTGACGGGGGCTTGTCCGGCCGGGTCGCATTGAGGTGGCGGCCTTCGGCCGGCGCGACTGAGCTCTGGATCCCGCTCTCGAGATGGGTGCCTGGGATGGTTCAGGGCCGAGTTGGAAGCAGCCCCTCCCCTAGTTCGGATGGCTTGCCGGTTCTGGATGACCCGACGCAAGTCGGTTGCAACCGAGCGAGAAGCGCCTAGCACGGGTTCGCCGTTGACCCTCAGATGGTTGGATCCGTGAGTGTCGGCGGGGATGTCCTGAAAAGGAGCATCTGGGCGACAGGCAGAGGTGACAGCTCTTCTGGCCTTAGGTGCCATGTAAGAGCTCGGATTGAAGGGATGACATTAATGGCCGGAGTCGGACTGAGGTTAGTACCGAGTTGTTTTCCACAGACGGCGCCAACCTGATGCGGTTTATTTTTGGGGGTGGCTGCACCAGGTGTAAGTTCTCTCAATTTATAAAGTTAAATTCACGGTACAGGCTATACACCCGACCTTCGGCTGAGGGAGCAGCTCGAGAATAGCAGGAGTGAGGTGGAAGACGGATGCTCGGCTCGGATCGAGCAAGCTCGGCTCGGATCTGGAGGCTCGGATCAGTCTCGTGTCCCTGCACTATGCCTAGGAACACCGAGAGGATCCCGGTGGCAGGCCCTCCGACGATCTAGTCAGTTACTGATGAACAACAGTAGCTAGGATTTCAGAGGGGAAAGATTGATTACCTTTTTATGAAGGGGAGGACCTGGCATTTATAGGCAGTGCAAACGGGTCTGGGGCCTGAGCGGGCCGGGTCGCACCAGTTTTCCTGTGGGCCTGAGGCGGTAACGGCCCGTTTGACCGCTGTTGACTCGATGATCAGGAGAGAGCGGGTTTTGAGGGGATCTGGTGGCCCAGGAGGGGCCACGTCATCTGACCCATATCACACGTGTAAGGCACGCGTTGATAGATTCACAAATGACACTAAGGCCTTCTCCCATTATAATTTTATTATTATATTATATTATATTAAAGATAGAAGTAAGTATGTCACCTAAGATAGTGAAAAGATTGATAGTAAAATTGGTAGTGGGTGGGGCAATACCCTAATCAATTAATGTGGCACATAATCAATGCCAAATAAGATGAGGAAAAGGTAATTATAAAAAAGTGGTATTAGTCCATTTGTTTTACTTGAGAAAATTATCCTCGTCTCCTCTCCTAACCCTACCCACATCCTAAGATCCAACCATGATGTTGCAGCACACCAGTCAGCTATTTATATGTTTCACGGTGCCTACATCCATTTGTTGACTTAACGGCCATGCCTTCAATTGCATGTGCTCCGCCAGTTTATACACTCCCCATATCGTCTGAGTGGCTTTGCTGATCATGCATGTAGCATTTCTAACAACTATTCGTGTACAGCTGTTTCACCTGTGCCCACTTCCCATGGAGTGAGTTAGGTTATGAGAGATTAAAGGGAACCATTTCATACTACCTATGTTTCATTTAGTTAATCCACTAGGGAAGAAGTTGGTACGACTTATAAGTTCCCATAATGTTTAGATAATCCACATATTATAATGTCTATCGAGTAAAAAAGTCATGTATTGTGAAATGATTTACTCATACATCCAAGGATCATAAAATGAACCACTTTCCAACTTTACAATAAAAAAAAATAGCCAATAATTTATTTATTTTTGAAGAAAAGGTGGAGTATGGTCACCCTGTTTCATTAATAAGGGATTAATAAAACAAACTCAGAGTGCTGAGCCAAATACAAAATCCTACAATCATAACTAAAGTACATAAATTTCACCTCCAATATGGAGGGTGGAACAAAAGAAAACCAGAATAGTCGCAACATACATGCGACTAACCAAAATATATCATATCCCCCCAACAAACCCTGAGGCGGTGGGTATCTATCAACAGTAAAGGCCAAGCTGGCTGTCAGTCAATCATCGGACCGATCTCGACTTCATCATCATCAAAATCCTCGACTTGGAATACGCTCGTTATCCTCCTCATGGGACCTGCTGCGGCCACATTAGCCCAAAATAAAATGAAATGCATAATGTGAGTCAAATTATCAGAAATATTGTTACAAGTTCTGAGAAAATTAAAATTATTCATGTCTACCAAAGAACTCAGGTCGTTGCGGCGATGGCGATGTATCATGTTTCTCTCATAGTTCTTCTCTCAGTAGCAAATTTTGAGCCTACCCACAGGTCCTCGTACACACTAAGGTAAAAGGGTAGAACGCGAAGAGTTAGGTTTAATAGGAGTTTCGTGTCTCTTCACCAAATTAACAAAATTCAAAAACCTCAAAAATGGATTCGGAAACCCAACAGAGAATCGAAGAGACGGTGCTCGAAATCCTCAAGGACGCGGACATGGAAGTGACGACCGAGTTCACGGTTCGATCCATGGCATCGGAGAAGCTCGGCCTCGACCTCTCCCTCCCCGATCGTAAGCGCTTCGTCCGCCAAGTCGTCGAGAACTTTCTCCAATCCAAAAAGGACGCCGAAACTCAACAACAACAACAATAAGAAGGTGTACAAGTTTCAGAACCAGTTCAGGAGGAAGAAGAGGAGGAGGTGGAGGAGGTGGTGGAGGAAGGAGGGAAGAGGAAGAGGGAGTACGACGATGAAGCTAATCTCATCATTTGCAGGGTAAGTTCTGATTAGGGTTTTAGTAATTTAAGTGTTTTGGTTTATTGATTGATTGATTTGTGATTTTGGTTGGGGACAGTTGTCGAGCAAGAGGCAATTGACGGTGCAAGATTTCAGAGGGAAGACGCTGGTGTCAATTCGAGAGTATTACGAGAAAGATGGCAAGCAAATGCCGAGTTCAAAAGGTATGAATTTCGGATTTTGGTGAATTGGTTGTTAGTGAGTTCGAATGTATTTAAAAGATGGGGTTTTTGGTGTCTTTGGTTTCGGGATGTTATTGATTCACTTACCTATTATGAGCTTGGAAATTTTCGTATAGGAGATTGTTTGGGATAAGTAACATCTATTTATCTATCTTCTCTTTTCCTGATTCCCAAGCGCTGCCTTTTCATCTTCTCTATCTTCTTACCTCATTCTCTTCTGCTCTTCTTTTTTAATCCATATCTGTAACTATAAGACCTAACCCATCTCTCTCTTTCTTCTATAACAGCCTTAATTTTCGAGCTCAAACTGAGAGAAATGCCAGCCCCAATTGTTGATGCCGAGTACTTGAAAGAGATCGAGAAGACCCGAAGGGACCTTCGAGCCCTCATCTCCAACAAGAACTGTGCACCCATCATGCTCCGACTCGCGTAAGTTACTTGAGATATTTTTTAAACAAATACCCATTTACTTTCACTCTTTATTTTATATATTTGTATCAAATGAGCAAGGTCAATATTGGGTATGTGGAGATTCGTGGGATTATTGATTTGTTGATAGGGTTTGTAATTTGCTGAAATGGGTTTTTGGAGTTGTAGGCAAATATTGAGTATTGGATGTTTTTTTAGATTACTTTGTTCTGTTGAGTAATGTGGTTATGTTGTTGGATCTAAAATATTTTGAGTAGATCGATCTACTAACTGATGATAACTTGAAATTTTAATTGGTCCCTAAAAGTTCTCAATGCATATGTTGTCTAAATTATGAACTTAGAGTTGTTGAAAGATGAGCTAAGATTGTGATTCTTTTGCTATTTAGTTCTTGGATTTATTTTTGTTATAATTTGCAAATTCCTATCACAACTCTACTATCTTTCACCTTCTTTTTGTCTGAGCTTAACCCTGCAGTAAAAAACATAAATTGACATTCTTTTTTTTGGTCACCTTCGTTTTCTTTTGCAAATGAACATAGAAGTACAAAGAGGTAGTTCTTTCTTTCTCTCTTATTTCATTTTTCTATGGTGCAGATTAGCTTTTCCAATATGAGATTATGTCATGGATTTGCACTTTAGATATATTGGGTGTTGGATGAAAGAGAATCCATTGTTTTGTCAACTGGCCCAAGTTAGCATCCATCATAGACTCAAGTCAGAAACTCCGAAACTCCCTAACTGTTCCGCATGCAATGTTGTTAAATTCCTTCGTATTATAATTTTAAACAAGAATATGAGGATTGTATTTACAGATAGCCAATACTGAAAGCAAGCTGTTAAGCTTTTATGTAAGCCGGTGGCAATCAATAGCAGTGAAAGTCCAGCTGAAGTTGAGGCATTCTTTGATCCCACCACTAGGTATCCACTATCATAGGCTACTTATACCTTTTTTTTTGTACGCGTGTATCGCACGTGCATTATACTAGTAATTAACAAAGGAAACCGATACTCCAATATCTTAGAAGGTAGAAGCATGGGACTGGAAGAGGGAAATAAGATGAAAAATTGAGGGTGTTGTTTTGTTTTAAATTAAATTAGGAGGATGAATAAACATTATAAAGTAATCAATTAAAGGATCATATCAGCATGCCACATATGATGTGAAAATTGTGAATATGATTGGCATTACTCAAGTAGTTTGTAGGTTGCTAAAAAAGAATTATCAACAAATTGGCAATCATCGGTGGATACTGCAAACCTATCCACAAGGTCTATCCTTTATATATATTAAAACCCATTCAATTGACTCACTGCAACTTAAATTACAATTTAACCTAAAATAAATATCCCATGGTATAACCAAATAAAATCATCAGTTATTAATTACTCGGTCCTTGTCAACTAACTCAGTTCTGACCATTTCACTTTCCCCGCCTCCGCCTTGAAACCAACTACACTCCGGCACTTGATATTGTCAACCCCATTAACAAAACTTGACGGCAAAGAGTTGACTATCCGTCGATAAGGCCCGAACCACTTGGCAAGCAAGTACCTCCCCTTCCTCCATGGTGGCAAGCTCATATCCCTACTCTTCATGGACCTCTTTGCGGCCTCAGCCACCAACTTCACTGCCTTCCTCACCCCCTCTTCCCTCCCCACCAACACCCTCGGGACCGACCCCACCACTTTCTCATACTCCTCTGTCGCCCTAGCCACCTCGAACTGTGCCTTAAATTCCATATCCACTATGTATCTCTTGTTAATTTGTTTATCATCATCATCATCATTTACCAACACATCAATGTACTCGTAGCTCCCTACAATTAATCCGCCGCTGCTCTCCCATTTTACCTTGCAGATTCCAGCATTGTACCCAATCTCTCTTAGCCGCGTCATCACGGCTTGTCTGTGCTTATTGCAGGACCCGGTCGACAATTCATCTGCCACGCGGATGACGTCAGAATGAAGGCGGAGGAAGGATGGATCGGAAGACGGATCCAGTAGATCCTGCACTGCACAAATGGTAGAGTCGTCGTCGTTGTCGTCGTCGTCATTGGAGTCAGAGGTGGTGGAGTATTCATTACGGTTGGCTTTCGGTGGCAATTCATTATCATCGTCGTGGTCGTCGAAGAAACCATGGATTAGGCTGGAAAAAATGGAACGGTCGACGTCGGAGTTGTAATTCCTCGTGCCGTGGAGTAGTTGGTCCTTGACCCTCTCATCGAGAGGATCAGAAACCCTCTTGGCTCTTTTGTACGTAACCATTTATTTGATATGATCAGTGGATCTGGCTCAAATTGTAGCTAGTATGTAGCTAATAAAGATTGATGATATTTATAAAGAGACAATAACAAACTAAACAAGTCACTACCTAGGTAGCTAGGGTGAAGCAAATCAAAAGAGAGGGGAGGAATATGCTAAGAAGAGTACGTCTGATTCAGATTAATAACTTTTAAGGGGAATATTCCAAGGATAGTCTTTTGTGCAACTCCTCTAGAACTAAAATATGCGATTACTCGAAACCTTGATTGAATGGGATATGCGCTTTGGGGGAGAAGCGCATTTGTTTGGTAAGGAGGTACAAAACAAATGGATTGAACTAGACTCCAATTATTTGAACTACTACATGATAAATTGGAATGTCATGAGAGCTAGTTTATAGGCAGTGAAGTTGAGGCGGTTTCCATTGTGTCCAGGTTCGATGAATGTTTGGAAATAAGTCTAGGTTCGACTTACAGCAGTTAAGACTGAAGCAACTTCTACACGCATTAGAGCATCCAATATCGTTTGCTAAATAGTTAAAAAATGAAAGATTTAGCAAAATTGCTGCCCACTATCGTTTGCTAAAAAATTATATTTTAAAAAAGTGTTAAACAGTGAGCAGAAAATATAGCGATGGATAAATATAGAAGACGGAAGATGTTATTCCATCTGTCAAATTTTTTCAATACTAAAAGAGGACGAACAGAAAATCTTCTTCCGTCCGCCAACTTTAAAATCAGAAAAGTTGAGAGACAGAAGGAGATCTTCCGTCCTCTACTTTTATTATATAAAAAATTAATAAAATAAGAGAGATGGAAGATGATCTTCTGTCCTCTTCTTTTATTATTTTAAAAAGTAATAAAAGATTTTGTCTCTCTTCTTTTTATAATTCTCCTTTAAATTTTTTAAAATGTTTTGCAAATGTCTCAATTACCCCTCACTTAATGCAGAAAAGTTGAGATTTTTTTTTTGTTAAAGGTCTACACAGATTTAATTAATAAAAAAAATTGTCTGATCTTCCGTCTGGACAATAAATAAATAAATAAATAAAATTAAAAAATTGGCCATCTTTCGTCTGAGGCAAGAAATAATAATAATAATAAACTGGCGAGAATCTTCCGTCTAGACCAAAATATATTTTTTTAAAATTTTGGGAAGACGGAATATCATTTTCCGTCTACCAAATTTTTTAATTATAAAAAAATAAATTGGCCAAACAGAAGATGATCTTCCGTCGCGCAATTTTTTAATATTAAAAATAAATAAAAAGTGTGAGACAGAGGATGTTCTTCTGTCCGAATATTTTATTTTTTCCCCGAAATTTAGCTCAAACGATAGCAGTGAAACAACTTCATTGCTATATTTCAACTGCCAAATAACTATATTTTTGCAGCAACGATAGTGGATGCTCTTACCATGAAATCCATCGACTCGGTCCGTCTGTGGAGGATCGTACCGACAGTGACATCCAAGATCACGATCCCCTCTATTGGCACCGGGACGTCGGAGAACCCGTGCAGGATGTACCCGGCTGGCTTCAGCTTATCTCGGAGGAGCTTGAGGTTCTCAAATGCTTCCAGAAAGAGGATGTTCACCGAGATCTCGTTGTCCACGAGGATCCGACGGACCTCGTAGTTCGACATGAAGAGGCTGATGACGAGCGCATTGCAGTGCAGGAGCCGGACCCCCTCCAGGTCTTCCCCCGAGAAGGAGACAAGGAGCTACTGGACCTGAGGGGAAGGGAGGTCTCGGACGGTGTTTACCTCTCGGACGAACGCCTTGCGGGAAGTACTAGAATCCCCTCCCATAGGCCCCCCACGGATGCAGTGTAGAATGGCTTGGCCTCCGGTCTCTTCGGGCTCTGGGTCATGCTCAGGATGCTGTTTGGGGGCGCGAGGAGGTAGAGAAGGCCTCCGATTCTGCGTATCCCCTCGGTACCGGGGGTCTTCCCGGGTGAATTCTCGGAGATACCTGCGTTGGATAAGGGTCTCGATTTCGTCCTTCAGGGCCCGGCAATAGCAGTGTCGTGCCCGTTGTCCCGGTGGAAACGGCAGTAGAACTGCTGGTCCCTTTTCTTGTTGCTGATTGGTCGAGAGAGCATCTGGACGAGGTTCCTATCTTCGATCGCTAATAGGATGGCTGACACGTTTTGTGTCAATGGCGTGTATCTCTCGAAACGCGAGATCGAAGGGACCCTCTTCATGCCGGTCTCGTCTTTCGGAACCGTCTTGGCTGGCTCGGCCTCATCAGCCTTGCGCTTCCCCTTCCCCATGACCTCTTTGGCGTCTTCGGAATTTAGGGCCTCCTCTGCCCGAATGTACTTCTCGATCCAATTGAGTAGGTCGGGGAAATCAAGGGGAGACTTCTTGGCCAGGGATGCCTTCAGCTGTCCATGTCGGACGTTGTGTCGGAACGCTGCCGAGGCGACCCCAACATCGAGGGAGGAGATGGACCTTGCCTTTGCGGTGAACCTCCGGACGAACTGACGGAGTGACTCCCCTTCCTTTAGTCGGAGGTCCAGTAGGGACGCTCTCGACTTCTCGGCCTTCCTGCTGGTCATGAAATGGGCCAGAAAATTGGCCTCCAACTAGTCGAACGAGTAGATCGAGTCAGGGACAAGTTTAGAAAACCATTCCCGAGCCGGACCCCGTAGGGTGACGGGGAAGGCACGACATAGGAGGGGATGCGAAGCACTTTGAATCATCATGAGGGTCTTGAACCCCTCCATGTGATCAACAGATCACCCTCGCCGTCATAGGTCTCGAACTGAAATTCTGGGATATTTCTGCTTGTAAGATTGCAGCGGAGAAAGGGGGTCGGGTCGGCCTATGACCCTGAGTTGGCCTTGAACCGCCCTCGCTAAAGTGTTCGAGGCGGTTCTCCATTTCCTATAGGCATCGTAAGACGCCCTCGTCCCATTTCGGCGGGCGGGTTAAGCCTCGAGACTCGCTGGCTCCGGCGTTCAACCGCAAGTGAGAGTGGTGAAGTGTCTCGTTCCCGGGGGTCCCTAAGATGGCCTCCAGGATTTCGTTCCGAAAGTTTTGGAACTCGAGGCACATGACTGGGGCTTGTCCGGCCGGGTCGCATTGAGGTGGCAGCCTTCGGCCGGCGCGACTGAGCTCTGGATCCCGCTCTCGGGATGGGTGTCTGGGATGGTTCGGGGCCGAGTTGGAAGCAGCCCCTCCCCTAGTTCGGATGGCTTGCCGGTTCTGGATGACCCGACGCAAGTCGGTTGCAACCGAGCGAGAAGCGCCTGGCACGGGTTCGCCATTGACCCTAAGATGGTTGGATCCGTGAGTGTCGACGGGGATGTCCTGAAAAGGAGCATCTGGGCGACGGGCAGAGGTGACAGCTCTTCTGGCCTTAGGTGCCATGTAAGAGCTCGGATTGAAGGGATGACATTAATGGCCGGAGTTGGACTGAGGTTAGTACCGAGTTGTTTCCCACAGACGGCACCAATCTGATGCGGTTTATTTTTGGGGGTGGCTGCACCAGGTGTAAGTTCTCTCAATTTATAAAGTTAAATTCACGGTACAGGCTATACACCCGACCTTCGGCTGAGGGAGCAGCTCGAGAATGGCAGGAGTGAGGTGGAAGACGGATGCTCGGCTCGGATCGAGCAAGCTCGGCTCGGATCTGGAGGCTCGGCTCAGTCTCGTGTACCTGCACTATGCCTAGGAACACCGAGAGGATCCCGGTGGCAGGCCCTCCAACGATCTAGTCAGTTACTGATGAACAACAGTAGCTAGGGTTTCAGAGGGGAAAGATTGATTACCTTTTTATGAAGGGGAGGACCTGGTATTTATAGGCAGTGCAAACGGGTCTGGGGCCTGAGCGGGCCAGGTCGCACCCGTTTGCCTGTGGGCCTGAAGCGGTAACGGCCCGTTTGACTGCTGTTGACTTGATGATCAGGAGAGAGCGGGTTTTGAGGGGATCTGGTGGCCCAGGAGGGGCCACGTCATCTGACCCATATCACACGTGTAAGGCACACGTTGATAGATTCACAAATGACACTAAGGCCTTCTCCCATTATAATATTATTGTTATATTATATTAAAGATAGAAGTAAGTATGTCACCTAAGATAGTGAAAAGATTGATAGTAAAATTGGTAGTGGGTGTGGCAATACCTTAATCAATTAATGTGGCACGTAATCAATGCCAAATAAGATGAGGAAAAGGTAATTATAAAAAAGTGGTATTACTCCATTTGTTTTACTTGAGAAAATTATCCCCGTCTCCTCTCCTAACCCTACCCACATCCTAAGATCCAACCATGATGTTTTTTTTTTTAGGTGAAAGGTGGAATAAGGTCACCCTATTTCATTAATAAGTCGTTAATAAAACAACCCCGGCGTATCGGGAGAGAACAACAGAACAAAAACAAAGTTACAAAGCATGAAGAAAACAGAAAGAAGCATACATACACCCCCAACAAACCCTGAGGGGTGGGTAAAACAACTGAAACCTAAAGCAACCAGAAAGAACCGAAGGTTGCTGAAACATCTGGTAAAGGCCCTGTCCTGAGTGGTGTAGCCACTCTATCAGTCCAGTGTCGGACCGATCTCTATCTCCTCATCATCGAACTCCTCTACCTGGAAGACTCTAGCTATCCTTCCTCTAGCCCCTGTGGCCGGAGCTGTAGCCCAAAAAGAGATAAGATGCATGATGTGAGTGAGGTTGCCAGAAATACTATTACATGAAGCACGAAAATAAAAGTTATTTCTATCTAGCCATAGCACCCAAGTGGTTGCTGCAATTGCGATATACCACGCATCCTTCATATCATGTCGATTCGTTGCAAATTTGGGGCCCACCCATAAGTCCTCATAGACGTCGGGGTATTCAGCTGTTCCTAAGGCCCGGAGTACCTTGACCAAAGTTGTCTTACTCCTTTGGCAGTAAACGAAGAGGCGGTTAAGATCTTCCACCTGAACGTCGCAGAAACCACAGTTAGTTGCAATCTGTGGTTGTCTTTTGGCCAGGTTTTGCCTAGTGAGGATGGCATTATTGAGCACTAGCCATAGGAAAACTCTGACTTTAAGGGGCGTTTTCGCCTTCCACAGCACCTTAGCCCAGCTGGGTCTGCATCCTCGAAAGTGGATCCGATGATACAAAGATCTCACCGAGAACGCTCCCTTGCTCTCGAGATCCCACCGCTTCTGATCTGGGCCTTGTGTGCACCTTGTGTCAGCCTGCGCAATGTGTGCTTGCATGTCCAGCAATTGCTGCTTTAAGTGTGGAGAGAGCATTCCACGGAACGCCGGTCTCCAGGTGCCCCTCTTCCAACCTTCGGCAACGGACATGTTCGGTCGACTTGCCCTATCATACAGCTCTGGAAATGTTTCTTTCAGTGAGTGGGCTCCACACCATCTATCCCACCAGAATCTGGTGGACCGTCCATTGCCAATAGTCGACGAAACTGCCGACTGGAAGGGGCCACTAGCCTTTGCAATCCCTTTCCAGAGTCGAGAGACTTTAGCCCCTACTCGGAAGCCAAGGTTTCTCGTGCCCTTACCCCTAAGATAGGGTTGAATGAAGTCCTGCCACCCTTCCCCGCTGTTGTGGAAAACCTTCCACCACCACTTCCCTAGAAGGGCCAGATTCATATCCCGGAGGTCGATGATGCCTAGCCCTCCATGCCTCTTCTTCATGCAAGCTATATTCCATTTGATGAGGTGGTACCCCCCTCTATCCGGGTCTGCCCCCTTCCACAGGAATCGTTTTCGAATCCGATCAATCCTCTGGATAACCCATCTAGGGAGCTCGAAGAAAGACATGTAGTAGATTGGTAGGTTGGACAGGACTGAGTTGATGAGAATCACTCTGCCCCCGAGAGACAACGATTTACCTTTCCAACCTGACAGTCTGTCCTCCACCCTATCGATGATAGGTAACCAGTTTGCTTTACATAATTTCCCTGGCCTAAGAGGTAGGCCTAGGTATTTGATAGGGAATTCACTCGTCGAGCAGTTCAAGATAGTGGCGTATTCCCCTGCTTCCTCCACGGATAGGGAGATAAGAGTCAGCGCACTCTTGTGGAAATTAATCCTAAGGCCTGACCAGGCCTCAAAGCAGTATAGAGTCCCCTTAAAGCAAATAGTTTCCTGAGTAGACCCATTACCAAAGAGGAGGGGGTCATCCGCGTATTGCAGGATCGTGCATCCTTTAGAAGACTCGGAGCAGGCCACTGGCGTGATCCAGCCTTTATCCTGACAGTTCTTCAGCATAACTCTCAGTACATCCGCTACAATAGTAAACAAGAGTGGTGATAGCGGATCCCCTTGCCTGAGCCCCTTCCTGCACGGGAACGGCTGCCCCGCCCTACCATTCACTGATATGGCCGTTTTGCTAGACTACAAACACTGTCTGATCCAGCCTATCCATTTGTTCCCAAAACCCCTACCCCTGAGAGCTTCCAGCAGGCATTCTCAATCGACCGAGTCATAAGCTTTTGCAAAGTCCAGCTTAAGAAGAAAGCTCTTCGAGTTGGTGATATGACAGCGGTGGATAACTTGTTCTGTTGTTGCGACACAATCTAGTATATTTCTACCTTTAATGAAGCCCGATTGAGATTTGTTGATAAGGCTGTCCATCATATTCCCCAAGTGGATCGCTAGAATTTTTGAAATGATCTTTGCTGAGCAATTGATGAGGCTGATCGGCCTAAAATCCTCCACTTTCGACGCCTTTTCCCGTTTGGGAATCAGTACTACCTCCGCAAAATTAAACATTCCCAGTCTGAGCTTGTTATTAAAGAACTCCTCCAGCAACGCCATATAATCTCCTTTAATTTCTTCCCAAAAGATTTGGAAGAACATCATTGGGAAACCGTCTGGCCCTGGCGACTTGTCCGCCCCCATGTTATTGATAGCCTTTTTCACTTCCTCCTCCGAGAATGCAGATTCCAGACCGGATAGCGAGGGTGGTGACTCGGTCTAGTAAGCCTGCCAGAAATCATGCCTTAGTGGGGTCCGGAAGTCACTTCTTTTCCCCAAGAGGCCCTTGTAGAAACCTTGGAAGGCTTTGGAAATCTCTTGTTCATCTTGTACTATCCCATCGCTTGTTTCTAAGGATAAAATGAGATTGGACCTGCGCCTGGCACTTGTCACTTGGTGGAAGAAAGCCGTATTCGCGTCTCCCTCTTTGAGCCACGAAATTCTAGATCTTTGTTGCCACTTAATTTCTTCTATCTTATAAAGATCGGCAATATTTTGTCGCAGCTCCAGAAGTCTATTCCTTTCCTCCTGAGACAGATCTCTCGCTTCCTCCACTCTTTCAAGCTCATCAATCCCTTCCAACAAGCAATCTTTTGCGCGCCAGATGGTCGAGAACTTAGCTCGGTTCCATTTACGAAGACGCTTCCTCAGTCTGCGGATTTTTTCACACTATCGGCTAGCGGCATCTGTGCCAGACACAGGGAGTGCCCAGCTTTCCATAACCAGATGGTGAAATCCCTGAATCTCTAACCAGGCCTTCTCAAAACGGAACTTTCTATGTTTTTTAACTCCCTGGAGCCCAACATCAAGAAGAATAGGCGTATGATCTGATGTTGGTTTAGAAATCGACCTAGCAGAAGCTAAGGGGAACTTAGGTAGTGTTTGGCCCAGCTTAAAATTAGCTTAGCTTCTCCTTTAGAAGGAGAAGCTGGGCCAAACGTGTATTTTGAAAAGCTCTACAAAAAGAGAAGTAGCTTTTTTTAATGAAGAAAAGGAGCTCTAAAAGAAGCTCTTTAGATCTACTTCTAGCTTCTAGCTGCTCCTTTTCTCTTTTTTTCTACACATTCTCTTTTTTCAAAATATTCCAAACCCTAACCCTAACTTCTAGAGAGAGGGGGGGGGGGGGGGGGGGGGGGGGGGGGGGGGGGGGGAACATGTCGTGGCAAGCGTATGTTGACGACCACCAGATGTGCCCGATCGACGACCAGCATCTGACGGCCGCCGCCATCATCGGCCATGACGGCAGCGTTTGGGCTCAGAGCGATACCTTCCCTCAAATAAATAAGTTTTGATGAAGAAATGATTAGATCGGTAGCGTTTCTCGATTGATCTAACTATTTTTGGTGTTTGATCTTATCGGATCTCAGTGTTGATGTTTGTTCAAGTGCTTAGCTAACTTCCCCCCCCCCCCCCCCCCCCCCCCCCCCCCGATTTGGTTCGTTAGATATTATTTTTGTGAGTAGATAGTTTTTTGCTTGGATCATTATCAATTGGGTAGATGAGCAAGTTTCAGTGTGGTCTCTTCGCGCTGTTGGTGAAGATGGTGGAGATTAGGGATTAGGGATTTGGTGAAGATGGTGGAGATTAGGGAGCTTACAAATTTTGATGTATAAAAGTAGCTTTTAATTGATATCTTGCCAAACAACTTCTAGCTTAAAAGTAGCTTTAAAGTAAAAAAAAAAAGCTGACTATCCAAACAGCTTCAGCTTTTAATTTCAAAACTGTACTTTCTAGCTTCTCCTTCTGAAGTAGCTTTAAAGCTAAAAAAAGCTAGGCCAAACGCACCCTTAGCCTCCCAATCCAAGGATACCAAAATCCTGTCCAGTTTTGCCAAAATCGGGGTTGACTGCATGTTAGACCACGTAAACAGTCTGTCATTAATCGGAATCTCAATCAATTCAAGCTCCGTGATCACCCTATTGAACTCTGTCCTGTGCCTGTCCATGGACCCTCTACCCTTGTGTTCGAAGGCAAAACGAGTAATATTAAAATCCCCCCCGACAATCCAGGCCCCCAACCATGATGTTGCAGCACACCAGTCAGCTATTTATATGTTTCACGGTGCCTACATCCATTTGTTGACTTAACGGCCATGCCTTCAATTGCATGTGCTCCGCCAGTTTATACACTCCCCATATCGTCTGAGTGGCTTTGCTGATCATGCATGTAGCATTTCTAACAACTATTCGTGTACAGCTGTTTCACCTGTGCCCACTTCCCATGGAGTGAGTTAGGTTATGAGAGATTAAAGGGAACCATTTCATACTACCTATGTTTCATTTAGTTAATCCACTAGGGAAGAAGTTGGTACGACTTATAAGTTCCCATAATGTTTAGATAATCCACATATTATAATGTCTATCGAGTAAAAAAGTCATGTATTGTGAAATGATTTACTCATACATCAAAGGATCATAAAATGAACCACTTTCCAACTTTACAATAAAAAAAATAGCCAATAATTTATTTACTTTTGAAGAAAAGGTTGAGTATGGTCACCCTGTTTCATTAAAAAGGAATTAATAAAACAAACTCAGAGTGCTGAGCCAAATACAAAATTCTACAATCATAACAAAAGTACATAAACTTCACCCCCAATATGGAGGGTGGAACAAAAAAAAACCAGAATGGTCGCAACATACATGCGACTAACCAAAATATATCATATCCCCCCAATAAACTGGGTATCTATCAACAGTAAAGGCCAAGCTGGCAGTCAGTCAATCATCGGACCGATCTCGACTTCATCATCATCAAAATCCTCGACCTGGAATACGCTCGTTATCCTCCTCATGGGACCTGCTGCGGCCACATTAGCCCAAAATAAAATAAAATGCATAATGTGAGTCAAATTATCAGAAATATTGTTACAAGTTCTGAGAAAATAAAAATTATCCATGTCTAGCCAAAGAACTCAGGTCGTTGCGGCGATAGCGATATATCATGCTTCTCTCATAGTTCTTCTCTCAGTAGCAAATTTTGAGCCTACCCAGAGGTCCTCGTACACACTAGGGTACTGATTCGTCTCCAGGGCGCTGAGTACCTCAACGAGTACCGCTTTGCTCCTAGGACATTGTAGAAAGAGGTGGTCTCTAGTTTCTAGGGTAGCATGGCAGAACCCGCAACGAGAGTCCACATTCGGTTGGCATTTAGTGAGATTTTCTCACCGTTCAGCACCAGCCATAAAAAAACTTTAATTTTCACCGGGGCTTTCATCCTCCAAATGACACATGCTCACTTTGGGGTACATCCCCTATAGTGAATGCAGTTATACAGGGAGTGAACGGTGAACGTGCCATTCTTTTCCAATCCCCAGGATTTCTTATCCGGACCCTGAGAGTAACTACTTCCAGCGTTGGTGATGTATGTCTGAAGTTCCATGAGTCTACTCTGACAGCCCACATCGAGTGATTGTTTAAAGGGTGGTTTTCAGGCGCCTCTTTTCCAGGCTGCGACCACCGTGCAGTGTGGTTGTGATGTATGATCATATAGATCGGGAAACAGGGCTCTAAGTGTGTGATCACCACACCACTTATCCCACCAGAATCTGGTGAGTCTGCCGACTGATGTCGCACAGCTAATGAATGGTTCATAGGCCTTAGTAATGCCTTTCCAGAACTAGGAGACACGTTGGCCTACCCTGAAGCCCAAATTTCTCGTTCCATTCCCATGCAAATATCCATGAACAAAATCTTGCCACCCTTTTCCATTATGGTGGAAACCTTTCCACCACCATTTACTCAGTAGAGCAAGATTCATATCTCGAAGATCAATAATACATATTCCTCCATGTATCTTTTCATGCATACCTTCTTCCATCTGATAAGGTGATAGCCGCCTCGATCCGGGTCTGTCCCTTTACATAAAAATTATTTTCGAGTCAGGTCAATTCTCTGAATTACCCATCGCGGTATTTCAAAGAAGGACAAATAGTAAGTTGGAAGATTTGAGAGGACTACATTAATGAGCGTGACTCTTCCTCCCAATGATAGGACTTTACCTTTCCAACCTGCTAGACGGTTCTCAACCCGATCAATAATGGGTAGCCAATCAGCCTTTTTAAGTTTCTCGGGCCTCAGTGGCAATCCCAGGTACTGAATAGGGAAACTCTCGGTAGAGCACTTGAGAATTGTGGCATGTTCTAGTGCCTCCTCTGTTGTCAGGGCAATGGGGATGGGAGCACTTTTATGGAAGTTAACCCTGAGGCCAGACCAAGCTTCAAAACTATATAATATTCCTTTGAAGGCAGTTGTTTCCCGCGAATTGGGCCACTACCGAAAAGATTGCACCAAAGAAGTTTGATGCCTCAAGTGTATAAAATGGGGGCATCTCTCCTATGTTTGTACAAACGTCGTCGAGACGAACAACGACGATGAACGCCCAGTGAGCAGAGGCAGATCACCAGATAACCCAACCTTAATTCGGCTAGCAAAGAGCCTGGACACAATCAAGACCGAAGAGAAGTGGCTCCGGCAATGGTGTGCCATGGCCAGAGTGAGATCAGGGAGACCATCGGAGACCCACCTCCTCCAAGCCCTTAACTCCAGGTGGCCAACAAGGGCATACATGGACTGGGTAGCGAAAAAAATGTGTCACCTTCAGTTCCTAGTGTGCTTCCCTTCGCCGGAGAAGGTGGTCGAGGTCATCGGCATGGGAACAGTAGATTTTGGCCATTTCAAGATGGAATTCTTCGCATGGTCACCTAGTTTCGGAGCGGAGCTACCCCAAGGCGACAGGTTCTGGATTTGGATCCATAATGTGCCGCTTCATTTCTGGAAGAGGGAGGCCCTGCAAGATATCATCGCCGACTTTGGTACAATTGAAGATATCAACGAGAAGACAGTGCGATGCTCGGATATCGTATCGGCAAGGATACTGATTAGGAGTGCCGACATTTCTTTGATGCCACGATTTGCTAAAGTTTTCTCGTTCGAGGATTCGTATCTCATTCGATTCGTGCTTGACAAGCAAGCGGAGACAGAGAAGGAGCACTCGGCCATCACTTCCCCACTCCTCCACCCGCACTCAGAGACGGTCGCTCATACAAGCAGGTGGTCTTACCAGAGTGGGACCTGACCATAGATGGGGCTTACGAAGTTGAGTGTGCGCACCGGGAGCTCATCAAAGTGGCAAAAGAGGAGGAGCAACACCGGGAACAGACGGCAGAGGGATCAGAACCAGGGAAAGATTCTTCGATCAACGAGGCTTGACCAACAGATCCAACGGTCCAGATGGAAGGAAAATAGTGGATCTACTACCACTACCAAATTTGGGTAGTCTCGACAAGCCAGATCCTTCCCTTTGAAAGGAGGGTCAAAAGAAAGCTAAAAATGGAAGTCAACCTCTCGAATTTGGTGGTGAGGTGCGGCGAGAGGAGCAGAGAGGAGAAGCAGGTCATACAAGAGCTACAAATGACAAAAGCATCTTGAAAAACGACATGCAAAGTCAAACTCCAAAAGAAAAAAAGCTGGTAGCTTTGGCTACCACTTTGGGGAAGATGACAAGAAGAGGATGGAGAATAGACAGAGATTCCGACCCAAAAGAGTGAAACGCAAGGTTGGGGGAAGAGGTATAAGGAAAGGGGAAAGCTCAATTCGAAAATAAACAGAAGGAGAAAAGCTGGTGTAATATCAACGAAGAGAGCAACGAAGAGACTCAAACTTCGTTTCTATCGCTAAACTCTTCGATCTCAACGCCCTCTGCTCAGGAAGTGCCACGTTTTGCCGGATCTGACGAAGGCGTCAGAATAGTAGAGCTACTGCACCGCAACCACAGCTTAGCTTATCGTAGGCTCAATGAGGGGCACCACAAACGAAGCAACTCAGAGTGGAAATGTTCTCAGAGTGAGGGGCTTTTAAATGGGCCCAAAGAGGGGCCCATCTCGAAAGTTAGGGAAATACAATTTAATATATCCAAAGAGGAGCCCATATGCACAAGTCCAATGAATTGTATCCTCGTCTCACCGCTTGGCCTAGATGAAGACGATCGAGAGGATAGACTATATCTCGAATATGACTTTGTTTATTCGGAAGGAGAGTCGATTGATTCTAAGGGACTAGCTGACATTCCAACAGGTATCTCCCCAGAATTTGTACCCTCCACATTCCCTCCCTCGCAACTAATGGCTCCTATCTCAACTCAAGGTGATACAGGTTTCAGGATTCAGAAATTCGCTAAGAGGGCTATTGAGGAGTTCTTAGACGACTATTTAGAGATTGTTGCAGCCGCAAAGTCGACTAAGGCAAGCCACGGAGGTACATGTTCCTTCCTAGCTTCTATTTTTAATTTCATGACTGATACTGAGATTTTTAGTCTAGCCAAAACCTGTGGTCTTGCGGTTAGCGATACTGATAGGAACATTTTTCTCCTTAACAAAATTAGAGGGTGGGAGATCGATAGGGTTAACCTAATTTTGAACTGGACGTCCAAATCGAGTCACGGTCCCTTATCCATCCGTAGTTAATGGAGGCTCTATTCTGGAACGTTAGAGGCCTGGGCAGGCGGAGCAAGCGGGAAATAGTTAAGGAAGTAATCGCCAAATCAAAAGCTAACATTGTTGGTCTCCAAGAGACCAAACTCACACATATGTCTAGACTTAGTAGGTTGGGGGGAAATCGAATCTCTGAATGGAGAATGTCCCCATCTGTTGGGGCATCTGGGGGTATCGCTCTAGGTTTCAACCCCGATACATTTTGTTGTTTAGACGAGCTCTACAGGCAATTTTCATTGTCGGTCTTGCTCCAACGTAAAGCCGGCCTGTGTACTCAATCAACTACAGTGGTCTATGGTCTGTACACATCTGCCTCTAGGATGGCTTTCTGTTCATAACTAAGAGCGATTCAAGCACACTGGCCACACTCTTGGGTGGTAGGGGGAGGGGGAATTTTAACATCACTAGATTCGCCTCAGAACACAGGGTCAGAGGATCCAGTGACTTTGATAGGGAAGCGTTTAATGTGGTTATCACGGATCTAGAACTGGTGGACATTTCCATTTTCGATAGGCTCTTCACCTGGTCAAAATGCAATCGTCGCCCATTCTAGCTAAACTTGATAGGATGTTGGTCTCCACTTACTGGGAGACCAAATTTTCATTATCGTCGGCTAAATCACTTCCTAAACCCACCTCGGATCATGTACCTATTTTCTTATCTTTCGGGGAAGATCATCTCAGGATACCACCAAAGTTTAGATTCGAGAAAGCATTGTTAGAAATCCAAGGCTTCCACCACATGGTCTACGAGAGTTGGTCTCGCCCCACTATGGGAATTGAAGCGACCGCAATATGGTGTGAAAAAATTAGAAGACTTGGGGGCAAGCTCAGAAAATGGAACCGACCAGATTTGCGCTGATTTGGAGGGTAAAAGAATCTCTTCTTGAAGGTATTGAGGAACTTGAGAAGGCTGAAGAAACTAGAGATCTGCTACTGTAGCGCCCCAAATTTTCAATATGATATTTCAGAAATACGTGTCACAATTCTCAGCATCAACTTCAATTGCAATAGTAAACATAGCCAAAATACAGATAATTTTTATTTCAACTTTTATTACATTACTTGTTTACAAACACAGCGGAATACAAAACACCTTGAATTACAATCTTTTCTTTATAACACATCTCTTACAAATTTTACATAAGCCATTACATCACTTTAACTCAAGCATCCAAATCCAAAGCTATAAGTAATCACCTGTAAAACATGAGGCTAGAGATAACCCTAACTTCCAAAACTACAGGGGTCAGCCGTAACGATGTGAGTGACATAAGAGAAAACAATATAAATAAAACATAAGGCATAGAGTCATTAACAATATGTATTAACAGCAAGAATAAATGAAATGAGAAGTAACAATAAGTAAAGCATGAAAACATCAAAGAATATAAGATAATAAATAGTAATATATGAAAACATCAAGTGAATCTAGACTAAGTGTCAAGTGTAGGAAAAACAGGAAAACACAAGCATAAAACCAAGTCAAGAAAACACAATTGCTATATGCTGACTCTCTAATGCATACTTGTCGGATTCTATGCATTCCATAATACATAGGTCTGGTGCAAGTCCTTAACGATCTCCACTTTATAGGGTTAAATCTCTCGTTATGCAACTAATCCTACTACGGTGATGGAAACAATATCCAGAATACTCCGCGAATAGGCACCACAGCCCTCGACGCGCAAGCATCATGTAAGAATAGCTCTAAAACTAGAGAATCACCTCCCAACCGTGTACCCCACGAATAGGCTTGTAAGGTCCTCGACGTGCAGATACACCAGGTACATTCCGTGAATAGGCCTGTCAACCCTCGACATGCTAATACACCCTGCATGCTCCGTGAATAGGCCTGCAGAACCTCGACACGCGAACATACAAATGTCTTCTCGAGACAGAACACAAACAGTCCTGGAACGCATCTGTTGGACTAAACAGACCAATAGCATATACTTACGTTTTCCAAGTTTCATCACATCACTACTAGTGCCTGTCCTTAAGTTGGTTATTATTAAAATACAAAAATCCTCATCTCTAGAGTTAGTGTATCCTTCCGGACTTAAATACTCAACAACAATCCCAAGACCCAACTGGTCTTAATCAACAAATCTCATCTGCCAGTTTACAGGACTCCCACTCAACTCCTAGAGATATCATCATGACCAAAACTCACAAATCTATCGTCAAAACAATCATATGAAGAAACTTCTTAAATCAAAAAAAACCCAAATCTTATATAAAATTCCAGAATCCAAATAAATATTAAATCCATTGATTAACTAAAAACCATATTTTTAAGTTGTAGTATATCACAAAACATCAACTCCTTTAAAAACACGTATAGCTCATTAAGGTCCAAAAGAATACATTTAAGGTTCTAACATAAATCTCTATAAAAATATTTAAATCTGTAGTGAAACATCTTTTGAAATAATATAATATTAAAGGAATAATCATTCGAAGAAACATCAGAAAAACTCAAGAAAACGTCAGTCAGAGCGGTAACAGTCGACTGTAAACGTCAGTCGGTCAACTGTCCAGAGCGAAAACCCAACACTTCAAGAAATATAATTCTAACTAGTAGCAGTTGACTGTAAAAATTCATTGGTCGACTGTCCAAAGAGAAAATCCAAAACTTCGAGAAAATATCAAAACAGAGCAGAGACTGTCGACTGTAACAATGGGTCAGTCGACTGTTCCGCGCGAAATTTCAAGAAAACAAGAAAACACAGCAGCCAGGTAGCGATGGTCGACTGTAAAATTCAACCGGTGGACTGTCAACCTGCAGACTGCAGTTTTTAGTTGTGCACATTTCAACCAATACGGAGTTTTACTTTATGAAAACAAATTTTGTAAAAAGCATATTTCTGATATGATCAAATACAACTTATAGGATATACAAAGATCTATAAAAACCAATCAAAACCACTTGAATTAATCAAAATAGAAAATTTGTTGATTCCCTTCAAAAAGAAAACGAATTTGTGCAATCATCAAAAGTAGAGTTTTAAGGGATAAATTACTCATCGAAATAATTTCGTATTATGTTCCAAACCATATCAATACCAAAATAAGTTGAGATATAGTCAAATCCTTCGAAAATACATAAAGACTCAATCAATGAAATACGATCTTCATGTAAAATGTTTGTGCACCAAAAGAACTTCACAAATCCATCAATTAAAATTAACAAAGTTTTCAGATTTAAATCTTAGTATTGGAGAAATCCAAATTCAAGTAAAACCTATCACAAAATAACAAAATCCCCAATTTAGTCATATCGCATCAAATCCAATTCGATTTATCACAATTCTAATTCTCAAGACATGATCTCTCACTAGTAGAAAATGTTACAGTCGCAATAGAAATTTTCCTTGTAGAAGAGTACAATTCCATGGTTAGTATACATTTGTAAGGGATTTTTCTTCATTCCCTTGTAATTGTGCTGTTGCGAAATCTCTCCTGGTTAATGTACACATTCGCAACGGAATTTTAACTATCCCTTGCGTATATTAGCCACAATAGAATATCTGGAATAGAGGTTGTACCTTACTATCCCCATATATAAGAGAATATCTACAACAAATTCGTCTCTTGCAAATGTGTTTTAAAAGGGATTTTTACCGTTGCTGATGAACTATTGCTACAGAGATCTGCAAGATACTGATTCCCTTGCAATTGCTACCTTGCGAATGCAATTGCACACATTTTTTCTTCATTGCTGATTATATTTGAATGGCTTAACCAAATTTACAAATTAAAACAATGTATTTTTACTATGAATAACATATAATTATTTCACATATTGATTCACACAATTATATAAAAGAACACAATAATGCAAAATAAGTTTGAATATTATATAATTCAGAACGATCACATTACAAAATTTTTTGTTTGTTTCATAGTGCCAAAACAACAATACATTCTAGAAGAAAAGATAAGTTGTGAAACTCCAAGAAACAAAATAAAATATTTTCAAAATAACTTTTAACCCGCTACTGCTTCCATGTATCCCCAACTTCAGTTTTCACGTAAGGTCTTCTGTATGTTCCTCATTACCCACTGTCTCATAGTCATCGCCACTACATATAGACTACATGAAAAAAAAACAATACAAAATTAGAACTCGTTATTCAATATATATAGATAATAATATATTATCCAATTAATGCAATTAAATATATGGCTACCTCTTGTCGAATTTGACTATTAGATGAGTCGACAGTAGTATTTTCCAACATTTGTTTCAAGACTTCCATCTTATCAGGATGCAGCTCACAAAAGATGGCAAGAAACGGGACTGAATAAATATATAAGCAACATAGAGTCCAAAATACCTGCTCAGCTGTGAGGTTAAATGGCTTGCCACCAATAGTGAAAGTAATACTAGGCATGGAGGTCAGGGCACCACAGTCAACAGCTGATTCTCCCATAGGGCTAGGCAGTCGGTCGCATAGCTGCAATGAGGACAACTCAAACATCAATTCAAATAAAAAACAACTGATCTTGTAAGTTGTACCTATAATGGAGTGTGCGCAGACATGTGCGGGCCTACAATAAAGCATTCATCTCCAAATCAGCCTTCCCATTGAATCTTCTGGCCATCTGATATGTAAATCTTTCTACTAACTATTTTTCTTTTTAGTTTCCAGGACACTGATTTGCCAGAGAATGTGTCCACTGTTTGAGTGGGTATATAGTGCATGTGTTAAATGTCTACATTTAAATTGTTACAGAACCGTAAGAAGATTCACCTCGTTGATGTAGTTCAAAATTTGTTCTTGTGTCTGGTTCTGTTTAATCTGATTTTGCATCCATACAACTGCCATCTCACAAGCATTGCACACTGCATTACTTCGACCAACCAACGGATAATTTCTCCCCATTCATATTCACCACACTCTCAATGCCAATACTAGAGACAGAGAAAGAGAACAAGCAATCAGAGAAACAACAGTCAAAATGTATTTTGATAAACTTTTGAAGGGCAGAAAGTACTTTAAGAGTCTTAATAAGTTCTTTAAGACTTAAAATAGTAAATTAAGTAAAAATGTGTTGGGCCTCAAGCATTTATCAAAAAATTAGATTTCTTTCCTCTTCTCACCACACTTCAAGAAGCGCTTTTAGATTTTTTAAGAAGTAATTCTGTCTCTTCAAGATTTTGCAAGTCAAAATATTTTTTCTTCACCCAGTTAAAATGAATAATGACTATTAAGGCCATGTTTGGTATTGCCCTTGAAGAGCACATAAGCCCTTTTTAAGATTCTAAAGCACTTCTAGGCTTTGGAACAATTGAAAAGTCCGTTGGGCTTCAAGCACTTTCACTTTTCCACACAATCTCTTAGGTGCTTTCAGCTCTTTGAAAGTAAAGTTTTTTAAGTCAAAACGCCTTTTTCTTCAAAGCACTTTAACTCTCCACAGTACCAAATATAGCCTAAATAACATGAACGCACAAAATGTATTCAAAGAATTTGATGTAAATTTAAGAGTCTAACCCAACTCCTTGAGTTCCGTCCAACTCACACAGACCAATCTGAGAGCAAATTTTCAATGGCTGTGTCTACAGGACAAACCAAGATCAAAAATATATTGTCCACAAGTCAAGAAACCAATCTGCATAAGAGAGTGCAAACCTGAGCGAGCAGCATATCCAAGATCTCTTGCCCATGTTGTGCAACCACAGATTTGCACTCTTGGATGACAACTTCAGAAGCCCCAATCTTGTGATTAATTTCTGCAATGATGGTCTGCATATAGATGATGAGTTCTTGTGAACAGGCAACAGACCAATCACAACAATAAAAGGTTCATAGTGATGTAAAAACTTACAAGAGGTATTGCAATCAGGTAAAGCAAATAAAGACTACTTATAAATCTACTCTACAAACTTCATAAAACGACTTTTTCCCTCGAAGAATATATCCCATAACCTAAGAAATCAAACATTACAAGAGGTATTGCAATCAGATAAAGCAAATAAAGACTACTTATAAATCAACTCTACAAACTTCATAAAACGACTTTTTCCTTCGAAGAATATATCCCATAACCTAAGAAATCAAACACCTAAAGAAGGGAAAACACTTTCATTTATCAAGTGTCCTTGTGAGTTTGGTTTACAGTTCAATTTGACTGTAATTGGTCATCTGCCAAATACTTCAACGGTTCTACCCAAACCAACTTTCAGCTCAGAGAAAGATGGCTATTTCACAAAAGATGGGCCTATATGCTTAGTAATAGTATGTAGGCTATAGGAATTGACATCGAACTTTAACGGACTGCATCTGCATCTAGAAGCACAACATTTTAGTCAATTCATACCACACGTCTCCCTTGGAAGCATTGGATGTATTTCTATCCATCACTAACCCTCAAATTTGGGGTTCTATTAATTAATTATCCGCAACTCTCGCTAAACTAATAAACCCTCAATTCTTATTTCTTAGTTTAAACCACCAAAATTTCGTTTTGAAAACTACTTTTAAATTTGCAATTACAATACGAAAAATTACCATCAGTCTGTAGATATGATACAAAAAACTACCGTGAACTTAATTTCTGACAAAAGAACTACCCTCTACTTAGATGGATCAAACTTAAAAATTGAAAGTGGTTTTTTCAAATTTAGAGAAATCTGACAAAAGAAACAAACAAGCTTCATTTATTAATATCTGTAGACTGTTCAAATTAAGAAGAAGAAGAGGAGGAGGAGGAGGAGGAGAAGAGAAATAACTTGATCAGACTACTCGCTGTGGGGAACGGCGTAGGAGTTGGTGATGTCGATGGTGCCGTCGGCGGAGACGGAGCCAAAAAGGGTTCCGATGACTCGGTTGGCCTGGTCGGGGCGGCGGACGTAACTGTCGCAGATGTTGAAGAGGACGAGCGGGTGGATCTTGGCCGTTAGGCTGGTGGATGACGGGTGGAATTGGATCACCGTCGCCGCCACTTGATTCGCCGCCGCCATTTCTGTCTCTCTCTGTTCCGATTTGACAATCCAACGGAGAAGAAGATGGATGATAGGGTTGGGGTTTTGGTTTTGGGTTTTTTTTTTATTTCTAGGATTTGTGAGATTGGGAAATGGGAATGGGGAGAGGTCTGATGGTTATTGGGAGTGTTGCCGGTTTTGATTTTTTTTTCTTTTTTCTTTTCTTTTCTTTTCTTTTCTTTTTTTTTTTGCCCGCTCAATATTTGAGAAGTATGGGTATCTTTTTAGCATTAAATTGTTGAATGGCAAAATTACATGTGTAAAGCACGTGTTCATACTTAATTTATTTTAAAATTTAAATTTTTTATTTCTACTTTGGTAATGGAATATTATTTGTTACAATTGTTCCCTTGTAATTATCAACACCTGCAACAATTCAATAGAATCTCTTGCGGATGTTAAAACATTTGCAATGGATGAGTTTGTTGTGATTAATTTATTATTGATGGTAGCACCAACAAGAAATTTTTTGTGCTTGCAAATAATCCATTATTATTGCAAGGTTTTCTACTAGTGTCTTAATTCATTAATCCTTCTCAAACTTCCTCAAACTCAATCACCATGATTAACTCAAGAACATAAACAAATTTAACATTTCCTTAATCAAGTTGCGTGCATCCAAACTCAATAATAACAAAAATCTCATCTTTAATCAATGTATGCATGACATTCACCATACTCAATCAAATCAGTATTAATCCAAAAGGAATAGCCTACTCATGATTTATAATGGGTCATTCAACAAATCTCAAATCATCCACATGCAATTCTACTCATAAATAATTAGGTTTTCATAAAAGATCTGATTTTTAATTCACCAATTCATCCAATCCATCGTATAAATTCATACCCAAATTCTAGAATGCTTTCTAGTAGATGAAACACCACATACAACATTCAAAGAACAAAATAAAACAAAGATATCATTCACCTTATTGAAGAAATCGAACGAAGACAAATAGAAAATAAGAAAAGCCTCTCTTCTCTTTAAATCTCCAAGAATTAATAATAATAAAATCTTTTTTGTTGTGCAGAAAAATACGGCTGTACTCCACCTTTTAAATAGGCCGGAATATAGGTTTTTAGGGTTTTGAACATATTTGCAAAAATACTCCTTTTAAAATATAACTTTACATAAATAGATCCTCATACTAGGAAATTAGTTAAAACCAATTTAATAGAGTTCAAAAATCAAAAGGCCCCCACTAGCATCAGTCAGCACTGTAGGGAAAACCCAAAAAACGAATTTGCACTTTTACTCTTCAAAATGTCAATTTTGCAAAAAGATCCTCTTTTATCGAAATTTGTAAAATAAATCAAATTTAGCAAAACAAAAAGTAAACTTTTAAACCCTGAGTTGACTAGGCATTATACCCAGCCTAAAAACCCGAAAATCTGGAGTTTTTACTCCAAATGGTAATTTTGCACAAAAGTTCTTCTTTTCGTAATATTTGCAAATAGGTCCAATAAATATCAGAAAAATCTAGAAAATTCACAAATAATATCTAATAATAAATAACGATTTTCACAAAATTATTTTTGACTTTGAACCTCCCAAGAAAATATTTGCGCGTGTTTTGCACGTGTAAAAAGATAAATTTTCAGAAAAATATTTATTAAATCACTAAAAATTATTTTAATTAATTTGTAAATATTAAAAATAATATTTAAAAATACGGGGTACTACAGCTACAGGAAGAGTGGAATAGGTTGCTCCAATTCAGACAGAAAATTGACCAACTCTATAGGCTTGAGGAAATCAAATAGCAACAGCGGTCCAGAATTTCGTGACTCAAAGAGAGAGACACGAACACGACATTCTTCCATCGAGTAGCCAGTTTTCGGCGTAGATCTAACCTCATTCACTCGATCCACTCGGACTCTGGAATAATCCAAGGCGACAAGGATATCAGAATGGCATTCCAGTCCCATTTCAAACTTCTCTTTGGACACAAAGCAGACTTGAGTGTCCCACTCCACCACGAATTCTGGCAGGACTCGGTGGGCAACTCCGGCCTTATAATGCAATCCCTAGAAGCACCCTTCACTAAGAAGGAAGTCTGGGAGGTAGTCCAACAACTTGGAAAAGACAAATCTCAGGTCCAGATGGTTTTCCGATGATCTTCTATCAGACATTCTGGGAGAAAATCAAAGGTAATTTTCTGAAGGTGTTCGTTGATTTCTACGACCATAAGCTCAAATTAGGGAGAATTAATTTTGCGAAGGTTGTGCTGATTCCTAAGAAAGAAGACTCCCGGCGAGTAGGAGACTTCCACCCTATTAGTCTCCTCAACTGCTCTGTCGAGATCATTACCAAGACTCTCGCAAATAGACTGGAAAAGGTGATGGATGGTCTCATTAGTCATGATCAGACGGGGTTCATTAAAGGGTGATGTATTCAGGACAGTATAGCTATGGCTGAAGAAGCTATCCACCAATGCCACACTTCGAATGGTAAGAGCTACCTCCTGAAGATAGATTTCGAGAAAGTTTATGATTCGGTTGAATGGGACGGTCTCCTGAAAGCGCTTGCTGGAAGAGGTTTTGGGGATAGATGGATCAGATGGATCCACACATGTCTTACCACCAGCAGAACTGTAATTTTAGTAAATGGGGTGTTGGGCCATTCTTTTCCGTGCAAATGGGGCCTCAGACAAGGAGATCCGCTCTCACCCCTTCTCTTCACCATTGTAGCGACGTACTTCGGTCCATGATGGCTAACTGCAGTAGAGCATGTTGGATTGTACCAGTGGCCAAGGGAGTCAATCGCCAAGGCTGCTCAATCCTCCAATATGTTGATGATACTTTCCTATTTGGTAATGGCAACCTCGGGAAAACACAATAGAAACACATTAAAAATAGCTAATAATTAACGTATGAGAATAAGGGGCCGGCTAGGTTGTCATCATAGTTAACTTAATTAGAAAGATATTGTAAACTCATATCTCGACCATCCAAAATGAATATCCATATCTAATTCTGTTAGATATAATTCTTAAATGTAAGTATGTACAAGCTTCGAATAAGTTTGTTGAGATTTAAACTTCTATCATGAAACAAAAATTTTGTCTTCTTTTATAAACGATTTAAATTACTCTATTTCTGGTTGTACGATGAGTGGTTTACATTTGTCGAGTTTATTTTAAATTTTGTACATAAATAATTTTTGTGATATAGATTATGTCTAGTTTGAATTTACATTTTGGATGATCGAGTATAAGTTTTGAGATGTTCTTGGAGGCTTACTTGATGCCTCACTGTGTGCATGTTTAGCTCTACCATTTAGTTGTACATCTATTTGTGACATGGACTGTTTCGTATTATGATCATTTGATATTAAAGAAATATATTCTGAGATGAACGTACACTTTTGTTTTCTTTTTTGAGAAATACTCACTTTTATAAAGTTTGTTTGTACTTCTTAATTAAAGTTTATTTGTACTTAGGAATATAATAATGTTATTCCCCTTGTAATCTATATAATAAAACACAAAGAAAGCTATCAAGTGGTTCTCCTTCAATCTTTCCAAAAATTAAATGCTCAGATCTAATCTCCTAAAACATATTTTTCCTCCTAAAAGTTTCCCTCCAAAATTCAAATTCAAATCTCTCACCCAAAACAACTCCTATATTTATTTAATTTTTTTTTTCTCTCCATGGGCGGATCCAAGGGGGGGCTAGGGTATGCTACAGTCCCCCCCCCCCCCCCCCCCCCCCCCCCCCCCCCCAATTTGGTATTTGTTTGTAAAAAAGAAAATTGGGTATATTAGTGTGAAATATATATATGCTTTAGCCCCCCCCCAAAAAAAAATTTTTAAAGCCCATCCCATATATATTTGAGCCTTCTATTTGTTTTTTTGTGCCCAAGCTCAACTCTATTCTATCTAGTACCTATAACAACTTTACTTCTCTAGTATTTATAACAACTTTATATATATTTTGCATGTTACCTTGTGCGATTTTTTTTTCCAGCCCCCCACACTTTTCAATCTTGGATCCGCCCCTGTTTCTCTCTCTCTTCCTCCCTCTTCTATTCAAAAAATTAAGAAAATAAAATTTTAAATTTTTTTAAAAAAATAAAAAATTTAAAAACTAAAAAAATAACAAATTTAAAAACTTTTAAAAAAGTTCCAAAAAATCAAAAAAATTATATAATATGTTTTTTGCTGGACCCCCAAAAGTGTCTCATATAATATGTTTACTACTTCAAATAATTTGCTCGACCTTCAAAAAATTTTATATGATTAAATAAGGTACACCTTTCCGAACACGTGTCAACGGACAAATCTAATATATATATATATATATATATAGGAGAAGGTTCGGGTGAGAACCATGTCCTGGGATGAGAACCGAAGGGCCTATCCCAGCCATTCATCTGTGTAATCTTAACGGTCAAGATTTTTTAAAATTAAACAATAAGATTAATTAATTTTTGCATTAAGATGTCAATCCCTTTAATTAAGGGATGGGGACCGCGTAATAATAGGAATGAAAGATCACAGATTATTAAACAGTTGCAAGTTAGTGGGGGTCTCTCCATCGGCATCTCTGGGGAACTCGCAGGTTTTCATAAGGCATGGACCCAGTTCAAAAGTGGCAAGCTTCCATGGAAAACCCTAGTTGAACCAGCCATTAAACTTGCAGGAGATGGGTTTGTAATTTCCAAATACCTCCACTCTCAGTTTCTTGTCAACCCTCACGCTATGATCAACCAGACCGGCTTGTGTCAAGTATACACCAGATTGGGTCAAGAAAAGTGTGATCAACTCGATGGTAAACCTATCGATGATAGCTATATACAATACTTGTTAAACCCCGGAGATATATCTTTACTGTTTATTACAGTTACTGTTTATTACGCGGGATGATTTTGCAGTTGTTATTAATTTGGGATACAAAATCTTCTCGAATAGCAACTGTAATAATTATAAATAGCAACTGTAATAATTATAAATAGCAACTGAAATAATTATACAGCAATACCTGACCACTTAAACAGCAACTGTAATAATTATATATAGCAACTGAAATAATTACAAGAAAAGTGTGATCAACTCGATGGTAAACCTGTCGATGATAGCTATATACAATACTTGTTAAACCCCGGAGATATATCTTTATTGTTTATTACGCGTGATGATTTTGCAGTTGCTATTAATTTGGGATACAAAATCTTCTCGAATAGCAACTGTAATAATTATAAATAGCAACTGTAATAATTATAAATAGCAACTGAAATAATTATACAGCAATACCTGACCACTTAAATAGCAACTGTAATAATTATATATAGCAACTGAAATAATTATACAGCAATACCTGACCACTTAAACAGCAACTGTAATAATTATAAATAGCAACTGTAATAAACAGTAACTGTAAGGAACGAAATGGTGAATGATTCTGCAGTTGCTATTTAATTTGGGAAACAAAATCTTCTCCAATATTTTACGGGAATAAATTATTTCTCTCTCCAGTTTGACCAAATTTGCCTTAACCGTCGCACACAAAAAAAGGCAATTTATAATTATTCTTTTTATTACGCGGTCCTCATCCCTTAATTAAAGGGATTGACATGTTAATGCAAAAATTAATTAATCTTATTGTTTAATTTTAAAAAATCTTGACCGTTAAGATTACACAGATGAATGGCTGGGATAGGCCCTTAGGTTCTCACCCCAGGGTTGGTTCTCACCCCAGGGTTGGTTCTATATATATATATATATATATATATATATATATATATATATATATATATATATCGCATGGTTTTTTTTTTATTTTTTTGCCTGAACACGGACAGCATGGTTGATAACTACATCGCAATTATAAATATAAATATATATATTCTCCATCCAGAAGGTCCACACACACTTGTATACAAATTCACTGACTCATTAATTAACCCCCGTACAAGTTGCTCTGCAAGATAACCTAAAATAAAACATATATAATTATCCCTTCATTGAACCACGATCGTGCACTCTCTTTCGCTCGTATTCGTACGTCCGGACGATCTAATCACTGCATTCGAGAGTAGTTGCAGTGTCCTTCTCAACCCAGTACCGACCATTTATTTCATCTTTGGCGTCCAACCTAAAACCAACTACACTACGGCACTTGACATTCTTACCTGGCCACCATTATATTTATTTATTTATATCCACAGGATGACGTACGGTAAATTAATTCATCACAGTTAATTATATAACTAACCATGCACCCGTGTGTATGGCCCAAACCACTTGGACAGCAAGTATCTCCTCTTCCTCCAAGGTGGCACACTCATTTGACTTCTCCTCATCGACCTCTTTGCCGCCTCTGCCACCACCTTCACCGCTTTCATAACCTCTTCTTCCCTCCCCACCAACACCCTTGGCACGGATCCCACCACCTTCTCGTACTCCTTCGTCTGCCTTGCCACCTCGAACTGCCCTTTAAATTCCAGATCCACAATGTACCTCTCTTTAATTTCTTCTTCATCACTGCTTACTACATCTATGTACTTGTAGCTCCCTGCAGTTAATCCGCCGCTACTCTCCCCCGGCCCCCACTTTGTATGGCAAACTCCAGCATTGTACCCAATCTCTCTCAATTGTGCCACCACACTATGCATGTACTTATCGGATCTCAGATTTGACATTAATATTGCATCGGCAACCTGGATGACGTCGGTATGGAGGTGTTGGCAGAATGGATCACAAGATGGATCTAGCAGATCTTGGAGTGTCTCTACAGCAGCAGCGGCGTTAATGGTAGGGTCATCACTGGTGAAGTCGGAAGTGGTGGTGGAATACTCATTGCCATTACTATTAATGTGTGGAGGATCTGGATCATCATCAACGTCGAAGAAACCATGGATTAGGGTTGGAATAATGAAGGAGGGGTCATTGACGTCGGAGTACTTGTACTGATCGCTTGCACCGAGAAGTAAACGGGCCTTGGTCCTCTCATTGAGAGGATCTGAAACTCTCTTCGCCCTTGTGAACATTAATGCCATGGTTGCCGCTGGAGCTAGCTAGCTAGTCAGTTGAAGATAATGTTTTAGTTCTAGTACTTGAAGTTCTTATATATTAAAAAAAAGGGAGGAGAGAGTAAGGATGTCAACATTGAAGGACAGAATGGAGTCATTTTATATATATATATAGAGGAAATGAATAGTAATATGAAAGCATGACCCCACCATGAGGACGAAATAACAATAATTGTGAACTCCCCCCCACCCCACCCCCCAACCAACATTAATAATGGCTGTCTGAATTTTAAGAGCTACCTCCTGAAACTGGATTTCGAGAAAGCCTACGACTCTGTAGAATGGGACTGTTTGTTGGAAGCGCTTGCCGGAAGAGGTTTCAGGGACAGATGGATCAGATGGATCCACACTTGTCTTACCACCAGCAGAACGGCTATTTTGGTAAATGGAGTATCAGGTCACCTATTCTCCTGCAAACGGGGGCTCAGATAAGGAGATCCGCTCTCACCCCTTCTCTTTACCATTGTGGCAGACATTCTAAGATCCATGATGGCTAAGTGCAGTAGAGCAGGTTGGATCGTACCAGTGGCCAAGGGAGTCAATCGTCAGGGATGCTCTATACTTCAATATGCAGACGATACTCTTCTATTTGGCAATGGCAACCTAGAGAAAACTACCGTCTTCAAAGGAATTATGTATTGCTTTGAAGCTTGGTCTGACCTCAGGGTTAATTTCCACAAAAGTGCTCTCATTCCCATTGTCCTGACTCTATAGAATGCCCTTGAACATGCCACAATCCTCAATTGCTCCACCGAGAGTTTTTCCATTCAGTATCTTGGATTGTCGCTAAGATCCGGAAAACTCAAAAAGGCAAATTGGCTACCCATTATTGACCGGATTGAGAAACGGCTAGCAGGCTGGAAAGGCAAAGCCCTATCTATGGGAGGGAGAGTCATGCTTATTAATACAGTCTTCTCAAACCTTCCTGCCAATTATCTCTCCTTCTTTGAAATATCGCGATGGGTAATCCAGAGAATTGACCGGACTCTAAAACGTTTCTTATGGAAAGGGGCAGACCCGGACCGAAGAGGATATCACCTCATTAGATGGGAGAATGCGTGTATGAAAAAGATACATGGAGACCTAGGTATAATTGATCTTCGAGATATGAATCTAGCGCTACTGGGTAAATGATGGTGGAAAGTATTCCACCCTAATGGAGAATGGTGGCAACAATTTGTTCAGGAATATATGCATGGAAATGGGTCGAGAAATCTGGGCTTCAGGATAGGCCCTCGGATTTCCTAGTTCTGGAAAAATATCACTAAGGCATATGAACCCTTCAATAGTTGTGTGAAGTCAGCTATCGGTAATGGCAGACTCACCAGATTTTGATGGAATAAGTGGTGTGCTGATCACATACTCAGAACCATGTTTTCCGATTTATATGAGCAGGCGGCACAACCATACTGCACGGTGGCCGCAGCTTGGAAAAGAGGCACCTGGAAGCCATCTTTCAAACAACTGCTTGACCTAGGTTCTCAGCTTAGATTAACGGAACTTCAAGCCTACATCACCAATGCTGGAATTGGTTGCTTTCAGGGTCCAGATAAGAAATCCTAGGGATTGGAGAAGAACGGCAAGTTCACGGTTCGCTCCATGTACAATCACATCCATTTTAGGGGTTGTATCCCAAAGTGGTCTGCCATCATCTGGAGAACGAAAATCCCGCTAAAAACCAAAACTTTCTTCTGGTTGGTATTAAATGATGCAATCCTGACGAGAGAAAACCTCGCTAAGCGCCAACCGAGTGGGGACTCTCAATGCGGGTTCTGCCACGCTGCCCTGGAGACTAGAGACCATCTTTTTTCTACAGTGTCCTAGGAGCAAAGCGGTACTCGTAGAGGTACTCAGTGCCCTAGGGACAAATTAATACCTTAGTACATACGAGGACCTGTGGGTAGGCTCAAAGTTTGCGTCAGAGAGGGGTTCTATGAGAGAAGCGTGGTATATCGCTATCGCCGCAATGACCTGGGTTCTATGGCTAGACAAAAATAATCTTTGCTTTCGTAGAACTTGCAATAGTATTTCTGGCAATTTGACTCACATTATATATTTTATTTCATTTTGGGCTAATGTGGCAGCAGCAGGTCCGAGGAAAGGATTGCGAGTGTATTCCAGGTAGAGGAGTTTGATGATGAGGAGATCGAGATCGGGCCGACGATCGATTGATAGCTAGCACGGCATACTATGGGCATTGATACCCACCACCCCAAGGTTTGTTGGGGAAATATGATGTATTTCTTTGCGGCTACTCTATGTTTCTTTTGTCCCACCCTCCATGTTCGGGGTGGAGTTTATGTACTTTTATTTTGATTGTAGAATTTTGTAGTACGCTCAGTACTCTGAGTTTGTTTTATTAATCACCTATTACAGGGTGGCCAGACTTCACCTTTTCTTCAAAAAAAAAAATTAATAATGGCTTTCCGTCAAACAGGGATATGATGTATTTCTTTGCGGCTACTCTATGTTTCTTTTGTCCCACCCTCCATGTTCGGGGTGGAGTTTATGTACTTTTGTTTTGATTGTAGGATTTTGTAGTAAGCTCAGTACTCTGAGTTTGTTTTATTAATCACCTATTAATAAAACAGGGTGGTCAGACTCCATCTTTTCTTTTATAAAAAAAAAAAAAAAACATTAACAGTGACTACTACTTAATCATAATTTGAATAGACAAAAAAAAATAATAATGACTACCTGGTAGAGTCTCTCCTCTAGGGGTGGCGAACGGGTCGTTCGGGCCGGGCCGGGCCCAACCCGTACGGGTTGGCACGAATTCGTAGCCGGTTCGGGCCAGGTTGGCCCCTTATACGGGTCGGGCCGGGCCGGGCTACGTCTTCGTTTGGGTGGCCCGCCCAACCCGTGAACCCTTTAGGGCTCAACCCGGGTTGGGCCGGGTTGGCCCGTTTAATTATATATATATATATATTTTGTAGCTTAAATTAAACTAATAATAATAATAATTTTACAAATGATGTATACAAACAACCATACTTTTGTTTGATGAATACTACAATTCTTAAAAAATTATAATACTAAGTAAGTAATAATTAATACTAATAAGTAATAATACTACAATTCTTCAAATATCCCCAAATGATGTTTAATTATAATACTAAGTATGTAATTCAGTAATAATACTAATAAGTAATAATACTACAATTCTTCAAATATCCCCAAATGATGTTTAATTATAATACTAAGTAAGTAATAATACTAATAAACAAAAAAAATTGCAAGGATAATAATAAGATTGAAAGAGTGAAATTGACAACAAATTTTGAAATTTTATTCATATGAATTTAAGTTATATAATTTGAATAATTTATAACGAAATGAAGAATTCAATTCACAAATAAGTTTTATACAATAACATATTTGTTATATACAATTTTAATTGAGTACAAGTTTTCTAATTTGACATAACAAGAAAAGCTATTGTTGTTGTTGTTGTTGTTGTTGTTGTTGTTGTTCGGGCGAGTTGCTCCCACTTGTGGAACTTGATAGTGCTTTTCCTTGCGTCCTATCTTCAGCCTTCAGCCAGTCTTCTGTGCAAACGAGCATCTCCAACGCCTCGAGCTTCAACCGATTTCTGTAATCAGATAGAACCCTGCCACTTGTAGAAAATGCACTTTCAGAAGCAACTGTGGAGACAGGAGGAGTTAGCAAATCTTTAGCCATAATTGACAGAATACTAAAAGTGTGTTCATGTTCTTTCCACCATTGTAAAATATCTAGTGGAGAAAGAGTAGGCTCAGTATTTTGTTGGTTATACCAATTTAATTCATTTGGTTGATTAGTCCTAGGTTTTTTAGATAGAATTTGTTCAAGTAAACTAAATGTTCTATCACCAATTCTACTTTTACCCTTATCTTTAGAACTACCAGAAGAAGAACTAACTACAGAAGTTGTACTACTAGAAGCAAAACGTCTATCATAATAATCATACAAGTTATTTAACGTAGATTCAAACTGAACTAAAAAAGTAGCGCAATCAGTTGTTAATTCTACATTGTTCTCTAAATATTCAAAAAACATTTCTATCAAATTCTTCGTACCTTCTAATTTGATACGGGGATCCATAACAGTAGCAATACAAATCAACATAGGAGGAGGAAAATAATACTTCAAAAATTTTTGAAATGCAGGTACTACAATGTCACTAATATAGGGATCATTTAACATTTCGTTAAATATTTGCACCATGCTAACTAATTCAATAAAAATACTACTAGAAGTAGATTCATATGTTTTTGAAAATTTTAAAGTTGCGGTTTTAAAAGGTTCTAAAAATTTCAACAAAGATTCGGCAAAAAACCAATCGGTGGGAGTCATTTCAAAATTGTGCATATTTTTTGCGATACAAAAATTATTTACAACTGCTTTATAATCGGTGACAACATTCAGTAAATCAAAAGTAGAATTCCATCGGTGTCTAACATCCTTTGGAAATTTTCTAAAAGGAACATTTCTAACCCTACACCAAGCTTTCCATTCTTGTAAAATGCTTGGACTTAATGCAATGAAATGTACACAATTTCTAATTTTATGTATATACTAGGTATGCCCGTGGCACGTGCCTACGGCACGTCTTCGGAACTGCATATAAATTTATTTGGAGTTATTTGGTTGGATGAACTGCATATAAATTTATGCATTATACATGCTAAGATCAAAAGTCATTCACTATAACTCTTTATACATCTTTAACAATTATTCGTTAAATTGTTTCAGGTTTTTAGGAATTTATCTTTATTGCCCTTAAATATCTAAATATTGACTTATCCAATTCTTTAAAAAGTTAGATTTTTTTAAAGAAATGTGAGAACATTAATTAAAAATATGCACCATGACAGGAAAAAAAAACTGATTGTAAACAAATACAACCACCTTTCTAATACAATCATCTATCTACTATATACAGGTCTCCTTTGAAATTATATTGTTGATTCTCATTTAAGACTTTTGGTGGTTGATTCTCTCCTTTGGTGTTTTGGTGTAAGCAGTGATGCAAAACACTATATGATCTGAATAATTATTTCAAGCTTGTTGTATTTATTCTTGATTATATATCTATCATATCCTAGTTGGCGCGGCACCCAAATGCAGCCCTAGTTATGAATAGTGTGTTCTGAGCCTACTGGTTTTTTTTAAACCACATGTTCAGTGTCTGTTGTTCTGAGCTTACAAAATTTGAAACTTCATGTTCAACTTCTGTTTATCTTGAGCGTACACAATTTGATACTTCATGTTCAGTTTCTGCTGATCATTTTCTGTTTGTTCTGAGTTAACAAAATTTGATACTTCATGATGTGTTTCTGTTTGTTCTGGGTTTACCAAATTTGATTCTACATGCTCTGGGTTTACCAAAATTGAACTTTAACTACATGCTCTGATACTACATGCTCTGTTAATATAAATTAGGACTGCTAAGAGTTTATGTTTATTTGTTTTTTTGGCAAAGAACTATACCACAGTGTCATGTTGTATTTGTTTACTTCTGATCCTTCAAATGAAATTTATTTTTGACAGAAGAAGCCAGAGTTTTATTAACCAGTTTGGCTTCTTTGAACTCTTTGTAGTAATTCATTGCTGTATGTTTGGATGGTGTTGCAGGCGGAACTTTACAAGGTAACGAAGGCATTTGAGAAAGCCGAGCCATTATATTTAGAAGCTATAACTATTCTGGAAGAAGCATTTGGCCCTGATGATATACGGTGTGTTTATATTGCTTTTTGCATGTGTAGGCATGCTTGGTTGGAACTTCATACTGACATATATATTTTAGAGAAAAACAATAAGAATGAGTGAATAATGTTTACATGCTCATTTTTTGCTTTGTACATTTTATATACTTCACTATATTGTTCCTACATCAAATGCAATAACAATCATGTCCAGTTACACACTTCATGCTCTGTTTCTGTTTGTTCTGAGCTAACAAAATTTGACACTACATGCTCTGTTTATGTTTGTTCTGAGCTTACAAAATTTGATACTTCATGATCTGTTTGTGTTAGTTCTGAGCTTACAAACTTTGACACGTCATGCTCTGTCTCTGTTTGACACTTCATTTGTAAAAAAAATATTAGCCATTTTACATGTCGCTAGCCAAATGACCAAGATATAGTTTGGAATCATAATAGATTTTAGAAATTTCGACAGAACCACCCTTAAAATATTAGCCATTTTACAGTAATTCCTTACAAAATTCTGCTCACAATTAAAAATTTATCATCACATTCAAGAAATATAAATCCTCCCCAGGCCAATCCAAGCAACACCACACACATTATATATATAGGGCTTTGGGAAGAAAAAATCTTCATATGACTAAGATACAAAATAAAAACCAAGATATCGTTTGAAAACATAATAGATTTTAGAAAATTTAATAAAAATTTTGACAGAACCTCTCCTAAAATATTAGCCCTTTTACAGAAATTCCTTACGGAATTCTGCTAACAATTAAATATATGACATCACAGGCAATAAATATCAATCCTCCCCAGGCTCAACCGAGCAATATCACACAGGTATCATATATATAAGGCTCTGGGGGGAAAAATCAGAATATAATGCAAGATACAAAATAAAAACCAAAAATTCGTTTGAAAACGTAATGGATTTTTTGAAAAACCTTCGAAAACCTTTCAAAAACCAAACACAGAACCCAATACTCCACAAAATTGCGGGTACGGGTATTAACATAACTATATTATATCACCATTATACACAGATACTTACATAATCTCCCAAAATGCTAAATATTACAACTATTACATCCTTCACCAAAATTTACACCAACCAACCGAATGAGGTAAAAAAAAAATTACAGTCTTGTAGAAAAACAGAATGCTTCATGTCTTCAAAAATGGGACCAAACAGTGTACCTAAAAAAACAGTAAGAGTTTTGAAACAAATAGTAAGAGTTTACAATAATCAATGAAAACAATGAGAGTTTTAAAACTAACTAACAACAAACAGCAAACAGTAACTATTTGTTGAGGTAATAATATGAGATGGAAGTATTTATGATCAATTTCTTAATAAGTGGATAGCTTTTTTGTCGTTATTCTTACTAAGTTGCTGGGTTTTTTGTCATTAATTCTTAATAAGTTAATAGCTGCTGTGGTTTCTCCATGGCACAAAACCAGTTTGATTATTGGACACAGAATATCATTTCTTATACATGACACAGTTTCTGACTGATTCCATCATAGTGTGTACAATTTTGTCTAGATTCTTCACTTCAAGGATACGTATTGAAGTGTTTATCCAAACATCAAACATTTTCTTAGTCTTCATTCTTGCGGTAGGGTATTTTCTTTCTTCCATTTTCCTCTAGATTTTTTTAGGATTCTGCACTATCTATTCCGATGAGTTTGGGTTATTACTCAATGGCAAAGATTTCTTTCTATTTAGATGTTTCTCTTTTCTTGTACCGTGATGTAGTACTTTCTGCAAAAATATACTGCTTACCTAAAATCATTGTCAAACTGTTGAAATATGCACCATTTTCAAAAATTAATCTCTTGTGAAGTACTTTTCCATAAATCCTGTTGATCACTGAAAATTGAAATAGCTATTTAGAAGCTTTCCAATCAGAAGATGAATTTTGTTTTCCATTTAGTCGTTAGGTAATTATTGTTGTTAAATTTGTATTAGTTGTTGTTAAACAATTTTTCTTCAAATTACCTTTGTTAAGTTCGTCCTGCCTATTTGAATGCATCATCTGCTTGCGTGCGGACTAATTCTTGAGTGATGTTACTCATCAATTTTTTTAAATTCCATTTCAGTGAATCTCCAAAAGGTGCAAATGATGTCGCTACATACGATAAAAAGGTCAGAACTTCGGAGTTAATGTAGTCAACCTAGTTTGTCAAACTTGATATTAGATTAGCTTGTTTATTATACTGCTTCAGTGTCCTGTCACTCCGTGTTTTGTGATGTCTTTGTTTTGATGATCTTAATTGCGTCAAATTGTTTAGAGAAAGATGTACAGAAAGTGGTGATTCTGGTTAATGTATTATGATTTCTGCGAGTGGTGTTTAGCTGATATGTGTGTCCATTCGAGGACATGTGTTCAAATCTCCTGTGTAGTTCATGAGACATGCATAAAAATTGAGGTTCAGTTATTTTTAAATGATCATGTTCAAATCTCTTTGGTCTGGATCTGCAAAAATAATGCTTAACTTCGTTCTTTATATGTTAAAATATCAAGGTTCAGCTAATTGGGTATACATGTGCTTGTAAAATTGGTTTCGTGCAATATCAAGCTGACTAAAGGGTTGTTGGGAGGCACATCTAACAAAAAAGCTTTAATACTCATATTGGCATTCCACATTCAAAGCTTGGCTACTTGCATAACGTCTGGGAACAGTTACTCATCCATCTATTGATGCAAATATTAATATTCCTATTATTAATTTGTTTGTTATAATATAAGCATTTCAGTTGACCTAAATCATAAACAGCAGTGAATCACCAGTTCGGTGGATTACTATATGCTTGTAGTCTGATGGGATTAGCTCAGATATTCCATCTTGAGCTTGATCTAAATATATAGTTTGTGGGTTTTTCTTTAATTTTTTGTATTAGGATTTCACAGGGATTACCTCTTTCCTTCGCTTTTCTCATTCATTTTGCTCTTTATCATATTCTAAACTGCATCTATGTATCTGAAATGATAAATTAGATTTGAGTTTTTAAATGATAAATTAGTAACATTATGAACCTCTTAGCATCTTTGTGAACAAAAGATTTGAGTTTTTAAATGCACTATTTGTCAAGTATTATATGCCAATAGTATTTGATATGGTGTTATGGTTTTTAGTGCTGATGTTAGAATTCAATTGGGTTGGCAAAATCTTATGTATCTGAAAGATTCTGTATCAGCATTGATTACAACCATGGAGTTGTTGATGATTTTCTGTGCTTATGTTTGACCAATTAATTCTCTCAAGTGAAACTTGTAATGCTTCAAGGACTCTATCTATACGGGTATGCATTCTTGGAATGCCACTAAATCCCCAGTACAACTCTAAAAACCTACGTCATACCTCTTAGAGCTTTAGCCATGCTCTAAATATTTTAAATTATTATACTCTTTGATACAGTTTTTTTCTATAGTGAACTCATAAATTTTCAATATTAACTCTAAGTTATTAGCTATATATACTTTCTCAAAAGATTCTATTTAATGTTATCTTTGTTATTTTTGAATTTTTTGTTATCTAAAGTTGCCATTTGTAACTTTTAATTACAAATGCAGCGCAGACATTTGTAATTGAAAGTTACTTGTATGATTGTATCGAACTCACGTACTGACAATATAAAAGTTTGTTACCTATCGTGTTGGATACATGTCTATGCTACTACATGCTAATGTCGATCTACAACTCTAAAAGCCTACCCCTCCTACCTCCACATTATTTCAATCAAACAAACTACACAAAACTAAAACAAAAAAACTCACCTTCTTATAAAGCTCATCAAGCGCATCCGTTGTAATTGTATACCCAACTCTAAATGTCGGCATCGACAAACTATCCACCATATTCCTACTCACTGCTCTCTGCATTGTCGTAAACGACACGACACTCCCCAACTCTACCCCCACCGGCAAAGTCACCCACACATTCACCGCCCCACCACTCCCTCCCGCCGCTGCCCCTGCAGCTGCCTCCAGATCCTTTCACCACTATCCTCCCCATGGCCCTCGTCCCCACCACTCCTGCCAACTCCACCTGTTACAAAAACAACCCGGACATAATGAACATAATGAATTTAGAGCATGAATAAGGCTGCTTAGCAGTACATTGGAGAGCGTTTTTTGATCTAAAAGCACTTTTAAACTCAAACTCAAAATAGGTGTTCGAAAGCTGGATTAAATGTGTTTAGCCAAAATAACTTTTTCCAAACTACTACTTTTATCTTTTTTCCTAACACACCTAAAGTTAAACTAAACAATACTCTTTCTCTGAAGACCCATCCTTGTCAGGAATGCTAAATAGTGAGAGAACATGCATGATCAAACACATTAACCATTATAACAAAGGTATATACCATGTAGAACGCCTTCCAATATCCCCACCCCAACTTTCATCCAAATATCACAACAATGGGTTGTACGTATCGAGGCATATATTACAAAAGTTAAAGGAGGAGATAGGTGGAAAAAACTTACTTTTCACATGCACCCTTCCTATATCGATCCGCTTAATATATCTTTGATCCTCTATCATACCATGCTTTCGTATAGTTTGGATCTGACTTCCACTTCCGTTGATGTTTTAAACTCTAAAAAAACCAAAACCAAAACCAACAACTTTGATAAAGACATAAACAACAAAGTAAAAATTAGTACATACACAGGAATGAGAGGCTTACCGGTCTCTCAGCATTAAGATACCAAGGAACCGAAGACATATACTGAGGAATATGGGGATTGATATCTTTTCCATCTTCGTTAACCTCGGCCGGGGCAAGCCCCGCCTTTCGGGCCTCCTCCAATTCCAACTGTTTCCGATGGTCCTCTCGAGACTTAAAGGACACTGCAATTCAGTACAGAATATATAAGTACATGAAAATTAAATCTTAGTGACATGAAATGAAGGCAAAAATCATTTAACAACAGCTTGGATCTTAAACGCAGTCATAAAAGTAAAATTACTAATTGAACAATATCACAAATTAGAACCAATTTAATCAGTCAAAACCCTAAATTCCCAATTCATCAAACCCTAAATTGATGATAAAAAGCACAAACCCTAACAAAATTGATACTAAAATTGATACCTTATAAAAATGGTGACATCTTGAAATCAAAATTTGTGCTGGCATGGGATGCCTATCTGTTTATGATAGATGAATCTCATCATCAGAACTTTATCCTATCTATGGAATTGTCTATAAAGCACCAATCACACCACGACTAAAATGATGACATGCAGATATAGAAAAGCATAAATATAAAATATATCGAGAAAGTCAATACAGATAATTAAATAGCAAACAGATAATTAAATTCAAAAAAATAGAAAAACAACCTTATAATTGCTATTGTAGACTAATAATCACTACAACATATAGGGCATTCTACAGCGGATTTATTATAGCATTTAAGTGTTAATGCTGTTGAAAGTGATCAATAATAGCATTTATGCAGAAAATGCTGTCTTTAATTAATTTTAAAATTTACTATTAGGTACGACAGCGTTTTTAAAATGCTGTAATATTTACAGCATTTTTGAAACGCTATTATATCTGTAAATAAACAGAATAGATAGGGGGGAAAAAAAATTCTAAATAAAAAATTCAAATCCATCAATTCTCTTCAACTCCTCCCCGTTCCAAATCAAAAACACCTCCCCGTTTATTTCACGAAGTCTATTCCAAATCTCCCCTCCTCCTCACCTCCCGAAGCCCCGACCCGCCGTTGCGCAACGCCCACTTCTCCTGCCCGCCCCCCGAAGCCCGACCCGTCGTTACCCAATGCCCTCTTCTCCTCCCCGCCCTCCGAAGCCAGACCCGCCGTCGCCCAACAACCTCTTCTCCTCCCCACCCCTCGTAGCCCCACCACGCCGTCACGGTTCCGGAACACCCTCTTCTCCTCCCACCTATCTCCTATGCTAGCCGACTCAAGGTAAGTTTCTTTGCTGAATCGATTGATGTTAGGGTTCCTTTTTGTGTGAGATTAGATTCAGATTGTTATGTGCTTTCGATTCGCCCGAATACAAATCATTATGTGCTTTGCGATTTAGGGTTTGGAATTTGGGACAGTTTTGGGGTTTTCTTAGATCCTATCTCGGATAAAAGTTGTTTTGTGGTAACCTGGCAAGTGCTTCTACTTCCAAAGTAGAAGAGCAGGAAATGTGTTTAATCAACTTTTCATGATAAAGTCCATTACCTCTAACTATGAAGCTATAGTTAATGTGAAAAAGTTTCAATTCATAATTTGATACCAATTAAAGATTCAATAGCTTTTTATTTTTTTAATCGGGTAATGTTAGAAATGTCCAGTGTGAAGGTTTTGCAGTTCTTATGTTAACCATCATGTGTGTTTTTAAAGAAGTATTATATTTATTAGTTGAAATATTATCAGAATGAATAACTATCTTATTTTTCTCAACTGCAGCTAACACCACATCCACCTGAAGTTGTTAAACGAGCTGTAAACCATTTCTTGCAGGTATTCTTTCTTACTGTTATAGTGAGTTCTGGATAAAAAAAACCTACAACTGTTTTTATTGGTCCCTGGATTGAGTTTGGATCATAAAATGCTTACCTTACCTTGCCATTCTAAGAATACAGGTTCATTTTCCGACAATGATACAACTACTAATATGCTTGTAGCAATAGGCTTAGCGATGAAAGCATTGGGCTCACATATGAATGCTAACTGCTTTCAGTATCTATTATGCAATTATGAGCAAAAGCTTCTCCATTTAGCTATTGAAAAGTAAGAAACCACTTATTTTCTTTAGTATAAATTGACTTGTGCAAACATGTGGCTTTTGTATAATGACAGAAGGAAGATGATTTAATAGTGAATGATGTTCGGTGTGTTCCTAGAGATTTTCATGCCAGATACAAAGCATTAGAGCGCACGTAAGTATTGTGGAAACTGTCTTTTAAGTGGAATATAGCTCATGTACATCAGTACATGTGGAAACCATGTTTGTATATACAAGATAATTCATATCAATCTAGGAAATTCAGGAAGCATGTGATTTGCTTTGCAACTCAATATATGTTTTGGCCTCCGCCACTACAAATTGGTGCATCAGGTAATTTTCACTTTCGTCAAGATTTTGATGACTTGGCTGAGTTGGCTCTAAGCCTTTAAGGACTAGAGTGCTTTAATGAGCTTCTACTCTGAGTTTACAGGTTTTTCCCCCAATTTAGTTGTAATTATCTCAAATGCAACAGCTAGATTTGTAGATTTTATGTAAACCCCAAACATGAATATTGAGATAATTTATTTTAAGTTCCAGCCTTGCCAAAATTTAGTATTTATTGTGCAGGGTTTACTTCTGTGTTCATAATTTGTTAAATAATTTAGGGACAGTTTTCTTGACATTAAGTTATGCATCCAAGTATGTCCATATCAGCACTCTTTATCAGATGTACGGACTGCATTTGAGGTTTCAATTGTCATAGATTGATCTATTCCTGAAGGTAACTATTTCATTCTTTTACCTAGTTAGAGATTAGCATTTAATTAAGCTTTTCCTAATGCAGTACGATTAATATTCAACAATATGTTAGAAGATTATGTTATTCTAATCATGTAGCTAAATGTTAAGGTCCAGTTATTTACTGTTTAGTAATCTCTTAAGTTATTGATTACTTGTCTTAAAGCATGCAATGACGTGAGCTATCTTTTTAATCTGAAATTTAAGTTGATGTGGATATAAAATGTGCAGTTGAGATTTAATTAGGTGGTGTGGATGGGTCATATAACCCCCACTTAAAAACGTCTTGTTGAGGTTGGTTTAAGTGTGTTGGTTGTCCACACTTTGCTCAACTCCAACTCTCTAGTTACTGTAGTAGATCTGTAGATATGTAAGAGATTGGAGCTGTTCTTACATTAAGAATTATCTTTCTGTTAACTGCATAATACTATTTGTTATATATGTTGATGGATTCTTTGTTTTCTTTAATTTCTCTATGTAATTAGGACAACAGAATCTTTCGAAGTCCTCAATCTTGGTTGTTGGAGCTGGCGGATTAGGGTCCCCTGTAGCATTGTATCTTGCTGCTTGTGGTGTTGGTAATGCTTTTTTCTCATAATATTCCTTTCATAGATTGGTCACCAGGTCATTTAATAGAAGTGTACTTCTGATCTGATGGATACAATGAGCCAAGTTAGAATCCAATTTTAAAACATAATTGGACATTTCGTATCAGCCCTTCTTCCATATTATTATTTCATTAACATTATGGACTGTCTAGAACAACATGTGATGTTACTTTGATTTATGCTACATTTAATTTACAAGCAAAATGTATTTCCCTATCATTGTTTTCTCAAATACATGTTAAATTTTTTGTTCTCCCTGTAGGTTGCATAGGGATTGTTGATGGTGATAAGGTTGAGCTTAATAATCTTCACCGGCAGGTAAGGAAGGACTTGTTCTGTATTTAGCTCCTAGGGCCGTCTTGTCTTCGCTGGCATTTTTGCTTTCTATTTCAATTGTCCCCTTCTGTGGACTTCTGCCTTTTGTACTGTCCTTCTGATATTCTTTACTCTCTACTTATGATGTGCACACTCTTATGCTTCTTGTCTATCACCTATTATTCCTTAAAATAATTCTGATGTTCTTGTTTTGCACATTGTAGGTGTTAAATGTGCAGTTTTAGAAAAAACTTATTTTTTTTCTCGACATCCACAAACACGCTTCATTAATATTCGTTCTATGGAGGTACTGTTTGTTTTTTTCTGTGCTTTCTAATACTTTGATTTTTCTAGTCATGCTAAGTTTTGCTCGAAAGCCATGAAATCTGCAGTTCTTACCAAGTTCTCTTCACATTAAAGATCAATTTTTACTGTACGGTTAATTTTTTTTTTGTTCCGATGAAGTCTCAGTGAATGGTAAAAATTGTTTTACACATTTGGTTTATCCTTGAATATTGAATAACCCTTAACAGTTCAAAATTTTGATCCATTCATCCTTCATATTCTGTTCTAAACTTCTAATGGATGCCTTTTCAGGTGTTCCATAAACTGGATAGTCTGGCTGAGGAAATCCAGAAGCTTCAGCCTCCCCTTCATCAATGGAGAAAGTTCGTATATTGCACCTCTCTTTCTGGATCTGTTCTTGGATCAGTGAACCACTTGCAACCTCAAGGTATTGCTACCAACATATTTTGTAAACTATTACCTACACCAATCACATACATTTTCTCTTTCCCATTTATTTTCTTAGTTATTATCAAAGTAATACCTCTCCAGATTTTGAAAAAATAGCCTAGTGTTGGAAGAGTATTGTTTTATGGACGTGCATGTTGACCATGACTTGATTTACATGCGATGGTAACAATGTCAATTCTTAAACTTGCTTAATTAACATGCCAAGCTATAAGACTCAAGAAAATTAAGCGGAAATATCTTGTCAAACAATATTCTATTTGTATGACTACATGAATCTTATGTTTGACATTTTTTCTTCTATATTTGCAGATTGGAGACGTCGTGGATGAAACGAAGAATGCGAGTTGTATTGATGTTAGGCACTCAAGAATTTTTTGTCGTCAGTTTTAAGTTTGCGAGTTGTGTTGATGTTAGGCACTCAAGAATTTTTTGTCGTCAGTTTTAAGTTTATTGGATGAACTTTTGTATCAGTTTATTGTGCAGATATTTCTATGTTGGTATGTTTTTATATATTTGTACACAAATTTGCGAAACTTTTATAGTTATAATGGTGTATTGACATTTTCGATAAATCGATTTTTATTTGTATCCGTAGATTTTTTTTGTATACAGTTAAAACGAAATAGTGTTTCTAAAATGCTGTAAAAAAACCACAAATATCAAAACGATAGCGTTTTAAAAATGCTGTATGTTTGATTCTATTACCGGAAACGCTATAGAAACGCTATAGTTTCTATAGCATTTCGGAAACGCTATAGTTTCTATAGCATTTTACAAAACGCTATAGTTTCTATAGCATTTTACAAAACGCTATAGATTCTATAGCGTTTCGGAAACGCTATAGAAACTATAGCGTTTTGTAAAATGCTATAGAAACTATAGCGTTTTGTAAAATGCTATAGAAACTATAGCGTTTCCGAAATGCTATAGAAACTATAGCGTTTCCGGAACGCTATAGATTCTATAGCGTTTTGTAAAACGCTATAGAATCTATAGCGTTCCGGAAACGCTATACATTCTATAGCGTTTGGTCAAAACGCTATAGACTTATTATAGCGGGGCTTTCGATAGCGTTTGTAAAACGCTATCGTAGGTCTACTATAGCATTTTATGAATGCTATCAAATGTCATATTTGTTGTAGTGAATATGAATAGGGGGTAAATATATCCAAATCATTTAGCTTTGGTCCATGCATTTGTTAAGATGAATGATGAGATCATCATTTTAGTCATCTAAATGTATCTATATAGAAACTGTCACAACATCAGGATGTACATCAAGCGGTATTGCTTTCTTAATAGGTGTGATTTCCACTGTCAAAATTATGAAGGAAGACACACCTTAAAACTCAGCATCCGAGAATGATTTCATGAATTTTTCACTTTATCATTAGCCCACTTCAAAATATCTGCATCTGTGATCTCCTTTTGATGAGATTGTAATTTCAAATTCTTGAGCAGTTGAAGAATATTATAACGCATCAATTGCCACAAAAATGCTGAAAAGGACACATAATACAAATTAACTGAACAGTACAATCTTACTGAACTTCAAAACGATCTTAACTAATATCATTACCAACAATATTCTAAGGAAATTTAAGCTGTTTCCCTATCTTGACTACTTGGTTACCATTTTCTACTTTCTTGAAAGGCATTTTGATTGGAGGCATGTTTGCGACCTTCCAAGAGACAATCCCTGGAGAAATTTTGTCAATGGCCTCAAGGAGGACCCAACTGAAGAGGAAGTAGTTAGATACATCAGTTCAATAATTGAAATAAAAGGATCTCTGGATTCTGACAAATAAATATCAATAAATTACCCATTTCTAAGATCTTCAAACACGTTATTGATATATGATATATGTAGAGATGCCAAGACTATTGATCCATAATCGAAATGATCTTTCTTCCCGGGAAATTAGTGCTTCATCTGGAATTTCCTCCGAGAATGAAATTTTTGTCATCTGAGATGATAATCCATTTCTACAAAAACAAAATTTACATAGTTGTATGTGTCAACAGGATTTGCTAATGTAGAAATATCAAATGATTTTGTACCTGTGTTATAATGTTGTTGCTTCAATGTTAAATTAGAATAGTAAATCCAAACATTATAAGTAATACATTATACATACACTTTTCATACTTTATGGTATGCTCAGTGTGAAAGGTATCACATAACGACAATAACTTTAAATTCATATAAACAACATTAAAAAATATTACATAACTAACGAAATTAAGATTTTGGGTTTTGACTACCGTGTGGTTTTCTATATCTGCATGTCATCATTTTAGCCATAGGCATGTGTTTGATGAACTCATAAGGAGAGAACTTTATATACATAATTCCAACTCAGGGATTACACCACACCTATCCTGCCTTAAGCAATTATAGAGGAACGCAACTAAACCCAAAACCAAATGTAGAATCTAACGAAGATCAATCTCAAATTAAAACCCAAAATATAGAAACTTAATAATAAAATGACTGCATTCAAGTTGAAAATGTGGAAACAACAACAAAAATAAAAGCGTTGAAACCCTAGATCTCTAATCGATAGGGAATTACCCGCTACTGCCACTGCCGATAGGGATGATGACGCACCTCCGACGTGGCCACTGCTGCCACTGCCACCACCGAGAGTGGGGCCCACGAAGGGGGTGGAGAAGGCGGAGGATGCGGCCACCGCTGCCACTGCCACCACCGAGAGTGGGGCCCAAGAAGGGGGTGGAGAAGGCGGAGGTCGTAAAGGAGAGGCAGCGGGGTTTGGTGGAGGTTGGGAAGTGGAGGAGGGTGGAGGGGGGAGGACGGCTGGAGTGGCGGCGGTGGCGCCTAGGGGGAGAGCCCGGGGAAGAGAAAGAGAGAACCGATGGGTGATTTGGGGAAGGGAGAGAGAAAGAGAGAGTCGGAGGAAGAGAGAGAGAGAGAGCGGGATGAGACAGAGAGACGGTGAGAAAGAGAGAGAACGGGTTGGCGGCGGTGGCGCCTGGCGGGAGAGCCCGGGGAAGAGAGCGAGGTGATTTGGGGAAGGGAGAGAGAGAGAGAGAGTCGGGGGAAGAGAGAGCGGGATGAGACAGAGAGAACTGGGAGAAAGAGAGAGAGAACGGGGAGATTTTTTGGGGAAAAAGAGAGAGAGTGTGTGTGTTTTTTGAATTTGTGAAGTTTGAAATTTGGGCGGGAAAATATGTTTTGTGAGAGTAGATCTGGTCCATTGATTTTGGGATAGATTGAATGTGAGCCACTTGATAGCTTTCTTTGTGTTTTATTATATAGATGGATCAGCTATTTTTAATGCATCTTGAACACATAAATTTATAATATGACATGCACATCTAACATGAAAAATATTGTCAGATGGAGGGTTTAATACAGATTTTAAAGTAGTAATTGCTACATTGTTGTTAGATGCATTATCAAAACTAATAGCCATAATTTTATCGCGAATATGAAAAACATCACATATTTCTATAATACGGTTTGCTATTTCTGTGCCACTATGGGGATACGGCAACAACGCAAGTGATATGATTCTTTTATGAAGAATCCAATCATTGTCGATCCAATGACAGGTTATTCCCATCGTTGGAATATTGTTGACACCCGTCCAACAATCCGAAGTTAAACTAACCCTACAAGTTAAACTCCATAAAATTGCAATCAAAGCGTCCTTCATTTCCATGTACACTTTAAAACAATCCGATTTGCAAGTATTTCTCGGAATTCTTTTAAAATGAGGGTTTAAGGCCGTTTGATTAAAATTTTCCAAGTTCCTACTCTCAGGATAGAAAAATGGTAACTCTTCCTTAATGACTAATCGGGCCATTTCCCGACGAACAAGTTCGGGATCATAAGGGTGGCTATCTACTTGACCGGTCCTAGAGTTAATTTTTTGTTGGCCCTGTATTTGATCAAGAAGTTCTTTATGATTATGTTGTATGTGCCTACTAATTGTACCGGTGCCGTCACCCCTCTTAAATTTGTATGTTTTACTACATATTTTGCACACTTTTAAACCTATACCCGGAGTATGTTCGTCCGGGATATAATCATAAAACTTATGTCAATCGCTAGTTTCTCCTCTACTTTTCCTACTACTACGGGGTTGTGTGGTTTCGGGTTGTTGTTGTTCTTCTTCTTCTAATTGAATGTCACCTGCAACATCCATGTCGTGTGTACCACATTGTTCCATAGTAGGATCAATGTATTCTTGGGCGGGCTCACTAATTGGGACAATTGGTGGCCTACGTGAAGAGGAGAAGGAATCTTGTCCGCTATGACCGCTACCGCGTGATCTAGACATAATGTGGTAATGTGCTAAAGTATGTAAAAGAAAAATCTACAATGTAGGACAGTAGGAGCGGTGAATTATACAAAAAAAATCTTAAAAACAAGAGGGTTGAGATAGAGAAGTTCAAAAAATAAACAATAATTTTAACTACAACGCAAAAAAAAATTTAACAAGAGAGATAGAGATATTTTGATACCGTTCACCGTAGAATACGCGTATGTAAAAAAAACCGTGAAAATAAGAATATAATAGAAAAGATGGAGGAGCGCTTTGCCGATTCCGCAATTGAAGAGTTGAGAAGAGGTTGAAGTAGATTTGATGAGAGTTGAAGAGAGTTGAAGAGAGTTGAAGACGTTGAAGACGTTGAATTTTGTTTCCGATACGACCGAAATTTGATCGTGTATATGCCTCCTTGTACAATTATTTGATGAATACTACAGTTGTTCAAAAATTCTTTAAAATGATGTATAATAGTAGAGAGAGTAAGAGAGTGAGGTGTGATTTTTTTTGAGAATTTTAGGAGATATTTATAGGCTTATTAGTGGGAAAAAATTAAAAAAAAAAAAAAAAAAAAAAACCAAACAACGGCTCCATCCAGAGCCAGCAGCAGCAGCGTCGACCGTTGTTTTCGACCCGCGGGTCAACGGTCGACCCGTCACGGGTCGACCCGTGGGTTAACGGGTCCAACTCGCGAATTGGGCCGGGTTCGTGGGCCAGGTTTTGCGAATTTAATTCGCGTAAATTGCGACCCGGGTCGACCCGGTACTGTTCACCGGGTTCGACCCGAACCCGCGAAGCGCTTAAACGGGCCGGGTTGGTGGGCCGGATCGCGGGTGGGTCGCCGGTTGACCCGGCCCAGTGGCCATCCCTACTCTCCTCTCCCCTTCTATAAATTAAACTTTGATCTAATAATGCGGAGTATATTCTTTGGATTTTCAGAATTCAAAGGGTTTTTTAAATTTTTGTTGGTTTGGAAACGTGGAAAGAATGTGCCCTTTTTGTTCCCGACTCACTCTTCCACGTGTAAGCATATGCCCCGAACCTCTTTTCATTCGCGCCGCACACTCATCCCGACTGTTCCTGGACTTTAATTAGATAACTAAACGTGACCCCTAGCTATTTCAACGTGGCAGTTCCAAATTCTTGTCTGAGTTGTCTCTAATTTTCTGTTAAAGAATTATAAGAGCATCCACAGTCTGTGTTTTTATATTTGAGAATATAACAAAATAGCATATAATAAAACGAACAATTTACTGCAGTCGTCATTTACTATATAATATGAGAAAAAAATATTTAAAAAAGAGGTCAGACGAAACATGTTGTTTCGTCTGTTTTTTTTTTATTATGCTTAATTAACTAATGATTAAATATTAAAATAGATTAATTAAATAAATTAAATATTAAAATATGAGATAAGTACCTAATTAATTAACTAAACCTAACATTAAAACTTAATTAAACTCAACCAATTGGCTGGACGGGACAACCATCCAAAGCCAAAATAACTTCAAACAGGACAACATGTCCCGTTTGATGTCGTTTTTATTTTATTTTAATTTTTCATACGGTACATGTTGTACCGTTTGATCATTTTTAAAAAATTAACATAAAAATTTTAATAAAAAAAGGTCAGACGAAACAACATATGTCGTCCGATCTAATTTTTAAAAAAAAATGGGACGGAACAACATGTTCCGTCTCCTATATTATGAGAATCATCATTTCATTTCTCAAATATAAGAACGTACTGTAGCACGTTTGTCATAAAATTGCAAAATAAGAAACGACTGCAGCGCCAACTTTCTAAAAATATGAGAAAATAGCAAATATAGCAAACGACTGGATGCTCTAACACAGCACATCCACAACACGTGCTACTCACTGATCTTCAAAGCAAGATATAGTCTGTAGTTTGGTCCGAACTGGAAGTTTGTATCATGATCTAATAAGAGTCGGGCAACCTACCTGACTTGCGCAATGCCAGGTATATATGTCATGTTATATCCATACCCGACTTGTGCATTGCCAGGCGTGTTAGTCGTACCATCTTCCACTGGAGAGAAGGTTAAATGAGTAACCATTTCAAGTACTTTAATGGTAAATCCCAGAATCATAGTAGCTAATTACTCAGACTACTAGTAGCGTACAAAGCACTTCCCCTACCCGACCAAACTCAATCTAGCCTAGCCTGGCCTAATACAGTTCAGGCTGTTCAGCTATCTGCACGACTGCACCTAGTAAAAGCACGACCATGCTCATGCTTGTTAAACAACACATCAACATTTAACATGTAGAACAAACATAATCAAAGGGATATGAAAATTTACAATCAAAACATCCAAGTCTTTATCACCTGCAGATCTGACCAAGTTATCAACGAGTTTCCAAGGGAAAAAAAACATTCACACATTTATACAACTACAACATCTTAAGCGCTTCCTTCATATTTGCACCAATATGGTTGCAGCTACTTGTTTCCTGTGTCATATTTGTTGCATACAGTGGCCATTAAAAGTGAAGTTGTCTGCACTGTGCGACATTCGCTTCCAACGGGCAGTACGGGCACTTGAACATCCTACTGCTGTTTTTCGATAGCTTCACTATACTCTGCTTGGAAAGAACGTGCCCACAAGGCATCAACATTGGAGGGTTCTCCTCGCTCCCCTGCTCTCTTAGAACTGGGCAAACAAAGATTGAGTGGAATTGAAACTCCCTTCCCAAATCCACTGGCACTGGCAGTTGCTTCATTGTCTGCCATTCTTGCTTCTTAGTAGCTGCCATGACACTCGCAAGCTTCAGAAGAGTTGGCAGTCCTTGAACTCCTGCTGTTATTGCCACAGTCAAAGGACTGTCATGAGATTGACCCAACAAGCTGCAAAACTGCTGAGTCAGCTCCTCGGTTATCTTGTTCCAGTAAGTTGGAGACAATGACATGAACTCGTCGCTACCATATGGCGATTGATCCAATCGACCCACCCACAACAGACAAGCCATGAGCTTTTGAATTTCAAGTCTATGGACAGATGCAAATGGTGCCAGGTATTTCCGGGCATACACCAGAGCCTCATTTCTGCTTCCTTTCTTTAGAATCTCCACAAACTGTAGCTGATGAAGTTTTAGCTCGAGGCTCGAGCCGTTTTGTAATAGGCGCTCACTCTGTGTAGAAGCCCAGGTCAGAGCAGGTTGGAGGTTGCCAGAGTTCATAGCTTCAACAATTCTGTAGAGTTCCAAGAACAACGGTTTGAGAGCAGAAACAGAAGCCGCAGCAGAGGATTCGTTTGCAGCTTCATTCATGAAACAATCGCCAAGATCAAATAGGCCTTGCCTGTAAAAGTGAGCTGCGATGATCTGGTTTATCGTGGCAGTATCAAAATCGACGTGTCGGTATGCCTTGGATATATCTGTGTTGAAACTCTTTTCAAGGAATTTGGTGCATTTGCTTAGACCAATGTTGAGCTCCTTCTGTGACTTTTCTAGTTGATCCATTGGAGCCATTTCATTCAGTTTATTAGTCAACTCCCTGAATAAGGATTTATGATCATTGGAGGCAGCAGCACTTTCGGCTGACTGCATTTTCATTACCACAGATTCGATCTCTTGTCCAACCTTGGCTATTACTTCTTGGGTTATAGAAGACGACAACTTTTGCTTCTTGGCAACTCTGTCGAATGCATCTCTGATTGTGCTTATCTCCATTTCCTTTTAGCTTTACAGCACTTCAAAAGAAACTGCACAAATACTTTCAGCAATTATTACAAAAAGTTAAAGCACATGAAAACTAAGGAATACAAATTGAGAAGAAAAAAATTCCAAATGTCCAAACAAAATTCTAAATTAAGCTTATAAAGTTCCAATGATCACTTTGCAGAATAGGTATTGAAAAACTTGATATAGCCCAGAAAGGGATGTCAAACGAAACGGATCAAAGGTCGTTCTGTAAACCAGTGAATATTGTCGGTACCTTCTTGCAGATAAGCTATTTGGGGGACATGCATATGATACCTCCAGCTAGGTAAAACATTTAAGGGACACACCGCTACCATCCTAACTAAGAACAATTTAAGGACTTATTGTTCATTAAAATAGGGAACATTGCAAACAGGCCTAGAATTTGTGTTTGTGTTTTGGCGTGTGCATGTATCTGTGTGTATAGATAAGTCCTGATGTTTATGCAAGTCTCCAAACTTTTTAACATTTCAACCTCGGCATAAAACTTACACTACATCTCACGCTTCAGGCTACATTGGTGTGCATAAATATCAAGCATGCCGACAGAATAAACTTTCAGTAAGAAAAATCATAAAGGGCATAGAAACCCCACAGGCTCAGGATGAAAGCATCAACCAAGCACAAAACGTCCATCTCCCCATGTACCTGACAACTCAATTCTCTTGGGAGCTGTTTGGTTGAATTGAATATTTAAATATTCAGCTGCAAGAAGTTTAACAGTATATAAGTTGAGCGATAGGTCAAGTTACCAGTTACCAGTAGTCACTGGTTCCCCAAATATAAGGAACCAAACAATGTATGGGAAACAGAATTAGAAAAGGGAAGAAAGAAGGGGTTGGCGGACATAAAATACAGATCAACATACAAGTTTTTTTTTATTTAATGTGCAATGCAGGAAAAACATACCAAATAAATCCTTCAAACACGATTAAGAAAGAGGAGATACAGCAACATATCAAGAATGAAGATCCCAATAATTTGTTTACAGTACCTAGAACTAGGAAGCACAAACACATGACATATGACTTTTGTCAATCGAATACAACAACCAGATGTGTTATATGATTAAGATATAGCACATTCCCAACTAGGAGTGTGCAACAGTTTTAACCGCTGTTATTTAGCTCAAATAAATTGCCTCAAATGAACAAAACCGTTACCGGATCCGAAATAGTAAAACCGAACCATAAACTTAACCAAGTCTACCAGAAACATAACAGAACCGTATTTTGCCGCTTCGGTCTTGGTTGGTTTTGGTTTACTGAACTACTAAAAATCGGAAATAAAACAACCAAACAACTCATCTACTTTGATCAACATAAGATTCCCGAATCTAGATTCAATATAGAACAGAAAAGAAAAATGAAAAAGGAAACAAATTGAGATGGAGCATCTGAACCTAAACAAACAACAAATTATAAATAAACAAACAAAGATCCATATCAACCCATACCTTTACATGACAAATGAAACACAACATGCTCATTGGATTTAAAAAAGAGTAAATTTGCAACCAAATTCAAGCCCTAATTAGGCTAATTTCACCTAAATCAAAGAATACAACATTAAATAGAGTAAAATCCACCCATTGTAATTCAAATTCTCTTTGTTGACTTTCTTCCATAACAAGAAATAATACCCAGAAAGAGCAAAAATATTACCGAAGATGATGATGAACCGAACTCCTTACTATCCAAAAACCTGTATCCATAACCAAACTAATAGATCATGCCTGAACCACATTAGATTTTCGGATTCGGTTTGGATTTCGCTTTTAACCTAATTCTGCTCTCACTCCAATCCTGAATTCCTTGGCTTCATAAGAGGATTTTGAAAGAGAAAGCGCTGGGTTATCACTGGTCTCTGGGGATCATGCATTTGAGATGCGCTGTTGAAGATTTGGTACTCCATAGGAGGGTTGGGGGGCAAGCCGGCGAGGGATTTGGTTCATACAATCAATGAGTTCCAAATTAAAGTGATTCCGTACAACCAATTCATAATCCACAAAGATTAAAGTGATTTCAATCCATCTTCCCTTCCCCACTTAAAAGACACTCCTATAGACTTTAACTTCACTCTCCACGACTTAAGATAACACAAAGTGATCATAGTGTATTCCGTATTAAAGCATTACAGTGGTTGAGGTGGTTTTGATCTAAGTGATTCTGCATGCCAATGTACTACTCCTGCATGGACAATCAGAGTGATTTCCAAATGATGAATCATCAACACTGATCTAACCGAGGAAAAAAATTAAAGGAAAAGATACTGATTTATCTCCCTCTCCCCCATGATTTTCAGTTTCCGCATGTTAATGGATGATATATATATACGAATGCCATATTCATTTAAACAATGAACCTGAAAGCTGGCAGGGGAGAAAAGTGACATTTAATAATACTAAAACAGTTCACCTTTTCCATCCACCTCATACCGTCAAAAAATCTTGCCTCTTAAGAATATAACTAAAAGTCTAAAACATCAGTAGGAAAAGGTTAGCGGGTTTCAAGGGCCGAAGTTTCTGCAAGATATATTTTTCCCCTCTGACCATTTTGAATTATTAAGATTTTCCAGTAGATCCTGTGGGTGTATAATTCATGCTTTGACTTTAAAAAATATAGAAAGGAGTGAATTAATGTAGTTGTCTGAGTGGATCATGAGCATAACTAGATTTGTCATGACTCATTCTCTGTATCGTAACATACTATATCATATGGTGTCAGGTTTAATGGAAATTTCGGTATGATGGTTCAAAGGCATGGTTAAGGAAGACGAGTAAATTATATTCCAGGGGATAAAGTAAAATAGTTCAGTACTCAACTTTAGGAAACAAACATATTGAATATAAAAATTATACGGTAAATGAGTTAAAAGAAATATTTCTCGTCCAAATTAATTACTATAAAAAAAACTTAGATATAGTTTAAAAGATTGCTATAAAAATTTATATTATTTTAAAAATAAATTGTTAGGCTAATAAGTAATAACAATCACATAATATTTTTATAGATCTCAATTGTTAGGTGAGGAAGGGGCTGTATGCAAATTATAAAGTTTGGGGGGGATAGTTCCCCTAAACATCTGTATAGCTCCATCCAACACTTCAACTATTAATCACAATTTCCCTTCAACATGATAATAATGGGAAAATGGCAAACTATCCAAAACCCATTTTGGGAAGGTAGGCCATCAATCTCAAAAGTGCAAGCAGGGAGAAGTGGAGAACAATCAATAACCTTTTTCTTCAACTCTGACCCTCATCTAGCACAGTAAATTTCCCAGCCCCAAACATGCTATTGACAGTCTCCTATCATTTGAAACTGTTGGGTTTCTGGTATCATCAAAAAAATATAATTATATGGAAAAACAGTTGGGAGTCGCGGTTTCTACTGAATTGAATATATAACTTCCAACTACATTTCAATGAGAATCAAACCATTTGAAAGAATAAAATTGAGCCCAAAATTGGCAGTTGCCTATTTTATTATTCCCTAATCTAGCTGTCTCAATCTTAACTGGGAATATTTATAGGCAGGTCATATTTTGGGATTTAGTTCTAATAAATAAGCATAAATTCAGGGAAAATCTGAACATTTACCAGGTTATGGTAGAAACTGAAGGGGAAGTGTAAGAAAACTACACTACATTCCATCTTCGAACATCAATTTTGCAAATGTAAGACCTTCGTCATTTAAATACATCTAAAACACAGGTGTCCATGGGAAAATTTTCCAGGCAAAACTGAACATTTGACGGATATAAGAGGACTCAAACCTTTTTTTTTTCCACAAAATTTTCTGTCGGCCAGGTTCAAATTGATTTGGTAGCTTGAATCAAGCCTAAAAGACCTGAAGAACTTCAAGTTAATCTTGTTAACGTGCTACTTTAATATATCTAAACATAGCAGTGTAGTTGACAGATTCTACCCAACAAAGCCATATTAGATATGTAGGCAGATGCAGCAAAACCATTAATATAATCCGTAGTCATATCAATCAATTCCATTAGGGGCAAAAAAAAAATCTTAAGAACACAATGTATATCTATAAACCACATAGTTTGTATCTTGCTGGATAGGGAATCAACTTCTTCAACTGTATATTGATGACCAACAATGTGAAGATGAGTAGAAGCTATAGAATGCAGAAGACACACCAAGATGCCTAAGGTCCATCGAGAATACAACTGCAATCATAATATCAGAAGAAATTACCATAGAAAGGTGGTAAACATACCACTTCAACTCAAAACCCCTAAACTCCAAGTCACATAACAAAGACTGTTGTCTAATAGAAATCACCACTGGCACAATCTTCAGTTCTCCAAAAAAAATGGCAAGGAATTCTATGCTCTATAGGCTATGGTGTAGATATGCTCCCAAATAGACATAAATCAAAAATTCCATGAACGTAACAATTTAAATGAAAAATATAATTGAAATATCATTAACATATACTCAAAAAAGACGGCTAATCGCTGCATGATTCCTTGATCTCGCCAAAAAACTGTGAAAGGTGACTTACAAAGCATTCATCAACAGCCTATAAAGTATGCAGCTGATAATCTTGGGTGCAGGAGGTCAGATAGAAAACCTGTATATTACGAAGTATGGACCTGGAAATGGAAACAGCTTGACACAAACATGACAGGATGATTCCTATAGCTATGACATGTCACACGTGGACAGGGCAGCATGAAAAGGAAGACTTTTAATAGCACTTTTAATAGCAAGACATACTTTTTGCTCTTTACACCATTTATATATATGTATATAACATATAAACATTTTAAGTCATTGTATGTGGCACAGCTGGTGAAATCCAATGTAGATCTAACTTTCTAATCACTCGTGGGATCCGGGCGGTCCGGGGAGGGGAGACTATCACGGCTCTACATCCCTTATCACTGAATGGACAGTTATCACTCAAGCACAGGTTTAGGTTTGGCCTCAATGGGAAAATGGAGCACCTAACAACGCAGAACTACGAGTTCACCCGAGAATGAAAGGGGTGACGGAGGGATCGTATCATTCAAGCCTTTTTTTCATGTTTTTCCAAAAGGTCTGGAGAAAGCAACAATCAATAGGATTTCCCTAATCCTCCTTTCCGAAAGGAAGAACGTGAAATTCTTTTACCGTCGATCGAAACAGAAAGAATCGAGGTGATTCCAAGAAAGATGAGAAAGGGGCATGTATCCCCCACAACTATGATAATCAAGGGAAAGAAAAAAAAAAGGATGTCAGGTAAAAAACTAAGACATTACACATAATACCCACTTTTGCCTATTGCCATGAGCAACATCCTACCGCAAATCAAGGATATCATCACGTATACCAAGCCAAAGTTGCCTCCATACCCAGATTCATGGACTTTGTGTATATAATAGATTAGCACATTTATAATATATATATAGACATAGTCAAGTTTATTATAGCTATATATAAAATGCTAATTTGACATCCTTCTATCTAAATAATGAGTTTAACATGTGAATGCATTTTAACAAGTATATGTCAGATATGGTCAAATAAATAGAATATGCATACATATCCAGAAGTGCATAAATCACTAAAAATAAAAAGCGTTGGAATGGGGCCGTTTAAGCAATTGTGTTGCACTAGTGCTTACCAATTCATTTTAGGGTAAAACGGTAGGTTAATACACCCCCCCACAGTTTTTTTCAGTAAAGGGTTTGAAACGGTTTTAAAAAAAGCAGGTTAAACGAGTATAAAAAGGATTTACGGAATTACACAATTTGATTCCTAGAAAGGGTTTGGGCTTGGGTATTATCTACTCTCTGATTTTACCCAAATTCTCATCACTTCTGTAAAAAGAAAGATGGAAGAAAATCCTTGTGATTGAACTGGTAGCCCTAGATTTTCTGCCTCATATTGTCTTCTCCTCAGATGTCCTAGCTCATCATCCTTAACTCCCGTCACTCTTCCTCACTCTCACCATGAAAGGCATCTCTCCTCTTCATTCTCCCGTTGCTCTCAACTTCTTAACTCCTCACCTACTTTGAATTCGAGATCAAGCCTTCTTCGCCATCAAATCGCATGGTGCTTGTTCTTTGCATTAGATTGTTGTTACTTCCCTTCTACTCTTCACTCAATCAATTTTAATAGGTGAGTATGAGTCTATTGACTCATTACATCTATTTGATTATTTCAATTTTCAAATTTTTTATATATAATATGATATATATATTAGGGTTTAATGGAATTGAGGAGCCAGTTCACTAAGGTAGTGGTAGAATAAAGGAAAAGAAAAAGAAAAAATAATGATCCACACCATTCAAAAATATTTTCATATCATTAAACAGAGGTGATGAAATCACTAGATTTGCAGATGATTTTCTCATCCATCAAGTGATTGCAAAATGTACATTTTTTCGCAACAGAACAAATGAGGCCCCTTGTTCATCCTCTTTGGTTTCACTTTAAGAGTGTGGATAGCGTTTTACTTTTTTTATTCTTCCTCAATCTACTGCCATCTCACGTAAGGTGGCACCTCATTCCCACTAAACCCATATATATCTGCATATGTGTAAAATATTGGTTTTGCACATTAATCGTCATTTATCATGTCATATCAGATGTCAAATGATAAAATCCACAATATTTGACACTTTCCATATTTTTTCCTTTTTTGTGATTTTTCTACATTTTACCTTGATTTTTCCTTCATTTCATAGGATAATTTGCCCTTCATTGGCGAGAAAAAACGTTACAGTGCCCAACAGTTTTGATTCTATTTTCGTCTTTTGTTGTAATACCCCAAAATATTTAACAATTATTTTGTACAACAATATTTTGTAAATAAATATTGTTGCATTATATGAATATTATTGCATTATTTTGACATATGATGTGTTGCACGTAAATTGTGCACATTTGTGTATATGTTGTCATATACTACACTACTATACATGAACATATACATTATACACTACACATACACACTACATTACCCTACAAATTTTCATGAACAAGGGAGCCTACAATTGTTGACTTTGAAGAGGGTTAATTAAACCTAGGAATTAATTAAACCTAGGGTTATTGATTAAATGGACACCTAAGCAACCCTAGAGTTTTCTACACTCCCACACTCACCCACACTCTCCTAGCCCCTCTTGAAGCTTGGCCGGCCAAACCCCCTCCCCCTCACTATTTATAAATGTGTGTATAAAGAAAAACCCAAGCTCACTATCTTCACTTCATTTCCAAAAATCTTCTAATTTTTTCTTTAAGGAGCTAGTTGGCTATTTAAGGAGAAAAAGAAGCAAATAGCTAGGAGGAGATGATAATAGCTAGTGAGGTGTAGCACTCTTCAATCATAAGGTGGGTGTTCATATCTGCATGATTTGTTAGATTCTCCCACAAGAAATCATTTTTTGTTAGAAAAGTAGTGTAGACTCTTTTTGGATTGCATGATATAATACCCCTAGTATGCATGGTTAATAACATTTGTTTTTCTTTTATTTAAAATAAAAATATACATATACATTGTTATATATATATATATATATATATATATATATATATATATATATATATATATATATTGACATTGTTATTTTTTTTTATCATACACTACACTATTATTTATATGTTTGTATTGTTATTTTTTTTTAAAAGCCTAATATGTTTTCTTTTCTTAAGGCCCAATCCAACATGGCTATTTAGAGGGTTAAATGAAATTACATTAAAGACTAAGGGGGTATATGTAAAAGATAAGGACACCTAAGCTCCCTAGAGAATTCCACACTCCACTTCTTTCTCTCTTTCTTTCTTTCTGCAGTGGCTGCCAGCCTTCTTTGCCCCCTTAGTAGTACTGCTACTACTGCTGTGGCCGCCAGCCTTACTACTGCTGCTGCTGCTGCTACTACTACTACTACTCCTACTCCTACTCCTCCTGCTGCTGCTGCTCCTCCTCCTCCTCCTACTCCTGCTCCTGCTCCTGCTCCTACTACTCCTACTACTACTGCTGTTGCTGCTGCCGCCGCTGCTCCTCCTACTCCTACTCCTACTGCTGCTGCTGCTCCTGCTCCTCCTCCTCCTCCTGCTCATGCTCCTCCTCCTACTACTACTACTACTACTACTACTATTGGAGCAAGAATCAAGGGAAGCAAGGAGGAGAAGGCAATTGAAGACTTTTTCACTATGTAAAAAAGTGGGTATTCTTCGTACCTCATGTATTTTATTTTTTTTTTTTCTTTATATATGGAATGAATGATTGATGCTTGCTATTTTCTATTCTAAAAAACTACAACTTACTTGCATGAATGATTGTTGATGTGTTAATTTAAAATATCATGAAAAGAAATTAAATTAGAGGATTGTTAGTGTTGTTTTACTTGCTTATAACTCATGTTCTATTCTTAATTATTCGTTTAGTAATTCACACGTAACAAATTATATAGACTACAAGTGTTAGTGATGAATGCCTAGTTAGTATTGTTTAGAAATTGGTAATGTTGTCTAGTAATTAAAGAAATTAGTTGTATAGTAATCTATATACAGTAAATGGTTAAGTTATATAAAAAATAGAGTTGTTGGTATGATATGCTTAGTAAATGTTGTTTGTAGTAATTCATAGAAAGCCATGTAATCACTTGTAGTTGTTTAGTTATTGTTGTAGTCACTTGTAGTAGAATAGTTTAATCACTTGTAGTAGTAGTAGAAGAATGTTGTAGAGTTTATGTGTATGTTCAAAAGTTCATGTAATTGTAATAGGAGGATGATTAGAATAATTATGTTAAATTCATATGTATAATAAACTTCATGTTAAGTCCGTAATCCTAACTGATGCACAACGATGGTATAAAATAACTACCTATGTTAGGTTATGGTGTAGAATTTTGTATAAAAGAATTGAAACTGTAAGTATACCTGGGTAACTAGAAGCTAGTAGAGAGATATGCCATTAAAAGGTTGGTAAAAACTAAAAGATAGAGAGAGTTAAAGTTGCCATGAGAATTTAAGTAACTAATAATTTCACCTAGAAAGTAAGTGGTGATTAATGAAGGAATTAAGCAGATGAGATTTGACCAAAGCTGTATAAATTAGTAAAGGTGTTGGTCCTAAGTCGTGTGACTCATGATTGGTAAGGGCAGACACTAGTCGGGCGTGTACTCACCTATCAAGGGGACATGTGCGGCGTCATCTCGTCTGGAACACGTGCGACGTGGTCTCGACTGTTAATTTCTAGAATTTAGTGATAAAAACAGGAATGTAAACGTAAGTCGCAAGTCTTGTCGAAATTAGGAGATAGACTCTTAAGTTTCCGTCTATGTTCTGGGTTGTCAATACGATCAAGGAGCAAGAGTGTAAGTCCTAAGTCTCTTAGCGTAGTAGGGGTGGCCCTATTGATTCGCCTTATGTTCATGATAACTTTAGTAGGGGCAGAAGTGGAGAAGGACCATGATTCCTGCAGAGCTAATAATCAACGACCTGACCGAAAATGGAAAGGGACCACGATCCTGTTGGAATGAAAAAGGACCATGATCTGAATGAACAGAGTGATCACTGCCGTTCGGAGCGGAGAAGGACATGATCCGACTGCAGGAGCGGAAATGGACCACATGTACTGCAGACTCTACCAATCACTAAATGAATGTCAGAAACAGGAAAAAGTATAAGAATAGAATGCATGACGAGGGATTGAACCCTATCATCTGGAGAATACGAACTCGATTTGAAGAGTATGTAGTATGGGATGCATACGTTTCCAAATCAAGTTTGCATTAGATTAAGAGCATGGTGTGCATGAGTTATAAATTAGAATCTAGATCATGGCATACACCGACACTTGTAGTTTGACTTTTACATTTTTCTTCTGCATCAAATATTGATTGTTAAGAATTTTGGAGATTGCGGGTTTCATCCGCATTACGTCAGTTATATGCAACTGACGTGCCCACAGTTATTTAGTTGGAGGACTGTTCGCGAGGGCTGGAAATTCAAATTGAGGAGCAGGGAACTTGAGCTGCGGAAAACATCCAAGTGGAGGATATAGTTTCTTTGTGTAATGTAGGTTTCTAATTTTCTGTGATTTCTGTGTTGTGTACTCATTAAAGTAAATATTCTGGGTAAGTGTCGCGAGCTTCAAGTGTGTGGAACTCAGGGCGCTACATGAATTGTATATATATATGCGGAATCATTACTCCTTGAATAGAAGGAATTTAGGGTTGAAATTTTTATGGTAGCATCTCATGTGTCCAGAGTATCTCTACCAAATTTTATTTTTTTTTGATAAAATTTGCTATTTATATAAAATCTGAAACCACTGTTGGTCAAAAAAGAAAACAGAGCTTATGTTGTCCTATTTACTACCCCTAATTCAAAAAATCATCTCTAAATATATAGAATTTCATGCCGGAATTTTTATGTGGTACTTGTATGTGTCTAGAACATCTCTGCAAAATTTCATAATTTTTGGATAATATTTGCTATTTTAATAGAATCCGATAGCACTGTTGATATGAGCTGCAATTTGCCCTGTTTACTGCTTCTAATTCAAAAAATTCATCTCTCTAACTTGTGGTATTTCAAGTTGAAATTTTTATATGTGATACATGTATGTGTCTAGAACATGGTCACCAAATTTTATGAATTTTGGACATCATTTATTATTTAAATAAAATCCGAAATTGCAACTGGTCCACAGTTTTATTAGTTGTGGAAATTTGTACACCTTACAGTTATTAATTATTTTGGCCTCTTAAATTAAGTATTTTGAGAAAACTTCTAACTAAGAAATTGTAGCAGACTCACTCACCTTTCTTTAGAACCTAAAATATCGAAATTCCGAGAAGTATGTGATTATTAATGATTTTTAGAAGTTGCAAGAACCGCATTTTTTTGTTTGAATTTGTTGTTTTTGAGCATGTTTATCATCACTTTTTGGGCCTCTTGCTAATCTTACAAATGTTGTTTATCAAGTCTTTGACATTGTGTGAGCATACCCATATGTGAACAACTAGGTGTGAAAGGATTTAATGACCTAGTTCAAGACCTTGAGAGAGACAACGTAGTGTAGGGGATTCACATAACTATGATTCCCTATGAGGTGTTGATGTCATGTTTGTGTAAATTTGTACAAATTTATATATGTGATAAATGGTGGTGTAGGTTGTGTGCAAGTTGGTATTATTTGGATTCGAATAACCCTTGGTAGGAGTTCAAAAAGAACTCATTAATAGTCAATTTGTTATATAGTGTCTACCATTTCAAAGTGTTGATGGTTTTCGTTCAATTAGAGGCCAAGTTGGGCCTTAGTTGGGTCTAATTGATTAGTAATCTGAGAGTTTCGTCTAGTTGCCTTACTCTTGGAATGTGGATGGATGAATTGGTCGGATTTATTGTCGAGGAAGATGAGATTGGTGGGGTATGCTAGTTCTAAGTCGTGTGACCATCGTCTATAAGAAGACACGTGCGGCGGCGGCGGCTTATCTGGAACACATGCGACGTTATCTAAATTGTTAATTTCTGAAATTTAGTGATAAGAGCGGGATGCAGACGCAAGTCACAAGTCATGTCGGAACTTAGGAGATAGACCCTTAAGATTCCGTTTATGTTCTAAGTTATCCATACGAGCAAGGAGCAAGGAGCAAGGAGCAAGAGTGTAACTCTTAACTCTTTTGACAGAGTAGGGGTAGCCCTACTGATTTGCCTTATGTTCATGGTAATTTTGGTAGGGGCAGGAGTGGAAAGGAACCACTGATTCCAGCAGAGCTACATGATCACCGGCCTGACCGGAAGTGAAAATGAACCACTGATCCTGGTAGAGTGGAGAATGAACCACTGATCTAAACGAACAGAGTGATCACTGCCATTCATAGTGAAAATGACCATGATCTGACTGTAGTCGCGGGGGTGGATTGCATAAACTGCAGACTTTACCAATCACTAGATGAATGTCAGAAACATAAAAGAGTACGAGAGTATGATACATGGCAAGAAATCGAACTCTATCATCTGAAGAACACGAACTCGATTTGGAAAGTATGTAGTAAGGGATACATACGCTTCCAAATCAAGTTTGTATTAAAGTGGGAGCATCGGGTGCACTTCGAGTTTGTGCATTAGAAACTAGATCATGGCATACATCGACACTTAGGGTTTGACTTCACATTTTTCATTTGCATCAAATTTGGTTGTTGAGGTTTTGGAGATTGCGGGTTTCATCTGCATTGCGTCAGTTGCATTCAACTGACATGCACACAGTTTGTTAGTTGCAGGATTGCTGATCGTAGAGTAGGGAACTCGAGCTGCGGGAAGCATCAAATTGGAGGATAAAGTTCCTTGTACAATGTAATTTATTGTGTAATTCATGATGTAAATTATATGTAAAACTACATTGTACATTATGATAATGTAATAAAAAAAATTAATTTCATGTGGTTCCACATGTGTTGTGTAAACATTGAAGTATAGATTCTGGGTAAGTGTCAAGAGTTCCGGTATACAGAAATCAGCGCGCTACATTTGTTACATTGCCTCTTGCAACAATAGTTAAATTGATAATTTGTCAATTGCCATATCCATGTCCATCTCCACTTATGAATTGAAATGTCCTATCAACAACCGTTCATTAACAAAAATAATATATTTGTTAACATGAGTGATCATAATACTGATTAAAAGCATAGTAGAATACACTCTCATATTTCCACAAAATAGTTCTAAAAAAACATATGCAAATTGAGTAATTGACCAACCGACTTTTGGATGATTTCATCTTTTACAGAAATTAGAATTCTAGAATTTTTATGATAATTTATAATGCAGATGCACAAACAGGATGATTTAATATCATATAATAAAGTAAAATACAAAAATGCAACCCAATAATAGTTGGAAAAAAATCTCTCATGTGTATGAAACATAATTATATTTATACAACTTATGCAAAACATGGCAAATACACCAAAATCTGGCCGAAGAATCATCTTTAAAAATCTAGGATTTAATCTAAATTAGGTCAGATAATCTATATCCATTTTCAGAAACAGAAGGCAAATTTATACAGCTATAACCATATATATAGCTCATCACATAGTATGAATTGCCATGATAGCTCATCACCTTCAACACTTGACATCATGTAACGGTTTTTTTTCTTTAGTATTTAACTTCTTCCAACTTCTTTCTTCCCAACTAATTTCTTGATCTTTTCATCTTCCCTTTATTCTTCTTTCTCATCAATCACCAATTTTTTCACCTCATTCTTTCTTCTTCGACTTCCTTTTATTTCTCTTTCTCTTGCTTCGCCTTCTCTTTACTCTACGTCTCCTATGGCAGCATAGCACAAAGGCTCTATCTACATTATACACTTCCTTACACTTACAACTTGATCATTTATCTTTTTTGAGAAACACTTAAGACTTGATCTCTTGATGTTACGATTGACTTAGCAATTATACACTGTGAATCCTATCAAGTTGTTAGATTTTGCCTTTTTGACGTTACAAGTTCATGTCTATCAAATAGTACTTAGGGTATGAAATAAGATTGCCATACTTCAATTATTGGAAAAGATGAGATATCTTCAATATGCATGAGCGTCTAGACCAGAACTTGTTACCATTTGTTTACAATGTTTTAATAGGAAAGCCATGATTCATATTTATATTTCCCTGAGCTTTTTCCTCACAACAACTATAACAAAACCAGGTGCAGAATAGTACTTTCAACTTTCAAGGACGAATTGCTTATGGCCAAGAATCTCAAGGTCAAAAGCATAAGCATGTGGCTTTTTATCTACTTAAATCTCAATTTTAATCAAATTTAATGTCGCTGGTTACCAATAAGTTGCATTCTCGAAGAGCGTGATTGCTTTTCTGCAGTCAGATCCTCTTTTGTAATTGCATGCAACACTGGCAGAAACAAAGCCTGCTTCTTATGTCTGTTCTAAATGAACTTCGGTGATTTCATAAATCAAATATAACCATACTTTCTCACAACTCAGACCTATACTAATTCCGATTGCATGAAACCAAACAACTTGCCACTGCAAATACATAACCTGCACTACTCCCTATAAGTGATCACTAACTATATTTGAGCAATAACATCCACCTAAAGCACATCAAAAAGTAACTTCTGGATTTTTAAGTCAAAACTTTTTCTTCTGATAGAAATATATTAGGTTGTTATCCTTATTCCACACAAAAACTGACCACCTAACCTCAAACCAGAATCCACTTATAAAACTGTTAATATATAAGCATAAATGTTGCATGCCTTCTAATTCAATATTATTCTGCAGTTGTGTGTATTCAATGAACATATATGAAATATTTCTACCAAAAACCCACAAAAAAAGACCTGTTTTCTTCATAGCCTGGCCAAAATCAAACTGCTCTGACCATCTTAGATCAGTTTTTGCTCTGTTCTTACATATTTATAATTGTATATCATGAAATCATTATAATATATTATAACTTAGCATTATCACAATTGTGTATAAACTTGATCAAAATGACGTTCAACGATATAGTTTGGAACTCATAATCAAAATGAGCTATATATAAGTCAAAGAAAAGTAATAACACCACATAATAGATTAAAAGGTTGGAGAAGTAATAACACTACATAATAGATTAAAAGGTTGGAGAAGAAAAGTAATGTCTAATATTGTATATGTAAGTAACTACAGTTAATCACAAGAAGTATGAAGAAGACTTTGGTAATTCTTAATTCTGTCATCAAGTGCTCCAACATACAAGATGTATTATAAAAAGTTAGGACATGTCAGAGCAGTCTCGGGCATGTGTCCATCAAGGGTCTATGAAGTGTCATTATCCGGCACATATTCGAGACGAGTACGGCTCTACATAGAACTGGGTATTCTCACTCTTACCATCATTATTTGTTCGTCTCTTAACATATAAGATCTTCATAAGTTGATCGATTTTGTCCTTTTTTATGTGTTGTAAACAAGAAACGTAAAAAGAATAGTAATACTAACATTATTAAATTCAAAGGAGAAATGGGCATCAAATTATCTTCTACATTGACGATAATTTATACCATAACTTGCTTCTATTTTTTTTACAGTGTGTTAATATGAACATCAAGATTCAATTTAACAGCCCCTTGCATTTCTATCCTCCCTTAAGACAGAGCAAATCTATGAAGAGTATAGAATCCAATACTTCCAAGATCAAATTGCTTACGACCACAATATCCATCTACATTAACAAGGTCAAAAGGCATGTGTGCATGGTTTCTTTACATATTTTCATCTCTATTTACTTGCATTAGGTGTCCCTAGTTACCAACAAGTTGAACACTAAAACAACGTGATCGATTTGTTGCAGTCAAATCCTCGAATCCTAGTGCTTTAATCGCATACATATAAACAGATAGCTCCAAGTCTCGGAGCTACATCGTACAACCAAACACCAAGTATATTTAACCAGTGATCCACCCCATTAAAGCACATCAAGAAAAACTTCTTGACATGCAATCTTCATACATTATTCCACCAAGAAACCCACAGTCTACAGTGAACCCCCAAATTCAATAACAAATATAACAATCAAACCATCTTCTAAAAACCAAAATAATTACAGATCTTGCATGCCTTCTAATTGACCCAACACAGATCTAAACATCACCACTAACCACCTGAATCCTTCAAATCTTGCCGAAAGTCAAACCATTCATATCAAGAAATCAAACCATTTACGTAATTCAAAAAGAAAGGACCCAAACCCTAATGCAAGAATTCAAGAAGATTGAAATCGAATGGAGGAAGCGAAGAGGGATGACGTACCGAGAAAGGTTGGGGGTTGTCGTTGTCGAGCCTCACTGGCGATTGGGGATTTTTTTTCTCTCTCTCTCTTCTTGGTCGGGCTTTGTTAGCAGTTGGGGATCAGGAGAGCGCTTTGAAGTAATAAATTGGTATTTATTGGACCGACTTGCAAAAAAAAGTTTGGGCTAGTTGGGGTTGGATTGTAATTAATAAGCTGGACTGCACTAGATCGCGAATGTTTTGCCGTAGAAGGCGACTTTTTGAAAATATTTGCGACTATGGGCCAGTTTCGGAACTATTAGCGCTCATTTGCTACTTTATATCACGTCAGCAGCGGTCGCTATTCTTATTAGCGATATCTTCATTTTGAAAGTCGTTAATGGGAATAGCGGCCTATGTTTAAAAATATTTTGAATTTTTTGTTTGTTGTCGTTGTTCCCACTAGCGACATTAGTATATATGAGGTCGCTAATGTGATTAGTGACTTCAAATAAATATATTGAGACACTTAGCGATTTCTATAAAACTTTTGCTCTCTTGGAAGAAAAAAAAATGAAACTGAGGTCGTTATTGAGAATAGCGATCTTAGTAGACATCGGTCGTTATTCGTAATAGCGACCTCGGTAGGAAACTCAATCAACTTGTTCTTTGTAAAATTTGTAAAATAGTCACACAACTAAGGCATCTACTCGGAATAGTGACCTTAGTACAATAAATGTCTCTATTCGGACTAGCTACTTTAGTACAATAAATGTCTCTATTCCGAATAGCGGACTTTGTACAACTAAGACCGTTTTTCCGAGCAGCGACCTCAGTTTTTAAAATAAATTGATTGTTATTTTTTCAGAGAGCATGAGCTCTCTATATTTTGCTAAGTGTTATAATACAGTTCGTTAAAGGTCGCTAGTGGAAATAGCAATAGCAAACAAAAAATTCTAAATATTTTAAAACAGATGGGCGAGGTGCTAGTCCCAATGGAGGATATGGGAGATAGATGGCAGGAGGTCACATGTAAAAGTAAGAGAAAAGCAAGTTCACCAACACCAACAACTCAAGAGCACAGAAAACACCAGAGAAGAGGAAAGCACAAACCGGCTCCGTGTTTCAACTGCGGGGAATTAGGGCACTATCGGACGGAATGCACCAAAGAGGTACGATGCCTTAGATGTATGATGTGGGGGCACCTGTCCTACAACTGCACAAACGTTGTTACATCCAATGAAGACGAAGACCGGCGAGTACACAGGGGTAAGTCGCCGGATAACCCAGCCTTGATTAAGCTCGCTAACAGTCTCGCAACCATTAAAAACGAAGAAAAGTGGCTTAGCCAGTGGTGCGCTGTGGCACGTGTGACGAAGGGGCGGCCATCGGAGGTACATGTACTCCAGGCTCTGAACAAGACGTGGCCAATGCGAGCTCATCGCGACTAGGTAGCCAAGAGAATGTCTCCCGTCCAATTTCTAATTTCTTTCCCATCGCCGCAGAAGCTTACTGAAGTCACCGGAATTCAGACGGTGGACTTTGGTCATTTCACAATGGATTTTAAAGCTTGGTCCCCAAGCTTTGGTGCTGAGCGACCACAAGGGGATAGATTTTGGGTATGGATCCACAACATACCGCTACATTTTTGGAAAAAAGAAGCCCTACAAGAGATTGTATCCGACTTTGGGACTGTCGAAGAAGTGGACGAGAAAACAGTACGTCGATCGGAGATTGTATCAGCTAGGGTTATGATCAGGAGTAGGGACATCACCTTAATGCCTAAATTCGCCAAGGTCTTCTCCTATGAGGAATCCTACCTCCTACACTTTGTCCTCGACAAGCATGTGGATAAGGAGACTGCCCCCGCCTCCATCACTTCCCCATCGCCTACATATCCTCTCAGGGATGGCCGTAGCTACAAACAAGTGGCTGCGCAGACATGGGAGCTCACCATAGACGGGACACATGAAGTAGAACGGGCCCATCGAGAGGTGCTCAAGGCTGCGAGAGAGATGGAAGCTCGCTAGCAAGCTACGGAGGAGGGATCAGTTAGGCTGGGGTCAGGGCGGGACGCCGATGGCCAAGCGCGAAGCAAGACCAAAGGATCCAACGGCAAAGTGGTTCCACTTCCAGATTTGGCAACCTGTGATGGATCAAAGGCTGATCAGACAATGAGGGGGCTGCAGACCTCCCAAAATGGCAAAAGGCCGCTGCAAAGTGGTCAAAAGACGCATGCAAGCGAAGAGGAGCAGGTGGTGGTGCACAGAGGGGGGTCAGGGTTATCAGGCTCCAAAAAAATGGCAGTCTCCAACTCCTCCACAACGAGCATGCGTCGAGACAAGAGCAGTTGAGTGACAGCGCCAGCTTGGGGAGCAAGAAAGCGCTATCCACCAGAGAGTGGGTGGAAAGAGTTTGGAAAGCGCCAGAGGGACAAAAATTGGCTCCTTTGGGTCAGGGACGTCAAGAGACAAAGCTGCTCGAATGCAGAGTAGACAGAGCAAAGGAGAGCGAGCAGGTGGGGATCTCTGCCGCTCTTGAAGAAAGGTTACCCATTTTTGGAAAAGAAGCTAAAGAAGCAATTGAAGAAGACAGGGAGATTTTTTCCCTTAAGAAGATGGGAGCATTGAGTGTGACGCCCAAAGAGACATCGGCTGCAGCGCCTGCTGCAGTTACCGACGCTTCTTCCAATGGGGACGCGCTAGGTGGCAGGGGCGGTACGCATACTGGGCTCGAAACCCAAACAGCCCCCACACTTCTCGAGGCTTGCGGTAATCTAAACCGCGGATGAGATGAGAGGGTTATAGTGGAAGGGCGATATTCGAATGAGAAGGATCATGTGCAATTCATAAGCGGTAGTGGGCCGAAGGAGGGGGCCAACATGCTTTATTTAACCCCTGAGTCAAATAACGCCACTTTTTTAAGTATCCGGACGGACTGTGGGCCCATCGAGGGGTCCGCCACAGGCAACAACACTGCTCCTATAGAGTCATCAGCAATCTGTGGGCTCATAGAGGAGTCCACGAAAAGAGAATCTACTTTGCTTCCAGATAGTCAGCTGGCAGATAGTGATGTTGATCTGGAGGGACACCTAAATTTGGATGAAGATTTCTCTTTCACAGAAGACGACTTAGAGGACCTATAATTTATTGCTGATACATAACAGGAGATCTCTCCAGAGATGGTTTTGGCCACAGTCCCAGATTCGGCTCCGAGAGACAGTACTGTCTCATCTCGCAGGAAGATGGGGTTCAGAGTACAGCGGTCACCTAAGAGGGCTCACGTGGAGTCCCTGGATGACTATCTAGAGGTAGCAGCAGCAGCAAAAGCGGCTAAATTCGACCACGGAGGTACGAATTTTTTTTTAGCGTCTATATTAAATTTCATGTCAGACTCCAAAGTTTTTTTGCTTGCAAAAACCTGTGGTTTGGAGGTGTGTGACACAGACCGTAGTGCCTTGCTTCTCAATAAAATTAGGGGGGTGGGAATCTGAAAGGGTGAAGTCTAGTTGTCAGGACGTAGCTGGGTTTGGGTTGACAGAGGCAGTGAGAACTGAAACCTGCCCCTCACCCACCTACACGATCGAGTCACTCACGTTCCCCCAATGAATACACTTTTGTGGAATGTGAGGGGGCTGGGGGATAGGGGAAAAAGAGATATGGTCAGAGATGTCATTAACAGCTCCAAAGCGGAGATTGTAGGGTTACAGGAGACCAAACTTGTGCAGGGCTCCAAACTCAAAAGGGTAGGGGGCAACAGAATCAGGGAATGGGTGCTGATACCGTCCGTGGGGGCATCGGGGGGGAATTGCTATTGGGTTCAACCCAGACATTCTCTCCTGCACCGAGGTCTACAGTGGAACATTCTCCCTGACTACCCGACTGGAATGATGTTCAGATAAATGGCTGCAGACAGTCACTGTCGTTTATGGCCCAAATGTGGCTACAGAGCGTGAGGCCTTTTGGCAGGAGCTTGTCGGTATTCGACAACGATGGCCTGGAGCCTGGATCGTCGGGGGGGACTTCAACATTACCAGATTCGCCTTTGAGCACAAGGGTAGAGGCTCCAGTGACAGGCACAGAGAAGAGTTCAATAGGGTGATCACGGAACTAGAACTCATCGATATTCCCATTAACGATAGACTATTCACTTGGTCTAACATGCAGACTGCTCCGATCATGGCCAAATTGGACAGGATCCTAGTATCGATGGATTGGGAAGCTAAGTTTCCTCTAGCAACCGCTAGATCAATACCTAGACCAACGTCTGATCACACCCCGATCCTTTTAGATATAGGGGTACGGGGTGCGCAAAGGCCTACGAAATTCAAATTTGAGAAGGCCTGGCTAGAAATTCAGGGGCTCCACCACATGGTGATGGAAAATTGGGCACTCCCAACTACTGGTACGGATGCCGCAGCCCGCTGGTGTGAAAAGATCCGCAGGCTGCGGAAGCGACTGCGTAGATGGAATCGGTCAAGATTCTCGACCATCTGGCGTGCTAAGGACGCTTTTTTGGAAGGTATTGATGAACTTGAAAGGTTGGAAAAAACGAGAGACCTGTCACAAGGAGAAAGAAACAGACTACTTGAACTCTGAGATAATATTGCCAATCTTTATAAGTTGGAGGAAATCAAATGGCAGCAAAGATCAATAATTTCGTAGCTCAAAGAGGGAGATGCGAATATGGCCTTTTTCCACCGAGTGGCTAGCACATGGGCACAGAGACGTCGTAGGACGAACATGTGATCTCCACAACCTTTCAAGCCTACTACAAGGACCTCTTTGGGAAGGAAAATGGCTTAAGGATCCCACTTAGAGATGAGTACTGGCAGGCTTACCAGAACAACTCAATGCAGTCCCTGTCCACCTTGGAAGCTCCTTTCACGGAAGAGGAAGTTAAAAAGGCCATCAGTCAAATGGGAGCAGACAAGTCACCTGGGCCAGACGGCTTCCCAATGATGTTCTTCCAAGTGTTCTGGGAAGAAATTAAAGGGGACATTATGGCTTTGATGGAGGAATTTTTCAACAACAACCTCAGATTGGGCATGTTTAATTTTGCAGAAGTAGTCCTCATACCTAAACGAGAGGAATCTACGAGAGTGGGGGATTTCCGACCAATCAGCCTGATCAACTGCTCGGCTAAGATCATTACTAAGGTCCTCACCATCCAACTGGGAAACATTATGGACTGCCTAGTTAGCAAAACTCAGACGGGTTTCATCAAGGGTAGATGTATCCTAGATTGTGTAGCCACGGCGGAGCAAGTTATCCATCACTGCCATACGAGCAACTCTAAGAGCTTCCTCATAAAACTGGACTTTGAAAAAGCCTATGATTCTGTTGACTGGGAGTGCCTGTTGGAAGCTCTCAGAGGCAGGGGTTTCGGGAATAAATGAATAAGATGGGTTAGGCAGTGTTTGCACTCTAGCAAAACGGCAATCTCGGTGAATGGGAAGGCAGGGCCACCGTTCCCGTGCAAGAACGGACTCCGACAAGGGGACCCGCTATCACCACTTCTATTCACCATCGTAGCAGATGTGCTGAGGGGTATGCTAGAGAACTGTCGAGGCAAAGGTTGGAATACGCCAGTGGCCAGCAACACGTCCAATCCAGGGTGCATGATTCTTCAATATGCCGATGACACCCTACTATTTGGTAATGGGACCAGGTCAGAAACTGTCTGCTTTAAAGGGGCACTTTATTGCTTTGAAGCCTGGTCAGGCCTTAGAATCAATTTCCACAAGAGCGCTCTGATTTCAATCTCGATGTCCGAGGCCGAAACTCGGGTCCATGCCACCATACTTAATTATAGGACGGAGGAGTTCCCGATCAAATACCTAGGGCTACCGCTCAGACCTGGGAGGCTCACTAAGTCGGACTGGCTGCCTATCATAGACAGGATAGAGGACAGACTGACTGGCTGGAAAGGAAAAATGCTCTCACTAGGGGGTAGAGTGGTACTCATAAACTCAGTTCTGTCTAATCTACACATCTACTACATGTCGTTCTTTGAGCTCCCTAAATGGGTTATCCAAAGGATTGATCGGATTCGGAAAAGATTCCTGTGGAAAGGGGCAGACTCGAATAGGGGAGGATACCACCTGGTCAAATGGAGTATCGTCTGTATGAAGAAGAAGCATGGGGGGCTAGGCATCATCGACCTCAGAGATATGAACCTTGCCCTCTTGGGGAAGTGGTGGTGGGAGGTGTTCCACCACAGCAGGGAAGGCTGGCAGGATTTCATCCAACCTTACCTCCGGGGGAAATGTACGAGAAATCTAGGCTTCCGAGTAGGGCCTAAAGTTTCACGCTTCTGGAGAGGTATTACAAAAGCAAGCGGACCGTTCAACTCAGCAGTTACATCCACAGTAGGAAATGGACGGTCTACCAGATTTTGGTGGGACAAATGGTGTGGGGCCCATACCCTTAAGGAATCCTTCCCTGACCTGTATGACAAAACGAATCGGCCAAATATCTCTGTGGCCGAGGCCTCGAAGAGGGGAATTTGGAGACCTTCCTTCCGTGGAACTCTCACCCCAAAGTCACAGTAGCAACTCCTTGAATTGCAAGAACACATAACAAGGACGGGTGTCAAGTGCGCGCAAGGCCCAGATCAGATGCGCTGGGGACTAGAAACCAAAGGAGTCTTCACGGTCAGGTCTCTATATCACCGAATTCACTATCGAGAATGCTGACCCAACTGGGCTCTGGTGTTATGGAAAGCAAAAGCCCCCCTTAAAGTCAGAGTCTTCCTCTCGCTTGTGCTCAATAATGCAATCCTCACAAGAGAAAACCTTGCCAAAAGGCAGTCACAGATTGCGACCAACTGTGGTTTCTGCAACTGGCACACGGAAGATTTGAATCACCTCTTTATTCACTATCCTAGAAGTAAGGCTACTATGGTGGAGGTTTTACGTGCCTTAGGAACCGGTGACTACCCTAACAAATATGAGGATTTGTGGATTGGCCCCAAATTTGCCTTGAAGCGACAAGAAATGAAGGATGCGTGGTACATTGCAACTGCGGCAACTACATAGGTGTTATGGCTAGACAGAAACAACTTCTATTTTCGTGCTTCTTATAATAGTATTTCTGGTAACCTCACTCACGTCATGCATCGTATCTTTTTTTAGGCTACAGCTGCTATCACAGGAGCTAGAAGGAGGATTGGTCGAGTCTTCAGGGTGGACGAATTCGATGACGAGAAGGTAGAGTTTGGGCCGACACTGGACTGAGGGATGGAGCCCGACACCAAATCGATCAGTTACTGCCAGCTTTACGGTTTTGTGATTTATCGACTCCTTGTACTTTTGGTAGTAGTTTGTTGTAGGGATAGTTGGACCCACCCCTCAAGATTTGTTGGGGAGGTATGTTTTTATTTCTTGCACTGTACTTTTGTTTTTCTCCCGGCCTTCCGGGATGTTTTATTAACCTCCTATTAATGAAACAGGGTAACGTTATCCCACCTTTAACCTTAAAAAAAACAATTTTTAAAATGAGGAGATCGCTAATGAGAATAGCGGCCACTGCTGACGTGGCACAAAGTAGTCCACCAACGCTAATAGTTTCGAAACTGGTCTATAATCACAAATATTTTCAAAAAGTGGCCTACTACAGCAAAAAACTCCTAGATCGCTTAATATAATTCATCCCTGTGCACAGTACAAGATCGCCTAGTTGAATCTTTAACGCTTGTAATCCATGTACTAGAACATACATTACATTGGTGTTTATGTTTATCATGCTTGCAAAAGCATGATAACACTAATGTATGTTCTAGTGTTTACTGCTTTTGTACTTTTCAATCTACCCCCAAATTTCGCAAGTGTCAGTGTGCACCCAGCTTAAAATTAGCTTAGCTTCTCTTTTAGAAGGAGAAGCTGGGCCAAACATATATTTTGAAAAGCTCTACAAAAAGAGAAGTAGCTTTTTTTTATGAAGAAAAAGGAGCTCTAAAAGAAGCTACCAAGATCTACTTCTAGCTTCTAGCTTCTAGATCAAACCAACAAAGAAAAAAACAAATCAAAACCCAACTCTCCCCTTCTTCTTCCTCCATCGTCAACCTCGCCACCAAAGAATCTGTCTTCTTCGTTGTTCGATCTAGAAATAGAAAAGACCCAAAAAAAAAATGGCAGTCCAAAAAAAAAACATGGCAATCTGGGTTCGGATCGTCATTCGATCTGTCTTCTTCGTCTTCTTCGTCGTTCTTCTTCGTCGTTCGATCAGAAGGAGGAGACGAGCCGGCGGCCATGGCAGTCCACGATGATTCCAGAGCGTCGGAGAAGAAATCAGGAGATGACGACATCCCCATCTTCAACGCCGAGAACCTTCAGACCTCGCCCGCCATCCGAGCACCGTCGACCTCGCCACCATCTTCATCTCATCACCGCCGATGGTGGAGATTAGGGTTTAGGTGAAGATGACATCGGGATTAGGGATTTGGAGAAGATGGTGGAGATTAGGGATTAGGGATTAGGGATTTGGTGAAGATGATGTATAAAAGTAGCTTTTAATTGATATATGCCAAACAACTTCTAGCTTAAAAGTAGCTTTAAAGTTAAAAAAAAAGCTGACTATCCAAACAGCTTCAGCTTTTAATTTCAAAGCTGTACTTTCTAGCTTCTCCTTTAGAAGTAGCTTTAAAGCTAAAAAAAGCTAGGCCAAACGCACCCTAAGTGGTGCATCTCAGAGCATCTGTAGTCGCTGGCTGAAATTTTATTTTTTACAAAATTTATATAAAAAAAAAGAATAATGCGGTAATTGACTAAATACCCAAATTTTGGATTTCAGAGGAACAGTAGTCAGCTATATTTGAAAGAATACGTAGGAATTTGAAAAATATAGCGGAAGAAAGATCATTTGTCATCCGTTCAAATTTTTTATAAAAAAAATATCAGACGAAAGATGATATTTCGTCTCTACTTTATTTTTTTATCTATCGGACAGGAAATTTCCCGTCCGAAAATTTTAATGAAAAATAAATAAATATCATCGGCCGGGAAATCATTCCTCGTCTTTTTTTATTTTTCCAAAAAAAATGGGTGGGACAATACTTTATCTACCGTCTGTCTATTTTTAAAAACCAAAATCCAATTTTTGGGTTAAAATAACTACAGCTCTAACCCAAGTGTCATATTGCTATAAGCCAAATACCCAAAAATTCATCCGGCAATTTTAATGAAAAAAAAAACAATGGACGAAAAATCATTTCTTGCCCGAGACTTTTTTTTATTTAAAAAAATTTGGTGGGATGATACTTGATCTACCGTCCGTCTATTTTTAAAATTTTAAACCCAAAATTTGGATTAAAATGACTCCAGCTCTAACACAAATTTTATATTTCTAAAAGTCAAATACCAAAATTTTGTATTTAAAAGACTACATACACTCTCAATGATCAATTAAAATTGTGGTTTTGTTAGAAGAGATTCACCTTCAATAGGATGTCAATAAAAAAGATCAAGTGTTGCTGTGAAAAGGGGTGAACACTCTAAATTGCTGCAGGAGTCTTTTAGGTAAGTGTGAATGTCCTCATGTTGTGTTATCTTATATTTTTTTAGAGTAATGCTAGAGCCACTACCAATTTCACTACATTTTTCTTCACTATCTTAGGTGGCACACTCCAATAGGTAGGGGATGATAGAGTAGGTGGGAGAACTCTCCAATTGAAGTATGCCACCTAAGATAGTGAAGAAAATGGTAGTGAAATTGGTAGTGGCTAAAGCATTACTCATTTTTTTAACCCATGCATTTATTGTTCATGGACATTCACATTTAACAAAATATTATAATTGCTCCGCACAGTGAGTAAACAGTTCAAAAGCACACAAACAGTGTGATATAACATATCAAAATTAAGATTTTGAAAAAGAAATAATTATGTCACTTCTCATATTCAACTTCATTCTGGTTAAAAATAATAACACGCAACTTCATTTGTAACTCTTATATGATTATTTGCTATAGTGGCAGACGGGCTGGCCGAGATGATAAGTAGAGCTCAGACCAACAACCAGATCAAAGGAATAGAGATTAAAGGAATCGGTCAAGCTATGACCATTCTGCAATATGCTGACGATACACCGTTATTCGGTAAGGCTAAAGTAGAGGAGGTCGTGGCTATGAAAGTGGCCCTAGCTTGCTTCCAAGGATGGTCGGGATTGAAGATTAACCTCCAGAAGAGCTGTGTTATCCCAATAAGTGGTCAGCTATCCATTTCGAGCACAGCGATATCACAAATTATTGGTTGTGTTACTGCGGATTTTCCCCTAAAATACTTGGGGACTCCTATTAGACCTGGCCCTCCGCTTAGAGAAGATTGGATGCCTTTGATAGAAAAAATCGCGAAGAAATTGGAAGGGTGGAAGAGCAAGCTTCTTTCGCTTGGAGGAAGGATTACCCTGCTCAACTCGGTTATCAATGCCATTCCGTTATATCTTATGTCTATCTACGAAGTCCCTAAGTGGGTCATTCATAGGATAGATAAAATGCGAAGACGCTTCTTATGGAAGGAGTCCGGCGAAGGCAACAAAGGTTTTCACCTGGTCAACTGGGGCAGAGTTTGTAAGAAGAGAGAGTTCGGCGGTCTGGGTATCCTCAATCTACATGATATGAATCGAGCTTTGCTCAGTAAATGGTGGTGGAAGATCTACAATAGAAAACAAGGGTGGTGGTCATTGTCCTTTGATCTATACAGAAAAAGGAAAAAATATCGGTTTGGGGGAACAAGCTCTGGACGTAAGGTGTCCTTTCTTTGGAAAGGTATTGCCAAACAAGGAGAGATCTTCGCCACTAACACGCTATGCAGAGTGGGGGACGGCAAAAACACCAGGTTTTGGTTCGACAAATGGTGCGGAAACAAAACCCTTAGGAATTTATTTCCGCAAGCATCGGAGGTCGTGGTTAACCCGGTTGCACTGGTTGCTGATGTATGGAGAAATAACAAACTCAAGTTCACGGTTACGGACGGTCTTACACAGGAGAGCATCTCCCAATTCGAAGATCTCAATAGACTACTTCAGTCAGAGGGAGGCTATACGACCAACGAGCCAGATGAGAGAAGTTGGAGCCTCCAAAACTCAGCGTCATTCTCAGTTGCGTCTATGTACGCGTAGATCAATGATGGGGGGTTAAGGAGTGGAGTGGAGAGTAGAATTTGGGCAACAGACGCTCCGCTTAAAGTTAAAGTGTTCGGTTGGCTCGTTCATAATGACGCGATTCTAACAAGAATTAATCTTAGGAGAAAAAATATGCAGATTGACGTTAGGTGTTCGTTCTGCCTCCAAGGGGAGGAGGACACGACTCACTTATTTTTTTCGTGCCCGAAGGCAGCTCATACGTGGGAAGTTATCTGTAGAGGGTTTGGGTGCGCTCGGTTACCTAACTCCACTTTGGAGCTTTGGGGTACTTGGAGGGAAGACTACATCAGTGTACGGGATAAAAGGGCATGGGATATAGCTGTAGCGGCTACTATTTGGAGACTATGGCTAGACCGTAACGACGCATGCTTTAGAAACATTAATCATACTTTTACTTCTTCTATGCATAACATCTTCCTCCTAATTCATGATTGGGCAGGTAAGGTGGGCCAGGCAAAGAGGATCAGATTGTCAGAGGAGGAGTAGTGAGCCGGGGCATACTGAGGGGCTACCGCGAAGGTGGAGGGGATGATCTTCGTATCGGTTGTACTTTACTTTGGTTGTTTTAGCTGAGAATATGGATGTATTTTGTAGCTTCACTGTGACTAGCGTGTCGCTAGACAGTGCAAGAGAGTCAGGGTCTACGGACCATACTTTTGGAATTATGTAACTGGCACTACTATGTTTCTTTAATTCTCGTTAATGAAACGATGACAATAGTCATCTTCTTATCAAAAAAAAAACTCTTATATGATTGTTCTATATTTAAAAAGTAAGTGATAACAACGATCCGATACTTCTTTTTTTTGTTAAATATATATGAACTAATCATGTAATAGTTACAGATTGTCAGTGCCTACTATCACTTCACTTTTTAAAAACTAGCCTTAATTTTTTGTTTTTGTTTTTAAGAAAAAGGGGGACATCAAAATAACAAAAACAAAAACCAAAACCAACTAAAGATATTTAGGTGCCGAACACGGATTTATGTGCCGAACACGACATAACTACCAAATAAAGGTATTTGTGCAACATAAGAAAAAACAAAGAAATAGAAGGTTCAAATGAGTAGGTACATAATTAGTAATACTAGTATAATGCACGTGCGATGCACGTCTATAAAGGTGTGTAGAATTTTGAGGAAGGAGTAGGTCACCGAAGAGATTGCATACATGCATGCAGACAGGTATGCACAATTTATTCATTTTGATATTTGCATGTGTTAGACCTACTGGCTTTGATAGGAGGAAACTTTCTTATGAATAAATTGTGCATGCAAGTACATGCAAATTTATACTATTAATTATTTTCTCAAAACTATGCAGACAGACATGCAAATCTATGCATGTTAATTATTTTTTCAATACATGCAAATTACATTTCTGACCTCCGATATTAATCCTATATTTTTTTAGCCTCTTATGTTTATGAGGGTATGATAGTAAAAAACTGCCAAAATGGGGCTTTGCTTAATAATAGTATAGATACTAGTATAATGCACGTGCGATGCACGTCTATAAAGGTGTGTAGAATTTTGAGGAAGGAGTAGGTCACCGAAGAGATTGCATACATGCATGCAGACAGGCATGCACAATTTATTCATTTTGATATTTGCATGCATGTGTTAGACCTACTGGCTTTGATAGGAGGAAACTTTCTTATGAATAAATTGTGCATGCAAGTACATGCAAATCTATACTATTAATTATTTTCCCAAAACTATGCAGACAGACATGCAAATCTATGCATGTTAATTATTTTTTCAATACATGCAAATTACATTTCTGACCTCCGATATTAATCCTATATTTTTTTTAGCCTTTTATGTTTATGAGGGTATGATAGTAAAAAACTGCCAAAATGGGGCTTTGCTTAATAATAGTATAGATAGTGCTTCATTATAGATCTAATTGTCATAAAGTGAAAGTAAACATTATCAAATATATGATTATAAATACGTCAATTGAATACCTGTTAACTTTAAATATGTCAGTTTAGATTACAATTGCAAAATAAGCGATGCACGCCCTAACAATTAACAACTAAAAATTTAAACTATCTCAACTTAAAAAAATCATTTTATTTTAAAATTCAAACTTTCTTAATCAACAACCGTATTAAAAAAACAATCACTATTTGCTCTATAAAATCCAAACTTTCCAATATACCTCTTCCGATTCCTCGCTCCCCAACGTCTCCCTCACGCACAACAATTCCCCCCTACTCAAATTAAAAACCTGAAACACATGAAAACAAACAAACATCAATTTTTCCATCACCACATTCCCCTAAAATAGACAACACACTTAAACCAATAATTTAATCTAATAACCTGAAACAAACATAAACATAAACAACTAAAAATCCAAACTTTCTCAAATAAAAAACACGGTATCATCTAAAAGTTTTAATAAAAAATCATATTTAAAAAAAAAACATTATTTCATCAAGAAAATCTCAACTTTTCCAACATACCTCTTCGAGTATCTTTTTCGATGAGAAATTGAAACTCATTCTCTTCGATAAGGTCATAGTTGTTGTTATACACTTGTCCTTATCTTTCTTATGGTCAAACCCAAACACCTTCGTAGCATCTAAGGCAGCTTTTGCTCTCGAAGGTAACCCCATCCATAAAACCACAGTAATGTAAACCTACCTATATACACCAACCAACAAAAAAAATCACAAAAATGTTAAAAAATTAACACTAAAATCCTAATTCCAATAATTATCCCCAAGAATGCTTCAGTTTTTCGGATCACGCTACAATACATTACAGAAATCATAGAAATGTGAGATTTTTATTATATGAAATGCATCAAAATCAAAATTTTCTGCGGTTATTAGATAAAAACAACAACTTATCTTAAACTTTCCAATTAAATATATATATATATATATATATATATATATATATATATATATATATATATATATCAAATTTCTACATATAAAAAATTAAACAAAACAAAAATTGGAAATAGGGAAAGAGAGAGAGAGAGAGAGAGAGAGGACTGTAGGGTTTCGGAGAGGAGAGATCGGAGACGGAGAGATCAAGGGTTTGGGGTTAGGAGGTACAACGGTGCATTGTAGCGATGGCATTGTGGAACGACGGCGTAGCGACGGCGCGGTGGAATGGTGGCATAGCGACGGCGCTACAGTGGTGTTGTTGATGGTTCGTGTAATCCCTGTTTTTCATTTTATATATTTTTGGGTGTAATTTTTCTTTTTTGTGTATTTATTCGCATTGTATCTCTTTTTGAACCGTGTATTAGATCTTCTTTTTCTATATATATTCATCTATTTGTTTTGTCATCTTTTATTTGATCTTCTTGATTCGTTTGTCGGTCTATTATTCCATCTCTGTTGATCGAGCCCTTATTTTTTATCCTCTTTATTTTATATCGTTCATGCCCTATTTTATTTACTTTTTTTGTCCTCCTTCCTATTGGATCCTTTATATTATAAACCCAATAACCCTATTAAACTATTACTCTTTAAAACCCTATAACCCAATACTCGTTATCAATTACCCCAACCAGTCTACCTATACCCTACCCGTCTTCACCCAGAAACCCTAAAACCCTACTCACCTATATATACATACCCATGCATACTCCCCTATTCATCCCGTCCATTTTTCACCCTAGTCGCCTTCTTCATCCAACCTTATCCCCTCTCTCGATCTCTCTCTCCCTCATCCTGTCGCGAACCCCCAACAGCCATCTCCCTAGCTCCGCCCTGCCCTCCTCTCATCGCACAGCCAGAGCGACACCGACCCCGTCTCCCTGTGCTGTGCCGCTCTTCCGCGACACCAGCAGAGGCCCTGATCCTGTCGCTGTACCGCGCCCTTCGACTGTAGCGAATCCCGACGTTCCATGTAGCGCTCCGAATTTCCAATATGATATCTTAGAAATACGTGGCACAATTCCCAGCATCAACTTCAATTGCAATAGTAAACATAGCCAAAAAACACAGATAATTTTTATTTCAACTTTTATTACAATAATTGTTTACAAAACACAGCGGAATACAAAACACCTTGAATTACAATCTTTTATTTTACAACACATTCTTTTACAAATTTACATAAGCTCTTTTCATCATTCTAGCACAAGCATCCAAATCCCAAGCTATAAGCACCTACCTGTAAAACATGAGGCTAGAGATAACCCTAGCCCCCAAAACTACAGGGATCAGGCATAATGGTGTGAGTGACATAAGAGAAAATAACATAAATAAAACATAAAGTATAGAGTCATCAATAACATGTATTAACAGCAAAAATAAATGAAATGAGGAATAACAATAAGTAAAGCATGAAAACATCAAGGAATATAAGATAGTAAATAGTAAAGCATGAAAACAACAAGTGAAAATAGACTAAGTGTCAAGTGTAGGAAAAACGAAAAACACGAGCATAAAACCAAGTCAAGAAACATCAGTGCTATATCCCGACTCTCTAATGCATACTTGTCAGGTTCTGTGCATTCCATAGTACATAGGTCCGGTGCAAGCCCTTAAGGATCTCCACTCTATAGGGTTAAATCCCTCGCTCTGCAACTAGTCCTACTACGGTGATGGAAACAAGATCTAGAATACTCCATGAATAGACACCACAGCCCATGATGCGCAAGCATGATCATGTAAGAATAGCTCTAAAACTGGAGAATTACCTCCCAACTGTGTACCCCACGAATAGGCTTGCGAGGCCCTCGACATGCAGATGCACCGAGTACATCCCGTGAATAGGCCCACCGATCTTCGACACGCGAATGCACCCTGCATGCTCCGTGAATAGGCCTGCAGACCCTCGACACGTGAATATACAAATGTCCTCTCGAGACAGAACACAAACAGTCGTGGAACGCATCCGTTGGACTAAACAAACTAAGTGCATATACTTACGTTTCCCAAGTTCCATCACATCTCCATTAGTACATGTCCTTAAGTTGGTTATTATTATTAAAACACAAAAATTCTCATCTCTAGAGTTAATGTATCCTGCCGGACTTAAATATTCAACAAAAACTCCAAGACCTGGCTGGTCTAAATCAGCAAATCTCATCTGTTGGTTCACAGGACTCCCACTCAACTCCTAGAGAAATCACAACTCATCCATCAAGACCAAAACTTTCAATAAAACTCACAAATCCATCGTCAAAACGATTATATGAAGAAACTTCTCCAATCAACAAAAATCCAAATCTTATATAAAATTCCATAATCCAAATAAATATTAAATCTATTAAATAACCGAAAATCATATTTTTAAGTTGTAGAATATCACAAAATATCAATTCCTTTGAAAATACGTATAACTCAAATAAGGTCCAAAAGAATACATTTAAAACTCCAAAATAAATCTTTGTAAAACCTTTTTAATCTGTAGCAAATCATCTTTTAAAATAATATAATATTGAAGGAACAATCGATCAAAAGAAATATCAGAAAACTCAAGAAAACATCAGTTAGAGCAGTAGCAGTCGACTTCATATGGTAGTCAGTCGACTGTCCCGTGTGAAACTCAAACTCAAGAAAAACATCAAGCAGCGCAGTGACAATCGACCGCATATTGTAGCCAGTCGACTGTCTCGTGGAAAAATTCGAAGGCTCAAGAAAACCACAAGAAAAGCAGTAGCAGTCGACTATGTAATCTAGACAGTCGACTGTCCCGCAGGAAAATCCAACTCTAAAAGAAAACATTAGTTCAGAGCAGAGACAGTCGACTGTATAAAGTAGTCAGTCGACTGTCCCGCAGGAAAATACTTCAGCCAGGACCCCGACAGTCGACTGTCGACATTGGTCGGTCGACTGTCAGTCATCCAGACTGCAATTTTAGTTTGTGCACATTTCAACTGATACGAAATTTTACTTTATAAAAACCAAATCTGTAAAAGGTACAATTCTGATATGTTCAAATACAACTTGTAGAGTATATAAGAGTCCATAAAAACCAATCAAAACCACTTTGAATTGATAAAAATAGCTTTTTGATGAATTTCTTCAAAATAAAACATGAATGTGTGCATATATCAAAACTAGAGTTTTTAATAATCAATCATACATCAAATAACATCGTATTATGTTCCAAACCATATCAATGCCGAAATAATTAAGGTTCAATCAAAATTCTACAAAACACAAAAATAATGAATTAAGATATATGTACACATGTTTGTGCGCCAAGAAAACTTTAAAACTCATCAATTAGAAATAGTAAAATATTTAGATCTAATCTCAATACTAAAACCAATCATATCTAATTGAAAACTTCTCAAAACTTCACAAAATCACGAAATCCCCAAATTGATCATAATGCATAGATCCGAATCTAAACCCTCTTTCTCAAAACTCCAAGACTTAGTTTTTAGATCCAATAGCCATTAAATTTATCCACAATCATCCATAATAAATTATCCATGCATATAAGCATCATAACAATCACTAATCAAGTTTCTACTCAATGAAAAGACTCCAAATAAGGTTTATGCATTTATACACAAGGAAAGGTAATCTTTTTATCACTTTTATGCAATATCATCATACAACACATCATGATATGTTAAAATGGCAAGTATATGAAAGAAAGCACCATACTCATGATTTCTGTTCAGTTCTCTAACAATCTCAAGTCAACAAATTAGGGTTTTAATTATCAATAATATAGTTTCATGAAAGGATTCACTTTTAATTCATCTACTCATCAAAACTTCATATATCATCATACAAACTCCTAGCATGCTTTCTAATAGATAGTTCATCACATACAACATACATAAAACATGACAAAACAAAACATGTCACTCACCTTGTTGAAGAGATCAAACGAAGATAATAAAGCAATACGAAAAATCCCTTATTCGCAAGAAATCCAAGATCTTCTCTTTAAAACTCAAAGAAAAATAATAATAATAAAATCCTTTATGTTGTGCAGCAAAAGACAGCTACACTCCACCTTTTAAATAGGCCGGGGATCCAAGTTTTAGGGTTTCGAACACATTTGCAAAAATACTCCTTTTAAATATAACTTTACTTATATAGATCCATATACTTGGAAACTTGATAAAACCAATTTATTTGAGATTTAAAAACAAAAAAAACCATCAAAAGTCAGCCGACACTGTTTAAAAAGCCCAGAAAACGAATTTACACTTTTACCCCTATAAATGGCAAATTTGCGAAAAGATCCCTTTTTAGCAAAACTTGCAAACTAAACTAAATTCATTAAAACACAAAGTAAAATCTTTACCTCTGAGTTGACTAGGCATCATAACCAGCCCAAAAATCCTAAAATCTGGAGTTTTCACTCCAATTGGTAATTTTGCACAAAAGTCCATCTATTTTGTAATATTTGCAAATAGGTCCAATAAATATCAGAAAATTCAAAAATAATATCTAATAATAAATAATAATTTTCCAAAAAATAATTTTTGACTTTGAACTTCTCAAGAAAATATTTACACGTGTAAAAAGATAAATTTTCGGAAAAATATTTATTAAATCTCCAAAAATCATTTTAATTCATTTATTACTCTCAAAAATATTATTTTAAAAATACGGGGTACCACACTCCATCCCCCTGTGTGCTCTCCCGCGACGTAGCGCAATAGCACTCAACGGCCTTCGCTCTTCCGCTGTCGCCTCCCGCCACTGCCGCTTCGTCCGCTTGCCGTCGCCTTCCCTCGATGCAGTGCACACCCAACCTCTCTCTCTCCCTCTTGTGTGCGGGTGTCGAGTTGTGTGTGTGTGTGTTGATCTCGTTGTGATCGTGTATTCATTGTTGGTTCGTGGTTCGTTTTCCGGGAATCCATTCCCGTTATTCTTGTTCTTGCTTCGTTCTTGTCGTCGACTATAGGGCAAGTAAATTGTATTCTTTTTATTGTGTAATACAGGTACTAAATACCGCCTATAGTGTATGTGACACCCCGAATTCCAAATCAGACTGAATTCGAAGTTCCACGGGATCTTTACACTTCTCTTCGTACAATTTTACAAGGAATTTAAAACTTTTGTTACAGCAGAGTTACATTTACATTTATACAGTGGAAAAAATTTTACAATAATTACATGAATAAAATATACAACTTTTGTATCAATCTTTAAGCAGCATGCATACTTTAATCTTGCCAAGCACTTCATCCTGCATAGAAAACTATGGGCGCGTCAGTTGCTTACAACCGACGAAATATTATACACGGCCATCCTCACTATGCCGAATAGTATAACGATTTTCAATACTTAAATAAACCACAAACTTGATCACAGACAAACTACAGATGGACTACTCTATTGATGTCGTGTTGTGCGATGCCCTTAGTCCTTAATGCAGTTGTTTATATTATATGACACTAATGCGCACTTATTCAGAGTTTATGCAGCCCATATTACTAGGTCCGAGGGCAAGCCCTTAACCGTTATTCATCTTGTAGGGTTCGATCCCTCGCCATGACTTAATCTACTACGGTAACTACAGTAAGTATCCTAAGTGTTCTACGAGTTACGAGCCCACGTCTATGCGTCCTGGAGTGAACTCCACGCACTAACACATGACTCATCATGCAGGCATCCTATGGTCAATTTCCCTCCTGCCATATACATGGCACCACCCGTAGTCATTAGATCACCCCATAAGCGTCGCCACCGGAACGGTACTCTGGAGTAGTATCCACACCCTAATCATGACGCATCATAGGACATCCTGTGAATACTCTCATGCCGCCAATCCAATGGCCCTCATACTCATGTTTTTCTCTTACGTTCATCACATCTTCACTATGCATCTAATCCTTATGTATAATTGAAGGTCAATATTCTAGAATCTAGCATTACTCCTACATCGGTCTTTTCAACATCAATCATTATCAACGACCCAAACTTGGTCAAATTATCATAATTCTCTTTTCCATATTTTTCATTCTTGTCGATGTAGAGTTATAGCTAAAATTCTAGTCTAAGTCATCATTTCATGTTCATAGAAGAAAACATATTTGTTCACAAAATTTTATATTTCATCAAGTTCTCTTTTTCTTATACTTCCATGCACAACTTGCATATTCAATCTCTCATTTAATTCTACTCAATAATTACGAGTGAAAAATCTCAATTAATTTCTTTTTTTTCCAATTCTTTCTATATTCAAAAATTTCATTAATTTATTTTAGAAGTTCAAAAGAATCAAATCTAAGATGAATTCTTCACTCTTAATTTTTTTTACTCTTATTTCCCATTTAAAAGTCCACATATTAAATAAATATAATTTTATGAAGTCTATGTATTTTCAGAAATTTCCTAATATTTTTCTCAGTTTTTATTATATTTTAAAACCCCAAAAAAAGTCAAGTGTATAAAATTTTAAAAAAAGAAGAGATTTTTCAAAAAAAAAAAAAGTTGGCCTTAGCCGGTTTCGAACTCGCACACACATAGCCAAGGTGCACAGTCACCAAAAACCAACCCCCACGCGCTAGCCAAAAGGGATAGAGTGCCCAACTGATATAAAAGGGAGTTAATTTAAGGTTAAGTTTACTCTCGGGTTTTGGGAAAATTCGGATTTTTGGAAAAATAAAAGCCTCTACCGAGACTCGAACCCACACACATGAGCTGCCACCTAGCTACAGTAAAACGCAACTGGCGCCCCTTTAACCAGTATGACCATAGTGTCAATATGATATAGGAGTAGATTAAAATATGTTCATTTCGAGTCTCTGTTCATCAAAATTATTTCGTTTTTCAAAAGCTCACAACTTTGTTTCTTCCTCACATAAAGTCATAAAAATTTCCAAAATACTAAATTTGAGTTTAATTAACAAATCAGTGTTTTAAAAACATTTTTTGACATTTAAACATATATTTTTTCATTCTAATTTGTATTCTATGCCTACAATTTCAATAATTCAAAATAGCAATTCTCTACCAAATTACAACTTCATTAAAAGAGTATTAATTCCTGTTTTCCCCTCTTTTATTCACAACACTCAAATACATGGTTACATTCATTAAACTAGTGTCACAATGGTTCCATAAGCATAAATTTAATAATTTCAACTACTAATCATTCACAAGCATTTTTCTACAATTAACATGGTTCCAATTTCACATTTTCATGGCAACAAAGCAATTTTACTACATTAAACATGATTTATAACAAAATAGCATGCAATTCATCAATCATTTACTCAATCATCTACCAAGTCCTTTTTATAGCCAACAATTTGTTATCTTATTAGTTTCTTTTAGCATTCTCATTTATCAAAAAACCCTAGCATGGTGTCTATATTAGAAGTAGAGAAAAACACCCACCTATTTGAAGAAAAACACTACAAAAGCTCATAGAATCTCCTTGAACACACGAGCGGTCCTTCTCCTCCTAGTTTGAGCCACCACGATTGCCCCCTCCTCCTTGCACTAGTGAACCCAAGCCTACACTTCCCTCCAATGCAATGGCCAGCCTCCAAGGATGAACACACATACAAACCAGAATACTCTCAATCTTTTTCTAATTCTCTCTCAATCTTTTTACTCTCGTGTATTTTCTTTCTTTCTCCTCTCTACAAACTTTTAGTGTATTGTATGCATACGGGAGTGTGTGTGTGTGTGGGGGGGGGGGGGGGGGGGAGGGGGGGTATTTATACTAATTTTGAGGGTGAATGGAGAGCTGGGATGAGTCCAAATGGTTAAGGATCAAGGGTCTAGATGAACTAGGGAGTTATAGAAACTACCCATGATGAAGCAACAAACTCTCCACCTCTTCCATCTCTCCCACTCTCCTAATCCCATCCGGCCTAGGGTAAAAAGTGTGCAATGCACACTCTAGTGCATGCACGTACCAACTAGTACCCTCCTCTTTTACAAGTTTGTTCACGTGAATTAATTAATTGTTCACTAAACTTGGCTACACTACAAGTTATATTAATAAAAAGAGAAATTAAGTTAAATGGCTCACTAATGGGCCAATTAACCATGAGCTCTCTTAATTAAATTAATTAATTAATTAAGATGGGCTAAAAGAGACAAATATGCCTAGGATTTAATTAAGCCTTTTAAAAATAGTCTTTTCAAAAAATAAAGAGAACAATAACTTGTTCATGCTATAAAGAAATATTTTTATAAAAGAAATTATACATATGAAATTACACGTGCAAAACACGTAAAATCACAAACTCTTTATAAATAGAAATTTAGGGTGTTACAGTGTAGATTTGTCCTAGAGACAATTCTTGTGCAAAACCTCTGTTATAACTTGTCTCTATGTGTTGATTTGTCCTTAGTTAACTCATTACACACACGACATGAAATAACTTATAGATAATCACTTCTTGATGTATGCATGCATGTTGTTCGTAATCCATGATGTATTGTATGATCTTGTATGCTTGATGTATTAGTCGTAGTATAACTGGTTGTAGACTTGTTAAATACCACATACCATGTTGTTTGGACATCTAGTAGACTATATTTCGCATTTTGTTATCATTTGGAGGTGTTTCAGCTAAACTGGTTGATTTTATGCATAAAGAGAATTTCTGTTTTTGTTGTGACCCAGTTTTTGTTCAATAATTTAGACCCTATTAAGGTCAGTATATGAAAAAAAAAATGAGTATAAATTATAGAGAATTCTGTCTACTTTCCAAATTTTCTGACAGATCTCAATTTCGATTTATGAGCTGTAAGTTATAACTATTTTACTACAGATGTGTTTAAAATTTCATATCTAGTTTTATATGAATTCTGTACGGTTATTTATTTTTATACTGATGTTAAAGATAATATTTTGATCCAATATTTTGTTGGTTACGACTAGACCTGATTGGGATTAACCCCTAATTTTTGTGGATTTAATTGATGACTTTTATAAACTATTCTATACTTGCAAACAACTACTATACTTGCAAAATTTTCATGTTGTTAAGTAAAGAAACATAATTTCGACCTGATTCTATTTGCTGTTTATGAAAACTTTGTGAATATGAAATATATCCTACTGTATCTATTTTATCACTCTTTTGATGGATCTGGAATTTGATTTATATTTTGTAAGATATTGCAGTTTTAGTACTATAGTGTTTATGATTCTAGATTTACAAAACTACTGTATCTTGCTAATTTTTGATTTTTCTTGACTACTCTATCTATGTTGGGAAATTATGAAACTTTATTTTCTGATACTAAAAATATTAGGGAATACCCCAGTTTTTTTTTTTTGGATTTAATCAGTAAGTTTTTATGCTGTTTTCCTATTTATGAATACAAACTTCTGATTTCTGGCTGAACATGTTTTCTGGATACAAATCTGTTTTGAGTCTTATTTTTGTGAAATACCATATGACTTATATATTTACTGGATTCGGCCGAGAGTCTATTTTCTAGATTTTCTGACGGATCCAGATTTGCACATTTGTAGCAACGGAAATTCCATATTTGGTGCAGTATTGTCTTGCTGTCCTGAACTAGGATTTTCGTTGTTCTATCCTTTTATGTATTGTTTATCACCTATACATGTTTATCTTTCAACCTGAACCTGTTACTTGTTCATGTCATGTTATTCTTACCTTGTTCTGTGACACATACATGCATGTTTAATAATAGTAACAAATAACCAAGCCGGGGTTAAGGGAAAGATCTAGTAGTGGAAAATATAGAAATGTGTACTTGAAAGGGGGCTCGTGTTTCCCACCTGATTATCTGTTATCTGTTACCTGTGATATGATTAACTGACATGCGAATCTGATTATCTGTTATCTGATTCCTGACTACATACTTTCTACGGGATGGTGTACTCAGAAGGGGGCCCGTATTTCCCACCTGTTACCCAACTACATACTTCCTATGGGACAGTGTACTTGGAGGGGACGTAGTCCTACCTGATGCATGATTACCTGTTACATGATACTTGTACCTGTTCCTGTTTACCTGATGCCTGAGTACACGGCTTTATAGACTCCACTACAAAATCTAAACGTAACTTGTTTGAATGTAGCAACCATGTGGTAAAAACCTGGGATGCATGAAGTGCTACCTAGATAGTAATAAATATAAGACTTGACATGACATAACATGACACTTGTTACATGCTTACCTGTACATGTTATCGGTTTACCTGTTTACATGCTTGCATGACACTTAATACCTGATACATGTTACGTGTACTTGTTAGTATATCATGTTACTTGACTTTGTTTTTTGATTCGTGTTAATTATCCTGCTCTGTGGACATGACTATTCCATGTTATATTGTTTCTGCTGTTACTCTATATCTATTTATTTTCTATGTACTTGTGCTTGCACTACAAGCAGCCCGTAACTTGCATTGACGGGCGTTTTGTTTTCTTTTTTCCTCTTCCTGCAATTTGTTAAATTGCAGATCATGGTGATCAGTTTCCTGATGGAGTAGGTGATATCAGATTCTAGTTCCTAAAGTTATTATTATTGTTATTATTATTATTATTATTATTATTATTATTATTATTATTTCCTGTTGCTTATTTTGAATAAATATATTTGTTACTTGGATTATTTGTGTTGGGCAATGTGACATAGAATTACTGACTTGTTCAGATATGGTTTATTTGAAATTTATTAAATTTTGTTTCAAATAAATTCTTATTGGTATATCGATTCATATACGCATGCGTAGTTGACTACTCTTGCTTCCGACTCTGATATTCCTGTGAAATGTTGTAAAAATCCTGACAGCTTATGGATAATGAAAACCATTCGCTGGGCTTAGTCACGTATCTGTATTCCATATTTCCTTTTTGGAAGCGGGGCGTGACAGTTCGGGAGAGAAAAAGGGAAAGGAACAGTCGAGGGTTTGAGAGAGAGGGGGGGAGATGAACAGTCCGGATTTTGGGTTCTAGAGAAAGAAAAATTAATTTGTACGGGTAGTTTATGTGTTTGATGGGTTTATATTGAAAATTTTGTTGTACGCGCGTTGCACGAGTTGGTAGATTTACAAATGACACTAAGGTCTTCTCCTATTATAATATTAGAGATTAAAGATTAGAGATTAGAGGTTAAAGATTAGAGATTTCCTAAAATTAATAATTAGTCGTAAGAAATCCCAAGGCCCCAAATGAAATTCAATGCAGTAAAAATAAAATAGGCCCTCCTAATGATGTACGTGCAATCACGCGTTCTCTTATACTCCTGCTCATTTTTTTATGCCAAAAATATCCTCATACCCTCCTAACCCACCACACCTGTCTTAATCCCACTTCCCGCCACTCAGAGCATCTTTAGTCGTCTTGAGTCAAATTTTGGGTATTTGGCAATTGGAAATGGCAAAAATTGCTTTGCGTTGCAGTCGTTGATTGCCAAAAATGGATATGTCAAATTTTCAAAATCTCAGACGAAAAACGAATTTTCGTATGAAGTATTTTTTTTTAAATGAAACATTGGAACGGACGGGAATTCTTTTCCCGTCCATCCAAATTTTTAAAAAAATAAAAATAAAAAGTGAAGAGACAGTAAACCTTCTACCGTCCCACCAAATTTATAAATAAATAAAAAAAAGTGAAAAGACAGTAAACCTTCTCCCGTCCCATGAATTGGTGATTTTTTTTTCCTTTTTTCGGTCAGACGGGAATTCCTTTCCCGTCCATCGATTTAATTAAAAATTAATGTTTTGGGATGGAAAATTAAATTTTTTCCGATACTTTTCAGAACAATAAAATTATCTCCAACGAATTTTTTTTTGTTCCGATGCAACAAACGAAAAAACTTCTTTTGATTGCTATATTTTTCAAAATCCCATGTCGTCTGCCATATTTGGAAGTTTATTGTTCACAAAAAAACTCATATTTTGGGTTTTGACCAACACCTACAATGATTTATTTCTCAAATTTTGGAAAAAATGGAAAATTAGCCGACGACTATAGATACTCTCATGATCTTTTTGACCCAAAAAATTGGGGGTTGTCTTCTTACTTTAATCTCCATAGAAACCCTAGAACCCAATAAAGCTCCTCTATCTTTTTCTTTTTGGGCTTTTGTCTCTTATTTTGGGATTAAAATAGGGTGCGGTGGGCCTAGGGATGGGGGGGGGGGGGAGGGGTATTTTAGGCATAAAAATGTATAGGAGTTTAACAGAGCACAAGATAACGCGTGCATTATTAGGAGGGTCTAACATTATGTATTTAGAAAATGTAAAACTTAGGGGTTTATTACAATTGACCAAAAGTTTATACGAGTTTTGAACTATTGAGTAATACTTCATTCAATACTAATTTCACTATCATTCTCTTCACTATTTTAGATGACACACTTCTATTGAAGAGTTTCCCACTTACAAATTATATATATATATATATATATATATATATAGAGGCTTTCTTCCATTGCAAACTCTACTGTAGCGTTTGCAAACGTGTACACCACTTAACCGGTCATCGCCAATGACGGGTTAAGTGGTGTGCACGCGTTTGCACAATATTTGCATTTGCAATGGAAGATAGCCATATATATATATATATATATATATATATAGAGAGAGAGAGAGAGAGAGAGAGAGAGAGAGAGAGAGAGAGAGAGAGAGAGATTGAAAAATGACACTAAGACCTTCTCTCATTATAATATTAGATATTAGATATTATAGATGATAAAAAAACCTATAACTTAACAATACTTAATAAATTACAACTCTCCACCTCCTAAATCCCTTATATATCAACTATAGTTGGAGAGGAAACCAGCATATCTAACTAAAACTCTAGCGCATTTTTTTTAAAACTTGCGACCCAATAAGTGTATGTGTTCCCTTCATGGTAGACGCGGTCAAGCATGATTTCAGCAAAGTCAATTAGCAAGACTATCTTCCGTAAAATGAATTAAATTTTTTTATTAGACACTTTTCGAAAAATTTTGCAGGAAGAGGACAGTTGGACAAGTATTTATGCTCATGGACTCAACAATTAAGCTCGCCATTCCCAACGGCGAGTTTAGTTGTTTCATCATCGCCATTGGGAAATAGCGCATTTAATGCTATTTTTAGTTCAAAATTTTCAAAGAAGACTTGCCGTTCCCAACGGCGATGACATTTATACTAGACTCGCTGTTGGGGAACAACGAGTTTAGTTCAAAATTTTCAAAGAAGACTCGCTGTTCCCAACGGCGAGGATATTTACACTAGACTCTCTGTTGGGAATAGCGAGTTTAGTTTTAAAAAATATCAATGGAGTTTTTTTCGAAAATTCACTAAGTCCAACAGAATGTTTCACTCTCTATAAAATTTTCTATATCCTCGCCGTTCCCAACAGAACGACGAGTCTTCTTTGAAAATTTTCAACTAAAAATCAGCATTAATGTCACGCCTCGCTTCCCACTATACGGAAATACAGGCACGCAACTGAGGCCCAGCGAATGATATACATCATCCATAAGCTGTACAATTATAAGCTCAACAAGATCTTTATAACACATTCACGCAGGCAAATATAATAATCACATGAGCTGAAAATAGAATAACCATCATTTGGATAATACATCAACATCGGGTCAAGATGCCCGGAAGTACAAGGTGCCAGAATTAAAATAACATGATAAGCAGTTCGCTATAACAACTAGATAAAATAGCGATTGAAAGAAAAACAACATGAAGTAGTAAGGAAGCAGCAACGATCGTCTAGAGAGTCTGCTCGTCGGGTCCATCATTACCTGTATGATTATCAACTTGAAGAAAAATAGAAAAGTTCCCGTTAGAGCAAGTTTCGGGCAGCAAGTAGCAACAAGCAGTAAAAGGGGTAATATAACAAGATATAATATGGAAGAAACAAGAAGTAGAAGTATAAATACAATATGGAAGTAAGCAAGGAACTGGGACAATATGATCATGTAAGTAATAACTGTAACTAGTGTATTCTAGACTTTAAGGTATAAGCAATTGATAACCTAGACCCAGTTAATCGATAATCATGTAATTAAGGATTGAGAGTCATGTAATCAAGAATCATGTATTCAAGAATCAAGAGTCATGTAATCAAGAATCATATATTCAAGAATCAAGAGTCATATAATCAAGAATCATATAATCAATGATCGAGAGTCATGTAACGAAGAGTTATGTAATCAAGAATCATGCTTAGTGAAAATATCAAGTTTATCTGTTTTATTAACTTATCTAATGCATGCAATCCTGTGTCCCATACCACAAGTTCGGTGCATATCAATCATGTGACGTTTAGACTTAAGTAGTGAATTCTATAGGATTATGTACTCGGGTCTTCCAGTAATAGTATCAAGACATGTAATCATGAATCATGTAATCGAGAATTATGTAATCAAAAATTGTGTAATCAAAAATCAAGAATCAAGAATCACTATTTCGGGAAATACGGGTCCCCTTCCGAGTATACTCCCCTATATTGTCCACAATTAAGTCGTATACCCTTATAACCCCGGCTTGTTATTCTTTTATAATTAATTATGAATATGCAATTGGTACGACTAGTGGAACGGTGTAATCAAATAGTTTAGTCAGGGAAAATATCAAGTGCAGTAATCATGGACATGAGACGTAAAACGAGTACATGTATCGAGAGTAGTTATTATAGAATTATCAAGTGGTATAAAATGTATGCTATCAACCTATTATATCTATGCAAGTTATTATTATAAGAACAATAATACACTCAGTTCATTAAATATGAAAAGTAACGGGTTTATATGCAAAAACGTAGAGATGAATTTTTAGACAACTTGACATATCTGCATTCAAATTTACTTTCCTGTTGTTACAGAAAAGCAAATCCGATTCCGTCAGAAAATTCTAGAAAGTAGACTCTCTTTCGGTTCCAACGCATATTCACACGATACATTGTAAAGACAGTAGCTATGCGTATAAATTCATTTTTCGCTGGTTTCGATGTTTCGCGCGCATTCTAGAAATTCGGAGTCACAATACTAAAACTGTGATATCTCACAATTTATACATCGGATTGAGAAACTGTAGGATGTTCCGGATATTTAGACTCGAAGGGCTACGATTTTCATGTAGAAAGTTTTTCGATCCAGTATCGGAAACATGGTCGAATTCTCAGTACAAGATACCGGTTAGTAATCCCGTGCAGGTTCAGAAATTCTCGATATGCCAGTACTAAAATCGCGATATCTCACAATCTATACATCCGATTGAGAAACCGTAAGATGTTCTGGATTCAGGACTCGATAGGCTACAATTTCCACGTAGAAAATCTTCAATCTAGTATTGGGAACATGGTCGAATTCTTAGTGCAAGGTCAAGAAATTTTAGAGATAGTAAGGTTGAATATTCGATATTTGATAACACGATTCGAAATGTGTTAACGGTTTACTCTTGAGTTGATATAGCATGGAACGAGTGACTATAATGGAACTTGACAATAAAATATGATGATAACTAGACTACTTGCCACGAGTCCAAGGAAAATGCTTGTACGAGAACAAAAAGAGTGTACAAGGTACTTGCCTTATAACGTGACGATTTCAGTGGTGGTGTTAACCACGGAAAGAAGAAGCAACGTCGGCAACGGACGGTGGCACAACGGCGGTAAGAATGGCAGCAAGACGGTAGCTAGCGAGCAACGGTAGCAACGGTGAGCGACGACAACAACAAGGTGGCGCGGCATCGGGTTGTTTTTCGGGGTTCACGGGATCGTAGAAGCAGAGTCGTTGGCTCGAAGGTGGAAGGTAAAGTGGAGCTCGGGTGTTGCTTGAGCTCTCGGGTGTGAAGAAGGCAAAGGAAGAAAATAAGGGAATGAGGTGGTCTGCATGCTTGTGTGTGTGTATATAGAAAGGAAAGGAGATGGACAGCATGGTGCATGCAAGGTGTATGCATGCATGGTGTGTGTATAAAATAAAGGGAGAAAGAGATGGGTGTAGAAAAATTAGGCATATGTGTGGAAAAATGAGAAGGAGTTAGGCGTAGAATGAGAAAAATGAGAGGGAGAAATTTGGCATATGTGAGTGATTAGCGGGAGTGGATTAGGCATATAGGAGAAATGTTGATTAGGGATAATTGGGGTTAGAATTTGTATTTAAACTCCGATCGAAAAATCACAAAATTATGGAATTGATCAGAAAATTTTTTTGGCTTTAGATAAAGAGTCAAAAGAGAAAAATAAAACTTATCTGAAAATTGAAGTACAAAAATTCACGTAATAAAATACGTACAACTGGGACAGGGAGTTACAACTAAACACGCTGTTTTCCAATAGTGATGATGAAACAACTAAACTCGCCGTTGGGAACGGCGAGTTTAGTTGTTGAGTCCATAAGCGCAAATACTTGGGCAACTGTCCTCTTTCTGCAAATATTTTCGAAAAGTGTCGTATAAAAAAAATTAATTCCCGTAAAATAGGGTTACATTTAAAAAAATAATTTTTAAGACTAATCCAAAATAATTTTTAACACTAATCTCTAGCTAAAACCCTTCGCTCATTTTTTTCAATATGTTTTGCATTTATATTTTGATAAAATTGTAATACCCCGATTTTCCTAATATATGAAGATTATTTATTTCTATTATATGGGTGCATGTGTAACATTGTTGGCCATTGTTTACTCTCATGATAAATAAGAGCATTGTTTTACAAATTATTTTATCCCAAAGCCCAATATTACCTTACATATTTACTCCTACAAAATATTTATTTTTGGCCCAATTAATTTAGGCCCATAGATTTAAACCTCTTGTATTATATTTTTACAACTTGTATGTGTAGCATCTTTTCCTTTTTCCGGGTATTTTGATGCACAAGTTTTGTAGGGGGGATTGGTGTACACACGTGCATATTGCATACACGTGTGGAGCACACTCTAGCTTGGCCGGATTATGGTGTAGTGGGTAGGAGATCATGGGTGGTTTCTTAAGGTATGGGTAGTTTTCTTAACTCCCTTATCAATCTCAGCCCTTGATTTTCCAACTTCCTAGTGCATCTCAACCCTCCATCTCACTCTAGTTTATGTATAAATACCCCTTCTCATTCCCTATCTCTTTTACACTAAGATTATTATTGTAAGAGAGTTATTTGTGAGTTGTGTGTGGGAGCTTTTCTGTGGAGACGAGCAGCATTTCTGAGGAGTTCGGTGTGGAGCAAAGGAGCAAAGTGCAAGGAGCAAGAAGGCGTTCACTATATTGAAGAGTTTTTGCGGGATTTCGTTATTTCTTCATATAAGGTGGGTGTTTCTCAGGACTTCTAATGTAGAAATTTTACCATGATTATTATGAGTGCTATCATGTTATAAAAAGTAAATTGGATGTATTAGAAATTGAGTGAACATGCTGTTGATAATGAGAACGGAAGTGTCGGAACGGTCGACTGTCATAGGAACCAGTCGACTGGTACGATACAATTTATTTATGATGTGGTGATAAACATGTATGCAAATAGACATAATGGTGTGAATTACTAGTTTGTATTTCCCTATGACACATATGATGGAGGGAAGGTAAATGAATGAAAAGAGCTAGCGATGATTAATAACTTAAGAATTGTCGGAACAGTCGACTGACACTGTGTTCAGACGACTGGTACCGCACTTCAAGAATGACTATTTGGAAATTCCAGGAAACAAGATATTTTGTTATGTTGACCCAGTATAATGACTTGAGATTTATATCTTCATCATCGTAAGAAGTTATGAGCAATGTGAATGCATGTTTAAGTATCGTTTCTAAAGAAAAGAACATATTAGTAACTTGAATTTTCATGCTTCGTCGTTACTGAACAAATAAGAAGTGTGGTGCTTATAAAATATGGAATGTGTGTATACTGTAAGGAAAATGCATGTGAGGACGGTTAAAAGAATAATGTTTATTTTGAATTATGGAATTGGTCAGTCGACTGAATGCGTGTAGCAAGTCGACTGAGCTGAACTTAGAATTGTGCTGTTGAAAATCTCAGGACAGACGACTGATGGATGAACAGTCGACTGTCATGTGGTTGACACTGTGAACATGAAAAAGTTGCGGGACAGCCGACTGACGGTGTGCAACAGTCGACTATCCCGAGTAATTATGGTGAACTTGTATTTGACTGTATAAGTTGACTGGTGTTCTTCCAAGTCGACTGTACAGAGCGAACTTTGATGTGTATGAATTTCATTTTATGTTGCTGTTGGAAGTTGTGAACCTTATGATTGAAGTCTGTGGACTCTTTTTATGACTGTGTGGATCATGTAAAATGAATTATATATGAGAATTGAGAATCAAATGAATATAAAAGGCTAAGATCATGATGAGAAAGTCTGTGAGACTCTAAAATGAATTATGAGCTGATGATGCTCAATTGGAAACTGTGAATTTGAAATTGAACGAAAGAGTAGCTAAGTCTCCCCCCGCAGCGAAATGAAATGATATTAAAAAGAAGGCCAAGGTTGGTCATGTGTAAATGAAATGGTAAGTCCGGTTTGGTGGAGAGGCTAACTCTAGAGCTTGATTTTTATTCATGATTCTAATAAATTTAATACATAGTGTGGAGGTGATGAAGGTGAGAGAAAAACATGAGTATGAGAGCTAGGGTACGGTGCGGGTGTGTGAGCCGCAGAATGCATGCTTGATGAGTCAAGACATGACGCTGGCACAACTCAGTAATGATCGGACTTTAGTCACGCTTGTGGGGTGTTTTGGTGACTGCAAGAGGATTGTGTTCAGGGAGGAGGCTGAATTGTCGCAGAATGCATGCTTGACGAGTCAAGACATGGTGCGAAATTCTACTCCAGGGGCCAGGATACATGCTTGTACTCATAGAATCATCTAGGATACTCACTGAAATTACAGAAGTAGAGTAAGTCATGGCGAGGGATTGAACCCTACAAAAATGAAGAACGATTAAGAGGCTTGCCCTCGAACCTATGTAGTATGGGATGCATAGAATTCGAACAAGTGCGCATTAGTGTCATGTAAATTAAATAATTGCATTAAGGATTAAGTGCACAATCACGACACGACATCATTAAAAGTTCCCTTTTGTTTTTACATGCTTATATTGAACAAGTTGTGATTTGTTAAGAAATGAGATTCATTATACTGTTACTGGCATAGAGAGGATGACCATGTATAATTATCGTTGGTTGAATAAACTGACGTACCCACAGTTTGTATGTAGGATAAATTACATGTAAAGAGGAATGGATGCATAAAGATCTTATCATGTTGTTATTCATTTATGTAAATATTGTATATTTTGCTTCCGCTGTGTAAATGTAAATGTAATATGATGTAAACTCTGATGTATGATGAGAAGTTTTAATTTCCTTGTAAAATTGTACTGAAGAAAGTGAAAAGATCCTGTAGAACATCTCGAATTCAGTGATTTGGGATTCGGGGCGTTACAAAAATATACTTTGAAAACCACATACTTGCAACTGCTGTTAGTTAAATGCTCGTTTTAATTGCTCCACAGTTTCCTTTAGGTAATCTAGATACTGTTCTATATGCTGGACTATATTTTTCATCCTGTATAAATGAAATTGTTAGTTTCTTGATAAAAAATATGCTAGGATGTTATATTTTTCTTTTATATTTTCTGTTGAAAAGTCATAAAGTGCTAACTGCATTTGCCATGTTATCAACCTTTTATTTTCTATAATTGGGTCGATTATTTTGTTAATCCAATTTTTTGCTTGTGTATTATCTGTCTTTACTATGAATTTCGTATGTATTATGAATAATTCAAAATTTTTTATAGCTTTTAAGATTGTTGGTAGTTCTTCTTCATTTATATGGTAATTTTGTTGAGTCTGTGTGAATGATCTACTAGTATATCTGTCTAGTATTTCCTATTTTTCACCTATTTCAATAAATTTTAATGCTGCTCCCCAATTATTTTCACATGTATCTAATTCTATTATCCATGAACATTATTTAACAGGTAATCTTAGCTTATTTAATTTTGAAGCTTGTTGTTTTAATACTTTATATTTTCTTCATCCTCCAGGGTCCATTCCCATCTCTTAAAACTTTTTTAGTTTTTGTTGTAACCAATTTGTTTTTGCTAGTAAATTTGGTATGTATCATCTTGTTTGATTTAGTATTAATTTCAATGCTTGTTGTTTGTTTCTTATTGATAGTAATCTCTTTTCGAACATTATTTGTGATGATTTCCCTTTTGTAATTTATTTTGTTTTATTAAAGTCAAATTCTATGTAATTTGGTATAGTCATTTAAGGGTTTTCTCTAGCTAGTTTGTATCTTGTAATTTCGCTGAATAGTGATCCTATTTAAAAATTATCGGTATTCCTATTTTTTTACTTCATGCTTACTAATAAAAGTATAAATATTTCTTATTTGTATACTCATAATTTTGCTTTTCTCTATAATTTATATTCCTGATAATCTATGGTACATGATTAAACTTTTGTCACTATTTTCTTTGGCCATACTTATAGAGAAATTATGTTTTATTCTAAAATTTATCTTTTGATACATTAGGTTTCCTTGTATTGTTCCTATTAAGTCATATGTGTACTTGATATTATTCTATCATCCATTAGGTATATTTTCAGGGGTATATTTATTTATTCCTTAAATTACGCTTTTATTATTATTTGCACAATTCCTAAATGTATGTGCCTTAATATTTTTCTGGTTTTCTCACTAATTTTTTCCATCTTTTGTCTTATTATTTTTCCAGTTATTAATGAGATTATAGTTTTTTCTTAAGCTTGTTCAATGTATATAGGTTGTTCATTATTCCTCACTATTATGATGGTATTCTTTTTCCTTTCAAATATTGATAGTTTAAATATCTATTTTGGATTTATATCTAATTTGGTTGCTCTTATTTTATCGTATTTCTATATGGCAAAGCACATTCTTTCCCTTAATTCTTCATTGTTTTCTTCTCTTTCTAAATGTTCTCATATTTCTGTTATTTCTGTCATCATATTTAATTCACATTCTTCTGTTTCGCCTTCACTACTTCCACTATCTCTTTCCAGTACCATTCTTTTTTCATCTTCACTAATTCCCAATCAGTCTTCGTCGTATTCTATGAGTTCATAGTTTATGTTATTCATCTCTTCTATTTCCTTTGCGTATTTTACATTTTATTTTTTCATTATCTTAGGGCTATTTGGTGATATATGTCCGACTCTCCACATATATAACAATTACATTTCTTTGGGTTTTTCAGATATTGTCTATTTTTATTTATTCTTCTGAAGTATCTTTTATAGGGTTTTTTATATTTCTTAAAAGTTTGTCGATATTTTGATTTACATTTTTGGGATTTGTAATTACTTCTCTTTGTATAATTATAGTTATTATTACATCCCAAATGATTCGGTCTTGCATCTTCACAACAAATTCTTTATTTATATGTCATATAGTATTTTATTGTTGCTTTAGATTCTTAGCACACTTTATCCCTTTAATTTTTACAGGTTGTGTTCTATACACTAAAGTATATAATTCTGGTCTTACTTTCTCACCTATGTATGCACTATATATGTTTATACTCCATGGATCGCTTAGTTTTAGAAAGAATGAGTCCAAGATTGGACTCCTTTATTCTTTTGTATAATAACTATTTTGAAAATATTCTTGAAATTCACAAGCATAGTTGTCAAAATAACACATGTCACATATTTTTAAATTGTTTAGTCTCCATCTTGCTTGGTTCCTTTTTTATTTAGTGTGTTTTTCTCCTTTATCGTAGACACTGAATTTTGCTCTTATTGTTATTTCGTAATTTGTAATTATTTATTTTAGTCACAAGGTTCGTTGTGTTGAGTTTTTTTTTTTTTTTGGTCCTTTATCATCAATTGGTCTTGATTTTCTGATAGCATTTATTTCTTATTTCTTTAGTCAGTTCCACCAATTTTCTACTACTCTTATAAATGTTACTTCTATAAATTTCTCAATTGAGTTTCCTAAAAGGTTTTGCCTAAATCTTGCTATTAGTGAAGCATTTACCAATTCTTCTATTGTCCTATCTACGTCTTTTACGCAGTTTAGATGTAGTTATTATCCATTTCCTGCTATTCTTTTTTCATAGTGTTCTGTAGGTTCATAATTTGGGGTTTCTTTTTCTTTATCTTTTCCTAACTCATTATTTTTTATGTTTTGCCATTTCCATAGTAGATGATAAGGTCTTTTGTTAGGTGATGACCTTAAGATTTTGTACATATCAGTTGGAATTTTTGTAGGTTTTTCTATATTATTTTCTTTCTTTTGATTTATTTTTATTTCTTCATTCGTTATATCTAGATTTTTTAGGACTTCCTCCACTTCATATGAATTTAGATTTGCCATTAAATATTTCATTTCTTAAATTTTTATATTAAGCTTTGTTATGATTTCGAACTCCTTCATACCTTCTTCCGTTATGCCTAGTTATTCTTCTGTGTCTTCGATTATATATTTACCTACTTCTTTTATGTTTTTATTTATGATTTTAAATATTTTCTTATAGTTCCTACAAACTCTGGACTATTGTAATATCTTTCCAACTCATATATGTTTATCATATAAATTTATGATTCTATTTTTGAATTTAATATTTATACTTTTGAACTATTAACCATATTTAGCCTAATATTATATATGTTAGCAAGTTTTGGTAATACCAACTTGCTTCTTCGTTTCTATATCTAATACCTTGTATGCTATTTTTTGTTGTATCTCTTTAGGTAGTTTTTGAGTGATTCTACTTGTTAGGCTTTCTTTCTATTAGTTTACTATTAACGTATCTTATTTTAAATTTTGTAAGATTTGTTCATATTAATTTCTTTATTTTATGTAAAATATTCAGATTTCAAATAGGATAATAAGTTATGTAAATTGTTAGTTTTAATATTGTGTAAATATCTTCATAGATAGGATTGTTTTTGTAAGATTTTCTTTAATTGACCTTAGAGTAAGAGTAATACTCACTACCTTAGGTGGTACACTCCAATAGGTAGGAAAAGATGGAGTAGGTCGGAGAACTCTCCAATAGAAGTCTCTTCACTATCTTAGGTGACATATTCCTATTGGAGAGTTCCTCCACTTACTCTATCTTTTTCTACCTGTTGGAGTGTACCACTTATGGTAGTAAAGCGAAATGTAGTGAAATTGGCCGTGGATGTAGCATTACTCTTTCCGTTAAAGATTTTGGCCAGCGGCCCTCATATGCGATTAATTTATCAAAATGGCCTATATATATGCGAATCACTCCTCCTTTTCGCTCTCACCTTAACACCCGCAGAGAGAGAGAGAGAGAGAGAGAGATGGCCTCTTTCTCATTGTTTCAACCTTTTGCACCCCCTAACCCACCAACTTTCCATTCTCACAATCGCCTTCACCTTTTCAAGAACCACAACACAACAACCCATCTTAATCTCCATCAAAACAACAAACCCAGGCCCAAAATCCTTTGTTGCTATTCTAATGAAACCCCAAATGGGAAAAATCTACCTGAAGACGACAGCTCAGCCACTGGCATTCAGCTCTACTCTCAAATCGAAAGGTACCCACTCCATCTCTGTTATAAAAATTAATGGTTGTTGGTAATTTATAACCCACTTGCCCAATTTTGCTTCACAATTTAGTTCGCAGTGCCATGCTTTTGTCATAACATTTGCTTGGTACCGTACCGTACCGTGACCAATTTCTTTCTTTATGAACCACTTCTCAGGAGTTGTTGTCTTATCCACTGTGAATTAGTTGGGTTGCTAGATTAGAGCATCCACTGTAGTTTTTTAAAAACCCAAAAAATGGAAATTGATTTAGAAAATAGGTAAATAGGTTCACAGTCCTTTGCTAAAAACCCATAAGTTAGAATAGGAGTGAACAGTTCCTTGCAAAACTTACTAAACTTAGCAGCAGCTTTAGCGAATTGCTAAATATAGAAGACGGAAGATGTTCACCCATTTGAGCAATTTTTAATGAGAGACGGATGAAGGTGTTCCGTCTCTCTCTTTATTATTATTATTATTTTTAAAGTAATCAGAAATTTCCATTGTTGTTGCCTTATAAATTATTTAAAAAAAAAGGAAAAGATGGGACGGCAGACCATGCTCCGTCCCACCATTTCCCAAACAATTAAAACCAACATTATTACCAAATTGCCATTGGATTATTACGAGAATGCTACTGAATGTTTATTTATTTTTAATTTTTTTGGGTTGGACGGAGGACCTTGATCCGTTTGAATAATTTTGTTTTTTTTAATAGTAGATTTAGCGTAAACGATAGCACGCTTCTCCCTCTATTGCTATTCCTAATTGCTAAATATGGAAATTACATGACCTGTTTGTTTGTAGTGTTAGGAGTTCGACAGACCGAAAACACAAATGGACGGAATGTCCCTATTGAATTTCCCTATGACAAAAAACTGAGCAAGCATTAAATGAAATAGAAGCATAATCACTCAAGAATGGGAAGAACACAAAAAGAAATTTACGGGTTCCGTCGGACCTGAGAAACCTTAGAACAACTCTACAAGCCGGCCAAAACCCTAAATAGTTCGGAATCCGTCAATCTACAATGATACAATGACATAGATTCCTTCCGTCAATCTACAATGATACCATGACATAGATTCCTTCTGTGGATCAGAGTCATCAGACTGTCCGAGTAAAAATTGTAGTCCTACTCTCTCTCTCTCTCTCTCTCTCTCTCTCTCGGTATTGGTCACCTGTAGTTCATCTAAAGGAACTGATAGCTTGATGATTAGAATTGGTAGGTAAAGCTTGAAATCCTTAAAGATGCACTCCACAGCCTCTGTGGTTCTGATTATGATCTTTATCGAATGTCAATTTTTTTTGTTGAGGGTAATGGAATATAGGAATGTCAAGAAGTGAAGAATATGGTTCTCGACAAGCTGGCTAAAATTCTCTGACACTCTTAAGTTAGTAGAGAACTCGTAAAGATGGAAGAATGAAATTAGAATAAGGCAAGTGTGCATACCATGTTACAAGATGAGGACCTAGGTGATGGACTTGGTGGTTAGGCCTTCTGTAATACAAAAGCCATGAACATTATGTTTTCATCATTTGTCAAATTTTACAGATAACTCGTTCCTTGTGTCAAGTCTGCTTTAATTATGCATCCAAGTCTGTGTTCATTGTGCTTATATTTTATGGAGGTATATTGTTCATATTACCCTTGGTTCACATATATGTGTGTACTTATTTGAAAACTCAGCACAGTCTTAAAAACTGTTACTCGGTGTACCCTCCTTATTATTGATGTTTATTGTGGTGGGATAAGGAGAGAGTTTCATCCAATATACTAAAATCTGAAGATGATTTATGAAATCTTAGGAATTTATATATTATTCCAGTTTATTCAAGGTACACTTCATCCATACTGAATTGAATCCCATAAATACCAGTTCCAGTTTGGTTTCATGAAAATTTTAAAACTTACATTAAAAAAATTTAAACTCTAGGTGAGTTTGTAATTGCAAATTGCAATGGTGTAATCATGTAATAATTAACATTGGAAAGATAAACTTGGACCACATAGTATTAGATTATTAGTTTCATGTTTGAAAGATCTAAATATTTTTCCTGTACATGAGATGTGAATTATTTGATTATTGTATATAACATTCAAGAAAATGAAAACAGGATGTATTGACTATCTCTTATCAAATTTATACTTGATCTATGTTGCCATAGGGTACAACTTAATCTGTCATATACCTGTGTCATATACCTGCAGATTAATTACAGAAACTGCAAAGCAATCCCAAGATGGCTGGGGTGCTTCCGGAGATTGGATCGAAGTTCAGGTTGTATTATTAGTTTGCTTAGACATTGGACGTGTTATCCTCAAACATAACTAGTTTAGCGTGGCACATACATCAAGTTTTTAAAAATAATCTCCACATATTTTAGGGGAATTTGTCTAGTATATGCAATGCTTAAGTAGCTGCCTAGTTTTTATTTCAATGCAGCAAATTTTTTCTTATTAAATTAACTATTAAGTACTTACTTTACATACCAGTGTTACTATTTTTAAGAAAGTGTTGCATGTATACATTTAATAACATAAAGCTTAACAATATTTTAAATGATTTGTTTAAAGTAAAATGATGAATGATGCTTGTAAGGTATTTATAACAATTCATAGTTAATTTGGTAAATTAAAAGGTCCTAGTTTCGTTATGTTAGAAATCAGAGAGAATTGGTTGATATAATTATCTTCAACACTTCAAGTTGTTCATAATCTCAGTGAGTGCAACACTATAAAAAAATATTCCCCTTTGGAATAAACTTTGGGGAATACTTAATGAACATGATTACTGCATTAACAGTAGAACAAAAATTAAAAAAAAGTTAATAGGACAATATTTTTCATAATCTTTCTATATCTTCTAGAACTGGTCATATATCTTCTAGTAACCCCCGAAGCTCCCCCTCAACCTGGAGCAAAGAGGTTAGCAAAATCTAGATTGTCAATTTTCCCTCGTAGTCTTCTCTATTTCTCTTTCTTTTTTTGAATTGCCATGTGTCCAGTCATATTTCTGACCCATGTATATGTCTCTGCCTCATAGATTGAAATACATATGAGTGAAAAAAGATGCGACAATTAATTTAAGCTACCTAATTTTTACAACAACAACAACGACAAGGCTTTTATCTCAGAATTTTGGGGTTGCCTACATGAATCTCGTCCAATTAGTGAAGGCCACCTCCTCAGTGAAATTAAGACTGTTGAATTATCATTGCACTGGGAAGCCACCAAATTATTTATTTTTGGAAATTCAAGTAAGGCTCCTAGTCATTTTTTGTGGACAGGGTAGCTACAAATGGTCCATAATACATTTAATACTTCGATTGCAAATATAATTGAGCCTTCCATTTTCCCTGTTCACAAGACAGTTACTCTTGTTTGTATATGTTTTGCCTAATCTGCTTGTTTTTAGTTTTTCTCACATCCTGCATAGATCAGGAATAGTGGGAACCCATGTGAACTTATTTGCTAGGTAGTTAAAATCGGATTAAATTGCCAATTAATTGGTAATCGGACATGGAGTTGTTAATTTTATAGCAATTAATGAAAATGAGCAACCCTTCGGAATAATCGGTTTGTCCAATTAGCCGATTAATCGGTAAAAATGTAAATGATGAAATAGACGAGCTTGATGAAGATGCCGATATTGATGTCAATTGTTAACTTTTGAGTTGTCTCTTAGACTTTGTTATTTATTTATATGAATATGAAGATGGGTGTGGATTGTTTACTTTTTTTTTATATAGAATAAGGTGACTAACGGTCACCGGTTTCATTAATGAATGGTTAACGAAGCTACAAGAGTACATCCCAATACACCAAGATCCAGCATAAAGTAAAACCTACAACAACTAAGATCCATCAGTACCAAAAGTTTACTACAAGTTACAACATCACTACTAGGGTAAAGAAGTTTGCACCATTTGAAACTGACAATGACTGTAGAATCCTCCCTGAAGTCCCTCCTCAAGCCAGAAGGCAGGAGACTTCTCTGCAACAGAGTTGAACTACTCTGTGCCATCCATACAAAGTCTCTTTCTAGCACCTGCATGAGAAAGAGAGGATATATATATATATATATATATACACTAGATTTTCCCGTCGGCACATGCCTACGGCACGTCTTTGGAACGATACAACATATGAAAGTCTTGTAAACAGTAAAATAACAATTATATAGTTCATGTTTGAATAGTAAAATAATAATTAGTTGTAAATAAAAGTCCATGTTTCCATTAGTATGTGTTGAAAAATAATTATAAATGGGGGTGTAAAATCCAACTTCTTAGAACTTTGAGTGTGGAAAATAATGAAATTTAACTGTTGATGAAATATTTGCTATTTTCAATGTAACATAAGCAATAAAAAAATGCATAAAAAATCTGAAAATTTACAAACCTGAAATCTGAAAATATAAATTTCTGAGTAAATAGAGAGAGAATGAGAGAGAGAGAGATAAATAAATAAATAAATAAATAAATAAATGAGCTGTTTTGGGGGGATTTGAATTTGAGTTTTGGGGGAAAACTTTTGGGCGGGAAAATATGTTTTGTGAGGTTAGATATGGACAGTTGATTTCAACTCTATTAAAGGAGAGCCACTTGATAGCTTTCTTTGTGTTTTATTTTATATATATATATTTATAGATAGATAGATGAACCTTCCGTTGTGCACTCACCTCCATGTGCACTTGGCCTTCATACGCGATCCGAACCGTTTACATTGATCTACACGTATAAATTAGTCTAAATATGTAAAATTAAGTCATTTACGATATTTAGCCATACAATTTTGTAACACTTCAATGCATTGGCAAATAAATTTCAAATGACTTGATTTTACATATTTAGACTAATTTAGATGCGTAGATTAATGTGAACGGTTCGGATCGTCGATATGAAGACCCAAAGGACGAGTGCACACGGGGAGGAGTGCACAACGGAAAGGGTCTCTCTCTCACTATATATATATATATATATATATATATATATATATATATATATATATATATATTCACGATTTTTCCGATTTAATCTCCGATTATTTTCCGATTAATCATTAATCGCTCCTAGACCGATTAGTTCCAAAAACTAATTTTAACTGCTTAGCTTAATTGCTAATTAACCATGTTCCAAATAAAAATCCTCATGAACTTCCTGAGTTTCTTACTGGCCATCATTATCTTCATAATATCCATGTATGATTGGAAGTATGTATAATTGACCATGTATAAATATATATATATATATATATATATATATATATTTGGTAAGCATATATTATAGTCATGAATTTTGTCCAATCTTAGGGTGCATGGGTGCTCAAGCCGAAAAATAAGGTGGCGACATCAGTGGTTCATTTTGTTGGTGGTGTATTTGTTGGAGCTGCACCACAACTCACTTATCGTCTTTTTCTTGAAAGACTCTCTGAGAGGTACGCAACCAATAATTTACTTCAACTCGTTTCTTCCCTATATTCTTTTTCCTTAGCATTTTGTAAATACATATAAGACATAAGAAGAGGCGTGTGAAGGCAAGTCCATCCTCACTGTGCGTGAGGCCAACCTCTTCTATACTGATTCTATACACATGGACATTTTTTTTTCTTCTTTTCAAGTACTCATTAGGAATTGTGAACATTATCAACTCTTGACATTTAAAATTGGTAAAAAGTAGTCCATATAAATTTAGTTCATGCTATTGCAATTCCTTTTAAAGCTGTAACTCTTTGACATTTCAACCATGAGTTTCTCTTTTGAATGGGAGCATTGCCAAGTTCAGACGAAAAGATGAATACACCCTTTATTAATGAGGGTCAGTAAGTTGTACTCGTGGCAGTGAGTATATATATAGATTGTGCTATCATGTCCTTAGTTTGTTCTGATAATCTAGAGGCAGCTTGTAATTTTCACCAATAAAATATAATAATATATATCTAACAACAATAAATATACGTGTTTATATAGACGGTAACTGAAAACAAGGAAAAAAATAAGGAAAAATATATTAGCTGTTCAATTAGATCAATGTTATTATTGCTTAATGCTCTAAAATGTAGTAAACAATCGGTTAGTTCTAAACAAAGGACCTTAAGTTCATTTATTTTAGATAGTGAAAAGGTGGGATCTGTAACCTTGTAAGGGTGCTGGTTATGGATTTTTTATTGACATATCCAGTGTCAATATTTTTGTCTTTTCTTTTATTATATTGTAGAATAATTATTGAGAACTTTAGATATTAATTTCTCCTCTACAGTCATTACTTGGTCAAGTTAATATCAAATACTACTCCACTGTACTGTCCAATGATTTCTAGTATTCATATGTTAGCTTTGACTCTTTTTCTTGGTCCAGGGGCATTTTGGTAATTGCCACACCTTTCTCTAGTGGTTTTGATCACTTCTTAATTGCAGATGAAGTACAATATAAATTTGATAGTTGCTTTCGATTATTGAAAGACAGTGTAAGTCCACATTAAACCAATTTCCCTCCCATATTTTTCTTTTTAAGCTAAGCTATTTAGTGTTACAGGTAGGTGACCTCCCAATATTTGGTGTTGGCCACTCGTTGGGATCCGTTGTCCATCTTCTAATTGGTACTAAGTTGTACTAATATTTCCATTTTGTTTTAGTGCACAATTTTATTGCAGCTGTTCAGTTTCACATTATTTGTCAGGGTCAAGATATGCCATAGAAAGAAGTGGGAATATACTAATATCGTTCAATAACAAGGTGATTGACCTTTTCCCTTGTAAAGAAATGTGTTTTATGTGCTTTTTTTTCTTTTTTTTTTCTTGAGGAAAAGGTGGAATATGGCCACACTATTCTATTACAGGGAAAATAATGAAACAAATATTAGGGAACAAGTATGCCTCAAACATCCCAGGAGGCTAGGAACAAAATGAATATACAACTGAGACAAACCTCAGCTACCCTTGAGCCTAGGTCACAAATCAATTAAATCTAGCAACACCAAAGAATTTGAAGCATAACATCCAACTTCGTACATCTCAATATCTGCTCAATTCTAGAACCCCATTCTCTCAAGAATGTGTCTATATGACACCTCGCTCAACCCGAGTTTGCCGAGAGAGAAACCAAATTGGGTAAATTCTTTGGGGATTGCTAAATTTATAGTTTTGTCCAAGTTTACTCCACTTTAACTTATTAGCCCATGGACATCTAGAATTAAGAAAAAGCATATTAACCATAAAACAAATTTGACCACATTTAAGTGGATCAAAAAATGAGAGGTAGGAGGCTACAAAAATCTCTTTCTTTCCCCACCAATTCATAACTCTTCCAGCCTAAAGCTCACTATGGCAAGTTGTCTTTTACCCATGTTTTTTTGACCTACAATGAACAAGTGCCACCTCATCATGCCTTATCATCTTATTGGTGAGTTTTCTCTTCCCGTTGCTGTTGATCGACTCCTCAATGCTAGCCACCTGCACGATGACCGCAAGCAAAACACCTCCCTAGGTCCCTCATCTTGAGAAGATATCAAGCTCACCACTTCTAAATCGGCACCGGTGGACTGGGTGGACACCTTGCTGGCCACAACTCAAATAGACCCACTCTAAACCCGCCACTTATGTGCACGGACTCGACGGAAAACGTTGACGTCATGAAAGTTGCATCTACTCCGAGCTCGACTGCTACGCAACCTTTCCATCTTAAGCCCTCTGCTTTTGAGGATGAGAGCCCTGCGATCCCTTTCCTGTAGCCTCACGCCATCATCGTCAAGTTCGTCGATCTTGTTGTCCTCCCTGTTTGCCTTGTTGTGTCCAAAGGTGGTCCAAACCCATCCTTGTTCTTGGCTTATTGGGAGAAGAACCTATGTGGGACAGGGGAAGGAGGGGAGAACTCCTCTCCCCTCCCCATGTCAGTAATGGGTATAGGGGAGAGAGAGAGGATCATAGGAGTGGGTTGGCTAACAAGATTATTTAATGGAATTTTAAGGACTAAGAACTAAGAAGATATCCGATGAATGAAGAGTAATTTAGTACATATATAAAAAATAAAGGAGACATATAAAGTTGCTCCAACTATCGAGACTTGTGAAAAAATATGGAGAGAACAAAAAAGATCTACGTATGGTGCTTATAGATCTAGAAAAAGCATATGATAAAGTCCCTAGGGACATAATATGGTGGGCGTTAAATAATAAAGGAGTGACTATTCGGTATATTGAGGTAATTAAGGATATGTATGAAGGGGCAAAGACCACAGTTAGAACAACCACATGAGAGACCAGTGATTTTCCTGTTACAGTAGGTTTACACTAAGGTTCGGCTTTAAGTCCCCACCTCTTCACTTTGGTTATGGATGAATTGACGGAAGGAATACAAGATGAGGTGACTTGGTGTATGCTTTTTGCCGATGACGTCGTCTTAGTGGACGAAGCTAGAGCAGAAATCAATGCTAAATTAGAATTGTGTAGCGAAACTTTAGAAGCTAAAGGTTTTAGAATAAGCAGAACTAAAATAGAGTATATGGAGTGTAATTTTAGTGATATTCGGAATACAAATGGGGAAGTATTGAAGCTTGATGGTTGAGAGATACCTAAGAGAGACCGTTTTCAATATTTAGGCTCGATTATACAAAGAGATGGGGAGATTTGTAAAAATGTTATACATAGGATCCAAGCAGGGTGACTTAAGTGCAAAAGTGTCAGTGGTGTTTTGTGTGACAAACGTATATATTTGAAGTTGAAGAAACTTTTTTATAGGACGACTGTTAGACCATAAATGATGTATGGACTAAGGCGCAGAGTGTTTGAAAACAAAGAAACATGTTCAAAAGATGAGTGTAGCGGAGATGAGGATGCTAAGATAGATGTGTGGTAAAACCAAAAATGATAGAATTAGAAATGAGCATATACGAGATATGGTAAAGGTAGCTCATATCTAAGATAAATTAAGAGAAAATCACTTCAGGTGGTTTGGACATGTCACACGTAGATTTAGTAGTGCCCCCGTTAGAAAGAGTGATTTGATAGGTATTGAGGGTAGAGTTAGGGGTAGGGGAAGTCCTAAATCTACTTGAGTGGAAATGGTGAGAAAATATATGATAGTTTGTGGCCTTACAAAAGATATTACGCTAAACCGAGCAGAATGGAAAACCATGATTCATGTAGCCGACCCCAACTAGTTGGGAAAAATGCTTTGTTGTTATTGTTGTTAATAAGCAGAAAGCTACCCACAATAATTTTGGTTATTATATGATATTCTATTTACTAGATATTAATTGCAAATTATGTTAATCATGTAGATATCATGTAGGTATAATATTGCTTTTGGAGAGTCTGAAGCACTCTTCGGCTTTAAATATGTGCCTGGAAAAGTAACTAAAATGGTTGGGGCTAACGCACTTTTCCAAAGTTTGGGTTTTCTTCTCTTCCCAGCCACCCCTAGATTTGTGCAGAAGTACTGTGTTCCCTTTCAAGAATCTTAATTTAAACTTCTTTTGTTCACAACACCTTTGTACAAAACACATCTTGTTCACGGGAAGACCAAACAGAGCATAATTGGATTTCTATCTCAACCTCTCGTTCTCCCCATGTTAATAGTTTAAATGAGCTTTTGCATTTCCTTTTGTAAATTGTGTGCGAGTGAGTAGTATCATTGTAGCCCCTATAACGACAATGATGATGCTATGTTACACATCATAATAATATGAATATCTACCACTTTTTGTGCACACAGATTCCAGTGGTAGCCTCAACAAAGCTTACCTGTTCATGGTTTGCAAGTATTTTGGATAATTTAAAACAGAGTGCTAACTTCTTTTGTTGTCTATATGTCTCTTATAGTAATCCTTGATATTACATACCCCTCATTGAATTGTATTTTTCTCTATCTTAATCAGCTTTAGATGTTTCTTCCCATGGCCCATGCTGGCTATCCAGTTTTAATTGAACATTATTGATTATTGCCATTGATGGAAGTTTAGGGAGGATGAACTGTTGTACTTTGGCTTGATTATCTGACTGGTAAGTGTGTAGTAACCGTCAAATAGAGAAAAAGAAGGGAAGACAAAATTGGGATGGTGCAACCATTTGGCTTGATTATCTGACTGGTAAGTGTGTAGTAACCGTCAAATAGAGAAAAAGTAGGGAAGACAAAATTGGGATGGTGCAACCATTTAAGGACAGACAACTCATACTAAACACATAAAACTCCTAACTGGGAGAGGTTCAAATTTCAGGATTTAAGGAAAAAATATAGGGTGTTTTATGTAGAGGTCACCCACGATTTTGTTAGTTCCAAATCAGCCACCCACATTTCACTATTTTTATAAACACCACTAACAATGTGGGCCCCACTCTATACAAATGAATTAAACACAATATTATGAATGATGTCAATTTGATCTTATTGGTGATGTTTAAATCAATTCAGATTATTAAGTCAACTTTGAATTAAACTTAAGAAAATTCACATAAGTGCTTTTTTGGAGTAGAACCTATATTGTTGGTGGTGTTTATGGAAATAAAGATTTGAGTGGCTTTTTTGGAGTTGTCAAAATTGTGGGTGGCCTCTATGGAAATAACCCAAAATTATAATATGATGTGATGTTGCATGTGATGTTTGTCATGTGTGCTATCTTAAAAATTGCCTTTTATATCATATGTAGACAATGATCCACATATTTGATAGGGAGAAGTGAAAAGTTAAGAGAAGACCATGAGAAAGGTGAATGTTAGTTTGTTCATAACAAGGAGTCTAATTGTTTCAGTTATGACAGAATAAAGATTATTTTAATATATCCAGCTGAAATGTCTTATTTAATATGCAAATGTATGTATATGCATGTATGTATCTTGTTTTAGTACTAGGTTTGCCCGTTGACACGTCTTCGGAACGGTGCACCTTGTTTGATCATATAAAATAGTTTTGGAGGTCCAGCAAATTGATTGAAGTAGCAAACATATTATATGAGAAATTTTTGGGGGTCCGGCAAAAAACATATTATGTGATTTTTTTGATTTTTTTGAATTATTTTAAAAGTTTTTTAATTTTTATTTTTTTTAGTTTTTTAATTTTTTAATTTTTAAAAATTTTTAAAATTTTTATTTTCTTAATTTTTTGAATAGAAGAGGGAGGAAGAGAGAGAGAGAGAAAAAAATAATTAAATAAATATAGGAGTTGTTTTGGGTGGGGGATTTGAATTTGAGTTTTGGGGGGAAACTTTTGGGGGGGAAATATGTTTTGTGAGGTTAGATTTGGGCCTTTGATTTTTGGGGGAATTGAAGGAGAGCCACTTGATAGTTTTCTTTGTGTTTTATTATATAGATGGTTGTCTATCTTTATGTATATCCTAATATAGCACCTGTATCCGTATTTCTGCAATATAGGATCCTAATGAGCATCAAGAACCAAGGGGAGTATATGGAATTGCAAAGTAAAATTCATTTTTACAATTTGAAACTTGAAAGCTGTTTTCTTTAATCCTGCACATAGACAAACTTGTAAGGCGAATTTGTCATCTCGTTAAAATGTTCCATATTTAGATTGAAAACTTAATTGATGCTCGTTCCTTTTTCTCCCCCAAACATCATCACACCCACTTAATTGTAGAGAATATTTCACAAATATATGCTATTTTGTACACTTTTGCAGGAGGCAAGCAAAGCTGTTCCATTGTTTTCTCCTGTAATTATACCAGCTGCTCAAAGTTTTGGTCCACTTTTGAACCAGCTAATGTCTTCCACAGCTATTCGTGCTGGGGTATGTATAATTGTCACTTTCTTAGAATTACTTAGATGGTTATTTAAAGTCCTTGTTGTACTGTCCATTTGGATAATTTTGACACTTTGTATTTTCTTTTCCTTTTACTAGCTTCTCTATTTTGTTACTCCTTATTACCTGCTTTCCAAAATATATTACATTGTCCTTTTTCTTTATTATCTAAATAATCATCCATGACAAGCAAAATTGTGCATACAAAAAAGTCTGTGTTTGTGCTTTCCTGTAGTTTCTGCTGATATGTTAAGTAACACAAAAACATATGTAAATCACCCTGTACTTAATACAGTACATTACAAAAAATAAAGGAGATAAGAGTTCAGAGAAATCAAACGCAACAAGCAGGAGGCATAGCGATTATTAGTGGTTGGATCCCCAGACTTAATCCACTTTCCTTTCCTACAACAATTTTTTGCATTAAGTGTTCTACTATACCAAAACCCAGTATGGTTAACCTTGGTCAGGCTAAGTATCCTATTACACCCACGATACTCCATAATGATCCCCAAAACATGCTTCAAATTCTAAGCAAAATGCCATAAAACAAGACCGTAGTTATCTTGATGAGAAAACAATAAAAGTTCGCTCGATATCTCTTTTGATCTTAGCAAGTGATAATTCAGAAGTTTAGAATCAAAATAGATGTTTCAAGAGGGTTAAAAAATACAACTTTAATTCCCATTCTTTTATAAAGATCCCAATAATTCTGTCCAAATATTAAATTAGGAAAAATGGGATTTTTAGATGTTTAGTGAAATTAAAATTGTACATTCCGAATCCGCTACCTTGTAAAAGATCTTTACATATTTTTCTCACATAAAAATAAAATAAAAAAATTCTTGCATGAGTGATCTTGCATGCACCAACTTGATATCATTCTTGATACTATTCTTGCATGAACAGATTTGATATCTTCACTTAATGCTTACTGTATTTTTCAATATTGATATTTGAGACTTTCTCTATTATTGGATCTTGCGAGTTGAGTCTTGATACTTTCTACATTCTTTGGAACTTGTCATTTGTGGATTGATACTTTAGATCCTGAAAATCTTGATTTTGTATGGTGCATTTGAATTTGAATTTCAGCAATTATTCCACATTTGTGTGTCACATACTCAATGAAAGATTAGAATAATATGTATTTATTTTGTCATACCAAACTTAGGGTCAACAATGTCCCATTTTGGTGTGGACAAAGCACAATAAATAACTTAAACAATACTCCCTCTTAATGTGTGCTTCTCATTAATGCATGTTTCCATATAGATACAGAATTAATGAATACGCCCAAGTGATTTCTTTCGTCATTTTTATATATTACCTATACACAATTAATGTGTTTTGTCTATATCAACACTAGGGTTAACAACATATACACATACTGATAAATTTCTTCTTTTCTCAATTTTATTCTGTTTTATTTGTACCGCATCCATATATCTAAAGTTAAGCACTTCATTTCTCATCATCTTGACTTCTGAACGCCATTTCACTGATATGATATGCTAGTTGATTGTATAGATGTGTACAATGTGCAATAATTAAGTGCTACGAATCTTGTTCTGCAAGCTAATCAAAATTATTTTTTCTATATGAAGTATAGGCAGGAATAGCTATGAAGCAACTAGAGAATCTCAACCCTCTGATTATGAGACAAGTTCGCCCTTTAATTGAGCAACTTCCTCCACTGTATACTGATCTAGTTGAAGGAAGAGAGGAATTCACTCCAAAACCAGAGGAAACTCGGCGACTGGTATGTAGTGCTTCAAATGAATTTAGTTTCAAAAGGTTCCTTGAAACTCTTACGCTTTCTTTCTCCGTGGCATGTGCATGTGTCCTGTATTTGTGTACGTATGGGGTCAGCCCGGGAGTGCTATGTATTTGTTAGTGTGCATGTACGGAATTAGACATACACTTATGATGTCTGTTCCTTTTCTCTTCATAGGAGTTTAGGACCCTCATTTATTCCCTGAATGTATAATCAGTACAACAAATGGAGATAAAAAGGCACGTGCATTATACGTTGTAGATCCCTAAAGACAGGCCAGCAAAACTCAACCTTCTTCCCTTATATGGAAGTATATAAACAGAGCACAAATACAAAATCAAGTTTGTAGAAGTAGGATATAATATATATGAGGATACGGGTATCTGTGGCACAAGGAAGAAATTTCATCCTATGGTGGACTAAAAACACTTTTTCCACATCCCAAATTCGCGATCCATACCGTTCAGTTGATCTTCATATCATAAACCATAGGGTAATATAAAGTCAGTAAGTTTAAACATTTTTGCCCATTCATGATTTGGTTGCATAATGAGTGGTTTTTCAGTTATAAAACAATTGATGCCACTTAGTGCATGGACAAAAAATGTTCAACTCTCGCATATTCAACCTCTTATGTTTTACATGTAGAACACTTTGAATGGTGGGAATTATGCATTTGGGAGGACATAAGGATTTGAACCCTGCCGTTGGAGGAAAGTTTCTCTGCCATAGGATCTCTCTCTCTCTCTCTCTGTGTATATTATGTGAATAAGACTACCTTTTCTTAGATTTAAGTCACTCAAAAATGTTTAACAACAAAATTTTCAATTCCGAATCAAAAGTTCAGCACAATATCTATATCATTCAATTCTTTCTCAACAAGAATATGATCGGAACTCTATTTAGTATTCATATAATGATATAAATTATAATGGGGAAGTCCCTTTAATAAAACATAGCCCAAATTAAGTCAAGGGGTAACTGATTATACTGAGGTCTGATGTGGAATGGGAGACCGGGTCAAGTTTGATGAAGGGAAGTGAACATGCATATAATGCATATCCGTACTTTTTTAAAATTTGGGGGGGGGGGGGGGAGACGCTAGACAATAATCTAGAAATAAACAAAACAATAAGTGAAAGCAAGTAAAGAGTAGAGGAAACAAGACTTTTAAGGTTTGGCAAACACCTGACTTCGTCCACCCCCAAGGCCTTCTTGGACTTTCTATAAACTCAAATTATGGCGGGAACCCCAAGCCAGCCAACCAAAAAGATTGCAGTATAAGTTGTGAAGACTTTCTCTCAACCTAGGGATCTAAAGCTTCTCAGCATCCAAGAAGTCACTATCCCTTGGGGGAAAATTCTTGTTCGCTCCCAACTCACTACAAATACTCTCTAGAACAACAAATAATAAATATGAAATATGTTTAGTACACTTTGATCATCAAAGGTATTAGATAGAAATAGCAAGTTTATAGCTCAAAGTCAAATATTAGTGTTTAAATGTTTAAAATGAAAGCATTTTGGTCGACCAGGTGGTTGACCAGGAGGGTCAAAAGGAGTAAACAAATGGAACACCCAATAGGAAAAAGTGCATAATGAAATGTTGGTCGACCAGGTGGTCCACCAACATTCCATGTGCCTGTATTAGACATAATGCTAGTGGACCGGTAGACAAGGCATGAATTTTTTTTGTTCATTTGAAATAAAAACATAACCGTTTCCCCATCATTTCGTGGGTCTAAAAAAATGGGTATGGAATCAATTGTGTATGGGATGGAAAATGTTAGGAACATCTATTCTAGGATATCCTGTTGTTCTAAAAAAGGGTAACAAGCTCGCTTAAACAAATTTTGAGCCTACTTCCGTTTATGGGGAAAACGGCGGTTGAAAACGAGTTCCTCTTTCTTTTTTGGTTTTAAAAACTCGCCAAAATGGGTGAAAATGGGATAATAAGGCACTAAATGGGTTCGGTTTAAACAAGTTTAAAAAAAATGCTTTTGGGCTTGGATTTTGAATTTTTATCAAATAATTCTACGAAAAACATATCATTACTTATATAACGAACTCGACTTGTTATACTTTGCATGTTTCCTTAATTTTATAATGAACTTATGAACTATCAAATTTATTTTTATTTGTGCATATGAAATGTCATGTGAGGAATGCTTTATTATTTGACATTTTCCATAATTTAACCCCTTTACTTCTTGATTTTTATATATTTTATCCTTGAAGTTTCTTATTAATGAAATATTTTTATACTAAAAAAAACATTTTTTCTGTTTAAACCTCGTTTAAATGGAAAAAGACTGTACAATGCCCGACCGTTTTGATCTCTTTTTTGTTTTTTATAACCTTGGGATATATTCTATAGAAAAGTATGAATTGAGCTCACTGAACGTACAAATCCCTTTAGTACTTTAAATTTAAGATTATTACTTGGAAAAGGAAAAATTACAAAAAATGAGACCAGCCTCTAAGCCTTAATTTCTAACCCCTGAGCTCTGACTTTCATTCTCCAAGATTTGATATCTCTTGTTGTGCACCATAGTTTCATAGCATCCCAATCCGTCTACAGTTTGTGCTTAATATGAATTGAAATAGAATAGTCATTAGTAATACATGATACTTGAATTAATTATGGATTTATCATATCAAAACATGAGTTAAAAATAGTTCGACCTCCTCTTCTTTGATTATGACAAAACCAACATTGGGTTCAAGTTGGAAAGTAATCATACGAGATAAATAAATTAAGAAGGAAGCAAAAATAATACAAGATAAAGAAACTTCCTTACCATAGATTAGGTAAGCAATATAAGTTTGATAGAAGTCTCCCCCTCAATCCAACCATGGAATAATTAATAAGGTGAAGGACGAAATAACACCCAAAGTTTTTATAATACCCCAATAGCATCCGAAATTCTTAACATAGGACCAAAAACCACTTCCGTTAATTTTTTTGCGGAAATAATGTGAAATAACATAAATAACCCTAACCTCTCTTCTCTTTTCAGTTCTTCATTTTTTTAGTTTTACTGTTGTTTTTTTTTAAAATAATTTGGTGGAGATGAAGGTGATGGTGATGGGTTGCGGAGGTGGTGGAGATGGTGGTCGGTGGTGGTGATGGTGGTTGGAGATGATGGTGGTGGTTGATGGAGATGGTGGAGATGGTGGTGTTTGGAGATGGCGGTGATGGTGGTTGGAGATGGTGGTCGGTGGTGGTGATGGGGATGGAGATAGTAATTTGTATATGGAGATGAGGGCAATTTTGATATTTTGCACTGTTCTTAACGGGTTTAAATTAAGAAGTATATTCGGAGAATATTCCATCAACTTAACAGAAAACTTAACGGCATGTAGTTTTTTGTTCTATTTTAAATACTTCGGGTGCTATTTGAGTATTATAAAAAGTTTGGGTGCTTTTAGGGAATTAGGATAAACTTTGGGTATCATTTGGACATTTCCCGTAATTAATAATATGCAAAATTTAAGTCCACAAGGTGTAAGAACCAAACACAAACCAAACTGAGAATACCATCTATAGAGAACATAATGAGATGAGCTTAAATATAAAAAGAGCTACATGGTCACCAATAACAACTATCCAAATAAGAAAATGAAAGAGATATAAAAACGATGGATATACAACAAGAGAAATAAACAAGGATAGAACAAAGATAGGATAAGTGAAATCCAACCCAATATGTTGAAGCTGTCCAAAAGAGATGCTACTAGCGTCCACCCGTATCATCCATTACTCAACTACTAATCCAACTCAAATTGTTAAAGTCATCCAAAAGAGATGCCACTATCATCCACCACCATCATCCAATACTCGACAACTAATCCACTTTCATATACTACTTAACTACTAATACCCCTTTTTGTCAGAATCACAAAGTGCACAAGATGGAGGACACAAACCAAAGTCTCATTTCTTAGGAAGGCAAGAAACCAATTGTCTTGTTCATCTGTGTAGTAGCTACCGGATCTAGTGGTAAGGTACTGCTGTAATGACCATCCACGACTAGGCATATGCTTGGTGCGGCCTTAATGTCCAACCTTCCACAAGACATGTAACGAACAACTTGAATGTGTATAGGCTTCGATATTTAACTGATCAATTAATGTTGGAAAGAGTGCTCAGTGCTAAAGAGATTCAATTGCTTCCTATCGTTGCTTAAGCTAGGCGAGTACCTTCCTTTCAGAATTTTATGAGCTTGTTGTTGACTTGCAACTGTTGATGCTATCGGAGAGAAAACTTGCCTCTTGTGCATAATTGTCTATTACTTCCCGAAGATCTTCCTTCGTCAATGTGGACGGGAGAACAATCATCATCATCATCATCATCATCACCTTCTTCCTCAACTACAGGAGCCACAAGAACAAACCTTCATCGATAGTCAACTTGAGAAGGTAAACATAATCTTTAGGGATATATATTTTTGGAGCATCCCTTGATTGATGCACTTCGATGAAGGCATGATCATTTCTCGAGAACTGCTTATCACCAATGCAGGATTTAGTCATCCATATCGCAAACGTTTTCCTTATTCCCTGTTACTAACGTCAACCGTATCACTAATAATAAATGTATGGAGGTTTATTGTAATCTTCTTCACTAAGTGAGAACTGCTTGTGAATGTAGTTGAATAGTACTAGAAATTCCTCTCTTTTGACTAATAAAGGGGGCGACAATCTTGACAGTAATACAAATTGAAAATCTAAAATTGACACTTCGCTCGACCTCATAAGATGCGGGACATTGAAGAAAAAAATTTGAGATTTCATCAAAACTTACCCTTTTGCACTCATAATGATCATCGGTTCTTTTTAAAACTTCTCCATTTAACAGAAGTTCATCAAAAAGATATCAATAAACCCTTGAGAAATAACGCTTTCCTTCCTCCCAAGTTCGCATAGTATTGTCCATCATTTCCAAAATGAATATTTGAATAAAATAGCCACAAAATGTTAGAGAATAATATCATTGTCCATATTCCATAGCAAAAATAGGCATCCACTTTTAGTACTCAAGAAGCACTTTAACTTCACCAAAATCATGACAATGTCAACAAAACTTGATGGAACCTCAAAAGCAACAAGGAACGCTTTGATATTTGGAAAACTTCACGAACAAGCATGATAAAAAAAGTGTTCCTTGTCAAATGGCTCAGAAAATGTTGTCTTTTTTACTAGATAATGCTTCAATCCGAGTATTCTTGATGGCTTGTTATCTGGACACATTTTTAGTGGGTAAAACGAATAATTAATAGTGGGAATGTGCAGAGAGTGACAAAATTAGTAGAAAACCACCTTAAAATTGATGAAAATGGATGAAATATTAGATGGATCTAAGGGTTCAAAGTACGGAGTTTTGGTGTTTAATAAGAGAGAAGGAAATGAAGAGAAGAGATGAAGGGACTCTTTGTATTTGGTGAGGAGGCATGGATAAAGTGGGCGGGGCACAAATAAAAAGAAAGTAGGGGATAAAAGGAAAAAAATAAAAATAAATAAAATAAAAGTGGTAGTCTTCGACAAATTTTAAGGAAGGATATGATGGTGAGTCCTAATCCTAAAATTATTCAAGAGAAAGGAAATAGAATTGCAGCGCCCCGAGATCCATATACAGGAAACTCGTGACACAACTCAAGATCTCTGCTCCAAACGAGTACACAACACAAAGAAATCACAGGAATTTAAAACTTACATTGTATAAGGAAAACTATATTCTCCACTTGGATGATCCACAACTCAAAACTCTTTTGCTCCCATGATCGGTCCTACAAACCAACAATCTGTGGGCACGTCAGTTGAATGCAACTGACGCAAAACGGATGAAAACCACAATTTTTCAAATCCTCAACAAAACAACATTAATGCGAAAAGAAATGTGGAAATCATATAATAGAAGTGTTGGTGTATATTATGACCTAGGTTCTAATGCGCAACTCAAATGCACATGATACTATTATTCTAATGCATACTTGATTTGGAAACATATGCATCTCATACTGCATATTTTTCAGTCAAGCTTGAGCATATTTCAGATTATAGGGTTCACTCCCTCCCAATGCAGACCCCCTCTTGTACTCTTCCATGTTCATGACTTTTATCTCAGAAATTAACAGTTGACACCACGCCGCACGTGTCTCAGACGAGACAACGCTGTACGTGTCCCCTTGACAGGTGAGTACCCTTCCAATTAGTGCTTGTCCTTATACTATTGAGTCACACTATCAAAAGATAATTCAATGTGTAAACTTTAACCACGCTCCATTTTTTACTTAATCTTCTCTACTTAATTGATCACTCATAAGGAATCCATCTAGTTTCCATTTTATTAGTCAATTGTTTGAGTTGCAGAACTCATGAAATTCAACTTACCTTCTAAAATGCTATAGGTTATCTCAACATGCACCAAGCTAGTGCACTTAATGTGCATGTAAACATTACCATATGCATACACCATATGCCTACTTATTTATTTAATTCTTTCATGCCTACAATCTTCTGGATACTACCAATAGTTTCTCTACTTGACTACCATGAATTATTAACTAACTAAGCATGCAACTACAAGTAGTTTCTCTACTTGACTACCATGAATTTTTAATTAACTAAGCATGCAACTAACATTAACTAAGCATACTACTACAAGTGAGTACTCTATGCGAGTTTCTTCTTACAAGTGACTAGTACTTCTACAACTACAAGCGGTCTTTCTAACCACAAGCAGTCTTCCCAAACATAAGTTAACTATAAGTAATCTTCTCTACTAACATACAACATTATCCATGTTATTCCATATAATTTACATATAAATTACTATTCTCCATACATCCTCTACATCAAATTCATAACTATTACCTATCAATTCCACATATGACTCACTACAATTAATTATACATATAAATTTTACATATATAACTTCTACATACAATTTACACTACTACTATATATACTTTACTCTACATATAATTTACTACAAGTGTCTCAAACATAATTAAACTACAACTAGTTCTATATCATTTACTACATATAATCACTACAACTATTTAAACACAAATAAACGATTAATTAATTTATTAAAGAATAAAACATGAGTTGTGAGCAAGCATACATTTACAATTCTTCTATTTAAATTCACTTCTTGCTATGTTTGTTCCATATGAACTAAACATTCAATACTTTCAATCAACATTTCAAACAATCATAAACTTCTAACTATTTAATCTATGGAAAATAAACAAGAGGTAAAGGAAAATATCCACTTTTATTTAGTAAGCTTTAATGTTTATGCTTCAAATGGCTTCCTTCTCCTCCTTGCTCCTTTGGCTTTCCTCCACCTAGCTCTTGTTAGGAACAAAATAACTTCTAGGATTTTTTTTTGAATATAAAAAGGCTAGGTTTTCATTGAAAATGAACTAGGTTTTTTTAAACTCTCATATATATATAGGAGATGGAGGGTGTTGGCCGGTCACCTAAAGGGGGGGGGGGGTAGTGGAGTGTGGTAGAGTGTGGAAGTCTCTAGTGTTGCTTAGGTGTCTGATGAGGACATCAGTTCAATACGTTTTAAGTGTATCTATCAGCGCAGGCATCGTCTAGGATAACTGCTTCATTAGCTTAGGATTTTATTTCAGTACTATATTTGTTTTTGGCAATTATAGCCATATGTAATCTTTCTTTTATGCATTAGAATATTTTTGAGATTTTAGAATATTTTGAGATTTGTATCAAGATTTATTTTGAGCCTATATATAGGCCTTGAGATTAATGAGAAGTTATGTCATTCTTGATTAAAAAATTATTGTGTTGAGTTTTGCTCTTCATCTCTCTCTATTTGTGTAATATAATTGAGATCCAATTTTAGGGTTTGTGATAAACTCTAAAACTACCCCAAATCCCAAAATCAATTATACCCAACCCTTATCCCCAAATCCAAAACCCTAACCCATCTTCATCTTCTTCCTCTCCCTCCATCGATTCCCGAAACCCATCAACAATCCCAAATCCCCTCATGTTTCTTCCTCCAAGTCCCGACCGAAACCTTAACTTCCATCTCCGACCTCTCCACCGCCGTCGCCCCGACTCCGAACACCCCAACCACTACTGCTCCTCCTTATCGTTGCCATCTCCATCAGCCCTCGACTGCCCCTCACTCAGATCGAAACCTCATATCCCTAAACTCCACTATCGATGCCCCATCTCCCCGTCGACCATCACTGGCAGCCCTGTCGGCCCCTCGTGCCGTCGCTCACCTCGTCGACTGCCCTATCGATCCCAACCCTGTGCAGTGCCAACCCTCGCACTCTGATATCACCTGCGCTGCTGTTTCGTTCATGCTGTTTGCTATTGTTGCTGATTACTGTGTCCTTCGCTGCTGCCAACCCGAGATCTAACGCTGGTTTCTTCGAATCCCGGTATACTCTTTTCACTTTTTAAATATTTGTGTTATACTGTTTTATCATCTCTATTATATTATCTGATTTATCTGTCGTCCATAAATATTGAGTGTGTTCTACTTGCCGTTTAGTGTACAAATTTTTATTGAATATTTTACATGCTAAGAACGATTAAGTATTATTGTTGATTGATAGAATTGAACTTTTAATTGGAATTGTTAAACTTAATTCAATTCTTGAAAATCCATCGAACCGATGAGCTGTTTTAAATTCTAACTTAATCTGCATTACATGTTGGTAAAATTAATTCTTTAAAATTCTCTATTTAAGATTACGTTTTACATCATTTTGGTATCAGAGCGAAGGTTCTTAAAACCCTAGTTCTTGCATCATTTAGGCATCAGTTTTTGCATTCATTTAGGATCGTTTAGAGTCTTTTATTTTTCTTGCTTTATTTTAGATCATTTCAGATTATAAAATTAAAAAAAAACACTTAGGTGCATTTAAGACACGTTTTTGCAGATTTCAGCATACACACAACCCCTAGTTTTTCACTATTGGTGAATGCGTCTTTCCAGCACCATTACAAATCCCGAAGAACCTTTCTTGTCCCTCCCAAACCACCCAATTAGGAACCCTAGACCTCCCCGAACTGAGATGGACAACTCTGATATTTCCGTTATCCTAGCTGTCATTCAAGCAACTCTTGCTAATATCAATCAGATGCTTGAGAAAGTGGAACTAAATCAAACTGTTGTCCCTGAGCTTCATGCTAATCGTCAGTTCCCTCAAAGGAATGATCGTGACGGCCGACGTTAATATCGTGACCTTGACGAACAATACAAGAAGAACGTTAAGGCTGACGTTCACCATTTGAAGGCCACATGGAACCCCAAGCTTATCTCAATTGGGTCCGTGCCATGGACCACTACTTTGTGTGGTTTGACATGAGCGAAGCCCTGAAGGTTAAATTTGCCACAATGATTGACGGGTAAAGTTCAATAACACTGGACCAATCTTGAACATGCCCGTAGAGGTCGAGGCCCGACACCCATAGCCACTTGGAAAGCCATGAAAGAGAAGCTCATTGAGAGATATGTACCGTTATCATTCCATACTCGATTGTTAGATTCGTGAAACCAACTTTATCAAGGAAGCAAATCCACACAAGAATATGTTGATAAGTTTGATGACTTCCTTATTAGGTGCAATACCTTAGGTAAAGAGAGTGAAGAACAAACTCTCTAGTTTCAGAGCTGGACTACGAGCCGACCTTAGGAACGAGCTAATTCATAGAAATGTGGACTCATTAACGACAGCCTATGCTCTTGTCCTCGAAATGGATTTTCTTAAAGCTAGTTCTCATTCTAAGTCCTCTAGAATGACCTCTACTGATCCGTCTAGGCCTAAGCCTCCCTCTCAGCATCCCAACAAATCTTATCCCTGCAAACCTAATTCAAATTTTAATTCACATAGAGATGAACATAAGAATAAAAACACCGAAAGAGACTACTCTAAGATTGATCATCTCACTAAGTGTTATAAATGTAAGGGATACGGTCATGTTGTTAGCAACTGTCCCAGCCCCAGTAGGATCAATATAGTAGAAGGTACCACTGTCATCGCTGATGATTCCGATAATGAGTTTTCCTATGAGCCTATTGAAGGCGATGACTTCGGTGAAGAAGAGGATGACCAGTATCTCCACTGTATTCGGCCTATCCAATAACCTCACCTGAATGTAGTCAGATGTGCTTTGTCTCAGCTAAAAGAAGATGATTGGAAGCGCACTGCTATATTTCACACTTTTACGACTATAGGTGGCAAAAATTGCAAGGTGATTGTTGACAGTGGGAGCTGCGTCAACGCTGTCCTTTCTGCGGTCTTAGCTAAGACCGGACTTAAGCTGAACCCCATTCCCGCCCATACAAAGTATCTTGGATTGATGCGATAGCCCTCCAAGTAACATATCGATATTTGGTCCCTGTGGACTTCAAAGCTTACAAAGAGCAAATTTGGTGTGATGTGCTCAAAATGGATGTGGGTCAAGTCATTTTATGGAGGCCTTGGTTATACGACTACGATGTGACCATATATGGTCGATCCAACCAATGTGTGTTCCAACACGACAGACTAAAAATAAAGCTCATACCCATGAGACCAAGAATTGGTCCGGCTGAAACAATACCGGCTCCCTTGAGAAATGGCAAGGAAGTAACGTATATTGGTGAAAAGGAACTCACGAAAGAAATTGACAAAGGGGCTACAATTCTTCAACTCACAGCGAGAAGTCCCTAAAGATCCTAAGTCACTCATCCCCCCTCTAGTTACTCCTGTCCTACAGGAATTTGTAGATGTGTTTCCTGCTGACCTCCCCAACCAGTTGCCCCCGCTGCGTAACATCCAACACGCTATTGATCTGGTTCCGGGAGCGAGTCTACCCAACTTGCCACATTATCAGATGAATCCGACTGAGCATGCCGAGTTGAAAAGGCAAGTTGATGAGTTATTGGCAAAGTGCTTCATCAGAGAAAACTTAAGTCCTTGCGTTGTTCCCACTCTATTGACGCCAAAGAAAGATGAAACCTGGCGTATGTGTGTAGATAACCGTGCCATAAACAAGATCACGGTAAAGTACCGTTTTTCCGTTTCCCGTTTGGATGACATGTTGGACATGATGTCTGGTGCCACAATCTTTTCCAAGATCAATCTTAAAAGTGGCTACCACTAAATACGTGTTCGTCCTGGTGACGAATGGAAGACCGCCTTCAAGACGAACGATAGTCTATACGAATGGATGGTCATGCCATTTGGAATGACGAATGCCCCGAGCATGTTTATGAGAATCATGACGCAGGTACTCCGTCTCTTTATGGGCAAGTTCCTTGTGGTATACTTTGATGATATTCTCATTTACAGCCGATCCATTGGGCAACAAATTGACCATTTGAGACAGGTCTGCGATGTTTTGAGGAAGGAACAACTTTATGCTAATCCTACCAAATGTACCTTTCTCTCCGATCAGACTATCTTTCTGGGGTTTATTGTTTCTGTCCGAGTATCCGCTGACCTAGAAAAGATACGAGCTATTACTGAGTGGCCTGAGTCCTGTAATATTCGTGATGTGCGGAGTTTTCATGATCTTGCCACCTTCTGTCGTGGTTTGTGCAAGGATTTAGCACGATCATGACTCCGATAACCGACTGTTTGAAGAAAGGTGAATTTGTCTAGTCGAAAGAAGCCACGAAAGCCTTCGAAGAGATCAAGAGGAGAATGACTCAGACACATGTTATGAGGTTGCCTGATTTCACTAAAATCTTCGAAGTAAGGTGCGATGTTTCTGGTATTGGTATAGGTGGGGTCCTCACTCTAGAGAGTCATCGTGTTGCTTATTTCAGCGAAAAGATGAACGAAGCTAAACAAAAATACTCCACTTATGACAAGGAGTTCTATGCGGTAATTCAGTCACTTCGTTATTAGCGACATTATCTCCTGCCGCAAGAATTTGCCATTTTTTCAGACCATGAGGCCTTAAGATTCATTAATTCTCAACAAAAGTTAAATCCGAAACATGCTAGATGGGTAGAGTTCCTATAGGAATATTCATATACCATTAGGCATACAAAAGGGATTGATAATAAGGTCGCGGATGCGCTAAGTTGTTGTCACATGATCTTATCTACACTGCGCACCGAATTATTGGTTTTGAGAGATTGAAAGATGAGTATGCCTCCTGCCCAGATTTTCACGAGATCTACACCTCTTTGAAGGATGGCATCACTCGAGTGATAGATGGTTATTTCTTGAAAGATGATTATCTCTTCTATCGCTCCAAACTGTGCATTCCTAGTACATCATTACGAGAGTATCTTGTTTGGGAATTGCACGCTGGTGGCCTTGCTGGACACTTTGGGCATAGCAATACCATTGATGCTGTGGAACATAGGTTTTACTGGCCGAAGCTAAAGAGAGACGTTGCGAGACTTGTTAAAAGATGTCTTACTTGTCAACTCGCCAAGCAACAAAAACAGAACACAAGCCTGTATACTCCGTTACCTGTTCCCAGTCGCCCTTAGGAAGATGTGAGTATGGATTTCATGTTAGGCTTACCAAAAACACAGAAGAAACACGATTCCATTCTTGTCGTCGTGGACTGTTTTTCTAAAATGGCCCACTTCCTCTCGTGTCTGATAGGGATGTGAAATTCACGATTTATTTTTGGTAGACCCTATGGCACAAGATGAGTACGAAATTGAAGTTCTCTTCAGCCTTTTACCCACAGACTGATGGACAGACTGAGGTTGTCAATCGGAGTCTTGACAATCTCTTGCGTACTCTTGTGGAAGAGAACATAGGAACGTGGGATTTAAAATTAATGGTTGCTGAATTTGCTTATAACACATCTAGGAATAGAACCACTGGCATGAATTCACACGAAGTTGTACATGGTTATCGTCCTAGGCAGCCCATAGATCTTGTCCCCATGTTAGAACATCACCGAGTCTCAGAGTCTGCATTTGCATCTCGCATTCATGACTTGCGTAGAGAAATTTTTAAGAAAATTAATGAGAATAATTTTAACTACATGCTAAGAGCAGATATTAGAAGGAAATTTAAAACTTTTAATGTGGGTGACGAAGTGATGATTCGGATACGTCCGGAACGGTTTCCAGCTGGATCCGTTAAGAAGTTGAATACCCGTGCTGCAGGCCCATTTAAAATTCTTCATAAAATCAGTGATAATGCCTATGTCATTGACCATCCTGAAGGTTTTGGCATAAGTAAAACTTTCAATATTGAGGATATAGTACCCTATGAAGGCCCAGAATTTAACCCTAAAAATCCTCTTATAGATGGGCATACTCTGCAACCTAATGGTGAGATTCCCAAATTACCCCCACTACCTGATACTAACCCATCGACAGAAGAATTGGATAGTATTTTAGATGATCAGATAATCTCTACTAGAGATTTCTACTAGAGATGGTGGTATTCATAGGTATTTGGTACGATGGAAAAACAAGCCGGAGTCGGAGAATATTTGGATAAATCGTGAAGAGCTCCAGTGCTTGGATCCAGACCTTTTGGAGCACTATGACAGGAGGACTTGTTTTGACTCGACTGAGTCGAGCCCTTTCCCACTCGGGGAGAATGATGAGGACATCTGTTCAAGACGATTTAAGCGTTTCTATCAGCGCAGACATTGTCTATGACAACTGCTTCATTAGCTTAGGATTTTATTTCAGTACCATATTTATTTTTGGCAATTATAGCCATATGTAATCTTTCTTTTATGCATTAAAATATTTTTGAGATTTTAGAATATTTTGAGATTTGTATCAAGATTTGTTTTTAGCCAATATATAGACCTTGAGATTAATGAGAAGTTATGCCATTCTTGATTAAAAAAATTACTGTGTTGAGTTTTGCTCTTCACCTCTCTTTGTGTGATACAATTGAGATCCAATTTTAGGGTTTGTGATAAACTCTAAAACTACCTCTAATCCCCAAATCCAAAACCCTAACCCCTCTTCATCTTCTTCCTTTCCCTCCATCGATTCCCGAAACCGATCAACAATCCCAAATCCCCTCCTGTTTCTTCGTCCAAGTCCCGACCGAAACCCTAGCTTCCATCTCCGACCTTTCCACCGTCGTCGCCCCGACTCTGAACACCCCAACCACTAATGCTCCTCCTTATTGTCGCCATCTCCATCAGCCCTCGACTGCCCCTCACTCAGATCGAAACCTCATATCCCCAATCTCCACTGTCGAAGCCCCATCTCCCCGTCGACCATCACCGGCATCCCTGTCGGCCCCTCGCGCCGTCGCTCACCCCGTCGACTGTCCTGTTGATCGCGACCCTGCGCAGCGCCAACCCCCGCACTCCGATCACACCTGCGCTGCTGTTCCGTTCGTGCCGTTTGCTGTTGTTGCTAGTTACTATGTCCTTCGCTGCTACCAACCCGAAATCTAACACTGGTTTCTTTGAACCTCGGTATACTCTTTCTACTTTTCAAATATTTGTGTTTTACTGCTTTATCATCTCTATTATATAATCTAGATTTATCTGTCGTCCACAAATATTGAGTGTGTTCTACTTGCCGATTAGTGTACAAATCTTTATTGAATATTTTACATGCTAAGAACGATTAAGTATTATTGTTGATTGATAGAATTGAACTTTTAATTGGGATTGTTAAACTTAATTCAATTCTTGAAAATCCATCGAACCGATTAGCTGTTTTAATTACTAACTTGATCCGCATTACATGTTGGTAAAATTAACCCTTTAAAATTCTTGAAAATTTTCTATTTAGGATTACGTTTTACATCAGTGTCGCTGCATTTGCATTTAACCCCCCTAGACCTTGCTTATTTGTGTGATTATGTGTTTGATTGTTGGGTTGGGCTCTAAAAAGAACATGTTGGGTTTTAATTATAAGCATGGACTAGCAAAATAGAAATAACAGTGTATATATATATATATATATATATATATATATATACATATCATGACAATACATTTTTTTGATGAAAAGGATAGAGTCGAACGTTCGACTCTAGCCCGAACAAAATATATTAAAACAAATCAGTACAACTTAGAGGATTAATACAAGATGTAGTATAAGGTGCTGAATACAAAAGACATGAAGAAACACATAACCAACCAGCAAATAAGACATTTACAACAGCACACAAACAACAAAGAAAGAGCATTACAGATGCACAAAACGTCACCAGCAGCGGCGCCCAAAGCCAACAACCACAGAAAGCTAAGCGAGACGAAACGCAACATGGCTGGGCTACCGGAAGAAGAAGCAACCCTCAAAGGTTGAGCATCGACTTGAGTCCCACCTGAAAAGAAAGGCAAAAAGCACAAAGACCCACCAGCAAAGATACACTGGAGCCAAATTGGCCAGCAAAGCACACAAGGCTGGGCACAATGCACCCAGGTCCCCAAGTGACAACAACACAACAGCAAGACAAACATTAGTTAGAAAAAGTAGTAAATCAGAGTATAGGGCTAACAAAACAGTGGCAGTCGGCCAACCAAAAGCAAGTGTTAAAGAAGCAACTCAATAAGAACCCAGTAAATGCACAAATATAGCACCAGCAAAAGCTAGCAGAAAGCAGCCAACCATCAGCAAAGAACACACATAGCGGAAGCCGAAGCCAGCTGAAAGCAGCCAACAAAGAGAAAAGAAAAGGCCAGCACAGCGCCCTCAAGCCCCAAAGGCACAACGCACCCAGGTCCCCAAGTGACAACAACCCAATAGCAAGACAAACATCAGTCAGAAAAAGCAGTAAATCAGAGTATAGGGCTAACAAAACAGTGGCACTCGGCCAACCAAAAGCAAGTGTTAAAGAAACAACACTAAAAGAACCCAGCAAAGGACCGACAATTTAGGCCCAAATTTAAACCCCTGCATATAGCCAGTTACAGCAACAAAACTGCACAAGAGCAAACGGTCCCACAGTATGCTGAGTGCCAAAACAAAGGCAAAAGAAAGATAGAATAACCGGCTCACAGAACCACCGCAGAGCCGATCTGCCAAAAGAGAGACCACCTGAGAGCTCATTGCTGCAAAGAGAAGGCAACAACCACATAAGCCAAAACAGAAAGCAGCTAAATAAAACACCACAAAGAATTTAACCGAACAGAGCAAGATAGGGAAAAAAGAAAAGGAAAAGACTAAGAAACGAGGGAGACTAGCAAACTAAGGCGGTAGGAAGTTGTATTGATAATATAAAGATGCAGCCGAGTCAATGCATTGGAGATTTAAGGAATTAATCCTGTGCGGATCCAAGGTAGAGGCCCAGTGATTGGGAAAGAAGAGAAGTTCGTTGATAAGACCCGAAATCGGACGCTGGGAGTTGGAAAAGATACGGAGGTTTCTTTCCTTTCAAATGATCGCAATGAGGGCCATCATAGAGATGTCCCAGGAAGGACGAATACTGATAGGGACGGCTAAAGCTCGCCACGAGGTGAATGAAGCATCTAAATACTCGGGGAAACTAACCACCCCCCAAGCATGGTGAGCAATCCACCACAACGGCTGAGAAAAGGGGCAATAAATGAATAAATGAAGAGCGTTCTCTGGGGCCAGGTTACATAAAACACAATTTTGGCCAACCGCAATGTGTTTTTTGTTCAGGATCTCCACAGTGAGTAATTTGTTCTGAATAGCGAGCCAAGACAGGTTTTGATCTTTAGGGGGGCAAAAGACTTCCAAATAATTTTAGCAAAAGGTGAGGAAACACCTCCCGAAATAAGAAAGTTATAGAAAGATTTAACCGTGAAATTACCAGAACTATTCCATCTCCAGCGACAATCATCCTGGGGTTGCCAGGAGTAAGTTTGAAGCAACGCTAAAAGATAGGACAGTTTGGGGATTAAGGGAGGAGGCAAATTGCATACGAAAGGAATCTGCCAAGACCTGGAGCCATTGTGGTAAATGATATAACTAGCCACAGTCGCTCTAGGATTGGCAGCTAGTTGGAATAACTCAGGAAAAGAGGAAGCAATACTCAGGTTTCCCAACCAAAGATCTGTCCAGAAGAGAACGCAGGTCCTAGGACCGCACACTTTAAGAAGGCCACGTTTAAAAGGAGTGACAGATTTCCACACACCTTTTCAGAATGAAGAGGTGGTAGAAGGTAAAGGAGATTGAAGTTCCCAAATTTTATGACGAGAGAAATATTTATGACAAATAAGGCGAGCCCAAGAGGAGTCTCCCATTTTCAGGATTCTCCAAATCCATTTGCCCAATAACGCTAGATTCTGATTCCTGAGGTTAATAATCCCTAGGCCACCATCATGTTTAGAACGGCAGATCAAACCCTAATTGCAGAGATGTTTGGCCGATCTGAATAAGGAAGTGCCTGACCAGAAGAAATTCCGTCTAATACGGTCGATCTGGGCAATAACCCACGAAGGAATGTAGAAGAAAGACATCATGAAGAGAGGGATGGAGGAGAGGACGGAGTTAACAAGGATAAGACGTCCTCCCCTCGAAAGAAGTTTACCAGCCCACACATTGAATCTGGATTCCACTTTATCAATAAGCGGAGTCCAGTCTGATTTGTGGAGCTTACCCCATCTCAATGGAATGCCAAGGTAAGGTAGAGGAAAGGACACAATAGCACAGTTAAAAAACTGTGCGATTTCGAAGTTGCGATCCTCCGATCCACCCAGCCAAAGAACCGAAGTTTTACTGAAATTAATGGATAAACCAGAAGCATTTTCAAATAGGTAGAGTAGTAGTTTTAAGTTAAGCGACCCCGTTCGGCTTTAAGAAGAGAATCGTATCATCAGCATACTGAAGATTGAGAATACCACGGAAACCATTGAAACCTCCCAAACCTTCAATAAGATTGGAATTCCAAGCTTGTAGCAGAAGTTTACTGAACACATCAGCGATGAGAGAGAATAATAAGGGCGAGATCGGGTCACCTTGACGGAGGCCGCGTTTACACTTAAACTTGTGGCCCTCAGTACCATTAATAAAAATCGAAGAAATACCATAAAATAGGCTGGATTGAATCCAAGAAATCCATTTGAGACCGAAGCCCCACTGAAGTAGGACTTCGAGGAGAAAGTTCCAATCAACTTTGTCATAGGCTTTTTCGAAGTCAAGTTTCAAAAGGATCCCTTCCGAATTAGAACGATGACAAGTGGAAATAATTTTCTGAGCAGAAGCCACAATATCCAAAATAAATCTGTTTTTGATAAAACCAGATTGCGCTGGATCAATAAGCAGGGAAATGACCGAGCTAAGGCGATTAGCCAGAACTTTCATAATGATCTTGAAGGTAGAATTTAACAAGCTAATGGGTCTAAAAGCAGAGACCCTATTGGCACCAATAATCTTCGGAATGAGCACGATGTTCGCGTAATAATACGGTCAAAAGAAAATTGACCCGAGAGAGATCAGTGAACAGGGACATGAAGTCGTCTTTTTGAAAATCCCAAAATTTCTGATAAAAGAATGTAGGAAAACCATCTGGTCCAGGAGCGGAATCACTCATCGAAAAAACTACCTTTTAATTTCTTCCAGGGAGAATGGAACCTCAAGGCTAGAAAGATCATGAGACTCAATCCCCATAAAGAATGGACCAATCCAGATGACAAGAATGATGCGTCGAAGTACCCACAAGGAGTTTGGAGAATTTAAGAAAGTCGGAATGAAAGTCAGAATTAGAACGAAGTTCCACATCCTCTTCGAAGATGGAGGAGATATGGTTACATCTTTGATGGTGAGAGGCGAACTTATGAAAGGACGTATTCCCGTCCCCCTCTTTCAGCCACTTAACCTTGGCTCTTTGAGCCCATTTTATATGATCTAAATGAAGAATAGAAGCAAATTCTCTTTTACACTCATTTCTTTTGGAATGGTTAGCCTGGGAGAGAATATGGGTCTCCTCCGCATGGTCAAACTCTTGAATAGTAGAAAGGAGAAAGTTTTTCATCCACCGTAGGCTCGCAACTTTTTGTTTACGCCAAATTTTGCTGCTGAATTTAACTGCATGTAGTTTAAGAAGAATTCTGCCCAGACCAGAGGATCCCGTGACTGCGGACAAACATTCTCCAACTAAGTTCACGAAAACCTGGTCTTCAAGCCAGAATTTCTCAAATCGGAACTTAAAAGGATTAGAGAAGTTAAAAGCCGAGTGAAGGGCGATGGGCACATGATCCGAGCAAGGATTAGGAAGAGCTTGTGCAAAAGAATTGTGAAACTTGGAGATCCACTGATGGGACACTAAAAAGCGGTCCAGCTTTGTTGATTCTTGATTTTGATGATCACAACACATTGCACATGTATCTATGCTAATCTTACAGGTGCTATACACAAAGGACTTATTACTTTACAGCTGAACAAATGATCAAGCATAAAAGCTCCAGATAAAAGACAATGGCCAAAGCTTCACTCAAGACAAGACTCAAGACTCAAGACAAGACTCAAGGCTCAAATCAAGACTCAAGACTCAAGGCTTCAAGCTCAAATGTGTCAAATTGTTGTGTCTTGTAAAACATTGTATTTCTACTTTTGTTGAGTCTTAGCCTGATTGTAAAGCCTTGTCACACACACATACACTCACAATTTCATAATGTGTGTTTTTCAAAAACCCCAAAAAGAGTCAAAACAGTTTGAAGTAATTTAACTGTTGAGTACCAGTCGACTGATACCTCTGACAGTCGACTGGCAGTACAAAACTGTTTAAATTTATTCAAACTCTGACCAGTCGACTCATATGGCAACCCAGTCGACTGTTCGAGTGCTTTTGACCGTTTTCTGTTTTCAAAATTGATTTTTCAAAATCAAAAGCTATAAGATCCGTTGGTTGACAGTTGGAATAACTGTCCCCCAACGTCCAGGAGATCTAACTCTATAAATAGAGTTCAGATCTCACTGAAAAGATCTTACAACATACTTTTCTAAGACTTGAGCAATCTTTGAGTTATTCTAAGTGAAAAGTGAGAAAAAACTTTCAAGTTCAAATTCTCTGGTTCTCTACACTCAGTCCAGTATAGCAACGATTTCGCTCTGGACTGGGTATAGAAGTCGACCTTGTTTTTAGCCACGTGCAACAACACAATACACCAACAAGGCTATAGGTTGACTGTAAAGTTTTTCTTGTTTCTTTTTGCTCTCGGTTGGAGAGTGGTTTAGACTCTTGGTTGTAGAGTCGGTCGTTCACTCTCGGTATTAGAGTGGGTCTGCTTTCTTTGGTTGAGAGAAAGGTCTACGAGTTAGACAAGGTTGTTGTCTTAACGCCGCAGGGTATTCTTGTAAACTTGTTTTTCAAGAATAGTGAAAATCTCAAGTGGGTTGCTTGGGGACTGGATGTAGGTCGGAAGGACCGAACCAGGATATATCTTGTGTACTCTGTGATTGGTTGTCTTGATCTTGCACTTACTATTTGCTTACTTTAAGTTCTGTGAAACTTGTCTGGACTCTGGACAGTCGACTCCTTGCACTATCAGTCGACTGATCAGTCTCGTATTAGTTATACTGTCATTGTGTCATCAGTCGCCTGCCTTATCTATAAGTCGACTGCACCGAGTTATTGTATTTACTTTTATTTGATCATTTCAGTCGACTGGTTCACAACCAAGTCGACTGCACCGAAGAAAATTTTCGCAGTTTTTTTATTAACACTATTCACCCCCCCTCTAGTGTTTGTTGTCTCGCCTACAGGATCCAACAAGCTTCGCCCTAGAGGGGGCTAATTTCATATTGGACCAAGTAAAAGAGCGACCGTTGATCGGAAGGTCGACCAGTTGGAAGGACCGAATGCGGTCGTTAAACTGGGAAGAGTCAGCGGAGTTGGAAGCATTCCCCAATCTTTCATAGGAAAAACGGGTACAATTAAAGTCTCCACAAAAAATCCAAAGCCCTTGAATGGAGCCAATAAAGGAAAGAAATTCTTGCCAGAAGAGAGGGCGACGTTCATGAGTAGTGGGCCCATACACAGAAACCACCGTTAAGTACAGTAAAATTGAAGCCAATTAAGGGTGACAACAAGAAAAAGGTAAGACGCTGGATCGCAATCACATCAAAGGAAGATGCTTTGTAGCCAAAAAAGGATCCCGCCTCTCGAATGGATCGCGTCCAACGCGATCCAATCGGAAAGGAGGGAGCCCCCAAGAGTACGACCAAGCGCCTGGGAGAAGGAATTAAGCTTAGATTCTTGAATAGAAATAAAGTCACAATGGTAAGAAGAAATGAGGTTATAAATGGCTTCTTGTTTAGAGGAGGATCCTAAACCACGGGTATTCCAAGAAATACTAATCATGACCACAATTGTTCTCGCAAGCTCTCGCTGTTTCGAGCGATCTAAGGGAGTTGAGCAGGTTAGGATTGGTCGGGTCCATGACGAAGCCCAAATTAGAGGCTAAGTCAAGAAGATCCGGATCTGATAAAGAATCGAAATGAATTTGATAAACAGATCCTAGAAGACCTGGGATAGAATCCGAGCTCCCCAGAGAAGGGAGAGGGATTTCCAAATTGCGCACTTGTGCAGCCAAGGAAGCTCTACTAGTAGGCGAGCACATACCCTGGTTTTGAGCGCGAATGCGAGCACTAGATCTAATTCGATCGGGACTTCACTAGAGGAGCAGGCTTTTTATGTTTTTTCACCTGAACATCTGGCAGAAGGGGAGAAGAGAATTGGGTAGGGGTAGACGAGGGAAGTAATGAAGGAGTCTCAACAATCAGAGAAGGGGATCTAGTGCAGGTGACCACGGGAAGAGCACATTGAAGGTCACAAGAGGGAGAAGACTGCGAGCCTTCAGGCAGGGGAAGGAGAGGTGGTTTAGAAGGGGTGAATGAACTTGGCAATAAAGAAATAGTCGTTAAACAGTGAATCGAACCAATAGCATGCAGAGTCGAATTAATCCACTTGAGGATAGCACAGGAATTCAAAACCTTACACGGATACAGTAAAAAGGAACAGCAATAGGTAACATTCATCGGCCCGAGAGCCAAAAAAAGAAAACTAATAGGTGAGGAGGAGAGAAATACTTTGCATTCGGCAGATTTCTTGCATAGATCCTTCTCTTCTTCACAAAGAAGATCATCATCCTCAATCCACTTGCCAGAAGCTGCACAAACAGCAGTGGAGGATTTGGAAGAGGGAGTAGCTTGAATCGCAGCAGAAAACTTGTCCCAATTAGATGCATAATGGGGATTGACAGACCAATTGGGCCATTTAGCATCATCGGAGGTGGTAGTAGTTAGCTTAGGCAGATGAGAAGGAATAAGAGCTGTGGAAGGCTGAACGGGCAACTGAGAAACCTGAGACTGAGAGATAGCTTTCACAGGAGTTGTAGAAGGTGTGCTAGTAGCAATATCGGGGTTAATCCACACGAGATTGGGAGGTCTAGAGGGGGAGTGAGCGAAAAGGGCCGATGTAGACAAGGGAATGCGGGTGGAGTGCGAGAACCGCACTCCTCGATTGTTGCCTTTGTTAACATTTTATGGAGCACATGAGACTTAGAACCAGAAACAGGGACAGAGGAAGAACCTTCGGTGAATGCTAGCGCCTTCTTAGGCTGAGACACACGAGACAACAGCTTGAAGTTCTCAGAGGCAGACGGGGCTTCAAAAGAAGAAGGAAGGCTGTCATGATAACACACCGAAATGGAGAAAGAACAATCTCCGATCCTGAGGGAGTACTCAGTAATGCGAGATAGAGGCGGGGGGCATAGAAAGGTGGCTTCAACCTGCAAGCAACCCGATGCCCGAAGAGAAGTAGAGGAGGTGCAGATTAGATCACCAATACAGATAGTCATGTCAGCTACCAACTTCGGAGAGTCGCAAAAGGAGGGTAACCCCAAAATAGTCACTTTGAAAGAGATATAGCGCTCCTCCTTAAGCGCACCAACACAGGCCCATTTACGAACAAGCAAAGAAGTGGAGCCAAAGGAGAGAGATTTCATGGCAATCAAGTCGTCCAGAATCTTCACCGACGGGCAGTTGATAACCACTTCACCATTAGAACAAGCGTTCAACGCCAAGACCAGTCTGGAATATTGCAGGAGTTTGACAGAAGAGAATTGAGAGAAGAGTGGGAAATAGAACCTCCAGTGAAAGAGACAGCACCAAGGCAGTGCATTTGATCTAACTTCACTTTAAGTTCTGGCATGATAGCACAGAACAAGGTAGTGGAGGGTTTGGAAATTGTAGGTAAGGGAGTTATTGGTTTTGGAGAAGGTGGTATGATCGGAGTGGAGGAGAGTAGATGAGATGCAGGCGGGGTAGGAAGGATGGGAGCATTCTCCTACAGCTTAGCTTTTTTGGATTTAGAGGAATTGAGATCCACTAGTTTGGATCGCAGAGCAGGTAAGTCAAGCTTGGATAGAACAGGATCGAAAATGGGTACCCCCATAGGGAGACTCAGTAATTGTTGAAGGGAGTAACATCTATTCCGCTAGTGCTCTGACTTATCACAAAACAGACACTTCATACTAGAGGTGCAGAAAGCTTTGAGGTGACCGAATTGAAGACAGCGGTGGCACCTCAGAGGAGAACGATGAGGAGAGGAAGAAAGAGATGAGGAAGACGAAGAGTTAGAGCGGGAAAAAGAAGAGATCGATTGCCCTAGAAGGTTCGGAGAGAAGGGTTTATGGGCCGAAGAAAGCCCGGGGGGAACACTTTTTTTTCCCAATATTTTTTTAACCACCTGGACCCAAGAAAGATCCATGAGAGAAGCCCAAGCCCAAACGGAGGAGAGGCCAAAAGAGGAAAAAACCAAGCGAAAATCGCACAAGGAAAAAAAAAACCATACTGGGAGAAAGGCAGGACCAACGGGAGCCACGCACCGACCAACTCTGATCACCGGAGGGAATCGATGCTGGATCTCCGCCAAGGAAGAGAGGAAGACTCATTTGGAAAGGACCTACGAACAGAGGATGAAACGCTGCAAGATCTGAAGCTCTCCACCAGAGGGCTAATCCACGAGAGGACCGGGAAGGAGCATACCAGAGGGAGAGGAAGGTGAAATGAAAAGGAAGGAGGGAGGTAGCTGAGAGAGGGAAGGAGGGAAGAAGAGTAGCGGAAGGCTGGATCAGGCGAAACACGGCCACCACGATGGGGGATAGGGCAGAAGAAACGGAGGAGGGTTAGGTGAGAAAGGTAGCGGTAGCAAAACCAAAGCAAGGGCTCGGGACAACAGGAATGCGGAGAAGGCAGATCTGGCCGAAGGAGAACGCCGGAGGGAGAGAAGACGGGGGAGGGAGGGAGAGAAGGGACCCACCACGATGGGGGAAAGGGCGGAAATAAAGGAGATGGGCTTGAAGAGGAAGGGGGGAGCAAAATTAATGAAAGGGCTAGGGGGAGAGGGGTGGAGGAGACGGCGGATCTGGATGGAGAAGAGAGCTGGAGAAAGAGAGGGAGCCGGATCTTGAAGAGGAAGAGGGGGGATCTTTGTTTATCATGACAATACATTTGAACAATACATTTCCATTTTAATTGAAAGAACCATTTTTATTAACCAAACATAGTTGAATAATATTTTAGAGATATTACCAAAATAAAACAAACCAATTAGAGTATCAAAGTATCTCAGATAATGAAACTGAATTTGAGTAGAAGGATGGAGTTTGGTGGATCCCGCTAAAAAATACATAGTGCAGAAAAAATATAGGTGATTGGATGAAAAAAAAAACAGAGGTGTTGATAGAAGAGAAATAGTTGTATAGAAGAGAAAATTGAATAATGTAGCTGGTGGCCTTTGGATTAGATGATATAAGAGAGGTGAAGTAGGGTATTACATAGAAAGAGATGAAAATAACCTTACAAAAGGTTGAGCACAATGTTGATTAACCAAGTGGTCAACCAACCTTTTCTTTTAAAAGATCGAGGATAAAGTTGGTCGCCCACCTGGTCGGCAATCATTAAAAAGCCGTAAGTCGAGCGTTTTGTTGGTCGACCAATCAGCCAACCAACATTTTAGCTTGAGGAAAAAATAAAATTTTTACTAGTTAAGAGTTTTTACCAAGAGGGAATATGAGAGAATAAAAGAGAATAATACCTTATTCCTTTGAAATTGATTTAACTTCTCTTGCACAACTAACATCCAATTTTCACTTAATTCGGCCTCATGGATTTTTTTAGGTTCAATATCAGACAAAATGCTGTCTGATATTGATTTAATTTTTTAAGTTCAAAAATTATGATTTATGAGTATTGATATCAGGTTGTTAACCCGTTTCAACATCACCAACTTTAAGGTCTTGTGGGTGACTTGTCACATATCTCCAAGTAGCCGATCGCTTGTGTTCATTAGAAGAATTGCAGTTGGAGGTGGGGATATCGAAGTTTGTGGATCTTGACTCAGTTGAACCTTGTCCTCTGACTTTAGATGATCTTATATATCTTGAATTGGTGAAGTCACGTGTTATCCAAATTGACTTGTTCAACATGCACACCTAACTCATCATCATCAACACAAACTAGGTTTTCCTTTTAGTCTCATCAAATTTAATATTATAGTTTTTTTACTTGTTTGAGTTGCCTTATTAAATACCCTATGACCCTTGCTAGTGTGAGAGTATCCAAGAAGGACACCCTGATTACTCTTTTGATCAAATTTCTTCAAGTTGTCTTTGGTATATTATGTGAAGAAAACTCTAATAACTTTATTATTTGGCTTTTGCCCATGATATAGCTCGAGTGGAGACTTGTCTAATATATTTCTAATTACGAAAAAATTTATAACAATATATGCATTTTTACCGCTTCAGCCAAAAAGATTTGGGCAAGTCATTCTTGGCAAGCATGGTGCGAGCCATTTCTTGGAGTGACCTATATTATTATTTTTTTCAACAACCTCATCTTGTTGAGGCATCGTAGGACATGAAAATTGATGTGAAATGTCATGTTTTTCACAAAATCTATAGAAAAAGTTCATTTTCAATTCTCCTCCATAATCACTACGAATAGTGATAATAGAGCCCCCCCTTTCCCCTTTTGACCCTTTTACAAAGCAAGAAAATCATCACCTTTCTCATCTCATTATAAGGGGCCGACTAAGGAGTCAAAAGCTGATAGAAGATTTGACAAAATTTTATGACGACTGGAAATCTGACCCTTCCCATTAAAATGGGGTGGCTGAGCAAGGCTCCTCGAAGATTTGATAAAGTTTTATGACGGCTGTCAACCTGACGTCAATCATCTCTTATTAGTTGATGCAATCAGTCCAAACCAAACCTATGATAAGAGGATTTACCGTACTTCTGGAAATTATTTGGCATCCTCCAAATTCTCCAAGACTACGGAAAATAGTGATGTAAAACTAACCCTAAAATAGAGAATTTTCAAGATTCTTAATGGATTAATTTTACCAACACGTAGTGCGGATCAAAGTTAGAATTTTGAAACAATTAATTGGTTTGATGGATTTTCAAAAACTGAATGACGTTTAACAATCTCAATTAATAATTTAACTCTACAATCAATAATTAAATCCCTAAGTGTTCTTAGCAAGTAAAAGATTCAAGATTGATTCGTACTCTAATCAAGCAAGTGGAACACTCAATCTCAGTATTTGTGGTCGACAGTTAAACTAGATAATATGATAGAGATAATAGAGCGGTATAACACAAATATTTGAAAATTAGAAAGAGTATACCGAGGGTTCGACGAACGCAGTGTAGATCTTGGAAGAACACGGCAATAAGCAACAACAGCAACTGCAAGAAGGCTAAGTTGGGTGGTGGTTGTGAACAGCAGCAACGGTGGCTTAGGGGACTGGGGATGGTGCTGGGCTGACGTCGATCTGGTGTGAGGGCGTCGCAACCGGCAGTCGGCGACGGGGTGTGTTTGGAGGTCGACAGGAAGGGAGGATGCCAGGGAGTTGGGGTTTCAGGTGCTTTGGGTTTCGACTTGGTGAGGAGCAGAAGGAAGGAGAAGGTCGGGGGCTTTGGGTTTCGGGGGTTGAGTTGATGGCGAAGGGGGGTGGCGGTGGTGGTTGTAGACGACGGGGGATTGGGCGAAGAGGAGGAGGGAGAGGATCGGGATATGGGTTTGGAAGGAAGGTTGGGGTTTTCTTTGTTTTGGTCAGGATTGGGGAAGGAGGAAGAGGGTGAAGGTGATGACGGCTGAGTAGGGATAGGGTTGATTTGTGATTTGGAAAATTAAGGTTATGAATTTGTATTTGGGGTAGATTTTAGAGTTTATCACAAACCCTAAAATTTGATTAGGATTTATCACAAACCCTAATAATTTGGATCTCACTTGTATCACACAAAGAGAGAGAGGAAGAGCAAAAACTCAACACAAATTTTTTTAATCAAGAATAGCATATCTTTTTCATTAATCTCAAGGCCTATAAATAGGCTCAAAACAAATAAAGATACAAATCTCAGAATATTCTCAAAATCTAAAAATACAAAAAAAATTACATACGGCTAGAATTGTCAAAAACAAATATGGTACTGAAATAAAAATCCTAACTAAATAAGCAGCTGTCCTAGACGATGCCTGCACTGATAGAAACGCTCGAATCGTCTTGAACCGATGTCCTCATAAAAAGTCTAGAAGGAGAAAAATGATAAATTTTCTATAGAAAATGTAATCCGGCTCCAAGGCACATGTAAGCCAAGAGCCAAAAAGGATGCTTTCCCAGAGATAAATGTCGTCTTTGTTTGCAAGACATGCAACCCAAATAAAATGGGAAAAATTGTCAACTACAACAAAAAGTATCTCATTCCACCGATTCTAACGGTCGTAGTTGGACCAAATAAATCAATGTGAATGAGTTCTAAGGGTCTAACAGAGGACGTTGAAACCGTTGTTTTAGCTATATGAAACTCCTTGTGTTGCTTTCCATCTTGACAAGCGTCGCATACCTTGTCTTTGTCAAATTTGAGCTTTGGCTTAGAAAGGATGGGAACTCGGTTAATTTGCAAATTTCTTACTTTCCCTTTGTTAAAGAATTTCCTGAATGTTAGATACAGGTTTTATCAACCATAACTAGCCCTCTGTCCTTTTGATCTCTATATGTTGAATTGCTGATTTAGTTCAAATTTACATATTCTTTCTACTGTGTAGATAAGGTCTTATTACAGTGTTTCACGGAACCTCCTCTTAAAATTTAGTGAGGATACAATTGATGAGACTTCAACTTTGGCTCAAGTCCTTAGCTCAGGGTCTGCCATAAGTTCATTGCTGGATATTTCAATTCAATCATTGCCCGGAGATCATGGATTCCCATTGCAACAGGTAGTTTTGTTCATCTTTTTCCTTATTTTTTTGTATTATAAGTATAGTGGAGTCAATACATTGAGAGCAGCCCTAGCTAACATATGTGATTAATAATCAAACGTCTTCAACAACACTACTCAAAAGACAATGTGAAACTTGGTTCCTAGTTTCACCATGTTTGTTACATTCATAGATTTTTCGTAAAGATATAACAGAATGGATTCGCCACTAGGATAATCTAACTCATGTATCATGAGGTCTCTTGCGACCACTTAATTTTGATTTTGATTTAAGCTGATGCAAATACACTACTACATACTCAATTGACATGATGTTTAATTTATAAACTTTTTTGAGACATTGAACTGCAAATTTAAAATCAGTAGAGTTGCATGTTACACATGTGCATTTACATTTAACAAATCAAGTTTAAATATATCGGCGAAGTCACATATTGATAGCATAAAAGATTAAATTAACACATGTATATATTAAGTTTTCTAGAATCAATTTCAAGAAAATAAATCTCCAAGTTATCTTCAAAATATGAGTACAACTTATTTCAGACTTTTATTTTGAGAATATACTAGAAAGATAAAGACTATGGTTGGCATTTCCAGGTAATTCCAGATGTTCCACCAACTATGGCAAATGCCGTAAACCGCGGAAGTAAGCTTCTAACAAATCTAACAGCTGGGACCCCATGGGAGGCGATAGCTAAAGAAGTCGGCAACACATTAGGAACAGACTCTGGCTCCCTAAAGGCAAAAGTTACCAAGGATGTCGATATGCTTGTAGATATGATCACTTCATGGATGGCTTTGAAATCCAGTCCAAAACTCCTGCCATGAATATAACTCAAAAAGACAACCACTGTCAATGGAAACGCATCCAAACACTTTGCAGCATTCTATTTCTATGACTCTGTGAAGTACATATTACAGTAATCTGCAGTGTAAATGAATCTTGCCCTGGAATGCCTTCCTTGATTGTATGTAAATGGTGTTGATAAAGCCTCAGCAGTTGGCCAAACTCCTTTTGTGCACTGGCTTGTAATTATTTTAGTACGATGTCATAAGTTTTTATCGCAACAGTCCAAATCATCATCTGAGCCAAGAAAACATTGTTGACTTTGCATCTCAGCTTCTTATGAGTTCATTAATGTCGAGGCATTCGCTCAGTTTATCTCTAAAATGAGAATTCTGAAACACAGAACAACGAGAGGAGAATCGTCTCAAAACCGCAATTGCACTCTAAAAACATGTGAGAAAGAGAGTGAAATCCTATGAACTCACCTAGTTAGCTGTATTATCTCAAGGCTGAAACTAAGAGTTCACATTTTGTCCGATTAATATTTGCACTTATCTCGTTCATTCATAGTTAAATTTGATACAGATGATTAGTTCTGAAAGATGCAAATTCCAATTACAATAGGATGGATGTTTCTTACTTGGAACTAAAGAACAAATACTTTGCTTTGGTAGGCCTAGTATTCATGAAAGTGGTGCAAGCCAAGACCAAAACCGAGCACAAGGACAGCAAAATGCTATTTCTTCTGAATTTTCGTAACAAACAATAAAATAACCCTACAAACTGGAATAAAAAAATATAATAATAAAGAATTCTCGGGAATACAATATACCTCTTTGGGAGGTGAGGGGTGCACGAAAGGAGGTAGACCTTCGGTGTCACCTTGGGGAAAGCCATTGCTGATTAGTTAGCAGATAAGCCCACTGATGCAACATTTTTGGGAATCTTCATTTTCACCCTCACATTCTCTGGAATCCTCCAATCCGTGTACCGACCACTTCCCAAGTGTAAAAATAGAGTATGGGTTGACTGTAGGTTGACGTAGGCTCAACCTTTGGTCGACCTCCAGTTATATCTTTTAAAGGGAAAGCACATACATGGCTAACATTGGGTCGACTCATGAAAAAACTGCATGTTTTATGGGTTAACCCCTAGGTCAACTTGATCCGCAAAACAGCTAAAAAATAATGAGCAAGTAAAAGACAGTTTTTGTGCCATTTGCCATTATACAAAAATACAATATACATACAAAACTTGGTATGATTGTAGATGGAAATATTGGTGACAAAATTCAATTTATAGAATATCATTTGGATATATATGTAAGAAGCTATAGTAGTTGTTTTAGCAGTTTTGAATATACTCAATATTAGAGTGAAATAAGTAAAATCCTAATAAATACGTTCTAAAAAATACGAAACTTTGCTCAAAGTCAAGAAATATAATTTATGAGCTAATCAAACTTGTAGATCTGGGTTTTGACTTATGATTTGCAACATAATACTCTGTATTACTTTCAATTAATATGAACTGATACTTGTATAAAAAAAATGGGAGAACTAAATAAGTTCTCAAAAATTATGAAATTTTGCACCATGGTTGTAAAAGATATGCATGAGCTAATGCAAGTTTCAGAAGTCATTTTTTATGCATGAAAACCGTCATGTAAACCGTTTCAACGAAAATTCAAGTTAAAAAGATTTAATAATGAATATATATAAATAGTCTAGGTTATATCTCCTATTGCTTGATTACTAACAAAATTTCTAATAAAATAGACACACTACCAATTTCGAGCTCCAAGCTCAAGTTTGGTGAACTACATGCCTTCCTCTTGGCTTGATACTTAAATTTTGCTTTGAAATCTTCACTGTTAGCAAGAATTGCTGATTTGAAGCTTTATGTTGAGTTTACAAGCGGCGAAGCCTGAGTTTCAAGAATCCTCCTTTAGCTTTAGATTTAACGTTTAGAGCAAATTTCATGATCCAACCTCCAACAATGGCTCTGAGACACAAAACCTACACACTTTATTAAAGTCTTTAGAATAAAAAAAATATATATATATATTTCAAATATCAAAACACCAAACATTATCTAATATATTGGTATATTAGATAAGCCCGATAAAACAGATGTGACAGTAATGATATACGGGCCTAGGAAATAGCCCATAATTGATCCTTTTCGAAAACGCCTTATGCTTGTTCAATTTTTTCTCTTGTCAAAACTTTCAAAGTCATGGCATATACAAACATTTTTTTTCACCGAGCAGGAGCGAAGAACACAACTCCTCTTGCAAAGTAAGATCAAACAACCAAGTAGAAGTACCTCGGTAGATGTTTAGGAAGATATGTAGGAGCACTTAGATACGTGTAGTGATAATTTTTTATTCTCCATATCGGTTAAGAGCATCCACAATGGCAATTTCTATTTTTTGGCAAAATGAAAAGAATAGAAATAGAACAGATTGCATCGTCTGCAATGGTAAATTCTCAAAATTTTCTTGGGACGATACATCTTGTATCGTCACTTAAAAAAATCGGTAAGACGAAACACCTTGTATCGTCGCTTTTAAAAAATTTCAAAAACTGCCTGCGACGAGACATCATTTTTAAGCGGGCCGAGACAAGGTGTCTCGTCTGCAAACAATTATTAAAAAAAAAAAAAACAAAGGTTGGAACGGGACATGATGTCCCGTCCATATTGGATGGCTTCATTTTATCCCGTTGGATTTCAATTTCATTGGATGGCTTCATTTTGTCCCGTTGGATTTCCATTTTATTGGATGGCTTCATTTTGTGATGAACCGGGACATGATGTCCCGTTGGAGGATAATGCCAACTTTTTTTTACAAATCGGGAAGGACGATACATCTTGTATCGTCCGACCCATTTAAAAAATAAAAAAAAAAAAAAAAAATTTACAGGACGAGACAACTAGTCCCGTCCGATTATAATAAAAAATTATTTTAGCTTTGGAACGACACATCATGTTTCGTCCTCTATTTTTCTATATTCTCTACTCCACTTCTCATATATGAGAAGTCACTGTGCAGCGTTTGCTATTTTTTGAGAAAATAGCAAACGATTGCAGGGGCTCAATTCTCATATTTTTCTCAAATTATGAGAATATGAGAATTATAGCAAACGACTGTGGATGCTCTAACTAAACATAATTTCATAATATAGCAACTGAGATTTTGAGTGAACGCTCTCTAAGAGCATCTGTAGTCGTTTGTCAAATATCGATAAAATGGATATTTGGCAAACGAACGTGCTACACTTGTTTGCCAAATATCCATTTTATCGATAAATCGCTACAGTCGATTGCTATAAATGAGAATCGATATAGCTTTTATCGATAATTGAGGGACGGCATTCGAAGTGCCGTCCCACAAAAAAAAAAAAAAAATTTATTCGTCGGACGGCACTTGAAGTGCCGTCCGTTTGGAAATTAATTAATTTAGAGCATTAATTATCGCCAAAAAGGCTGGTCGCTCCCGAAATCCTCGGACGGCACTTGTCCGGAGGTTTTTGTAATTTTTATTTTTTTTTTGCAATTTTGAAAATATTTTTGCAATTTTTTTAATTTTTTTTGCAATTTCTAAAATGTTTTCGTAATTTTTTGAATTTTTTTTGTAATTAATGAATTGTTTTTTTAATTTCCAAAAAATGGAAAATGACAAAAAATCCTACCTGGGCTCTTGGACGGCACTTCATGTGCCGTCCGTCCCATTGCTTTGATTTTTTTTTTTTCCCCTTTTCCTCCGACGGCACTTCATGTGCCGTCCGTCCCATTGCTTTGATTTTTTTTTTTTCCCCTTTTCCTCCGACGACACTTCATGTGCCGTCCGTCTTTAAAATATATTATTTTTTTATTTTAGCGCTCCGACAGCACTTCTAGTGCCGTCCGTCCTCTCCGACGGCACTTCATGTGCCGTCTTAGCTAAAAAATAGCTTTGCATGAGTGCAGCGTTTGTTGGATTCCTATTTTCATTTATCCATATATGGATATTTTTACATTCAACGACTACAGATGCTCTAATGAGTTAAATGGAATAACTCTTTTAGTAATATTAGTAGTATAAAGATCTTGAGTTTTTTTGTTTTTTTTTTTGTTTTCTCTTAGTAGTTCAAAAGTAATTAATTATACTCAGTTACAAATAATAATGAAGATTTTTAATCACTAATATTATAATGGAAGAGATGAAGTTGGAGTTTGTAGACAACCCAATGCGAGCATTGCTCGTACATAGCTAATATAAAAGATTTCTCAGTTCGAAACCAGACTAAATCTTAATAAATATATTTTTTCAAAATATATATTTATTAAGATGTGCATTTTGTCTGTAAGTAGTAAGTAAGTAATACTAAAATGCTTAGATGCATGTATTATGTTGCAACTTGGAATGCAATAAAGGAAAAGTACATTACTTAAGAAATCGACAGGGCATTCAAACCAAAAGAAAGAATAAGGGACAATTTAGCAAATGTCTCCATTCAAAATATAGAAACTAGTATATAACTTCACTATGTTAAAAACTAAGAAATACACCCAGTTTGAACAAGACAGTTAAAAATCCCATTAAGTGAACTCACGTGTGTCATACGTGATATGTAAAATGACCTAAATACCCATGATAAAATGTATTTTAGCAAGTGCTCTCATTCAGAATATGGAAAATAACATATACCCCCACTATTTATAAAAAAAAAGATATTTGAGATATTTTAGAAAATGCCTTCATTCAAAATGCGGAAATTAGCTTATACCCCCACTATTAAAAAATACTGTCATTTTGGACAGAACAGTTTTAGAGTTTTGAATACTATATAATACGTAAATGTTATTTTGACCACACACAAAAAAAATTAATGCCAGCATCAATGATTTGTTTCCACATCTCAATTTTGGTGTTGTTGAAGATGATGCACAACATAGTCTGAAAGTAGGTAATACCATATTAACAAAGGTCGTAAAATAATACGTTAAATTCGCAAATTATTCACGAAGAAATAATTTGCCGAACAAATTTGCAGATTATTTGCAGGTTTACATTTAATCCCCGCAGTTCGTGAATTATTTATGAAAATCACTGCTTAAACGAATGTTTCACAAATAATTCACGAATTTAGCGAATTATACAAGAAATATTTATCGATTTATATATTTTTTTTACTTAGGTGATGAGTACTAACCACTTATAGATGCATTTAATTTTGTATTTCTTTCTTTCCGAACCTTTGTGGATTTTTTTTCTCCCAAATTTGCCAGATTTTTTTTGATTTCCAATTATTAAATATTGTCGAATTGTTTATAAACAACGAATTTTAACTATGGGTAATACACAAGCTACTATTGAACTTATTGTTAATGAAGATGATGAAAATGATGATGCACATTTTAGAGTGGAACTGGAGACCACACAATATGTTGTAATAAATGATGGTACACAAGCTAGTGATGATACACAACAATCCGTTGTAATAGATGATGATTCTTGTGTTTTTTGGGTCAAAATCTAACAAAGAACATCTTTTCATTGCATTATTATCATCAGTATATGAAGAAAGTTGTTCAGACTGAGTAACAACACATAGTATTCATATTTTTCACAACACCTAACCCTGACATAGTGGGGGTATATGTTAGTTTCTGCATTTTGAATATGGACATTTGCTAAAATATTCCAAATATCTTTTTTTAAATAGTAAAAATATATGCTAGTTTTCACATTCTAATTATAGACATTTGCTAAAATATATTTCATTATAGATATTTAGATCATTTAACATATTACATATGATAGATGTAAGTTAACTTAACCCAAATTTTTCATATTCTAAAGTGTGGGTATTTTCCTCCTTCTTCCCGCTCCCTTGGGTGTAGCGTGGGGCGTGGGGCTTCCTCCTTCCCGCTCCCCTCTTATCCTCCTCGATGGTGGCCAGTTCCGTTTGGATTGCTTTCGGCGATTCTTCGTCTGGCCTTCCTCCAGCTCTGAGAGGTATTGTTCGCCGGTGTCCCCTTCCCGAGTTTGCTCTCCAGTCGGGCATCTCTTCTCCACCCAGCAGCGATCAAGCGGCGTTCCATTTCCCATTTTCTTCTGCGCACTGTAAGTATTCTGGCTGTTTTACCTTAAGCATTTCTCACGTTTGTCTTGATTGTTTGGGTGGATCTCTGGAGCTCTTCTTTTGGATTGTTGTTGATTAATTGCTCTGTGTAGTGTTCCGTTTAGCTGTTTATTCTTTCGGGCTTTCTTTTGTTAGTGCTGGCTTTGTGTTTCCCCATTCCCTGGGGACCTTTTTTGCCAGCGACTACTTCAGCTCTGGTCGGTGTTCTGACTGAGTTTATTCTAGTTTGCCCGTTCTATCTAAACTCTCTCTCGCTCTTTTTTCTCCTCGGGTGCTTCGACCCGCTAGTTTTTCTCCCCTTCCCGTATTTCCCTCTCTCCTTACCCTCTAGCTTTCACTTCTTCTTTTCTCTCTATCCTGTGGAATTGCCTTCCCCATCTTGAAGATTGGGGATTTGGCCTTTGGTTCTCTTTCTCTGTGGCAGCCTGTAGGGGCTTAGCTGGTTGTCATCGGCTTCGGTCTTGATATCTCGGTGGCTATTGTGTATCAGTGGCTAGGTCGAGACTTTTCTTTACTGGTACTATTATAGTTTCTTGTTCGGAGTTATAGCTCCTCATTTCATCTTTTGATGATCTGTGTTCTGTTCGGCTCTTTTCCTCCGATCTGGAAATTTTTTTTCTTGACCGGTGCCTGTTGGTGTTTCGAATTGAGGATTCTTGTAGCTAGTTGCTACCATGACTAGTGCTGTTCCGGTAGCTAGAGCGACTAAACAGATAGTGGAGATCAATTATTCATCTCCTCTTTTGTCTAACTCTGATTTCCATCAGTCCTCTCTTAATCTCATCTCTTCCCCTCCCGCTGGTAAGCCTGCACCGCTTCGGGTTTGTCACAGATGTTTTCCAACCTGGGCATTTCAAGCGTGAGTGTAGGTATAAAATGAAATGTTTTTTCTGTGATAAATTCGGTCACGCGCGCAGTCGCTGCTATGCTCTTCAAAATCTTCTTGGCCTTCCCAGAGGCCTCCCCTTACCAACCAAACTTCTCTCCTTCCTTAACTTCCCTCTATTGAAGAGCAAGCTGCGTGCTGGCTTGGTTTCGAAACCCTGTAGTGTTCCTGGAAAGGATTTTGTATCCTCAGCAGTTGTTACTGCTCCAGCTTCGAATACATCAAGCTTGTTCCCTGTTCCTTGTGATTCTCTTACGAGTCTTATCCGTCCTAATATTTCTTCACTCTTTAAAGATCGCAAGGTCTTTTCTAATCCGTTTCCTTTCCCTCGTTTGGGTCCTTTAATAACCCATCCCCACTCTCCTGCGGTGGTTCATGCGCAGAGGTTGAGTTTAGATTATAATACGGTTTTGTTTAAATCCCATTCTTCTTGCCACTTCGGGTATCGCTGTGCGGTGGGAGACTTTGGGTCTCTCAACATTTCTATCCCACCTCTATCGATCAGAGCCAATGACCGTTTGGAGGATCCTACTCTTCTTGATAAATCTCTTTGCTCTTCGACCAATGCTTCTCCCCAACATTCGATGATTTCTTGCTTTTCTTCGAGTAGCATCTACTCGCTCTATCAATATTTAGGGGAGCTATCTTCGATCGATCTTCTCCGAAGGGAGATATCGCTTTTCCTGCTCTCTTTCCCACTCAAGTCTTCTCCGAGCCTGTCTCACTCTCCATTCGTACTCTCCTCCCTTCATTCTAACTTCATCTCTAATTCGTCATCGGTGGGTACTAGTGTTCACACTTCCCCTCCGTGCCCCAATATAGACGAGGTGTTTTTGATTGCCCCAGCTTCGAGTTCATCCCCTTTCATTGAGTCTGATCCTCCTCCCGTTAAGCAAAATCGCAAGAAGCTGGTTCGTAATCTTAGGCCGACTCGTGTGAGTGCGCGTATCCTCGCCAGGCAAGCTCATGTTATGTCAGCCCGTCAATTGGTGCTCAGTTGAGTTCTCGCGTTGTCAGCTAGGTGGTATCCCTTTGTGCCGCTTGTGCTTCTCCTCGGTGGCTGCCGCTGGAGATTGACAGTTGCTTGGTAGGATGTCTTTTTGGCCTGCGTTTGGCTAGCCGCTCCTCTTGTTTCTTCTCTTCTGGTGGGTGAGACAGGGCGGTTTTTTCTCGTTTCGCGAGTTGCTTTCCGGGCTGATGGTTTTGTATCCCTCTTCAGCGGGTGCTTCGTCGGTTGTATTTTAGCTCCCTTATTGGTGTTCTTTGCCTCCTAGTTAGGATTTCATGTTTGTTTAGTTCGCTCTTTTCCGTTTTACATCTTGTAAAGCCATTGATTATTTATTTGTATCTGTACTGTTTAATTGATTAATATATTTTTGATGGCTGAAGCTTTTTGGCTCTATCCGATACATCAAAAAAAAAATAAAGTGTGGGTATTTTTTAGTTTTTTAAAATAATGAGTATATATTTCATCAAAAAAAAAATAATGAGTATATATATAAGTTTTCCCATTTTGAGAGGGGCATTTGCTAAATTACCTCAAAGAAAAATCGACACTAGGTACAGCGAACGGCGGAGATGACGCCCCTAGGGCTCACAGGATTACGGTATACGGCGGACCATTACGTCCCTTTCTCTCTCTCTTCTGACATTGAAAGGACTCCTACAACCTAAACTCATACGCCTATAAACCATTCTTTTTTACATCCTCAACACTTCGAGATGCGCGCCACTCGCATCCGACGAAAAAGAACCTAATTAGTAATATATACTCCCGCTCCATAAAATTACATTCTCCCTCCCTACTCTTCTTGACCAGTCTCTGTCCAGTTCAGTCCACTAAATACCGGGCCCCACTCTCATGCTTAAAAATAAGAAATGTTTGCAGAACTGACCCCCTTTCGAAAACATTCACTCAAACCGATCCAGATTTGGACAAGCCAGCATAAAATGCTATTGACAATAACTATATATATTATTTAGATGTCGTTGTTATCAATAACGATACCTGTAAACAATACATTATTACTGCTATTGGGAGTAACGGTATCAATACATTCACTTAGGAAATCTACGACTTAAAAAAATTTGTAAGTAAAATTTGCTTATAAGAGCATCTTTAGTCGTTTAAGTTAAAAAGTGGATATATGAAAATTTTGGAAATAGCAAATAGCGAAAACGCTGCAGTCGTCTGTACTCAAAAATTAGCTTTTTTTGGACGAAACAGGAGATACACCATATGAAGATCTACACAATTTTTTTTAATAAAATATTGCAAAGGACAGCAGATGATATGCCGTCGCGAAAAGAGAAAAAAAGTGAAGGACGGCACATGTGCCGTCCAACACAAAGTGCCTTTTTTATTATTTTTTCCTTTCTCACTAACGGAAGATCATCTTCATATTTACATTTTTTTAATAATTCAAACGGCAGAACATATACCGTCCGACACTTTTTCAATTAAAAAATTTGTCTCAAACGACAAATCATCTACCGTCCAACTATAAAACGGCAGATGATCTTCTGATTTCTAAAATATGGATAAAGTCATTTCCTCTACCAAATATAGCCTCTCCTATTCATATCCTAAAAAATGGGTATATAGACAACGACTACAGGTGGTTTTTTTCCTTCAAAATATCTTTTTTTTTATATGTAGCCAACGACTACAGATGCTCTAACTAGCACTGTCACATTTACCCGATACCCAGACCCGACCCAGACCCGGTATTGGATCGAAACCGACCCGATCTATACGGGTCCGGGTATGAGTCCTAAAATAAGACCCGATGCACTTTCGGGTCAAGGTCCTGGTCCGCTCAAAATAGAATCGATCCGGATCCAGACCCGTTAAAAAATATCCCCAAACATATAGAATTTGAATAATAGGGTTATAGGAATATACATATAAAAGTAATTGTTGAAGATAGATATGTAAATATAATTTTTATTCATGTACTTAAGTGCAAAAAATGTTAGAATCGTAGGTTATCGGGTGTAAAAATACTTCAATACAAATATTTATTCTCTACTACCGGATCCGACGGATTTTTTTTAAAAACTAGGACCTGGACCCGTACCCGGACACGGGCCCGGTTCTTGCAAGTCCGGGTCCCTGTCCAATTTTTGAGCCGGTGAGGTACCGGGTCCGGGTCCGGGTAGTGGAGGACCCGATCCGATATGACCCGATACCAGCTCTACTTATAACTGATGTCGCTATTCCTAATAATGGCATAATTAGCATGATGCCGCTATTGGCAATAACGACATCAGTATAATCCATTGTGTACTCTAAATTTCGTGCATGTGCATCAACTTTAAGTCCAATTTCAAACTTGATACCGCTAGTATATCTCAAAACTCAAAACATGAAAGTCGTAGAGCTTTGTCTTGGTGTTTCATATTATTTTGAATCATCTCAATCGAAATTCGGATGATAAAGTTATGCCCATATTACGTAGCGATGTCGAAATTGTCCACAAAAATTATAAGTGAAAATCACTTATAACTGATACCGCTATTCTCAATAACGGCATAATTAGTCTGATGCCGCTATTAGCAATAACAACATCACTATAATCCACAATGTACTCCAATTTTTTGGATAGTTTCAATATCACTATATAATTTGGGCAACTTTATCATCCGAACTCCGATTGAGATGTTTCAAAATACTATGGAACACCAAGGCAAAAGCTCTACAACTTTTATGTTTTGAGTTTTGAGAGATACTTGATGCATCAAGGTCAAAAACGGGTTTGAAGATGTTACACCCGCATGAAATTTAGAGTATAGTGTGGATTGTACTGATGCCGCTATTGCCAATAGCGGCATCAGGCTAATTATGCTGTTATTAAAAATATCGGCATCAGTTATAAGCGATTTTCACTTACAAATTTTTTCCTCAAATCATAGAATCCTAAGTGAATGCAATATGTATTGATGTCGTTACTTCTAATAGCGGTAACGGAAAAATAAAAAAGTTACAGTTACCGTTATTGATAACAATAACATCAAAATAATAGATGCGCTTATTACCTATATGTTTTATGCTGACATGTACAAAACTGAATTAGTTGGATAAATATTTTCAAAAGCATGTCAGTTTGGTCAATATTTTCGAAAAGTGGGTTGGTACGAATTAAAATCCTAAAATAATACCACATCCACGTGCCTCTGCGACTCCCTTCACATAAAAAAATTAAAAGAAAAATTTAAATTAGATCACTACCTTCATTTTCAACCCAAACAAACCAGTTATAATCTCTCCTCCTAAAACAAAACAAAACAAAACAAAACAAAACACCCCCTCCATTTCCCCCCCTTCTGGATCTTCTTGTTCCAGATCTTGATTATCTATGTCTACAAACAACAAAGAGCCAATGGCGGATCACCAGCCGGTGGTGCCCCTGGTAGACCCATCTGAGTCCATGCAGTGCAGCGACCACCCTTACCGCTCCAACCCGGGCGGTATCTGCGCCTTCTGTCTCCAAGAAAAGCTCGGCAAACTCGTCTCCTCTTCCAACACCTCCACCCCCTTCTTCATCTCCTCAGCCAATCCTTCCACCTCCTCTTTCTCCCCCTCCCCTCGCCCTTCCATGGCCTCCTCATCATCATCCTCATTCTCATTCCACCACAAAAAGAAACAACAACATCATCATCATCATCATCATCCTAATGCCACTGCCACTGCTGTTACTGGCAGCAGTAGCATTGTCAAGAGAAGCAAATCTGTGCCCCCCCGCCCGCTGGGAGCCATCCCAGACGGGACTGGGACTGGGACCACTGACAGTCCCAGGAAAAAGAGCTTCTGGTCATTCCTCTACCACGAGAAGAAAATAGTAGATTCCGTCCAAAACAAAAACAACAACAACAACAATAAAACTAGCAGCCAAATCAAAACTAATAGTAATAACTACAAGGAGGAGGAGAATCAAGAAGTGGCGGTGGCATCAGTTGAGAGTCCCAGTCCGGCATCGTCGTCTTCCTTCGGGAGGAAGGTGGCGAGATCCAGGTCGGTGGGGTGCGGGAGCCGGAGCTTCTCTGGGGATTTCTTGGAGCGGATCTCGACTGGGTTTGGGGACTGTACTTTGAGGAGAGTGGAGTCGCACCGGGAGTCGAACAAGATGGTGATTGATGAGAATGCGAGGATGAAGGAAAGGGTGAAATGTGGGGGCTTTTTTGGTGGGTTTGGAATGGTTTCTGGCTCGGCTTCGTCGTACTGGCTTTCTGCGGCGGCGGCGGCGTCGGTGTCTGTGACGGAAGAGGAATTTGATGGAGGGAGCGGTAGGAGGGGTCGGGGGAGGAGTCGGAGTTGGGCTTGGGCTTTTGCGAGTCCTATTAGAGCGTTCAGGCCAGCTTCTTCTTCTTCATCGTCATCATCGGCTTCCAAGGGTTACAATAATGCAATTACTACTACTTTTCCTGCGGCTAACAGCAACAATGGGAAGATGATCAATGGCGTCAATGGCAATGGGAAAATAGGTGGTAATAATGGTAACTCTTCCTTGTTAGCTGTAGGAAGCTAGCTAGTTAAAACTACAGTTTTCAATCTTAATTTGATGGAGTTTATAAGAAATCAACATGGGTTTTTGTGGGTATGTTTATGGATTTCTGTCTGCACATTAATTTAGGCCTACAATTGTTTTTTTTTTTATTTAAAAATTTGTTAATCCAACTACATCTATAGCTGCCCATTTTGCTTGAAACATTTTATTTCTTTATTAAAACATATATCTGTATTTTCCTCCCTCTCGTTCTGGTTTGTACTAAAAAAAAACAGCATTGTAATTTGTTGTGATCTTCTAGCGCTTTATTTTCCCTTTTTTTTTAATTGTATTTCTATCTTTATTTTGGGCATGTACATGAATATCCAGTGTGGGAGTCACCCATTGATTTCATCCATCACTGAAATGTTTCCTACTTTTAAGTTATTTAATAATGTGTTTATCTTGGTCCTGGTCTTGGTCCTGGTCCTGGTCTTGGTTTATTGGTCACTGTGTATCTCTGCAAAGGCCCACTGTCTAGTGTTTGAAGCTTGCCCAAAGTTTTCCCTTTTCCTTTTTGTTTTCTTCTCCCCCCTCAATCAAAAGGAGGTAAAGGGCTTCATCCATTTCATTGCTTTAGAGGTGTTGCTTTGAGTTGAGAGAGAGAGAAAGAGAAAGAGAAAGAAACTTCTAAAGGTGAAAATTAATAAATTACTGGGATATTAACAAAAGAGTGTTGAGGCTAGAGATCCTGGTTACTTAGTCGGTGTGGATTTGAGTATTGTGTACAGTGCCAGGTCTGCCTGAGTGCAAATTGATATTGATCTCGTTTTTAGCCGACCCCAACTAGCTGGGAAAAACACTTTGTTGTTGTTGTTATTGTTATTATACTGGGATATTAACAAAGTTTACAAGAAAGCGAAAAGGGGAAAGTCATGATATTGTGTGTTTGGCTTTTATTATCATCATGATTGTATTATTGTTGCATGCATTGTGAATTATATGCACCGATAGGTACCTGTTTGTTTGTAATTGCAATTTCGCTGAACATCACTTGCAACAAAGATTAGTGGTTGAAAGTTGTAGCCGAAGGGGATCTTAAAACTCATGAAAGGCTTACAACTGCGATCAGTTATGTTACAAGAGTTGCAGTTTGCAAGAATGGGCAGGAGATAGGGGGGGCGAAAACTGTACAAATGCATTCAATTGTGGAACTAGAGTTTGCCATTTGCAAGAAATGACGAGAGAGATGCCATTAGATCGTTGCCCTGTCTTTGAGTTTGGGTATGTCTTTACTTGAACAGGAATGAGGCTGTCCGTTTCACATGGCAACTCTGCCAATATCTCATCCCTTTGTGAGCTTTTGTCCTCTTCTCGAAGTAAGAAAGGGGATTTTTTTTCCAAAATGACCCTTTTTTTGAAAGTTTTTTTCAAACTCTCATATTTTTTTTATTTTTGTTCCCTAAACGATCCACCCGTTTTTTGAAAAAGCGAGTTTGGTTAAAAATAATTCGCTTTTTCAAAAAGCGAGTGTGGAACTTTTAATTTTCGAAATGTTAGCGAGTTACTTTTAACCAAACCCGCTTTTTCAAAAAGCGCACTTGGTTATTTTGGTAAATATTTTCAAAAGTGGGTTAGCTTGATAAATAATTTTAGAAAGTGGATTAGTTTGGTAAATAATTTCAGAAAGTGGGCTATTGTGGTAACAAGTTCTTTCTTTATCACATTGTCATTTGATCTTCTTTAGACAACTATATATGAAATCGTTTGTCAGAACTTTCTATATCACATTGTCACTTCATCTTCTTTGGCCATGATTTTATAAATTTAGAAACTGTTTTGCAGTGGTCGAGGATATACATAACTTGATATTATTTCAGTATACACATAATTGGTGTGTTTTAACGTATCGAGAATGAGTCCATAGATACTCTCAATCTCCGGTATACACATAATTGGCTTTTGACCTATCAACCATATGTGCTGAGTTCTTGCGCCAAAAATTTCATACTTGCTTTCTGAAAAAGCGATGGTGGTTAAAATCTCATCTCTTTTTCATCAGTACACCTATCAACCAAAATAGTTCACCACTAGGTTACGATCTTAGAAATCAAATCCAATGGTTAACAGATATGAGCCTCGACAACAATCTTAATATTTATCCATCCAAATACCGAATTGGCATATGTTGATGCTCCTACCAATAAATCAATGGACAATTCATAAACTGAATGAACAATTCATAAACAACAATATAAACAAACGAAAGAAAAGTGATCAAGAGAGAAAATTTCTTCTTTGTTAAGAAAAAATAAATTCGAGCTTTCAAAACAAGTGCAAGAAATACAAAACAATATATTATGAGCAGACCTTAGTCTGCTGACAATATTCAGAACTAGAAAATAATGTCTCATCAATTACCACGTTAGCCTTTGTGGTCTACCATTATGTATAACAGCAACCATGAACGAAGTTACAACCACCCTTTTAATATAAGAATTTTTGGTGCAAGAACCCAGCGCATATGATTGATAGGCCAAAAACTAAGATTGATTGGGAGTAGCTATGGGCTCATTCTCGACAACTTAATAAACACCAATTATGTGTATACTGAAATAATGTTAAGTTATGTAGATCATCGACTACTGCTAAACAGTTGCTAACTTTATAAATATAAATAACTTTATGTATGAAGATCTTCTGTCTCGGTGGATTTAATACTTTAAATATAAATAATATATATTAAATATATAAAGTTTATAATTTAAAAAATTTGTGAAAGTGAGAGACGGATGAACTTCATCCGTCCCTCTCTATCGCATGACCCTTTTACCCCTAAGGTAATAATCTGGTTATATGAAGGAAGGGGTAACTTGGTCATTTCCGCCAATGTGAAATACAAGAAAAAATCATGGATCCTTTTAACCACCCTCGCTTTTTCAGAAAGCGAGTGTGAGACTTTTGGCGCAAGAACTCAGCGCATATGATTGATAGGTCAAAAGCCAATTATGTGTATACCGGGGATTGAGAGTATCTATGGGCTCATTCTCGACAACTTAAAACACACTAATTATGTATATACTGAAATAATGTCAAGTTATGTATATTCTCGGCTACTGCTAAACAGTTGCTAAATTTATAAAATCATGACCAAAGAAGATGAAGTGACAATGTGATATAGAAAGTTCTGACAAACGATTTCATATATAGTAGTCTAAAGAAGATAAATTGACAATGTAATATAGAAAAAACTTGTTACCAAAATGACCCACTTCCTGAAATTATTTACCAAACTAACCCACTTTCTAAAAGTATGTACCAAGTAGACCCACTTTTGAAAATATTTACCAAAATAACTAAGCGCGCTTTTTGAAAAAGCGAGTTTGGTTAAAAATAACTCGCTTTTTTCAAAAAGCGAGTCTAACATTTCGAAAGTTAAAAGTTTCACACTCGCTTTCTGAAAAAGCGAGTTATTTTTAACCAAACTCGCTTTTTCAAAAGGCGAGTGGGTCGTTTAGGAAAAAAAAAAATTTGGACAGTTTGGAAAAAACTTTCAAAAAGAAGGTCATTTTGGGAAAAAATTCAAGAAAGGGCGGGATCCGGATAGTATTGCAGACGTAGAATAGTTTAATTCTCAGCCATTGGATGATATCCAGCGGCTTGGAATCAAGCATTGCGGTTAGATTAGATCTGCATCTATCTATAACTATTATAATGGGAGAGATGGGGTTCCAAACAAATAAACAATTTTTTATTGTTTTTTGTATGTGTGCAAACACGTGTAGCGCACGTGTTGGTAGGTTTTTTTTGTCCTTTTCCTTCCTCCTCCACGTGCATCGCACGTGCATCATACTAGAGTTTTTTTTTTTGTCCTTTTCCTTCCTCCTCACGTGCATCGCACGTGCATCATACTAGTAACTATTATAATGGGAGAGATGGGGTTGGTAAACAAATAAACAATTTTTTATTTTTTTGTGTATGTGTGTCAACACGTGCAGCGCACGTGTTGGTAGTTTTTTTATTTTTTTGTCTTTTTCATTCTCCCTCCACGTGCATCGCACGTGCATGATACTAGTTTAATGAAAAATGAATACAGGGTTGAAATTAACAAAAAAAAAGAAAAACTCCCATTCCCATATCTTTTCTTTGTTGTCCACCTTCGGATGTAATCCGACGGCTGGAAAGAAAACTCTTTTCTTAGTTGCAGAGAAAACTTAGGGCAGAGGATCCGGATCCAATAGGAGGGCCCCACACTCCAGATCATGATACCTCTGTCCTCTTTACACAATTATTATTATTATTTAAAAAAAAAATGTTGTATGACCACCGTGTTTCATTAATAAGAAATTAATAAAACAAACCCAGCGTACTGGGTCAAATTACAAACTACAGACAGAAAAATAGAATATGAAACAATATGACCAGTACATATAATCCGAGCTCACTTTAACATCCTTAGAGGGTGAACCACAAAAATCAACACCTACAACCGGTTAGATCGAACCGGCCACAGCTTGTTCCCGACCTCCACCAATAAGTACTGGACCCCATCTTGGGCCCATTCAAAGAGCGAGGATCAATTAATTGTATGTACGTTAAGTAAGCTTCGTGCACTGCCTCCATGGCACGCGCACACATACCTGAAGCGAATCATGCGGGATTTGGATATTCGCCGCTCTCACCCTTCTCCTCCCCACCTCCCACAACCTCACCAAAACATTCTCACTCTGCTCAATCGAAGTCATAACCAAAAGGAGAGCCGTGGAGAGGATACCTTCACATTTCTCACGCTTTAGCTCTCACTAGCGATTTCTCACCAAACAAAATTCTCGCTCACCCTAACCAAGGACATAGTCAAATAGAGCCATGAAGAGGATATCTTCACCTCTCTCACGCTTTTACCCTCTCAGGTGATTTCTCACAAACACAAACAGATACCTACATAGAGTAGTGAGAAGCAACATCTTCACTCTCTCACGCAAAATTCGAAACAAATCACAACTAACTGAAGTATCACCTTCACCTCTCACCCCTGCAGGCGGTGGACGTTGTAGATTTCAGGTTAAATGATGAGGGCGTAGTGGCGGTGCTGTTGCGAAGCCTGTGGCAATTGGTCAAAGGATGTCGAATTGAGGGTGCGACTCCCACACTGCCGACCAAAAACACAAACATCTCCAACTCTACATTTCCCATCAGCGCACCTCATGGGGGACCCCGTCTTCGGGCCCTAGCCCCACAACTGTGCTGCACATCATACTTCACACCGAGTTAAAATCAAACTCAGACAACTCCTTCACTCCTCCCTCACTAATGCAAACAACACTCAAATCAATAATACCGCTGCCGTCTCTAACTCCGGCACTGCCACCTCTAACTTCGGCACTGCCATCATCACGGACTGTCTTCTTCGCATACTCAACCAGCATTTCAACATCAAAATCGCAGCTGCAGATCACTGCGATTGGTGTTGAGTGCGAGGACACGGTGGTGGTAGCGTTGTCTAGAGTGAGAAACTAACCCCGACTTCTTCGCACACACAAGTGCACAACCAACCCTCGAAATCCAAATCATAGCAGCAGATCGCCGTGATTGACCCTGAGAGCGTGGACATGGTGGCGACAGCGAAGATGCTGTTTCCGGCGCCAACGAGGGGGATGGACGACAGCGGGGGAGCAGAGGCGATGGGGACGGCGTCGAAGATCACCCGTTGCCGAAGAAGAGGCTGTCGATGCTGTGGCGCTGGCGAGGTCAGCAGCGCGCCTCACACTGGAGCACAGATCTGGAAAAGAAGCGAATGGAACTGGGGCGACTCCGGGGCTGGAAGATCATATCCGTCTTCATCTTCGAGGTCGAAGGTGGCTGCTCTGGGGCTCGGCGACGTCGCGATCTCCCCCATCAGATCTGTGACTCCATCTCCGACCACCATCGATGTCCCCATCTGGGACAAGGGGGGAGATGTGGACTGGGAGTGTGACGGGGAAGGGAGGGACGATGGGGATCGTCGCGACGAGGCCTAGCCGCCGCCGCCGACCTCTCACAGATCTAGGGTTTCTTTAGAAATTTTTTTGAGATCAGTGTCTCTCTCTAAATTTATTTATTTATTTATTTATTTATTTATTTATTTTTGTCCAGTTGTTGTCCTCTTTACACATTCACAGAGAGTTTGCTTAGTTCATGGCTTCTCAAACACCTTTTTTTTGTTGACAAATTGAGGAGCTAAACCCTATGAGTGCGTTTGGTTACCTTTTTTGGAAATATTTTCAGAAAAAATTTTCTGAAAAAGCGTTTGGTTATATTTTGTACAGTGCATATTTTGGGGAAACATATTTTTGGTTGTTTTCCCCTTTTGCATTTTCCCCTTCTTCCATCTCCATCTCACTGTCGACAGAAGTCTTCCTATTCACCACTTCTCCTCCTCTCTCGTCACCCATACTCGTCACCTCTCTCGTCACCCTCTTCGCCACCCTTCCTCTATCGAAGTTTTCCCCCTTCCTCTTTCTTCGCTGACAGGCGACGTTAGATCTGAAAAACCCTAACGCCCACGTTAGATCTGAAAACCCTAACGCCCTCTTTCACCCCTTCTCACCCCGCACGATAGCGTGTCGCTCTTCGGGCCCCTTCTCACCCCGCACGACACTCGATTCATGGTCTGTGAGACCAGATCTGCTTTTGCAAGAAGGTCTATTCGACAACGCAGTTCTAGAATCAGACGTCGATCGAGGGAATCTGTCGGAGACAACTTCTTCAGGTTTGAAAACCAGCAATCCAGGGTATGTTTCAAATCTATTCAATTTTTTTTGCTTCTGTTATGGTATTCGGTCGTTATTTCCACATTTGCTTCATAAAAATCTCTTTTTTGGTGTTAATTTTATGGACGGACTGACGAATTGAGGGACCAAAATAGTTTTTTTTTCTGGGTTTGCTGTGATTTGGAGATCTTGAGTACTGATTTGTTTATTCCAGATCCGGAAAAAAAAAATTATTTTCTTTTAATACTGGGCCTATACTGAATGGAGACCTATTTTTGTACTGAATTGAATTTCGGAATGAAGGGTTTTCACCCTACGGTCGACGTCACTTTTGTTAGTAGTTGAAATTGAATATTTCAAGTAGACAGGATTAATGGTGGTGGCTGAATTGTAAATGGAGTTTGTTTTTTTTACTTTGATTTCGATTGAAGTGGAGGTGGATAGTACACATCATCTACAATTGTTATAGTGACCTCAAATTAATACTGTTCACTGTTAATGTTTACCAATTGATGATTGTTATTTTATATTGATCGTTAAGGGAAAGGAGATTGAGATGGATAGTGATCTTGGGCTTTGGCCAGCAATTAATGTGCGTACATTTATTGAGATGATGGAGGCCGAGGTTGATCGAAATAGTTTGAAAAGTGCGAAATTTGATGCAAGACAATAGTCTCAATTGATGGCTTCTTTGAACCAACAATGTAATCGTGCATACACGCTTAAACAAATAAAAGAAAAATATGGACGACTTAAGATGCAGTGGAAAGCTTTTCACGATTTGAAGAATCAAAGCAGTATGAGTTGGGATGAAGAGAATCAGACAGTGACTTGCGATCCCGTTGTTTGGCAGGCATATGTCAAGGTTCACATATAATTTTTTTTTTAATGCTACTGTGGGATTATGATCGTAATATACTTATTATTGACTTTTATAGTTGTAAACTAACAACACAATAATTTATAAATAGGCACACCTTAAAGCTTCCGAATTCAAAATGAAGGGTTTGGCCAACTATGATGTGTTGACCAAAATTTTTGCTGATTCTACTGCCGAGGGTTTACTTTCTAGGGCTTCATCTCAAAGGGTGTATGACCTCGATGAGGAACAAAGGGTCAACTTTGAGTTCGCCCACCCCACTCCCCCAATGCACCACATGTAAATTTGGATGATGATGATGATTACGAACCAATGTTTACGGGGTCGGGGTCTCATAAGAGACGCTCTAGTGGGTCTAGTGGTCGAGCAACAAAAAGCTCAAGAATGGATGTTGCTGTTGAGGCCAATGCTGAAAAGTCCATTGCTAAAGCAGAATATTATAAGAAGAAGGCCACCAATCTTGATCGCTTCGTCCCAGACGATCAGTCGTCCATTGACAATGTCATGTTCATACTAAATGGTTTGGAGGGCCTTGATGATGAGATGATCGCTGTGGCAATGGACAACATAATTCATAACCCTAATTGGTGTAGAGGCTTTAGTCTAATGAATCCGGAGTGGAGAGTAAGGTGGTTAAAAACTCTTGTGAAAAAATAAATCTTATTTATTAAATTTGATCAAAATTCATTATGTATTATTTAACTGTAGCAGTTTATTGACATATTTCTGTATTAATAGTTGGGTGATTATGTAATGGCACAATGAGTTTGCTTTGCTACGGTAACGGTTTTAATTTCTGCTGCACTCGTTTTCCTACATTCTTGCTGTTTGGGAATGCATATGTTTCAATTCTATGGGTTGTTGTTATTATTTATATGACATCCAATATGTTCGTAGAGTATTTAAAATTAGAAGTTTATGCAAATGTATTCTAATTTTTACAGTGTTCTGTACTATTGCACTTGCTACCATATTGATGGACTCTTCAAGTAACACGTCGTCAAGTTCTGATGAATCCGATCTTGAGGACTTGTTCTTTCTTCAAGAGATGGAACAGTTTTATAATAATAAAAGTCCCAATTCCACGTCCAAACTATCAGGTCGTGAATACCTACAAGAAGTCTTAGACGGTCCACCAGCTAAATTCTTTTGGGTGTTTCGTATGAATAAAGACTGTTTTATGGCTTTGTGTCAATTTATAATAAATGGCAACTATCTTCAGGAAACGCCCGAGCAAATACAAAAAAGGCGTATATCTCATCATGAAAGTGTTGCAATTTTTTTGTTCATTGTCGCTCACAGTAATAGAATGAGGCTTGCCTGTGGTCGGTTTGACCATTCATTGGAAACAATTCAAAGACATTTCACTGACGTGTTGAAAGGTTTGGTAAGAGCATCAACAGTTCTTATTAAACACCCAGACACGGAACATGTACATGATAAGATCAGGGGTTCCCCAGATTTCTATCCATGGTTTAAGGTATTTTATGCATTTCATGTTTAAAGCCGTTTATTCTAATGTTTCAAATGTGTTCAATAAAGTAGTAGCTTTCTTCTTCAATAATGTAGGGAGCTATTGGTGCTGCCGATGGTACCTTAATACCTGCTACCGTACCCGCTAGCCGACAAAACAGTTGTCGTGGTCGGAAAGGTGATATATGTCAAAATGTGCTGGCAATTTGTGATTTTGACATGATGTTCACTTTTGTTTATGCGGGTTGGGAAGGAAGCGCTAATGACTCCCGCGTAATACATAGTGCATTAACAAAAAGATTCTTGCCAATCCCGCCCGATGATAAGTACTACTTAGTAGATTGTGGGTACACAAACATGCCAGGGTTCTTAGCTCCCTACCGCGGGGAGCCATATCATTTGCAGGATTTCCAAGGCCCTAACCATGCACCCACCCAATATAAGCAACTTTTCAACAAACAGCATGCTAGGCTACGAAATGTAATAGAACGAACCTTTGGAGTATTCAAAAAAAGATTTGCCATATTCAAGTCTATGCCCAATTACTTCTACACAAGACAAGTTATGATGGTACCAGCATGTTGTGCAGTTCATAATTTTATACGTAGGTATTCTGCCGATGATTCATTGTTTTCAGACATAGAAGAAGAACAAAATAATCACCTACACAATCAAGAGAATGCTTCCACATCTCAGCCTTTGGATATGTCATCTTCCCAGTTGAATCGCATGAATAATAAAAGAGATCAAATAGCTATGGCAATGTGGAATGATAGACATTGATGTAAGCATTAGCATGCACTTGTGAAATGGTTACTTTCTGTTCTTGTAATATATGGTTGTAAGTTCTTTCCTTTCATTTGTAGCCCATCTATTTGATGATCACGTACATTAATGTATTAAGCAGGCGATATATGATGAAATATTTGTATGCATGCAGGTTGGGGGACCATCATGTGCCACTGAGTTTCTGAAAATGATGGATATGGTATATTCTGATCCAGAATTTATTTTAATTTTAACGTTAGAAGACAACAATCTAATGATCTTATATTCCCATTATACTGACTCAATGAATGATGTATTCAACTATGAGTGAAGGATGGGGTGGGCACAAGACATTAGTAGTAGCTGGCGTGGCAATTTTAAAAATTGCAGCTCTACACTAATCATGATGATTTGGTTGAACAGTTGTTCTATGACAGTATGTTTTGAGGCTACGACCAATTAGGGATATGATGATGTTATATTCTGATCCTATATAATATAATTTGTGAGACCTTTGTGATTTATTACTAGAATTCAAAATATGGATATGATGAAGATATATTCCGATCCTATATAACATTATTTGTGAGGGTTTTGTGATTGATTACTAGAATTCAAAATATGGATATGACGATATTATATTCTGATCCTATATAACATTATTTGTGAGGCTTTTGTGATTGATTACTAGAATTCAAAATATGGATATGATGAAGATATATTCAGATCCTATATAACATTATTTGTGAGGATTTTGTGATTGATTACTAGAATTCAAAATATGGATATGACGATATTATATTCTGATCCTACAGTTCTTATTTGGGATAATGACAACCTTGTTGATTCATTGTTCTGAACCTACACTTGTTATCTTATATTTGGAGTATCTGATAACTTTTTACATCACTGAAATGTTGTTACTAATATATAAACCATCAGTAGGTGATAATCTCCCACCATGATGGGCACCAATACTCAGCACAGCACTGTATTAGATTGGGTACATTATAAACCATCAGTATGTGATAATCTCCCACCATGATGGGCACCAATATATAAACCATCAGTTAGTGATAAGCTCCCACCATGATGGGCATCAATACTCATGACAGCATTGTATTGGTTTGTGTACACTAATGAAAATTAAACCCAGTTAAACTGATACCTTCCTCCAAACCAGAAGAACTCATCACAGATTTGAGGAAGTCATCAGAATATGTTGGAATTTGACAAATAAGGCAATCAATAGATATGATGAATTTTGTAACGGATACTACCCACTTTCAAAATTTGGGAGTGATGATGCTTCATTCTGATCCTTTAATACTCTTTGGAGTAATTATTGTTGTTTGCTTTAAACGAAAGTAAGGCCTGCATTTTATATCAGTTTGTGATGACTTCTTCTGTGATATGAGAAAGCAGCGTGAGTTTAACTAGGTTTAATTTCCATACTGTACACAAACCAATACAATGCTGTGATGAGTATTGATGCCCATCATGGTGGGAGATTATTACCTACTGATGGTTTATATATAAGTAACAACATGGTGGGAGATTATCACAAACTGATGGTTTATACTGTACACAATCTAATACAGTGCTGTGATGAGTATTAGTGGCCATCATGGTGGGAGATTATCACCTACTGATGGTTTATATATTAGTAACAACATGGTGGGAGATTATCACCTACTGATGGTTTATATATTGGTAACAACAGCATGGGAGATTATCACCCACTGATGGTTTATATTGTACGCAAACTGATACAATAATGTGGCGAGTATTGATGCCCATCATGGTGGGAGATTATCACCTACTGATGGTTTATATATTGGTGCCCATCATGGTGGGAGATTATCACATACTGATGGTTTATAATGTACACAATCTAATACAATGTTGTGCTGAGTATTGGTGCCCATCATGGTGGGAGCTTATCACCTTTTTATGGTTTATATATTGGTGCCCATCATGGTGGGAGATTATCACATACTGATGGTTTATAATGTACACAATCTAATACAGTGCTGTGCTGAGTATTGGTGCCCATCATGGTGGGAGCTTATCACCTACTGATGATTTATATATTGGTGCCCATCATGGTGGGAGATTATCACATACTGATGGTTTATAATGTACACAATCTAATACAGTGCTGTGCTGAGTATTGGTGCCCATCATGGTGGGAGATTATCACCTACTTATGGTTTATATATTGGTGCCCATCATGGTGGGAGATTATCACATACTGATGGTTTATATATTAGTACACAATCTAAAACAGTGCTGTGCTGAGTATTGGTGCTCATCATGGTGGGAGATTATCACATACTGATGGTTTATATATTGGTGCCCATCATGGTGGGAGATTATCACATACTGATGGTTTATAATGTACACAATCTAATACAGTGCTGTGCTCAGTATTGGTGCCCATCATGGTGGGAGCTTATCACCTACTGATGATTCATATATTGGTGCCCATCATGGTGGGAGATTATCACCCACTGATGGTTTATAATGTAGACAATCTAATACAATGCTGTGCTGAGTATTGGTGCCCACCATGGTGGGAGATTATCACCTACTAATGGTTTATATATTGGTGCCCATCATGGTGGGAGATTATCACATACTGATGGTTTATAATAATGTACACAATCTAATACAGTGCTGTGCTGAGTATTGCTGCCCATCATGGTGGGAGCTTATCACCTACTGATGGTTTATATATTATTAATAACATGGTGGGAGATTATTACATACCGATGGTTTATACTGTACACATGGTGGGAGCTGATGGACTTATGTAATGGCTGCTTCGGGCTTCTTTGCAATTTTTTTGTCAGTTTCAATTTGTACTCTGTCGATAGAGTGTACAATTACCTTCATATGATGAGTTCTGATGCTGCTAAAGGCATATGATGGACACTGATGGATGAGATTTTTTTTTTTTTTTTTTTTTGCTTTGTAAGAGGTTTAAGTGTAGAATTCACATTAGATGGCTATCGCAGATTGTGAAATAAATGTAACCAAACACATATTTGTAATGGATATTTTGTACATTTATTGGAAATTTGCATATTGTGTCAAATTGCTGTATTAGCCGACTCTTACACAATTCAAATAAAATTTTACAGAGTCGAAGGATTGCCAATGATGGGAAGATACCAAGAAGAAACCAAAAATAATTTCTAGCGAAGAAAACTTCCATATTGTAGCACGTTGTTTGTTCGTATATTGGTAGAACTTGGGTCTCTACCTGCAAAAAAATAAAAAAAATTCATAAGAAAACTAATGCAAATTCATTAAACATACACCCTGCATAAGCTCCTTTTCAAGAAAACTGAAGAAAAAAAAAGTTGCAAAACTGGAAAAAAAACGGAAGAAAAAAAAGTATTTCGAAATATATTATTACTAAACAGCAATTTACCGTCTAGTTTTAAGAAAACAGCATTCAGACTATTTTTTTTACTCAAACAGGTTTTACAATCTCATTTTCAGAAAACTATTACAGACAGCTTTTACACTCTCATTTTTAGAAAACAGTTTTCACAAAACAGTTTTCACAAAATATTTTCAGAAAACTGTTTTCAAAACAACAAACCAAACGCACTCTATTTCTTTCTCTTTTCAATCAAAAAGTCCAAATGCCCTCGATCCTTGCAAGCAGGATGACCGCTTTCCGGAGGCAAGCTACAGTTCTTCTGATGATGTTACACGCAAGCAATGAATCAATCAGGTAGTGATGAAGAGAGAGAGAGAGGGGGAGAGATCTAGTATAGATTCTCTCTCTGTTTTATCCATTATATATGAGAGAGAGAGAGGTTCCCATCATTTACTCACTACTCCCAAATAAAAGAAGACAAAAAGATGCTGCACCTTTTCGCCCCCTCAAAGATTCCAACCTTTCTTGTGTTCAAAGAGTAGACCAACCCACCTTTAATTCTATCTACCCTTCCCTTCCTTTCTGTGGTATCAAGTATTAACTTAATTTAGATTAGGATAAAAGGTTATGAGCAACTTGCTCATTTAGTAAATAAGCAATTGATTATGTGACATGCATGTAATGCATATTTTAGAAATTTTTCTTCTTTTGGGGTATTTGAATTTTACATTTTGTGGAAATTTAACTCAAAATGTAAATTTTAAGCTGTCTGCAATTCTCCTCAATTCACTACAGTATTTAGTATTTGCATCTTTTATACGCAAAATTAATGTAGGGGGCCACTCCCACCTCACCAATTTTTGCACATAAATAAGGGTGTCAAAATATTTGCACAAAAGCTTTAAATTCTGTCAGTTTATTTTGCAAAAATTGGTAAGTGGGATTGGGGTCTATACCAATTTTGTAAAGAAAAGACGGAAATATTAGAGATATTTGTAAATTTTGTGAAAAAAATATATAGTGAAATTGGTAGTTGATGTAGCATTACTCAATTGCAAATAGTTAAAAATTTGCATATTGGCTCAAAAATTTTTTCAAATTTTAAATCCAAACACCCCCTTTCACAAATCCACAGTGGAGTTGCTCAAGTTAACCTTAGTCCGGATAACTCTATGGACAGCTGTTCCTGTTCGAGTTACTTACTACACCAGGGCCCATCCTTTATGCATGGAGAAGGCACTCGCCATATATTTGCAATGCATTTAAGGTGCATGGATGAGTGTCGCATGGCATCAAAACCTTAGAGCATCCACAATCTTATGCTAAAAAATATGGTAAAAGAACAAATAAAAATAGCAATATGAGAATTTTGGTGCAACGGTGTTTTGCTGTAATTTTGTCAAATTCTTTTTTAAGTAGACGATACAACATGTCTCTGTAGCGCCCTAGATCCCCGTTACCGGACATCCGTGACACTCACCAGAATATTTGCTTTCAAATGCATCTCAATACAGTAATAACATGAAAATTTTAAAAACTTTTTATTGCCAAATAAAGTCATTACATCATTGATTACAACTGATACCTTGTTTTTGGACAAGGAGTACAAATTACATCCACTCATTACAACTTATTACAAATAATTACAGACTCCACTTGTAAAGCTATAAGCTGTCTCCTAAAATGGTAATCGACTGATTACTGCTGAACTTCGCTGAGTGGCCCATCGGCTCCTCGGAGACTTGCTTCTCGGCTTAAGGCTTCAGCTGCGCGACTTTGATATCTCTGCACCTGCTCGAAAGGTAGGAGTCGATACCTAAAAGGTGAGGAACGTCGGTACTTCGACTGACGCAAAGCTGATGATAACAGCGATCCTCTAAAATTCCATCACAACCATAATTTATGCAAAAAAGAAAAGTATTGTAATGGATTCGGGTTCTAAGGCAGTGATATGACATGACCCTATGACTAGATGCAGCAAATTCACATGCCTGACTCTAATGCAAGCAAGACTTTGGAGCACGAATGCATCTCATACTACATACACCGCCAAATCTAGCCGTCTTTCTCCACAGTTCAGGAATTCGAATCCTTGCCATGCATCATACTCTTGTAGTCAACCAGTTCCCAATAGATTTGTCCGTCGCCCAAGGAGGTTGCAGTTGGTCGGTCTAGTTCTGCCACTGCAGTGCCTAAGTGGTGGTCGTAGCCGCCACTTGGTACCCATGTGCGGATCTCTTCAGAAAGCTGTGTTGAATCCGGTCACAAGACCGTATGATTCCCATGTCCACCCCTACCCCAGGCAATGAACTGACGCATGCGTGTTCACCCCTGATCGGGTTATGAACTTATATATATACCAAAAAAACAACAAAACCTACGCGCATAGGGACATGAGCGCCTCGGATGGTCAAATCCTCCTAGCCTCCCGTACCTTACTCCGGCAAAACTTTGGAAATTAACAGATCGAGATACGAGCTGAGGACTTACTCATGAGTGATGAAACTGTATCCCTACGACTGGAAGGTACAACACTGACTATGGTCTGCTAGAACTAATGCAATTTTCCAAACCCCTTAATATGTCATTCTAATCCCAGCCTTACTCTAATCACTTTGCGTAAAAGATAAGATTTCTTCCAAACTTGCTTATCGACCTCTGGCCTTGGCGATACCGGTCCGGTTCGCTACTTTTCCGGCTTGGAATTGTCCAGCATTACGACCTACATTCGCCGCTATCCCAGCTGTGAATGTATGTTCACCTCTGACCCGGGCTATGAACTCATATTAATGGCACGGTTCGGATGTCCTACACTTTGGTGAAAGTTTATAACTTACGGTCGACAGGTGTAGGGTCCCTTACCCTAGCGACTAACTCGAGTCACGCATCCCACTATGGGAGGCAACAACACCAACAACAGATACCAACACCCCTAGATAAGAGTTATCAAATCTAGTAGTACACAAGGGGACAAGTCTTCACAATACCTGGTCAACCATCCAGACTAAGCAATCTACGGGTTTCTGCTCAAAACTGAAAATGGTCATAACTTCCTCGATATAACTCCGATTGGAGTGTACGAACCCAATCCAGAAATGTAAGATCCTAAACTACAACTTTCTAGTTGATCATAAACTCAAATTCCATCATCTAGGTCCTCAAAATAGTCTCTCAAGCCTCAGCCTGTATATTTCCTGTACACGGACTGTACCTTACCGGTAGCATAAAATATTGCTCACCTATTCGAACGCTACAAATCCAAGTTCTATAAAAAGGTGTGGATGTCCTCTGCAAGTCTCTAGTTGGTCATGAGTCTAAAATATACCAGTAAATCACCCTAACATACACATCTCTCACCAATGTACCAAGTCACACACTAGGACTTCCTAATTCAGAGCACTCAGATCCATTCTTGGTCTCTGTTCAGTATTACAAAAATCACAGTAAATCGACCACTTACTGGAAATGCCTCAAATAGGTCATTTTGGAAAGTTCTTGATGTCTACTAAAAATCTCTAATGAAACAGTTCCTCAAGTTTTGCTCTTAAGGAGCCTCAAATGTACAATCTCTATAGGGTATCAAAATTGGCTGAAACCAGCACAGTACATGCTAAATAAATCATCATAAATTTTATACTCATCCAAATGACACAAAATATACAGTGATGAAACTAAAGATCATAATAAACAACATGCAAAAGGTTTCATGTCAAAACTCCAAGTATACAATGATTTCTCCCTATTTCAATTAAGCACAGAAAGTCATCATGTTCTTCAGTTCAACTCCAGCTATTGATTAGAGACCAATTTTTATCAGGCCTATAAATTCATCCAAACATTTTCCTGATTTTACTGTAGAATCTGTATATAAGTGGGAATACAGGGTAAAAATTTAAGACCAAGAACATGCTCCAATAAATTAGGAAAATTCCAACAGCATCATTCATCCTGTTAACCAACTGCTGATTTTGCCTTATGACACAGTTCTACCATTTGATTTTATTAAAATATCAAACCTCCACAGAAAAATCCGAAATAAATCATGAACCATCTAAACATATATAGGAACAATCTCTGAAAAGTTCATGGCCTACTTTCTTGTGGTTTGCTCTTGGAAAAATCTAGAAAAATAGCATTCTGATCAAGTTCTAGTTCCAGTTTCTAATTTCATCTTTCAAACTCTTAGATGTTCATACTAGCACTTCCTACCACACATGCATGCAAGAAAATCAATTAAGAAACATGGAAAAAGGTTTAGAGTAATTTCCCACTCTGAGTTGATGAAGAGTAGTTGATCTCTTGAGCTTTTCTTTCCTTGAGAATCCTTCCTTGAGTCCCTTCTTCAATCTCCCTTCTTTCTCTCTTTCTCTTCTTTTTTCCTTAGTTGAGTTCTAAAATTTCAGAGCAAGAGAGGTGGAATAGGGGGGGGGGGGGGGGGGGGGGTTGATGGAGAAATGGAGGAAAGTGGGGAGAAGAAGGGGCCGGTTTTCCCTAGCGGGTAGGATAGGTGGTAGGGTGGTTTTGAGCCAAAACCATGGCTTTAGCCCATGGTTTGTGGTGGGTTGTATTGGCTGCCCATTTTATTCTTAAATGGGTCCCTTCGAATGCAAAACAAGAGGTTTATCCAGCGTACGCAATATATATCCACCGTAGTATCATACAGTATTATATTTGCATATGCGTCGTACCGAAAACTAGTGTTTATACTAGTATCGGTCCTCCTCGTTCTCGTGTATCTTTTAGAATGCAATCCTCCCATGAACCGTCCCGCAATCCTAACCACATACCACGATAGTAAAATCAAACAAAACACTGCAATCATGTGCACGCATACAGACAATATACATACATACATATATATACAAGCATCATACAATCCGGGGTGTTACATCACTCCATCCTTAGAGTCGTTCTGTCCCCCAGAATGTTCTTAGTGGGTGAAAAGAACAACAATAAAAATAGGAAACACTTAAAACAAATCCGGATATAAAGCCTTCATGCGGCTCTCCGGTTCCCTTGTGGCTTTTTCCACGAATTGGTTCTTCCAGAGAACTTTGACCATCGGGATGACCTTGTTTCTCAGTACCTTGTCCTGATGATCAAGTATCCTGACTGGTTGCTCTCTACAGGAAAGTTCTATCTGTAAATCTTTCGAAACCTCTGGCAACCGACGGCTTGAATCCGGCACATACTTCCGTAGCATAGAGACGTGGAACACGTCATGCACTTAAGATAACTCGGCTGGTAGCTCCAACTTATAAGCCATCCTGTCTATCCTCTTCAGAATCTTATATGGTCTAATATATCTCGGAGCTAACGTTCTGCCTTTTCCGAACCTGATAACTCCATTTGTCGGTGACATCTTGAGAAATACGGAGTCACCTTCCTCAAATTCTAACTTTCTTCGGTGGTTGTCCGCATAGTTCTTCTGCCTGCTTTGAGCTCCTTGAAGCCTTTTCTGAATAAGCTCGATCTGCTTCGATGTTTGCTGTATGATTTCTGGCCCATACATCTGCCGCTCTCCTACCTTGAACCAACAAACTAGTGTTCTGCATCTTCGGCCATACAAAGCTTCATACGGGACCATGTCAATACTTGTATGATAGCTGTTATTATAAGCAAACTCTACCAAGGCTAGGTATTTTTTCCAACTTCCTCCGAAGTCCAAAATGCATGCCCACAACATGTCCTCAAGAATCCCGTTGACTCTCTCTGTTTGTCCATCAGTTTGTGGGTAAAAAGTTGTGCTGAAGTCTATTCTAGTTCCCAATGCTGATTGTAGACTTTGCCAGAATCGAGATGTAAATCTTGCATCTCGGTCGGATACTATCGACACTGGCACTCCATGTAGTTTCACTACGTTCTCAATGTAGACCTCAGCCAACTTTTTGACTTTCCAGGTCGTCCTTACTGAAAGAAAATGTGCTGACTTGGTCAATCGATCCACAATCATCCATATTGAGTCATTTCCTTTTAGGGCTCCTGGGTAATCCAGTGATAAAATCCATACTGATGTTCTCCCATTTCCATTCTGGAATGGGTAAAGGCTGTAGCAATCCTCCTGGTTTCTGATTTTCGGTCTTAACTTGTTGGCATGTCAGACATTTGGCGACGAACTCTACTATATCTCGCTTCATCCCTGACCACCAATAGTGCTGCTTTACATCATGATACATCTTGGTGCTTCCGGGGTGAATCGCAAGTAATGTGGAGTGAGCTTCCTTCATGATGTCTTCCCTTAACTCCTCATCCTTTGGTACACATAGTCTGTTACCAAACCATAGTAAACCTTCTCTTATACTGAATTCGTGCAATTTTCCTTCATGCACTTGCTTCTTCATGCTTTCCATCTCTGGATTTTTGGTCTGAGCCTTTTTCACTTGCTCATTCAGGCTTGGTCGTAACACCAACTGCCAAACCTGCACTCAAGTGTTGTGTAACCACTTCAATGCTTGCCTGCCTAATCTCTTCATCTAGCTCCCTCCAGGTCGCTATCAATGTAGCCATACTCCTATTCCTGCTGAGCCATCTGCTACCAAGTTGGCTTTTCCTGTATGATATATAATCTCAGGCCTAATGTCTTCGATTACTTCCAACCATCTCCTCTCTTGTGATCGTAGTTGTCTCGAACCATAAGCTATAACCTTGCCCTCCTGCATTAACACACATCCGAACTCCAATTACGACGCATCACTGTGGATGACGTAGTCCTTGTCCTCCTGAGGTAAAAGCAATATAGGTGCGGAGATCAAACGGTTCTTCAGTTCCTGAAAACTTTCTTCGCACTTCTCCGTCCAATCGAAACTCTAGTTCTTCTTGGTCAAGGTTGTAAGGGGTACAACTATTCTTGCATAATTCTGAATAAACTTTCGGTAATATTCAGTCATACCCAGAAAATTACTTACTTCCTTCACCATCTTTGGTTGTGGCCATTCCTTGACCGCTTCTATCTTCTGAGGATCCGTTGCCACTCCCTCCTTAGAAAGGATATGGCCTAGGAATGCAACTTTTGATTTCCAGAATTCACACTTAGATAATTTGGCATACAACTGATGCTCTTGTAGCTTGCTCAAGACTGCTGTCAGATGCTTAGCATGCTCCTCTTCTGTCCTTGAATATATCAAAACATCATCGATAAAGACCACGACAAATGAGTCAATAAACGAACGTAGAATTCTGTTTATCAAGTCCATGAAGATTGCTGGAGCGTTAGTCACTCCAAACGGCATTACCAAGAATTCATAATGTCCATGTCGAGTTCGAAGAGCTGTCTTAGGTACATCCTCTTCCTTGACTCGCACTTGATGATATCCGGATTGTAGATCAATCTTGGAAAATACTGCAGCTCCCTGAAGCTGATCAAACAAATCGTCGATCCTGGGAATTGGGTACTTGTTCCGAATAGTGACTTTATTCAATTCCCGATATTCAATACACATTCTGGATGACCCGTCCTTCTTCTAAACAAGCAATACTAGTGCTCCCCAAGGTGATGCACTTAGTCTGATAAATCCCTTCTGCAAGTATTCTTCAATCTATTCTTGACCTCATTCTGCTCTACTGGCGCCATACGATAGGGTGCTTTGGATACTGGAGCACTACCTGATTGAACTGTGATGCTAAACTCAACATCACGGTGAGGGGGAATTCCAGGTAAATCCTCCAAGAATACAAGTGGAAAATTTCTCACCACTAGTATCTTGTTCACCTCTTCTGGTACCCGTACTTCACTAGCAGTTGCGAAAGTCATTGCTTTCGATCTCTGCTCTCCGTGGAATACAAGTTCCACTCCTTCAGCTGAGATAACTACCTCCTTCTCCTTGCAGTCAATGCTTGCCTTGTGCCTTGACATCCAATCCATACAAATAATGACATCTGTTCCGGCAAAACTCAATTCTAACAAATCGATACTTAGGGTTTCTCTGCTAATCTGGAGTTTACATCCCCTATAGCATAAATCTTTAGTAAGGATTGCCCCTGACGGCGTAGCTACCATCAAAGCTAACTCTGGGATTGCCTTTTGTGTGCATCTTAGTTTTCTCGAAAAAGATTTTTACACAAAAGAATGAGTCGATCCACTATCAAACAAGACCGTAGCCAAAATTTCATTTATATATATATGTCCTGTTACAATAGTACATCATCCATCAACTTTCAAAACTCCAAAATACAACTTAAACTTGATTACATTACTTCTTCAGCTTCCAAATTATCTCAAAATATAGTAGGTCCACATAACATTTTCACCTTGTTATTTATCCGGTTACTTGCTTGATGAGCATCCCTTTTGTAATTCTGGGTAATTTAACTTGATATGCCCAAGTTCCTTACAGTTGAAACAACTCTTGATCACTGTTGGACAACGCGACTTGTAGTGTCCGACTTCCCTGCATTTGTAGCAACTCTTAGTCGCAATTGCTCCCTTGGGGCATTCACCTTTAGAAGGTTTGGTGATTTTCCCAGTAGTTTTTGGCTTGGGGCCTTTCTGAAGTCCCCACCAGTGGTTCTGGAGGTGTGTCATACCGTCTTGAAGCTGCTTTTGTTCTTTCCTCAGGTGTGTTATCTGTGCCTGATGAAATTTGATCTGCTGCTGAGTCCGGTGGATCGCCTTATCCCTGCGTTCCCCCAGCCTTTTCATTTTCAGATACCTGATGGCTATCCTCTGTTGTTCCGCAGTTGGGTCTAGCATAGGTGGAGGTGGGTTATCCTCACATTCAGTCTTCTGTAGCACTTCCCTTATTTCTTCCTCCATCGTCATCATTCCCCTTGTAGGTATTGACTCACCTAATGTTACTGACCCATCCTGGATGAAGATATCTTCGAACACCATTTGCAAAACATAAACAGGGTTTAGTTCTGGAATCACAGACACATATTGTTCTGTCTGCCCCCATTAATGTTTGGTAACAGACTAGCCACCATTCGGACTTGACTGCACCAAACTTATTAGTAAAAATAAAGTAAACTGAGACTGGTTCACATATAGAGAAGATCATAATCATAAGTTGTAAGCGCTACCATATGATTTATAATTAGCCTATCTGCCAACTAGAATCAATTTATCTAGCCTTCAAGTCTAATTTCCTACCGTGTTAGACTGCAATTTGAAGTCAGCTCTGATACCAACTCTGTAGCGCCCCGAATTCCCGTTACCGGACATCCATGACACTCACCAGAATCTTTGCCTTCAAATGCATCTCAACACAGTAATAACATGAAAATTTTAAAAAAAATTTATTGCCAAATAAAGCTATTACATCATTGATTACAACCGATACCTTGTTCTTGGACAAAGAGTACAAATTACATCTGCTCATTACAACTTATTACAAATAATTACAAACTCCACTTGTAAAGCTATCAGCTGCCTCCTGGAATGGTAATCGACTGATTACTGCTGAACTTCGCTGAGTGGCCCATCGGCTCCTCGGGGACTTGCTCCTCGGTTTAAGGCTTTAGATGCGCGACTTGATATCTCTGCACCTGCTCGAAAGGTAGGAGTCGATACCTAAAAGGTGGGGAACGTCAGTACTTCGACTGACGCAAAGCTGATGATAACAGCGATCCTCTAAAATTCAATCACAACCATAATTTATGCAAAAAGGAAAAGTGTTGTGCCAAAACAAGGGTTTAATGGATTCGGGTTCTAGTGCAAGCAAGACTTTAAAGTGCAGTGATATGACATGACCCTATGACTAGATACAGTAAATTCACATGCCTGACTCTAATGCAAGCAAGACTTTAGAGTACGAATGCATCCCATACTACATACGTCCCCAAATCTAGCCGTCTTTCTCCACAGTTCAGGGATTCGAACTATCGCCATGCATCTTAATCTTGTATTCAACCAGTTCCCAATAGATTTGTTCGTCGCCCAAGGAGGTTGCAGTTGGTCGGTCTAGTTCCGCCACTGCAGTGCCTAAGTGATTGTCGTAGCTGCCACTTGGTATCCGCGTATGGACCTCTCTAGAAAGTCACATTGAATCCGGTCGCAAGACCGTATGATTACCATGTCCACCCCTACCCCGGGCTATGGACTGACGCATGCGTGTTCACCCCTGATCGGATTATGAAAGTGTATATATACCAAAAAAATAACAAAACCTACGCGCATAGTGACGTGAGCACCTTGGGAGGTCAAATCCTCCTATCCTCCTGTACCTTACTCCGGCAAAAATTTGGGAATTAACAGATCGCGATACGAGCCGAGGACTCACATATGAGTGTCGAAACCGTATCCTTACGACTGGAAGGTATAACACCGACTATGGTCTCCTAGAACTAATGCAATTTCCCAAACCCCTTAATATGTCATTCTAATCTCAGCCTTACTCTAATCACTTTTGGTAAAAGATAAGATTTCTTCCAAACTTGCTTATCGACCTCTGGCCTTGGCGATACCGGTCCGGTTCGCTACATCCCCGGCTTGGAATTGTCCAGCATTATGGCCTACATTCGCCGCTACCCCGGATGTGAATGTATGTTCACCCCTGACCCGGGCTATGAACTCATATTAATGGCATGGCTCGGATGTCCTACGCTTCGGTGGAAGTTTATAACTTAGGGTCGACAGGTGTAGGGTATCCCTTACCCTAGTGACTAACTCGAGTCATGCATCCTACTATGGGAGTCAACAACACCAACAACAGATACCAACACCCCTAGACAAGAGTTATCAACTCTAGTAGTACACAAGGGGACAAGTCTTCACAATACCTAGTCAACCATCCAGACTAAGCAATCTACGGGTTTCTGCCCGAAACTTAAAATGGTCATAACTTCCTCGATATAACTTCGATTGGAGTGTATGAGCCCAATCTAGAAAGGTAAGATCCTAAAATACAACTTTCTAGTTGATCATAAACTCAAATTCCATCATCTAGGTCCTCAAAATAGTCTCTCAAGCCTCAGCCTGTGTATTTCCTGTACACGGGCTGTACCTTACCGATAGCATAAAACATTACTCACCTATCCGAACGCTACAAATCTAAGTTCTATCAAAAGGTGTGGATGTGCTCTACAAGTCACTAGTTGGTCATGAGTCCAAAATATACCTAAATCACCCTAACATACACATCTCTCACCAATGTACCAAGTCACACACTAGGACTTCCTAATTAAGAGCACTCAGATCCATTCTTGGTCTCTGTCCAGTATTACAAAAATCACAGTAATTCGACCACTTACTGGAAATGCCTCAAATAGGTCATGTTGGAAAGTTCTTGATGTCTACTAAAAATCTCTAATGAAACAGTTCCTCAAGTTTTGCTCTTAAGGAGCCTCAAATGTACAATCTCTATAGGGTATCAAAATTGGCTGAAACCAGCACAGTACATGCTAAATAAATCATCATAAATTTTATACTCATCCAAATGACACAAAATATACAGTGATGAAACTAAAGATCATAATAAACAACATGCAAAAGGTTTCATGTCAAAACTCCAAGTATACAATGATTTCTCCCTATTTCAATTAAGCACAGAAAGTCATCATGTTCTTCAGTTCAACTCCAGCTACAGATTAGAGATCAATTTTTTATCAAGCCTATAAATTTATCCAAACATTTCCCTGATTTTACTGTAGAATCTATATATAAGTGGGAATACAGGGTAAAAATTTCCGATCAAGAACATGCTCCAATAAATTAAGAAATTTCCAACAACATCAGTCATCATGTTAACCAACTGCTGATTCTGCCTTACGACACAGTTCTACCATTCGATTTTATTAAAATATCAAACCTCCACATAAAAATCCGAAATAAATCACGAACTATCTAAACATATATATAAACAATCTCTGAAAATTTCATCTGCTAATTCCTTGTGGTTTGCTCTCGGTAAAATCTAGACAATAGCATTCTGATCAAGTTCTAGTTCCAATTTCTGATTTCATCTTTCAAACTCTTAGATGTTCATACTAGCACTTCCTACCACACATGCATGCAAGAAAATCAATTAAGAAACATGGAAAAAGGTTTAGAGTAACTTTCCACCCTGAGTTGATGAAGAGTAGTTGATCTCTGGAGCTTTCCTTCCTTTGAGAATCCTTCCTTGAGTTCCTTCTTCAATCTCCCTTCTTTCTCTCTTTCTCTTCTTTTTTCCTTAGTTGAGTAAGCAAGAGAGGTGGAATTGGGGGTGGGGGGGGGGGGGTTGGTTTGATGGAGAAATGAAGGAGGAAAGAGGGAAGAAGAAGGGGCCGGTTTTCTCTAGGGGGTAGGATAGGTGGTAGGGTGGTTTTGAGCCAAAACCATGGCTTTAGCCCATGATTTGTGGTGGGTTGTGTTGGCTGCCCATTTTATTCTTAAATGGGTCCCTTCGAATGCGAAACGAGAGGTTTATCGAGCGTACGCAATATATATCTACCGTAGTATCATATAGTGTTATATTTGTATATGCGTCGTACCGAAAACTAGTATTTATACTAGCATCGGTCCTCCTTATTTTCGTGCATCTTTAGAACGCATTCCTCTCATGGACCGTTCCGCAACCCTAACCACATACCACGATAGCAAAATTAAACAAAACACTGTAATCATGTGCACGCATACAGACAATATACATACATACATATATATACAAGCATCATACAATCCGGGATGTTACATCACTCCCTCCTTGGAATCGTTCTGTCCCCAGAACGTTCCTAGTGGGAGAAAAGAACAACAATAAAAATAGGAAACACTTAAAACAAATCCGGATATAAAGCCTTCATGCGGCTCTCCGGTTCCCACGTGGCTTTTTCCACGAATTGGTTCTTCCAGAGAACTTTGACCATCGGGATGACCTTGTTTCTCAGTACCTTGTCCTGATGATCAAGTATCCTGACTGGTTGCTCTCTACAGGAAAGTTCTATCTGTAAATCTTTCGGAACCTCTGGCAACCGATGGCTTGAATCCGGCACATACTTCTGTAGCATAGAGACGTGGAACACGTCATGCACTTGAGATAACTCGGCCGATAGCTCCAACTTATAAGCCATCCTGCCTATCCTCTTCAGAATCTTGTATGGTCTAATATATCTCAGAGCTAACGTTCCGCCTTTTCCGAACCTTGATAACTCCATTTTTCGGTGACATCTTGAGAAATACGGAGTCACCTTCCTCAAATTCTACCTTTTTTGTTCAAGCGGTACATGTTGTATCGTCACATGTACCATCTGATCATTAAATAAATATTTAAAAAAACGTCAAACGAAATCACTTTAAAAAAAAGAAAAAAAAATGGGACCCTATAATTTGAGAATTACCAGTTCGTTTCTCAAATATGAGAAGTGACTGTAGCGATTTTGCCAAAATATGGAAAAATGGCAAATGACTGCATGCCATCGTTTCTCAAAATACGAGAAAATGGCAAATATAGCAAACGACTGTGGATGCTCTTACAAATGCTTTCTGTATACAGATGAGGGACTTGTTCTGTGCATAGTTTTGCAATCTTTAGGTTCTTAGTTATCTATTTGGACTATTGGAGTAATCGACTATAAGTTGGATATGTGAAGATACATGCAACTTGTTTGATACGGTTGGTTCTAGCTACATGTAATTATAACTATAAACAACAGAAAATTGTACATAGTGGTTTAGTTACTTGTTAGAATTAGGAATAGGAAAATATTCTTTTATTGATTGAATAAACTGAATACAATTAGCTCCTATATATAGGAGAGAATGGAAGACTAAACTGTTACATAACCAATACGGGACTAAACCAATATTTAATCTAATATAATATCTAACACCCCCTCTCAAACTCAAGGTGATTCAAACAACAAGAGTTTGGAATACTGACGATGTTCATGTGGAAGAAACGGCAAACTGTGATGCAGAAACGACGCTTGATAACGCATGTGACTGAAACTGAGAAGTAAAGTGTTGCGGAAGGAAGTAGTGGTGCCGCACTATTGAGATCTCACCCCGAACAGTGACGGGATCTCCATATCCCGATCTGTAATGGGATCTCACCCCTGACTTGAGACATAGTCAATGATAGGATCTCACCCAAGACATGAATTATCGATGTTGGGATCTCATCCTTGAACTGGGAACTGGATGCTGATAACACCCCATCTCGAACTCACGATCAATCAACCGAAGTGAGTTGATGATCACGATCGATCAACCGGAGTGAGTTGACGACTTTTTTAAAAAAGAGAAAAATCAAATCAAAAGAGACTAAGATCTCTTAACAATTATATCCAACAATCAAATCGCTATCTCTACCACAAATTCCCCAAACTGCCCCTAGAAGAATATCCAGAACAAGAACACCACAAGAACAGTGGCTGAAGGCTTCCAGATCTGAGACGAAGAAGAAGAAGAAGCAGAAGAAACCTCTGCCTATTGCGGATGACTTTGCTGGCAGGTTGCTCCCCAGACTGGAAAAAGCAGTTACTCAAATATGTCTCGTCCATCCAATACTGCAAATCCCTAATCCACAACGTCCTAACCTCACCCTTCGCCCCTTGCCCCTGACTCGCACCCTGATGATACTACGGCACCGCCATCATTGACTGCTGCTACATTGCTGACGATGGGACCTGCGATGGTTGTTGGTTCCACATCGGCGGTGGCGCCGCGTACTACTGTTGGTACTGCGGCGGTGGCGGTGGCGGAGCCGCCATCATGTGCGGTGGCCACTGCTGCTGGGGCAAAGGTGGGCCCACCTGGTATTGTTGTTGTTGTTGTTGTTGTTGTTGTGGGTCCATTATGGGTTGCATCATCTTGGAAACCCTAATTTTGATTTTGAAACTCTAACCCTAGATTTGGAAGGGGAGAGAGATTGGGATCTCGGAGGGAGGTCGATTGCGGGGAGTTCGCCGGAGTTGATGATGACGGCTAGGGTTTTGGATCTTGTTGTTAGATGATGGCTAGGGTTTTGGATATTTAGGGTTTTGATCAAGATCGGGAGATGAATGTCGGAAGGTGGAGTGATTCTGATGAAGACGAGAACCACCCCACATCGACGACGAGGATCAAATTAGTATAGGTCTTATAGGACGATAGGCTCTGATACCATGTTAGAATTAGGAATAGAAAAATATTCTTTTATTGAATGAATAAACTGAATATAATTGGCTCCTATATATAGGAGAGATGAAGACTAAACTGTTATATAACCAATACGGGACTAAACCAACATAACCAATACGGGACTAAACCAATATTTAATCTAATATAATATCTAACATTACTACTTGGTTCAAATTTTGAGTTGCTTCCTTTTGCAGCCAAAAAATTGTAAGTATAATAAATATGCAAAAGAGTTCTTTTGAAAGCAAGGAATTCTAGCAAATTAATTATTCAGTGTTTTTTTTTTTGAGATAAAAGTGACCTATCTAGTCACCCGTTTCATTAATGAGGTTTTAAAGAAACCAAATATTACATAGATCAAACCGAACAAAATAAACTATTTCATCTCGAACCAAAATACCTCCAGGTACACAGTCCAAACATCATACAACACAAAATAAAATCAAAAGAACCAAGAGTCCATACTCCCGGAGAATCCCATCAGTGACACGTTATCTCCTCCCTGTTTTCCTGTCCCCAACCTGGCACCGGATCGTAGGGATGAAGTCTAACCCTCCGATCTACTCTACTCCCTCTAGTCGAAGCTTCTTTCTGGTCCCTGTTTGACCTGCCTATGCAATAATAAGAGTCATCGTTTTATTCAATAGCACTTTAGCTCTACAATTATTGCTATGAAAGCATGCATCATTCCTATCTAGCCACTGGCTCCAGAGACCGCTGCAGTAATGTCCCAAATCATCCTATACTCTTTTCTAACATGCCTCAGTCTCCATTCCCCCCACAGGTCTACAATAGTGTTAGGAATTGACATAATACCAAACCCCAAACCCATAATTTCCCATATCAGTCTCGCTTTAGGACAGGTAACGAAGATATGCAGCGTGTCCTCCTCCACCTCGTTACATCTTGGGCATTGCGCATCGACCGGGAATTTACGTTTCATAAGGTTTACTTTTGATAAGATCGCATTATTCAAGACAAGCCAAAGGAAAGCCTTCACTTTATTCGGAACCTCTGATTTCCAAATAATATTTGCCTCTGAATTTCTAATTCCCCCGTCATCGTAGAAGTTATACATGGAGGAAACCGAGAAGCTGCCATTATCCTCTAATTCCCAGATTCTTTCGTCATCTACTCCCGTAGTCAGTCTCACCCCATGTTCTAAAAATGTCTATAGTTGTTGGAGTTGTCGCTGACTTTCCTGGGATAAGACTCCAACTGCTGGAGACTGACTGTACCGTCTTTCTAAACTTCTGCCACCATTGCATTTTCCTCTGTTGAATCTCTTGCCACTTGTGGAAAAAGTGCTTGTAGAGTGTTCTCTCCCGTTTATTTTTCCTTTCAGAATCTGGGTTTTTTTCGAATTAATTATTCTGTGTTGTAGTTGCAGTTGTTGGGCCTTGATGAGGCATAGTTTTCTCAGGTTTTTCTCACCTTCTGCATATTAGATTTGAAACTGTACACATAAACTGCTCATTCAAATCATTGCGCAGGGGAGGGGGGGATTTGAAAATCATTGCACCTTTTCTACCACCAAAAGTTGATCTTTGATCGTAACGTTACACAGTCTTGCTTGCTCAGAGTCATTGCGTCACAAACCTGTCTAAACTTTGAAAGCAAATACCAAACGCACTATAGGATGAGATAAGACTAAAGGATGAGGTAATAGTCTTGTAGATGCTGCTATAATTAAATCACTGTTTTCTTGCATTTGACTGTTGTAAAATTGTTCAAGGCAGGAAAATAAAATTAAGGCAGATAAGTGTAACTAGGTAAACTGAAATCAAGTTATTTCTTAAACTTCATTTATAAAGAAGTAAAAATTCCAAGCATCTTCCAGGCAGGGCCGGCCCTGAGTCCCGGGGCCCAAGGCGAAAGACCGAAATAATTATTTTTGGAGCTCCTAATTACAATATAATTTTTTTACGGGCAAAATACGTGCCTATATTTACAAGGAGAATACAAATTTGAAAGCCCCTAAAAGTGCAAAAAAATTGGGAGCCTGAAGCGACCGCCTCACCGGCCTCAAGGTAGGGGACGGCCCTGCTTCAAAAGGTGTAGCAACATCGCCGAAGAAGATGAAGAAGAAGAAAAAGAAGTTTGCTGAAAAACATGTGTAAAACACTTGTATGAATTTAATAGGGGAAAAAATCAAGAAACCCCTTAACGTTAATTTTACCCTCACTTTACCCCCTCCACCGTTAAATTTTGAATTTTCTGTTACGTGACCATTTAAAAATTACATTTAAACCCCTTTCTCTTATTTTATAAATTTTTGTTGCTTTCCTCAATTTTTCTTTCTTTCTTTCAAAACCCTAGATCCAGTTGCAAAAAAGAGAAAAGGCTCAAATCACAAGGTAAATTTGTGGTTATTTTTCTCAGAATTTGTTTGAATTCATCTCTAATTATGAATCATTAGAGGAAACTGTTGGAAAATAAAAATAGGGGCAAAAAGATAATTCTATAAAGGGCATTTAACAGAATATTCAAATTTTTACATCGGGGAGGATAAAGTGAGCGAAAAATAACGTTAGGGGGTTTCTTTATTTTTTCTTGATTGTTGGCTTGTGTTATTTATTAATATTTTCTAGGTTGTGAGATTGTGTATATATAAACTACTTTCATTGATGTCAATTGTGCCATGTCATGCCACCCGAAGCCCGATCAAACCATGCTTTTCGTGATTCGTTTTCGTTTTCGTTCTTGCACCCGCCCAAAATTTTCGGGATAGTATCGGACCTTGTCGCTCACTCCAGTACCTCCGTCAAACCCAAACCCAAACCCAAACCCAAATCCCAAGATATCAGATTCGGGTTCGGTTCGGGCTCTAAATATTTAATTAATTTTTCCAAAAAGAAATTATTTTGCTGATATTTTTTGAAACAATTAGACAAATAAAGTACCGAGAAAATAAAGGGTTAATATGCAAATATTTCTTTCTCTCTCATCACCTACACCATTTCTCGTAAAAGTGGAATAAAAAACCACAAAATTGATGCTGCTTCTATGAAACACTAAACCTAACCCTTCTTTTCCTCTCTTTCGCCTCTGCCACTACCGATTACTTCAACCCTCTCAACTCTTTATCGACAATCTCTCCAACATATCTTTATGTTCCCAAAGATATCGGGTTTTCGGGCATTGTATTGGGTTTTAGGCTCTTGTTGTGTTCGTGCTCCACCGTGCTTCGGGTTGTGTCGTGCTAGAGAAGAAAATTCCCCTCCGAACCCTACCCGAACATCCATGCTTGTGTGGCCTGATGCTCTTTTCGCGGGTTTGTGCCGCCCGAAACCCAAAATTTTTGTGCCGGGTTCGAGCGGCCTGACTCAATTGACATCTCTACCTACCTCCGCTGGAAAAGTAACTTCAATTAACTTTTAACATTCTATCTAACCAAACTTTTAGGCTATGTTTGGGAACAAGGTTAAGTTAGAAAACTTGAGTTCTCTCATAACTTTAAAACACCTCTAATTATCCTAATTTTGACATGTTTAGAACTCATTTTAAGGTTAAGATAACTGCAGTTGTCTTACCCAAAAAAATGAGAAAATTATTGTAATCTAAGCTCCACTCTTACGAAATTTTTCTTAACTATGAAAATAACTATAAAATTAAGACAACAATATGACCAACAAAATTAGCAAAATTTAAGATAATGTTGGTTATCTCAACTTTATTTGCAAACAAAGCCTTAATTATTTTAATCTACATTTACATTTGCTTAGCCAGACTAAATATCATACATAAGGGCAAAGGGGGACAAAAAAACAAGCAGAGAAGAAATAGCTATATATCGACCCTGTTTTTAAAAATATTTGTCGAAGCTGGGGCAAAACTGGTCTTCGCTGTGCCTCCTATTGCGGGCGGCCGGAGCCCCCCTTCTTTCGGATCATCGTTGCTCTGTTTTTTTTTTAATCGTCTATTTTAATGTGCCTGTGTAGCAATTTGTCTCATTGCTGCTCCTTTTCTTTTGTGGAGTTTTGTAATTTTTGTTTCTTTAGTGATTGCTTGTGGTCAGTTTTACTTCGTGTAAAATTGAGCTTGTTTATATTACCATTATTCTTTTTAATATATTCATTGGGCTGGAGTCTTATGACTCTATCCTCACCATAAAAAAAAAAATTGTCCAAATGACCTAGTTCCAAAAATAATTATCCTTATGGCCTAGTTTTCAATTAAATTTCTATAGTATGCTTCCTATAATATTTTCTATAAGATAGACATTTTATTAAATACTAAAATTTTTGGGGTTTTAGACTAATAATTTCTACTGTTTATATTAATTATTTCTTATTCTATGGTATACGGATTAGTGTTTAATTTATGAAAAATTAAATGAGAGTTAATTATTTTTTAACCAGGCTCGGATACCAAAATTTGGATGTGATGCATGAAATAGTTGTGATTTCCTGCAAAAAAGAAACAAAAGAGTATCAAAAACTTCAAATATAATATCCTTCTGTAAACTAATTGTAACCCCTGTTTTTCCAAAAACGTATTTTCCATATATTTTTTGGATTTTTATTTTTGTAAATTATTTTTTTTCGTTCTTAAATTCTTTTTCTTAAAATGTATTATCGGATCTCCTACTAAAGTTTATTTTTAATCAATAATTTTTGTAACTATTTACCATGATTTCTATACCCTATTAATGTTGTTGTTATTATTATTGTTTGGTATTATTATTATTACTGTTATTTTTATTTATTATTATTAATATGATGATTATTTTTATTATTTTTATTATTATAACTTTAATTGTTTATTTAAAAAAATCCATTTCTATCGTTAATTGTGTTTGTAGTTATTTCAAATAATTTCCATATTGTAGTACAATTATATTTAGTTATTTAAACCTACATTTTATAGATTATTTTATTTTCTATTGGATTTATAAACCCTATTTTTCCTATTGGATTTTAACCCATTTAATACCCTAAACCCAATACCCATTTACCCCCTATCCATTAAGCCCAACCCGAAACCCGCATCCAATAACCCAACTAACCCAATACCCATATTCCCTAAAACCCTACCCTATTACCCTATTGTATCCCCAGACCCGTTTCGAAAATTTTGCCGAAATGCCCCTGTTTTTGAAATTAATTAGCGAACTGCCCTTGTTTCGAAAACATTTAGCCATCTGCCCTTGTCTGTGACACGTCAGCAACAAACGTGATTGGGAATCACGGCATCAGTTATTTTGATGCCGTGTTTCCCAATAACGGCATCTGTATATGAAAAAATTACCATGCCGTTATTCCCAATAACGGCATTGGTTATTTTTTCAAATAGAACTCTACTTTATTAATCTTGACTCGAGTTTAATTCGAAATATGAAATAAACTGATGCCGTTATTCTGGAGAACGGCATAGTTTGTACTGATGCCGTTTTTCAGAATAACGGCATCAGTTATTTACTTTTTGCAGTAATATACTCGAAAAAACCCTTCCTCTTCCCCCTTTCTCTTCCGCTCGTGCCTTCCTCATTTCCAAACCGAAAACCCTAGACGAAAACCCTAGACGGGGATATCCTAATACACTCATCTTTGGTGCTTCTTGCTTATTGAAAATCCTAATTCACTAGCAGATCTCTGCTCATGCACTCAATTTTTCTACTGAAAATGTTGTTGATTAGTCTTCGTTAATGTATACAGGCCAATGGATCCTGCACAACCATCTTCTTCGCATGGTGTTGGTGCTTCTTCTACGCCTTCATTTGGACCACGGGGACATCCGGGTCCATTAGATCCTACAGTTCTGTTTCTCCAAGAAGACCACAGATCACAGGCCGTTTGGACCGGGGATGTGGAGAAGATGAGTTTTAGGACGCACAAGGTCATGCCTGTCCTCAAGAACTGTATTGCTATGCAACATTATTTAGTTAGCAGTGGGTTTAGCGGTATGTCAAAGATGACGAACATAAAGTGTGATCACGCCTTGCTTACCGCACTGGTAGAGCGATGGAGACCAGAGACACACACCTTCCACTTACCGTGCGGTGAGATGACGGTCACCCTACAAGATGTAGCGGTGATTTCGGGTCTTCCAATTGACGGGGTGGCCGTCACAGGCAATCTGATGTTCAACAAGGTTGCACTAGCACGAGATTATTTGGGGTTGGATGTTGATGAAGTTGACCACGGCATATGGGTTGGGGAATCCATTAGGCGTTCATTCCTAGAAGATAGTTTCACTCACATTCGAGTCGCACCTGTGCATACGGACATCGAGATCCAGAACTACACGCGGGCATACGTACTGTCGATGATTGGAGGGATCCTATTCCCTAACTCTTCAGGTGACGTAGTCCACCTCATGTATCTTCCATTGATAGCTGACCTACAGACAGCCGGCAGGTACAGTTGGGGAAGTGCAGCTCTAGCCTCCCTTTATCGTGCACTCTGCAACTGTTCGATGGGTTCGATTCAGATGACCGGGCCGATGTCCATCCTGCAGATTTGGTGTTGGGAAAGAATACATCTCGGCCGACCCCGTGTGACGGTACTTTCAGAGAGTTGGAGGGATGTACATGATAATCCCGTGATGAGAGCTCCTCTCGGTGCATACTGGGCGGGGAAGCGTACGTGGAGGGATAACCCACGTGGTGTCCTAACTTATTATAGGGACGAGTTAGATCAATTGAGGGAAGAGCTCGTCAACTGGACCCCGTACACGGATGAGAGACTGGCTCGTCTACCACCTATTTACATTGCTCATGCGCAGTTGTGGTTGACCTTAGCTCCACTAGTGAATTTCTCAGTTGTGGAGTTTTATTATCCCGGCCGTGTTCTTCGGCAATTCAATGCACAACAACCCGTCCCCGTGAACACATTATACGACCGTAGACTCCACAACATCACGGGCCAAGGTCGTTTACCGAACATGGATTGGGCCGATCACCACCGCGCGTATGTAGGAGCATGGAATGAGCGGAGGTATGAGTTGGTAGTCGAGGGTGTTGAGTATCCGTACGATGGATCAATGCAAACTACTTATATGGCCTGGTACCGTCGCATAACGCGACTTTATATCCAACCCAAAACCGATTTTCCAGCGGGCATCCAAGAACCTATACCTGAGATTCATGTTGAACCACCACCGGCATTTTCATCATCACAGCCGATGTACCAACCGAAGGCCTCATCATACTGTATAATGGTAAGTTAGATTGTTTGTTGAATTTCAATTATTTCGTTCCGTTCTACTTATGCATCTTCACTTACAATATATATGGTTTACTATTATAGATAGAGAGCACATGGGACATGGCTAGAAAATGTGCGAATGTGTTGAAGAGCAATGCCAATAAGGCATGCAAAGAATTGGCACGAGACCTCCTGTGCAATTGTCGTACCTCTCTTGAAGAGGTTGGAGATGGTCCTCGTTTCAAAGAACTTATGCGTTCAACCGAAGCTCCACGCCAACAAGAACGGCCTACCGCTAGCCAAGCTTCACCTCCACCACAACCAGCTTTGCAATTGGGACCCCCATCAGAACATCGAAGACGCAAGACCGTTCGTGATCCTCCACCGCAAAGCCAATTGGCAAATCCGGAGATTGAAGAAGGAGGAGGTGGCGACGAAGGAGGAGCTGGTCCAAGTGGACCCCCAACGCAAGAACAACGGGAACGTAGGCGGAAAGTCCCGGCGCGGATGAGGAAAGCACCCAAACATTACACTCCAGGATAATTGGTAGAAACAAACTAATTGTCGTTTTGTAACACATCATTTTATGCATTTATTAATTGTATATGTTTGTATGCAGGTTGTTATGCGTGGGAGTGCAAATTGTTGAAGTATTTGATTTTGATGAAGATTAACACAGGAAATGTTTGAATTTTGTAGTGTCTATGAAGTTGATGTAGTATTTAAATTTGAACTTGATGTAGTATTTAAATTTGATGTAGTACTTATTGAACTTGAAGTTGAATTTGAACTTGAAGTTGAAGTTGATGTAGTACTTATTGAACTTGATGTAGTATTTAAATTCAAAGTCGAATGTATTGAACTTGACCTGTGAATTTGAAGTTATTTGTGTATATATCTATGAACTTGAAGCTGTGCATATCTGTGAAGCTGTGCATATTTGTGTATATATATGTGAAGCTTGAAACTTGATCTGTGCATGCCAAAAAATATAAATCAGAAATGTATCTGTGTATCAGAAATGTATCAGAAATGTATCTGTGTATGCCAAAAAAACTTGATCTGTGAAGCTGTGCATGTATCTGTGTATATAAATCAGAAAATTTGATTTTTGATTTTTGAATTCAACTTACAAAATGCATCAGTTCATTTATTTTTTTTGTATATCTGTGCATGCCAAAAAATAAATAGTAGTTGATGTGTATCTGTGCATGTATCTGTGTATATTTGAAGTTATTTGATTTTTTTTGATTTTGGAATTCTGAATTTCAAAATGCATTTTTGAATGATGCATTTTTTAATTCTGTGCATGTGTAATCTGTGCATGTATAATACTTGCAAATTTTTGAAGAATTTGAAGTTGATATTTTTGAATGATGCATTTTTGAAGAATTTGATTGAATCTGTGCATGTATAATCTGTGCTAAGTCAAAAAAAAGAGAATAAATGATGCCGTTATTCGCAATAACGGCATATGAATCCTGTAACGTTATTGCGAAACACGGCATCTTTATATTGGGAAAATTAGAAAATTTGTGGTTGCTGCCAAATCTTTCTGTCTCCACAGACGTGGTTCAGAATAACGGCATCTGTAAACGATGCCGTTATTCTGAAGCACGGCATTACTTATGTATGCCGTTATTCAGAATAACGGCATTAGTGAAAGAACAAACTTGCAAATTTTGAGCATTCTACCAACATTCTGTCTCCACAGACGTTCTTCAGAATAACGGCATGTAAATAAGATGCCGTTATTCAGGAACACGGCATCAGTTAAAACATCTGTGCATGTTTTCTGTGCATGTTTATTTTGCGAATGGTAGTTTGGAACAAATCTAACCATACCAACCACTCATTAACACTTTCATACCAATTTAAACATAGAAATCACACAAAACTTATCGTTCCAAAACATCTAGATTAGCTCATTCAAACAATTATAAATATGTCCACCATGAAAAAAATTCAAATAATTGAAACATGAATATAATTGCTCAACATTAACAAACAACATGAAAATAATACAACCGTCGAAACGTAAATTACTCAACATTAACAGACAACATAAACATTAGTTCAGATAATTCAAACGTAAATTACTCAACAAACAACAGACAACATGAAAACATTCAACTAACTTATAATAACTAAGAATAATATTCAAGTGCGGGTAGATTGTGAAGTCCCCGAAGTCCCCACACTTTGTACATTCTTACAACTGCGTCTATTGTGTCCGCTCACACCACATTTTGAACATACTTTTCCACTAGTCCCTCCTTCTCGAGCGTCCATGTCATTGCGGATACGAGTACTCTTAGGCCTCCCTTTGACCCGGCGAAGACTAGGATCAACAATTAGTACCGGTGCGCTTTGGGTAGGCCAATAAGATTCGTCAGGGAAAGGATTGAAAGATGGTGCCCATGTTTTTGCTAACGCGTCTGTAGAGTAGAAAGGATCTATGTATGGTTGATAATCAAGCGCCCGGGAAGCACATGCCGCTAACACATGAGAGCATGGAACGTGGAACAATTGAAATTTCCCACACGTACAAGTTCGGCCTTCTAGGTCCACCGTATGCCAATGCCCACCCTTTTGATATCCACCGTCCATTCTAATGCCCGTTTTCACCCCAAAGACACCATCGCGATTATTGAACATTATGGCCTCATGTAAATTTGATTTTTCACGCCGGGCATCAATAAGATCCTGGATTCGTGGTGCCCATAGTTTACCTTCAGCGATAAGTGTCTGTGCGGCCTCACGGCGGTCGGTGAAATACATGTTCAGACGGAAAAATATCTGCTCCACAATTGCGGTGACAGGTAAGCTACGAACACCTTTTAGAACCGAGTTGAACACTTCGGACAGATTTGTTGTCATAATACCATATCTACGCCCACCATCAGCAGTAAGTGCCCACTTCTCAATTGCTTTCTCCTTAACCCAATTAGCCGCATCAGCATTACTAGCTTCAAGTTGTGCCATCTTTTCCTCATACTTTCTCCACTGATTTTCACTAGCAATTACCTTTAATTTATTCATCAAAAATTTCGAACCAAATTTTTTATGAAAATTGCTAGCAAAGTGCCGCATACAATACCGATGATATGCAAAAGGTTCCCTCCACGTGCCAAACTCATTTCCCATTGCTGATAAAATACCGGCATGTCGATCCGAGATGACGCAAAGACCTTCACGTTCTGTCACATAGCACCGAATACAGTTCATGAACCATGTCCATGTTTCTATACTTTCGCCGTCAACAAGTGCAAATGCAAACGGAAACAACCTACCGTTTGCGTCTGGTGAAACCGCAATCAACAAACAGCCTTTGTATTTTCCGTACAGATGAGTACCGTCAACACTTATAACTGGTCTACATGATTTGAATCCTTCAATCGAGGGACCGAATGACCAAAAAACACTCTTAAATGTTTCTATACCCGGCCCAGTCGTAGTCTTCGCCCACTGTACAGCCGTACCCGGATTCGAAGCTTGAATTGCATTGAATAGGTATGGTAATTTAGTGTACGCTGTTTCAAAAGAACCATATAGTTTCTCAATTGCTTTATGTTTTGCCTTCCAAGCTTTCCAATAGGATATTGTGTATTGGAGCCTACCCTTCACCTGCCCAATTATGGCTCTTGGTGTTACTGTGAGTTGTTCCCTCAGAGTATCTATTATCAGCATCGATACAACCGTCGAGTCAATTTTGCTGTGATCCTGAGTCAATGTAGGATTCACACATGTGTGTACATCTTCAAGTTGTTTCACCACAAAATAATCACGACCTTTGGGAATAATTGCACGCAAGCGCCATGGACAACCGACGACATTTTGAAGTGATGGATTTTCTGCAATCTGCTCGGCTGAATGGTTGATGGGAGCGTATTTACATTTCACATGGTACAGACAACGATCTGATTTTACCGTCACGAATTCCCTGTGGTTCTTCATGGCATACATCTTGACTTGATGTTGTAGAGCGTCTTTGGATGGAAATCTTTGACCTATGAAGAGTTCATCCAAGTTGGAAGACCCAATGGAAGACTGGATCTGTTCATGTACGGTGGCACGGGACATCCATTCGCTTGACTGCGATCCACGCATAGCTGGACCTGTGTCTTGACTTGGCAACACGCGGGTATTGTTAACCGGCACATGAACATTGGCATCAACAAGCGGCACTTGAACATTGGCATCAACAACTGGAGCTTCAAGGGCGATCTCCTCATCATCATCCTCGAGACCGCGTACCTCATCTTCTTCCTCTTCTACCAAGTCGTTATTTACAACGGCGTTATCAAAGTCTGTCAAAGCAATGCCAGCTACCAAAAAATTTTGTGGCAATGGGGTCGGATGGAGCGGCTCGTATTCGGATGAAACAGGTTCCGTTGGAGCTGTGCTAGTTTCTCCAACAGTATTAGAAATCCTTGCGTGTGACTCTTCAGATGGTCTCATAATCCTAGTTGGCCTTGGACCGTCGATAACAACTCTTGTAGAATTTGGAAGCCTCGTTTGATCAATATATAACTCAACTATATTCCAACCACAACTTGGATGAAGTGTCCTAAGCAGGACAGACCTCAGAGAACTGTCACTGTCTATGGGTACCAACATGAAGTACTGCCCATCCCCTTTACCAGCAGAATAACGGGCTCTCAATCTCAGAGTCATTTCACTTCTGTCCCAATTGGTTACTTCATATATCTTATCTGTTAATTCTGAGTAACCAAAATTGGGGGTAGCCCAAATAATTACCGGTTCAACATCACTATAAGAATATCCAATTTTTGGATCCTTAATTACTTCACCCCCAAAATATAACCATATAGGGATATCAAATTCCATACCTATGCATAAAAATTAAAACATATTCAAATCATTCACTACTCAAAATGTGATGAATCTTTGAAATAAAAATCAAACATAAGGTTAGTATGATAATACCTTTCAAATGATACCAAAAAAACCACCGGCAAAATTTTCGATGATGCGGAAGACTGAAAATGAGAGTGGGAGTGAGGAGTTAGGATGTAGGCAATTTTATAGGGCTCAAATGGTTGAAAATTTTTGATTATGAGATCTAGGGTTTGTGGGTAAAAGGGGTGATGTGAGAGAGATGCGTTTTACAAACCAGAAGGGGAAGAAAAGGGGAGAAGAAAGGGGGTTTCGCGTATAGGGATTTGTGCAAAAAGTAAATAACTGATGCCGTCATTCTGAAGAACGGCATCGGTACAAACGATGCCGTTCTCCGGAATAACGGCATCAGTTCATTTATTTTTTGGCTGCCAAATCTCGAACCATTGTTCATACAATATAGATCGAAACTCAAATTAACCAATGCCGTTATTGGGAATAACGGCATGGTAATTTTTTCATATACAGATGCCGTTATTGGGAAACACGGCATCAAATAACTGATGCCGTGATTCCCAATCACGTTTGTTGCTGACGTGTCAAAGACAAGGGCAGATGGCTAAATGTTTTCGAAACAAGGGCAGTTCGCTAATTATTTTCAAAAACAGGGGCATTTCGGCAAAATTTTCACCCGTTTCACCCTATATATATATATACCCTCTTCTCCCCGTGTTCATCTTCTAAGCCCTAACCTAGCCGTTATACCCATCGTCCCCTAACTTCTGTTAAACCTGCAGCTGCCTTTATCCCCCCATCCTCCTGCTCTCTCCTCCCTTCCACTGTGTGCCCTCCTGTCGCTCCTCTCTGCAGTGCCGGCAGCTACCTCAGACCCCCCTGTGTGCCCTGCGACCCCGACGGCAGCGAGCTCCCCTGCGCCTGTCTTCTCCTCGACGACGCTGCCACCGCAGCCAGTCGCGGCCCCCTATCGCGAGCCACTAGACAGCAGCAACAGCCAACTTGAATTCGGCAGCCACCCTCTCCTTCTGTCAGCCGCCCTGTGCTCCCCCTCGCGATGCCAGCAGCAGCCAGTGCAGGTGCCAGTCGCAACAGCCCGCAGTGCGAAAGTCGTAGTCTAGTCGCGACCTCCCCCATGTTGTTCCTCCGTCGACAGAACGCAGCAACAGTATAGCCCCCTGTGCACTGTGTTTCCCCCATCGACAGAAACAGCCGGCAGCAGCGAGCATGCCACAGACCGTTGCCGGTGTCGTTGCCTTCCTCTCTTTCTCTCTCTCTCTCTCTTGTACGCGTGCGTGAGATTGGACGTGTTGTCCCGTGTGTGTTCGTGATTAATTGGTTCGCGGTTCGTTCGTGATTTTATGTTCGTGCCCGGAAATCCGTTCACGTTATTCTTTTTCTTGCTTCGTTTCCGTCGTCATCTCCAGACAAGTAACTTGTGTTGTGAGCGAGTACAAATCAAACCAACAAGAATCAATGCGGAATACAAAGAGAGAACCAGCGAGAAAACACAAAACAAACCAATCACAAGAGGACGCACAGATTTAATGTGGTTCGGCAAAATACATGCCTACATCCACGGGGCGGTTGGGGTTTCTTCTTCTTCAAATTATCACCAATGGGCGAAAACAAACCCTTACAAATAATGACGGCTGCAAAACCGAAATAGGGATCTCTAATTTTCGTCTCAGATTACAAAACCCTAACAAGTGTATTTATAGGGAAACTATTGGGCCTTTTCGAATTGGGCCTGATCTAGTTCAAAATCTCGTCGACAGTCGACTGGTCGACTTACCAGTCGACTGGCAATCCATCTGGCAGTCGACCGATCAGTCGACTGATCCTCTGCTGCTGCTTGTATCTTTAGCCTTCGAAAACTCTCTGGACAGTCGCCTGATCCTTCTATCAGTCGACTTATGCTGTAACTTTCTTTTGCTGCAGATACTCCAAAACAATCTGAACCAGAATCGAGCCATTATCCTACAATCTCCACCTTGGCGAGATCTTCCACCAACCAACAATCTCCACCTTGGCAAGATCTTCCAAGTAGCCCAAGCAATCTCCACAAATACTCCAAATGCTCATCATCAAATGTAACAACAAATTCAAACTCCACCTTAGTATGATATCACATACTAGGCGAACAAATAGCGAAGCACTATTCCAACCACCCATTCCAAATCATCAAACATGCAAAATATTAGCCAGGTTCATGCAATGCTTGAACTTGGCTGCTCCAACAACTTTTGTCAACATATCAGCAGGATTATCAGCTGTCCCAATATTCACCAAATGAATATCACCATCCTTTATCAAATCACGCACAAAGTGATAACGGACATCAATATGTTTGGTCCTCGAATGATGAACTTGGTTCTTCGCTAAATGAATAGCACTCTGACTGTCACAGTGTACCTCCACCTTCTCCCGATGAATCCCCAAGCTCTTCAAAAGTCCATGTATCCAAATGGCTTCCTTCATGGCCTCAGCAACTGCCATGTATTCAGCCTCAGTAGTAGACAACGCTACAGTGGACTGCAAATTTGACCTCCAACTTATAGGTGCTCTAGCCATCGTAAACAAATAGCCTGTAGTAGACCGCCTCTTATCTAGATCACCTGCATAGTCTGAATCAACATATCCAACTAAGAACCTGCTAATATTGTCATCCCTTTCAAATTTCAAACCCACATCTGTGGTGCCACTTATGTACCTTAGAATCCATTTAGCTGCTTGCCAATGCTCTTTGCCTGGATCATGCATATATCGACTAACCATACTCACCGCCTGAGAGATGTCTGGTCGAGTACAAACCATGGCATACATCAAACTGCCAACCACACTAGTGTAAGGTACATTTGCCATATACTGTCTCTCCTCATCTGTACTTGGAGACTGAGAAGCACTAATTCTGAAATGACTGGCTAAGGGTGTACTTACTGGTTTAGTCTTCTCATCTATACCGAACCGTTTCAGCACCTTCAAAAGATATTGTTTCTGTGTCAAACTCACTATGCCCTTTGCCCTGTCTCTAGCTATCTCCATCCCAAGTATCTTCTTGGCTTCGCCAAGATCCTTCATCTCCACCTTGGCAAGATCTTCCAAGTAGCCCAAGCAATCTCCACAAATACTCCAAATGCTCATCATCAAATGTAACAACAAATCCAAACTCTACCTTAGTATGATATCACATACTAGGCGAACAAATAGCGAAGCATTATTCCAACCGCCCATTCCAAATCATCAAACATGCAAAATATTAGCCAGGTTCATGCAATGCTTGAACTTGGCTGCTCCAACAACTTTGGTCAACATATCAGCAGGATTATCAGCTGTCCCATTCTTCGCTAAATGAATAGCACTCTGACTGTCACAGTGTACCTCCACCTTCTCCCGATGAATCCCCAAGCTCTTCAAAAGTCCATGTATCCAAATGGCTTCCTTCATGGCCTCAGCAACCGCCATGTATTCAGCCTCAGTAGTAGACAACGCTACAGTGGACTGCAAATTTGACCTCCAACTTATAGGTGCTCTAGCCATCGTAAACAAATAGCCTGTAGTAGACCGCCTCTTATCTAGATCACCTGCATAGTCTGAATCAACATATCCAACCAATAACCTGCTAATATTGTCATCCCTTTCAAATTTCAAACCCACATCTGTGGTGCCACTTATGTACCTTAGAATCCATTTAGCTGCTTGCCAATGCTCTTTGCCTGGATCATGCATATATCGACTAACCATACTCACCGCCTGAGAGATGTCTGGTCGAGTACAAACCATGGCATACATCAAACTGCCAACTACACTAGTGTAAGGTACATTTGCCATATACTGTCTCTCCTCATCTGAACTTGGAGACTGAGAAGCACTAATTCTGAAATGACTGGCTAAGGGTGTACTTACTGGTTTAGTCTTCTCATCTATACCGAACCGTTTCAGCACCTTCAAAAGATATTGCTTCTGTATCAAACTCACTATGCCCTTTGCCCTGTCTCTAGCTATCTCCATCCCAAGTATCTTCTTGGCTTCGCCAAGATCCTTCATCTCGAATTCAGAACTCAACTGATTCTTCAAATTTTGAATCTCCTTAGCATTCTTAGAGGCAATCAACATGTCATCCACATATAATAACAGATATATGAAAGAGCCATCCTGCAACTTCCTGAAGTAAACACAATGATCAAACTCACTTCTGGAATATCTCTGCACCTTCATAAACTGATCAAACCTCAAATACCACTGCCTTGGAGATTGCTTCAAACCATAGAGAGACTTCTTCAACCTGCAAACACAATTTTCCTTCCCAGCTGTCTTGAACCCATCTGGCTGCAACATATAAATTTCTTCATCTAGATCCCCATGTAAGAACGCAGTCTTCACATCCATCTGTGTCAATTCAAGATCAAACTGTGCTACCAATGCCAACAAAATCCTAATAGAAGGATGCTTCACAACCGGAGAGAACACTTCATTGTAGTCAATTCCTTCCTGTTGAGCATACCCCTTTGCAACTAGTCTAGCCTTGAACCGAACACTGCCTTTTGGACCTTCTTTCTTCGTATACACCCACTTGCAACCAATTGCTTTCTTCCCCTTTGGTAGTTGCACTAGATCCCAAGTCTTATTCTTATGAAGAGAGTTCATCTCTTCATCCATAGCAACTTTCCAATCTGCATTTTCTGAACTTCTAGTGGCTTCTTTGAAGTTGGAGGGAACTTCATCATCCACAATGGGAAGAGCAAATGCAACTGTATCTGTAAAACGAGACGGTCGTTTGATATCTCTTCTTTGCCTTCTTACTGCAATTGATTCTTCCTGCTGGATAGGAACTTCTTCATCATTCTCAGTATCAACCACATCATCATCATCTTGGACAGGAACAGGATTTTCAACTGACAACTTTTCTAACTCCACCTGTTGAAAAACTCTCCTACCAGTCGACTGGTTATTGCCACCAGTCGACTGTCCCGAGCTCCCACAATTCTGCTGTTTTGGACCATCAGTCGACTGCTCCTGTTCATCAGTCGACTGTCCCGAACTTCTTCTACTCACCTGTTGAAGAACTGTCCCACTCTTCTGCTGCTCACCAGTCGACTGACATATACCACCAGTCGACTGTCCCGAGCTAATCATGCTGGTCTCATCAAAAGTCACATCTCTGCTGATTACTAACTTCTTCTGTTCTGGACACCACAACCTGTAACCTTTGACACCAGTACTAAAACCAACAAATATAGCCTTCTTGGCTCTTGCATCAAGTTTAGTTTCAGTTACATGAAAATAAGCAGGACAACCAAATATATGCAAAAAACTATAATCAGATGCAGGTTTACCACTCCATACCTCAATAGGCGTTTTGCCTTCAAGTGCTGCTGATGGTAAACGGTTGACGATGTGGCTTGCATATATAACAGCTTCTGCCCAAAATGTCTTCTTCAACCCAGACTGTGCTAACATACATCTTACCTTCTCAAGTAAGGTTCTGTTCATCCTTTCTGCAACCCCATTTTGCTGTGGAGTCTTCCTAACTGTGAAGTGCCTCTGGATCCCTTCATCTTCACACAACTTCAGAAACGGATCATTCTTATATTCCCCTCCATTATCTGACCTCAGAACCTTAATCTTCCTACCAGTCTGATTTTCAACTTTCTTCTTCCAACTTGTGAACAATGTCAAAACTTCATCTTTATGCTTCATGGTATATACCCAAACTCGTCTGGAGTAATCATCAACAAAAGTAACAAACCAGTGTCTACCACTCATAGAAGGTGTCTGAGTAGGGCCCCAAACATCTGTGTGCACATAATCGAGGATACCCTTTGTCTGATGTACAGCTGTACCAAATTTCACCCTAGTTTGCTTACCCAAAACACAATGTTCACAAAATTCCAACTTGCACCCTTTAGCATCTTTAAGCAACCCTTGCTTCACAAGCCCCTGCAAGGCCTTTTCTCCTGCATGCCCGAGTCGCATATGCCACAACCTGGTAGAGTCGGGAACAAACTGTTTAGGCTTCTCAGTTACACTGGCAGCCTGACCCAAATATGTTTTTCCCTGCAAGAAAAACAAGTTCCTCTTTCTTTGCCCTTTCATCACCACGAGTGATCCGCTAGTCACCTTCAGAATGCCACCTTCACTAGCAAATTTCAATCCACTGGCCTCCAAAGCACCTAGTGAAATCAGATTCTTTTTCAAATCTGGTACATACCATACATCTGAAAGCTCCCTAATAAGACCATCGTGCATTAGCAATTCAATCTTCCCGATTCCTACCTTCTTACAAGGTGCATCATTTCCCATCAAAACTACACCACCATCCATATACTCCAAAGAAGTAAACCACTCCTTTTTCCAAGACATATGATAGGAGGCTGCTGTATCAAGAAACCATACTTCTTGATAAAGTGAGGGACTAGAAGCAAGTGCAAAAGAAAAATCCTCGCCACTTTCTGAATTATCAACAGTCACATTTGCAGTCGAATTTCCCTTATTTCGTAGCTTTGGACAATCCTTTTTCCAATGCCCCCTTTCATGACAGAAAGCACATTCATCTTTGGCCGGTATTTTCCTGTCCTTTGAAACTCCTCTCGATTTGGAACGAGATTTGTTTCCCTTTTTTCCAGATTTGGACTCAGATCTAGTCTCAGTCCTGCCCCTTACAATCAACGCTTCAGAAGTTTCTCTATCAACCATCTTATCCCTTCTCCTAGTTTCATTATTCAACAAAGCATTTGCAACATCTTCATATTTCACAGTATCTTTTCCATATAATAAAGTAGTTGCTAAATGATCATAACTTTCAGGTAATGAATTCAACAGAATTAGGGCTTTATCTTCATCCTTAATTTGCTCATCCAAATTTAACAAATCAGCCAATAATTTATTAAATGATTCCACATGAGCATTCATAGACATACCTTCCGTATAGGTGAAGCGAAAAAGTCGCTTCTTCAAATACAGCCGATTCTCCAAACTTTTCCTCATGTATTTGTCTTCGAGCTTCTTCCACAACACCGCAGCAACGGTATCCCTCATCAAATCGTACTTCTGAGCCTTCTCAATAAAGAGCCGAATAGTCCCACACGCAACTCGATTCAACTTCTTCCAATCTGCTTCGGACATATCCTTAGGTTTTTCAACTTCCAAAGCAACATCTTGTTCTTGTTGAACAAGAACATCCAAAACCTCACATTGCCACATCCCGAAATTGTTTGTCCCATCAAATTTTTCAACTTCAAATTTTGCGTTGTGAATCGTTGTTCTTGATGAACTTGATCCCACAACTTCCTTGGTTGCATCTGCATCACCCGCCATCTTCCTCTAGGTCGAACCAACTGCTCTGATACCACTTGTTGTGCGCGAGTACAAATCAAACCAACAAGAATCAATGCGGAATACAAAGAGAGAACCAGCGAGAAAACACAATACAAACCAATCACAAGAGGACGCACAGATTTAATGTGGTTCGGCAAAATACATGCCTACATCCACGGGGCGGTTGGGGTTTCTTCTTCTTCAAATTATCACCAATGGGCGAAAACAAACCCTTACAAATAATGACGGCTGCAAAACCGAAATAGGGATCTCTAATTTTCGTCTCAGATTACAAAACCCTAACAAGTGTATTTATAGGGAAACTATTGGGCCTTTTCGAATTGGGCCTGATCTAGTTCAAAATCTCGTCGACAGTCGACTGGTCGACTTACCAGTCGACTGGCACTCCATCTGGCAGTCGACCGATCAGTCGACTGATCCTCTGCTGCTGCTTGTATCTTTAGCCTTCGAAAACTCTCTGGACAGTCGCCTGATCCTTCTATCAGTCGACTTATGCTGTAACTTTCTTTTGCTGCAGATACTCCAAAACAATCTGAACCAGAATCGAGCCATTATCCTACAACTTGTATTCTTTTCTTTGTGTAATACAAGTACTAAATACGCCTGTAGTGTAGTTGGATTCTAGAGACAATTCGTGTGTGAACCCTCTGTCATATGTTGTCTCTATTGTGTTGATTCGACCATAGTTGTCTCACGACATACATGACATGAAACAACTAGGGATGACCACTTTTGGATGTATATATGCATGCTATTTTGTGATATCGTGTGCTTGATGTGTTATTCATGCTATAACTTGTCGTGGACTTGCAAAATACCCAATACCATGTTGTTTGGACATCTAGTACACTATGTTTCATGTTTGGGTTGATTTGGATGAGTTTTACATGAACTAGATGATTTTATGTTCGAAGAATAATTATGTATTTTCTGTTACCTTGCTTTTGATCAGTATTTTAGACCCTATTAAGATCAGTATATAAATTTTATTTGTGAATAAGATTTGTAGAGAATTATGTCTATTTTCCTATCCTTCTGACAGATCTCAGTTTTGTTTTACGAGTTGTGAGTTATGTCTATTTTACTACAGAGATGTAGAGAGATTTCCATATTTGTTTTCTATGAATTCTGAAAAGTAAACTATTTTTATCATGATGTTAAAAGTATTATTTTGATCCAATATTTTGTATAATACAACTAGACTTGATTGGATTAACCTTGAATTTTTTTGTATTTATTTGATGAGTTTTGCAAACCGTTCTCTGTTTCCAAACAATTACTATACATGCAGAATTTTCATACTGTTCAGTAAAGAACCTGATTTTCGACCTAATTCTACTTGTTGTTTGTAAAATATTTGTGAATATGAAAGTTATCATACTGTGTCTATTTTATCACCCTTTTTGGCAGATTTGGATTTCGATTTATGGTATGTGAGATATTGTTGTTTTCGTACTGCAGTGTTTATAATTTCAGATTTACAAAACTACTGCATCTTGATATTTTCTGATTTTTATTGACTAAACTATTTATATTGAAAAATTATAAAACTTTATATTCTGATGCTTCACATATAGGTGAATACCACAGATTTTTCGTGGATTTAATTAATGAGTTTTCATGCTGTTTTCCTGTTCTTGAATACAAACTTCTGATTTCTGGCTGAACGTGTTTTCTGGATTCAAATCAGTTTTGAGCCTTGTTTTTGTGAAATACCATATGACTTGTATATATTTGCTGGATTCGGTCGGGAGTCTATTTTCCAGATTCTTTGACGGATCCATGTTTGCATGTTTGTAGCAACGGAAATTCCAGATTTAGTGCAGCACTGTCTTACTGTCCTGAACAAGAATGTTCGTTGTACTATTACTTTATGTATTATATTTGGTCTGTATATGGTTATCTTGCAACCTGAACCTGTTACTTGTTCATGCCATGTTATTCTTATCCTGTTTTGTGCACGTACATGCATGTTTGATAATAATAACAAATAACCAAGCCGGAGTTAAGGAAAGGATCTAGTAGTGGACAATATAGGAGTTTGTACTCAGAAAGGAACTCGTGTTTCCCATGTGACATTTTTACCGATCAAGTTTACTGACCAAGTTACCGATCAAGTTTACCGACCAAGTTAATTTTCTGTTACCGATCAAGTTTGCCGACCAAGTTTTGTGATCCTGTGAATACCCGAGTACATGACCTATAGAATCTACTACGAAATCTAAAATACAAACTTGTTTGAATGTAGCAACCATGTGGTAAATAGTTGGGACGCATGAAGTACTACCTAGATAGTAATAACACAAGACCTGTGATAACATGACATCTGTTACATGTATCTGTATCTGACATTTGTTTTCTGTCTGACTGTTACATGCTACTGGACATCTGTTTACCTGTCTGTCTGACACTTGACACCTTTTACCTGTTTACCTGCTTCCTTGACACTTGATACATGTTACCTGTACCTGTTAGTATATCATGTTACTTGATTTTGTTTCCTGATTCATGTTAGTTATCCTATTTTGTTATCATACTATTTGTTTATCTTTCCCATGTACTTGTGTCTGCACTACAAGCGGCCCGTAACTTGCATTGATGGGCATTTTATTTTCTTTTCCTCTTCCTGCAATTTATTAAATTGCAGATTTTGGAGATCAGTTGCCAGATGGAGTGGTTGATCTGAGATACTAGCTGCTGGAGTTTTACTATATCTATTTATTTTTCTTGTTGCTTATTTGAACAATTGTACTTGATTACCTGGATTTATTTGTATTTGGGCAATGTGACCCAGAATTATTGACTTGTTCAGATCTGGTTTATTTGATATTAATATATTTTGTTTCAAGTAAATCCTGTTGGTATTTTGATTCAGTTATGCATGCTGGGTTGACTTTTCTTGCTTCCGACTCTGATTATTCTTGCGAAATATTGTAAAGATCCTGACAGCTTATGGATGATGAAAATCATTCGCTGGGCTTAGTCACGTATCCGTATTCAGTATTTTCTTTTTGGAAAGTGGGGTGTGACAATAATATTTTTGAAAATAATATACATTATCATTCTCCAATATATTAAAATAATCAAGCATAACTTTAAAATCTCTCGTAGCTTCTCATTCTGTTTTCTGATAAATCACTTTCACTATCATATGAGAGTTCTTCGGGTTCTCCCATTTGTTCATTTTCTTCCTCTATATGTTCGTTTTCTTCAAGATATTACATATATGTTGTTGTAGGAATCCATATATAACTGCTAAATTCTTCATTTTCATAAAATAATAAAGATCTTTCATAGAAAGTTAGAATTGTTTGGACATTTATATTACTAGTTTATTCATGATTAATTTGATATATTGTTATAATTATTACTCTTTGTACGCTAAAGAAAAAATAATTTAAACTCATAAAAATCATGTATGGTTGTTAATCTTTGAGGATAATAAACATCAAAAACTCACATTTTCCTTGATAACTAGTCATTAATTCATAAATTAACTAATGATTGGAACTATTATTATTATTCATTCTTCTTTTTAGTGATTCTGTGAATTTAAAACTTGAAACAATAAGTATGAAATCAAAAGTAGAGAGAGATTTCTAAGGATACCATAAAATCAAACAAAATGGTCCAACATGCTTCCGACTTAACTAAGTCTCTTTGAGCTGCTCTTTACCAGTTACTACCAATTGATGAAATATCTCTTGTATGCACCCCAATTTCAGTGCTCCTTTTACGTTCCTCCCATCCCAGGACTACTATGCTCTTCAAGAGAGCTTCATCCAAGAGATACATCTAGAACAACTAGTAGCACTTCAGTACAGACAACCACAACCTAGCTCGTTTCCTTCTACTAGGTGTGCAGCTTATCTAAAGAAAGTTACAAATGAGTCTTTTTGCAAGAACCTTCAGATAGAGCCTTACAAAATTCTCTCTGAGGAAAAAAATATTAGTTACTTATACCTTATATTGAACAATAGCTGAATGGAAGATAATCTTTATTCATTCAAGATCTTTTACAAACCGAACTCACTAAACTCTCCTTACAAGGTTATATGGAATTTTTTCTCCTAAAATTCTCTGCCTTCTTCCATACTAAGCATGACCTTTTATAGAAGAAGGGATGAATTTACATTATTGAATCCTTAGGTCATTCATTACATCAGTTTCAATTATTATTCTAATTACTTCATTGTTTACATCATAGACCGATAATTGAGGTGAATATATCATTGCTAACGTCATTGCATACTACTCTAGAAAAGAAGATTCCTCATGGCCGACATCTTCACATGAGCCACATTTATGTTGGTGCTCTGTCTTCATCAAGCTACAGTAGTATCCTGCTGTTTGTTCTGTCATTGTCATTGTCATTGCTCTTATACAAAATATCTGGTACTAGCTGTCGAATATCTCACGTTTATCTTGCAGCTGTTTTATTTTTGCTATGCTATACATTATTATTTTCTTTGGGTCTGGACTGTCATAGATCCATATGTTGATGTCTCTTAAGTTGATGTCTTTTAATTCACATTACATGTTTCTAAATCTCATTGCCTTTCTTTCTTGGATTAACTTCTCAAATTCATCAGCTTTATATGGTATAATATTATATGCTCCGTAGATTACTTGGGTAGTCATCCGTATTTTTATAACATGTTCTGCTAGAAGTTCATCATTTTCTTCAAGGTACTCGGGGATTGTTGAATACATTCTGGCATATATTTTTTAGGCCTTTGTAAGACCAAAATAACTCTTGGCTGCTTTATATATTTCTCTTGGTAATTTGATAAGTCTTCACATTTTCTGAATAGATAGATATAATAAATAAGTCAACTTTCAAATAGTGCCCACGTTGTTCTTGGATTAGCTCATGGTAGGATGATGGCCTAGTCCATATGCTGCTGTGATATAGTCTTAATAAACTGGTTCACCTCCGTTTTTTGACATAATTTCTCAATATATTGTAAAAATAATATTTTCTTTGATACTTGGTAGGAGAATTCTCAAAAGTCACCTTGTATGTAGTTTTATTCTAAAGATTTATTTGCATTTTCTGTTAATGTTTGAGTAGGTTTGCCCACTTCACTAATTTTTCACTAATAATGGCCATAATATTTTTTGTAGTTGCATACTAATTTACGTGCTGGTAGAACAGATTTTGAAGTCTGCATATTTGTTGTTGTAATTAATTAAATATTGCCTTAAATTGTTCCACATTTTTCTTGAGGAATATTATGTTTTCTTCTATTTCCTGAATTATAGTTTCTACTATGCAAAAAACAAAATGATTAATTCCTTGATAGAAAAACAGCTAAAACGTTATCTTTCCCTTTTATATTTTCTATTGTAAAATCATAATGTGCTAATTTCATTTGTCCTCTTATCAGTTTTTTATTTACTATAGTTGGATCTATTATTTTGTTTATCCATGATTTTGCCTAGGTATTATATGTTCTTACTGTAAATTTTATATGTATTATGAATAATTCAAACTTTTTTATCACTTTTAAGATTGCTAATAATTCTTTTTTCATTTTTGAGGTAATTTTTTGGGTATGTGTGAACGATCCACTAGTGTATTGGGCTAATCTTTCTTCTTTTTCACCTATCTCAATAAATTTTAATATTGCTCCCCAATTATTTTCACTTGCATCTATTTCTATTATCCATGTATATTCTTTGACTGGTAGTCTTAGTTTATTTAATTCTAAAGTTTGTTATTTTAATATTTTAAGTTTTTCTTCATCCTCTGAGGTCCATTCCCATTTCTTGAACTTTTAAAATTTTTGTTGTAGCCAATTTATTTTTGCTGATAAATTTGGTATATATCACCTTGTTTGATTTAGTAGTCCAATTATGGTTTGTACTTCTCATTTTTCTTTCAGAACATTTGAAAATGTCTTTATTTTTTCTGTTATATGTGATTGTAGTTCTATTCCTTCATGTGTTAATTTTGTTCCTAAGAATTCTTTCTCTATTTTGAATAGTTTCATTTTCTTTTTTGATAGTATAATACCTGCATTCTTTACTATTTCTATAAATTTTACCAAATGTTCTTTATGTTGCTCTTCATTTTCGGATCCTATTAGAATATCATCTACATATACTAGTATAAAATTATTGCATTTTTCAAATATTTTATACATATATTCTTGAAATACTCCTAGGCTGTTTTTATATCTGAATGGTAATACGTTCCATTCATAAAATTCTTGTGGTGTACTGAATGATGTTAACTGTTTTGACTCTTCTGAATGTTTTATAATTTACTACCATTCTAGATTGATCTCTTTTTTATTCTGAATGTTTTCTTACAATGAATATTGGTGATGAGTGTGGACTTTGTGAATTTTTTTTTATGTAATTGTTTTTAGTTAGTTTTTTTATATGTATTTTGAATTCTTCTAAATCTGTTGGAGTATGTTTAATAGTTTTAATTTTATTATTTTGTTATTGTCTACTAATTCTATATGAGCTATGAGTTTACTTAAGTTCCATTTTGTTAAAGAGTCTTCTCCACAGAGATCTTCTAATTGTTTTTTGTAAATTTTCTTGTGTAATTGTTAGTTGGACTTGCTGTATTCTAGTTTTGTTTGGTAAATATTGATATTCACCACGTTGGGTTGAAGAAACTCTTATATGTGGTAAGTTCGTTCTAGAATAAGATTGTGTTATTCTAATTGCTATTGATTGATGTTTACAAGGTGATGTAAAAATAACTAATTTGTGACATATAGTTATAAGATAGTATTGTTGGAAAAGAAACATTTTCTAATAGTACATTATTATTCATATCATCAAATTGGTATGTTATCAGTATTTTTAAGATGTAATTTCCTATTTGTATAGTAACATTTTGTTGGTACCTGTCAAGTATAACGGTTTGTCTTGTCAATCTAGTTACTGTTTTTTTATTATTTCCATCTTGTTTCCATTTTTGAAGTATAATGTCACGGCATAAGCTAGTGCTTATTCCTGTGTCTATTAGATTATGATAGTTTCTTGATGTGTATCCTTCGTATACAAATTTCGTTAGTATGTATAATGTATTTTTTGTTGTTCTTAATGGATTTATTTACACAATATTCTATTTATTACTATACTTACATTATTTACTGTTATTGTTATTTTTTCTTCTTGTATTAAGTACGGTTATACTGATGTATGGAAGTCAGTTTCTAATAATGTTTCATTAACTTTGTGCTCTGGGTCTACATATAGATGTAATAACATTTCATTTCTACTATTTATCTTTAGTGGTAATATTATTTTATGGACAATTTGATGTCTATTGTTATAATAGTCTAAACAGTAATTTGTGTTCTCTAATGCTATTAATTATGTTTCTTTTATTTGTTCGTTTAATATGTGAATTAGTAGTTCATATATCAACAAGGGCTATTTGCTTGTTTCATTTTCCACTGTCGTAATATTCTATTTCTATCTTAAATTGGTTATTATTTTGGTTATGTAATGTGTTTATTATTGGTATTAGTTCTAATGCTTGTTGTTTGTATCTAATTGATAGTCATCTCTTTCCAAATATTATTTGTTGTGTTTTTTCTTTTGTAATATCTTTTGCTTTGTTAAAGTCAAATTCTATTTAATTTGGTATGGTCATTTTAGGATTTTCTCTAGCTGGTTTCTATCTTATTATTTCTTGAAATAGTGGTTCTATTTTAAAGTTATTAGTGTTTCTGTTTTTTACTTCATGCTTACTTGTAAACGGATAAATATTTCTTATTTGTATACTTATAACCTTACTCTTCTCTATCATTTAGCTGATAATCTTTGATACATGACTAAACTTTTGTCTTTATTTCTTATGCCATGCTTATAGAGAAATTATGTTCTATTGTAAATTTTATTTTTTGGTACATTAAATTTTCTTGTACTATCTCTATTATTTTAATGAGAGTGTTTGTCTCCAAACAAACACGTGCAGTGTAACCCAACAAATATGTGCAATGCACATGCATAACTAATATAAAGGAGGTCATAGGTTTGATGTCAGACAATGTCGGAAATTTTTTTAAAAAAATATATATTTACAAAGACGTGCATCGTACGTGTAAATTACTAGTTTCTATTAGAGTATCTTGTGTGCTTGATATTATTCTATCATCCATTAAGTATATTTCTAAGGGGGTATTTATTCCTTCTTTAAAATAAGCATTTTTTATTATTTGTACTGTTCCTAAATGTATGTATCTTAATATTTTTATGATTTTCTCACTTATTTTTTTTTCATTTCTTTCCTTATTATTCTTTCTGTTATTAATGAAATTATGGTTTTTCCTTGAGCTTGTTCAATGTCTATACGTTGTTCATTATTTCTAGCTATTATTATTGATATGACTAAAAATGGGATTAAATCGAGTCCGTTCAAATCGGACACGAATCTTAAAGCTCAGGAGTAAAACGGTAATTTCACCTACTAACGGGTCTGAAATGGGAACTGGGACTTTATTCAAAGCCCAATAACCCATAAATGGTCCATCTCAACTGGGTGCGGGTTTCAACCCACAGCAAACCCAGTTCAGCAGGGTTGAATTAGGGTTTCTGATTAATTCTAATCAACAGCCTTGATTCGTATCTATCCTTTCACTGGAAATTAGGGATTACATTCCTAATCTGTTTCTAGGGATTACATTCCTAATCTGATCCCAAAGGCGACTATAAATACCCCCCATCCACCATCATTAAGAGGTAATCAATACTTTTCCAGTTTTAAGTTCTTGCTTAATCATTCAGATTACTGACAAGAGCATCGGAGGGTGCGTCGGAGGGATCCATCCCGGTGTCTCGCACTTTTTGCAGGTTCGCAGCAGCGGTAAGAGACTAAGTCAACACATTGGTGAAGGTCAACAGGTCAACAGGTTTGCCTTGTTCGTTTTCTCAAAAATCCACAAATTCTATCTGTTTGCTCCCACACCAAAATCAGTAGCAACAGATTGGCGCCGTCTGTGGGAATTGAAAAAGCAACCTGACATAACTTCATCAACGATATTAGTTTCAAGCCATGCATCCAAAACAGAAGGGGAAGGCAGCGGTCTCCAACCGAAGAACCACTTCTCTTCCTCCTCTCCCTCCTCCGGTTCAAGGTGCTCCTACTCAACAGGCCCCTCCAGGGTCTCGAGGGGCTGCCCAGAGGGGCTCCTGTTAGAGTCGTCCGAAGCAACATCCTCCTCATGACCATGTCGCGGGTCCCAATCCTTCAGTTGAATTTATGGCTTCTCAAAGCCCTCCCGAGCGGGATCTTCGTCAAGTAATTGCCAACCGCCAAAAGGGGGTCGACCTCAGAACTCGCCTGAATGGATGGCGAGCCCTTGGTGGAGTCCATCAACCCGAGCACCCAGGGGCCTCAAGAGTCCGGACCCCCGCCGACCGAGGACTAGAAGATCCCCTCCCCCGAGGAGGTGAAGAGAGTCCCCTCAGCGTCATCAGCGGAGAACTCATTCTCCAATAAGCCGAGCCACACATAAGGACCGTCAAGTTGGAGAGGCACCAGTCACAAGGGCAGATCTTCAAGACTTCCAAGCGACAGTCTTACGGGCCCTCAATATCGCCCCAAAGAATGACCAGAGGCCACCTACTCATGAGCCAGCTAGGAGCCACCGCCTTTACACTCTCAGTCCTCGTCCTTCTCCAAGCTACCATCGCCGCAGCCCCAGTCCACCCTCGTACGAAGATGAGTCCCGGGGCTCGGCAAGATATGATCAAAGAGAAAACTCAGTCTACCGTTGTCTCCACGAGATGGAGAGGCGCCTCGGCCGAATTGACAAGGAAGAAGAGCAACGGGCGATAAACCTCCACCCGAGAAGACCTCCATTCTCCCGCACCATCATAGAGGCCCCCATCCCAGAAAACTTCAAGCCGCCTCAATTCGAGACATATACCGGGGAGTCGGACCCCACAGATCACATAGAGAGTTTCAAAACTCTCATGATGATCCACCATGATTCAGATGCCCTCCTTTGCAAGATCTTCTCTGCCACGCTGAAGGGGTTTGCGCGAGAATGGTACTCTTGACTCGCCCCAGCCTCCATCTTTTCATTCGACCAATTCGAATGGCTCTTCCTTACTCATTTCGTGAGTAGCCGCCGGGCCGAGAAAACAAGTGTATCCCTGGTGACCCTCAACCAAGAAAAGGGTGAATGCCTAAGGGATTACGTTCGACGCTTCACCGCCGAAGTCCGGTCCATTTCCTCCCTCAACCAATCAGTAGCCTCTGCCGCATTCGAACGCAACGTCACTAATGCCAACCTCAGGGCGTCCCTTGCCAAGAAGCCTCCTCGGGACTTCTCAGAGCTCCTACTTAAGGTGGAGAAGTACATACGGGCGGAAGAGGCTCTCAACCCCCCTACTCTTGAGGAGATATTTTCCGAGAACAAACGGAAGAACACAAGCGAAAAGGGTTCCAAAATTCCAGAAGGACAGTAATGGCCAGCGCCGCTTGACTCCACATTTTGAGAAGTTCACCCCCCTCATTGCTAATATATCAGAAGTTCTTATGGAGGTGGACAATGAAGGACTACTCCGCGCTCCCCTATAATGAATACCCCTAGCAAGAAGAGGAACAAGGATAAGTGGTGCCGCTTTTACAGGGACCACGGCCACGACACGAATGATTGTCGGGCTCTCAAGGAGGAGATCGAAGAACTCATACAGTGGGGGCACCTGACCAAGTTCATCCAAAAAGAGGGGGCCAAGCTTCCCCCCTGAGGAGCCAAAAAACGAACAGAAATGCCCGCCGATCTTCAAGACTCAGCTCCTCCCAAGAGGTCTTCACCTTATTGTAGAAGTAGGATCTTGATTTTCAATAAGGCCGATGCTTGTAACTCGGCCAATAGCATGTAATAATGGCTCGCCCTATTGAAGCGGCCACTTAGTTTATCTCAATAAAACTTTACATTTTTCATTGAAAATTATTGCTCTTGCTTCTTTTCTATCTCTTCGAGTCACATCTACGACTCGTTAAATGGTGAGTTCAGAGTCCAGCTTCTTCTACATGACTGCTCCCACAACTTGCTAAGCTTAAAACAATGAGTTCGGAGTCCAACACTTGACTTGATTCCGCTTCAAATAACTTGCTCTTAAGCTAGTTAGAAGTGGTTTGCCATTCGGAACTGCTCCCACAACCGTTGTTACTCTCTTAAACGACGAGTTCGGAGTCCAACACTTGGCTCGATTCCGCTTCAAATAACTTGCTCTTAAGCAAGTTAGAAGTGGTTCGACATTCGGAACTGCTCCCACAACCGTTGATGCTCTCTTAAATGACGAGTTCGGAGTCCAACACTTGGCTCAATTCCGCTTCAAATAACCTGCTCTTAAGCGAGTTATAAGTGGTTCGCCATTCAGAACTGCTTCCACAACCGTTGATTCTCTCACTTAAACAGCAAGTTCGGAGCTCACAACTCTCTCTTAGAGTTGCTCCTCAAACTTGCCTCCCAAATGGCTCTCCTAGAGTCAAGTGCTTCGCTCCGCTCGCCTCCAAAGCGGACCTCTTCTCAACGAGTTCGGAGCGCAACTCTCCCCTAGAGTTGCTCCTCAAACCCGTCTCCCAAATGGCTCTCTCCTAGAGTCAAGTGCTTCGCTCTGCTCATCTCCAAGGCGGACCTCTTCTCAAAGAGTTCGGAGCTCACAGCTCTCTCTTAGAATTGCTCCTCAAACTCATCTCCCAGATGGCTCTCTCCTAGGGCTGAGCTCTTCACTCCGCTCGCCTCCAAGGCGGACCTCTTCTCAACGAGTTCGGGGCACAACTCTCCCCTAGAGTTTCCCCTCAAACTTGTCTCCCAAATGGCTCTCTCCTAGAGTCAAGTGCTTCGCTCGCTCATCTCCAAGGCGGACCTCTTCTCAATGAGTTCGGAGCTCACAACTCTCTCCTAGAGTTGCTCCTCAAACTCGTCTCCCAGATGGCTCTCTCCTAGAGCCGAGCTCTTCACTCCGCTCGCCTCCAAGGCGGAACTCTTCTCAACGAGTTCGGAGCTCACAACTCTCTCCTAGAGTTGCTCCTCAAACTCGTCTCCCAAATGACTCTCTCCTAGAGTCAAGTGCTTCACTCCGCTCACCTCTAAAGCGGACCTCTTCTCAACGAGTTCGGAGCATAACTCTCCCCTAGAGTTCCCCCTCAAACTCGTCTCCCAAATGGCTCTCTCCTAGAGTCAAGTGCTTTGCTCCGCTCACCTCCAAGGCGGATCTCTTCTCAACGAGTTCTGAGCTCACAACTCTCTCTCCTAGAGTTGCTCCTCAAACTCGTCTCCCAAATGGCTCTTTCCTAGAGATGAGCTCTTCACTCTGCTCGCCTCTAAAGCGGACCTCTTCTCAACGAGTTCGGAGCACAACTCTGCCCTTGAGTTCCTCCTCAAACTCGTCTCCCAAATGGCTCTCTCCTAGAGTCAAGTGCTTCACTCCGCTCACCTCTAAAGCGGACCTTTTCTCAACGAGTTCGGAGCACAACTCTCCCCTAGAGTTCCTCATCAAACTTGTCTCCCAAATGGCTCTCTCCTAGAGTCAAGTGCTTCACTCCGCTCGCCTCTAAAGCGGACCTCTTCTCAACAAGTTCGGAGCATAACTCTCCCCTAGAGTTCCTCCTCAAACTCGTCTCCCAAATGGCTCTCTCCTAGAGTCATTTGCTTCGCTCTGCTCACCTCCAAGGTGGACCTCTTCTCAACGAGTTCGGAACTCACAACTCTCTCCTAGAGTTGCTCCTCAAACTCGTCTCCCAGATGGCTCTCTCCTAGAGCCAAGCTTTTCGCTCCGATCATTCCCAAGAATGGATCTTCCTAGCCCATCTTCTTCGCTCCTAGGAGTGGAGCTCCTCTTCTTCAATTTGGTGCCAAAACCAAACAGCACATCACCGAGCTCGACCCCCTCTCACCTGGTCGAGCTCCAAGATGCCGACGTCGAGCTCCGACCCCCTGCCTCGTCGAGCTCCGACCCCTTCGTCGAAGTTGAGGAGTTTTTTGACCATAAAGAAGGATGATCCTTCAACCCATTTCTGAAGAGAAGTTGTAGATCTTCGAGTTAGCTTCGAAATGAGGGGCCACACGCCCTGATCGGACCACCGTAGCACCGGGAAAGCGGATCCGAAACCAAGCTTCGGAGCTCTTCACCTCTCCAATATGCCGACCCCATTCCTCGTTGAGATCCGACCCCTCCTCCGTCGTCGAGCTCACCTCGATGAGCTCCACCAGGGCCGAACTCTACTACGCCGAGCTACCGAGCCACAATGCCGAGGTGATGAGGTACCGACCTCCACATATGGAGAAAAATACCACCGAGCCAGTTTCACCGTCAGATTGTCTCAAAATTCGTGTCCGAATCTGATGAGCGGTTCAGATCGTGCCATGTCTCCACAAAACGACAAGATAATGTTTTCTCGAAATTTGAGCCTCCTGTCTCGTGATTCGCGCCATGATCGTGATCAACCGTCCAGATTGAGCCACGTAGCTCGGATCTGAAATCCAAGCTACCGAACTACCGAAATGTAAAGTGGCAAAAATGCGCCTCGAAATTCGCGCTCGGATTTGCTGAACAAGAAGCAGCGAAAAAAAAAAAGGAGAGAAGGGCTAACGGGTCGGCTCCAAAACCCATTTGGACCCAATAACCCGGATGCCTCTCCTCCCTTTCCTCTTCTTCAACCGATTTTGCGCCATAAACCAACAGAACGGAACCCAAAAACTTCTCTTCTTCACTGTGCCAAGCCAACCCCATGCTCGACCTCGCCGCACATCACCGAGCTCGACCCCATCTCCTTCCCGAGCTCTCCTCTATCCGTCGAAGCCCACAAGCGAGCACCACTCCACTCGTCGAGCTCCTTCATCGAAGTTCCGAGCTCCATTATCTCCGAGCCGACCCGTTATCAAGCTCCGACGAACTCCACCAACTCCTCGCCATGCCGAAGCTACAACTTCCTTGCCCACTGTCTCCGAGCTCCTCTCTGCACACCTTCCTCGTTGAACTCTCTCCTCGACGAACCCATTACTGACGAGCTCATCTCCCCACAGCGCCGAACTCCCCCCTTCGCCGAACAACAGGGCCAAGCTCCACCTATCTTTCGCGAGCTCTCCTCGCCAAGCACGTCACTGAGCTCAAGGCCTCCGCCGCCGAGCTCCATCTCCAATGCCGAGTTTCGTCGTCCTCGAGCTCCCCGTCGACCTCCATGTCACGAGCTCCGACTCCTTCGTCGAGCATCTTCGAGCTCCGCGCCGAGCTCCTCCCGCCACGCACCTCTGCGCTTCGAAGTCGACGACGAAAAGAGAAGTGGAGTAGAAGGTAGAGGAGAATCGAAGCTGGAGAGAAGAAGAGAAGGAAACAAAGAAGAAGAGAAAGAACAGATGCAGAAGAGAAAAAAAAATCGCCACGTGGCTTCACCTCTAACAGGTCGGCCAGATCCGAGGACGGGATCCGAGGTGCCGATGTACCAACCTTGAAATTGGAGAAAAACCCTACCGACCTATACAAGCCGCCCGATCTTCTCAAAATTCGCGTCACGATACGATCGACGCTCAAAAACGCGCAACGTGTCCAGAACGTGATCTACTTTGCGATGTGCGCACATCTGATCATGATCGACGCTCAGAAATGTGCCACATGTCCAAGTAATATTTAATTTATTTATTTATTTATTTATTTGTTTTAATTATTTTAAAAATCCGAAAATATATTTAAAAATCGAAAAAAATTAATTAAAAATTCTAAAAATAATTTTTAATTCAGAAAATTTATTTTAAAATTCTGAAAAATATAATTATTTAATTAGAATAATTAATTAATATTTTCGATAATTGATAATTTAATTCGGAAAATGAATAAAAAATCAAAAAAATGAGAAAAAACTCAGAAAAATCTGGAAAAATCACCAAAAATCCAGAAAATTCTGAGGATATTTTTGGGCATTTTACAAGTCCAGAATAACACCGTTACACCCCGAGCAAGATCCGAACTCCCTTAAGAATACCGATAAAATTCCGTACGCCATTAGAACAACAAAACTACTCATCGAAGACTGTAAAACTCAGTCTCTAGGAGTGGGGGGCTCGTGATATGGCTAAAAATGGGATTAAATCGGGGCCGTTCAAATTGGACACGAATCTTAAAGCTCAGGGGTAAAACGGTAATTTCACCTACTAACGGGTCTGAAATGGGAACTGGGTCTTTATTCGAAGCCCAATAACCCATAAACGGAGCCATCTCAACTGGGTGCGGGTTTCAACCCATAGCGAACCCAGTCCACCAGGGTAGAATTAGGGTTTCTGATTAATTCTAATCAACGGCCCTGATTCGTATCTATCCTTTCACTGGGAATTAGGGATTACATTCCTAATCTGTTTCTAGGGATTATATTCCTAATCTGATCCCAAAGGCGATTATAAATACCCCCCATCCACCATCATTAAGAGGTAATCAATACTTTTCCAGTTTTAAGTTCTTGCTTAATCATTCAGATTACTGACAAGAGAGGCGGAGGGTGCGTCGGAGGGATCCATCCAGGTGTCTCGCACTTTTTGCAAGTTCGCAGCAGCGGCAAGAGACCAAGTCAGCACATTGGTGAAGGTCAACAGGTCAACAGGTTTGCCTTGTTCATTTTCTCAAGTATCTACAAATTCTATCTGTTTGCTCCCACACCAAAATCAGTAGCAACAATTATGGTATTTCTTTTTCTTTCGAATATTGGAAGTTTTAATATTTCTTTTGGGTTTATGTCTAGTTTGGTTGCTCTTATTTTATTTTATTTTTGCATATCAAAACTCATTCTTTCTCTTACTTCTTCATTATTTTCTTCTCTTTCTAATTGTTCTCTTAAATCTGTTATTTCTGTTATCATATTTATTTCATATTCTTCTATTTCATCTTCACTACTTCCACTATTTTTTTTCGTTACCATTATTTCATCATCTTCACTTATTTCTGACTATTCTTCTTCATATTCTATGGGTTCATAGTTTATGTTATTCATTTCTTTAATTTCTTCTGCGTATTTATCATTTTCCTTTTTCCATTCTTTTAGGACAATTTGGTAATATATGTGTCACTTCTCCACATATTTAACAATTACATTTCTTTGGATTTTCGGATATTGTTTGTTTTTATTTATTCTTCTGGAGTACCTTTTATAGGGGTTTTATATCTCTTAAAAGTTTTTCTATATTTTGGTTTATATTTTTTCATTTTTGTATTTGCGTCTTTTTGCATAATTATAGTTATTATTACATCCCCAATTATTTGGCCTTGTTTCTTCACAACAAATTCTTTGTTTATATGTTTTATAATATTTAATAGTTGATCTAGCTTCTTGACATACTTTATTTTTATAATCTTTTACAAATTGTGTTCTATATCCTAAGTATCTATTTCTGGTTTTACTTTCTCATTTATGTATGCGCTATATATGTTAAAACTCCATGGATCTGGTAGTTTTAGGAAAAATGAGTCTAAGATTGGACTCTTTTCTTATTTTGTATAATAACTATCTTTGAAGCATTCTCTGAATTCGGAAGCATATTTGTCAAAATAACACATGTCATAAATTTCTAAATTGCTTAGTCTCCATTTTGCTTAGTTCTTTTTATATATGTGACGCCTTTATGTTTTTTCATAGACACTAATTATGTTCTTATTGCTATCTCGCATTTTTTTTATTATTTCTTTTAATCCTAGAGTCCTTTGTGCTGAATTTTCTTAAGTTCCTTTATCATTAATTTGTCTTGATTTTCTGATATTACTTTTTTCTTCTTCCGTTAGTACATTCCACCATTTTGGTACTACTCCTGTAAATGTTGCTTCTATAAATTTCTCAAATGTATTTCCTGAGAGGTTTTGTTTAAATCCTACTATTAGGGATGCTCTTACTTATTCTCTATTGTCTACTATATCTTTTACACAGTCTAGGTCCAGCCATTCTCTATTTCCTGTTATTCATTTTGCGTAGTGTTCTGTAGGTTCATATTTTAGTGCTTCTTTTTCTTTTTCTTTTCCTCGTTTACTTCTTTCTCTACTTTGTCATTTCCATGGTAGGTGATAGGATTTTTTTACTATGGGGTGGTCTTATGTATTCGTACATATTAGTTGAATTATCTATAGGTTTTGTTATAATCTTGTCTTTTTCTTGGTCCATTTTTTATTTCTTCGTTTGATATATATAGATTCTTTAAGGCTTTTTCTAGTTCTTCTGAATTGGGATTTGTCATTAAATCTTCTATTTCTAGAATGTTTATATTAAGTTTTGTTATAGCTTTTAACTCCTTCATACCTTCTTTTGTTACGCCTAATTCTTCCTCTGTGTCCTCTGTTATATATCTATTTAGTTTCTTTATGTTCTTATTTATGATTTTTTTTAAATCAATTCTTATAGTTCCTACAAATTCTGGGTCATTGTAATCTTCTTCTAACTCTTAAATGTTTATCATATAAATTTATGATTCTATTTTTGAATTTAATTTATATATTGATATTTCTACTTTTGGACTATTATCCATACCAACTTAGTTTAATATTTTGTGTGCTAGTAGGTGTTAGTAATACCAACTTATTTCTTTGTTTATATGATCTAATACCTTGTATGCTATTTTTTTTTGTATTTGTAATTCTTTAGTTGCTCTATTTGTTATTACTAAATATTCTAATATTTCCTTATCAGTTATATACTTCCTTTCTATTAGCTTATTATCAACGTATCTTATTTGAAATTTTGAAATATTTTTTAACCTTAGTTTATGATGCGGTTTGTTTTTGGGGAGAGTGTGGATGCACCAGGTGTGAGTTCGGACTCGATTTGTAATGGTGGAAGGATGCGGTGCTGGACGGTGAGCGGGAGGCTCGCTTCGGTACTGGAGGATCGGCTCGAATTGGGATGCCTCGTCTCGCGTACCTGCAGACGGTCTCGGAACACCGGGGTTGATCCCGGTGGCAGACCCTCCGACGATCTAATCAGTCACTAAAAGAGAGTAATAGTAACTAGGGTTTGAGTGGGCAAAAGTTGATTACCTGTAAAGGTGGGAGAGGGCCTGGTATTTATAGATAATCCCAACCGGGATTGGATCCGTTTGGCGGCCGGGTTTGGACCCAAAAGCCCATGGGCCTGACGTGGCAGGAGACCCAGGGGGTTTAGAGCAGACGTGGCAGTACCATGGATGGTTTAGGGCTGACGTGGCAAGGCCCTAGGTGGTTTTGGAGCTGACGTGGCGGATCGTGGGGTCCCTGTGCCTCTGGGAGGATCGGATGGCCTAGGTAGCGCCAGGTCATCCTTATCCCTTACTAGGCTGATGGGGGGACCACGGGACTGTCGAGGATATGAGGCCGGAGGTCGTGGCAGATCGTCGGAACGAGGCGGCCAGTTTCGTGGGGGCAAGTAATCGGCTCGGCTCCGAGGGCGTGATGGTCCGGTGCCGAGCTGGCGTGCTATTGAGTGGAAGCAATCATGGGCCCTGGCTGGGCCTTGGGTCATTTTTATCCCACCTCACAAGCCCCCCACTCCTGCGGGGATGCGGTTTGTTTTTGGGGAGAGTGTGGATGCACCAGGTGTGAGTTCGGACTAATGGTGGAAGGATGTGGTGCTGGACGGTGAGCGGGAGGCTCGCTTCGGTACTGGAGGATCGGCTCGGATTGGGATGCCTCACCTCGCGTACCTGCAGACGGTCTCGGAACACCGCGGTTGATCCCGGTGGCAGACCCTCCAACGATCTAGTCAGTCACTAAGGGAGAGTAACAGTAACTAGGATTTGAGTGGGCAAAAGTTGATTACCTGTAAAGGTGGGAGAGGGCCTGGTATTTATAGATAATCCCAACCGGGTTTGGATCCGTTTGGGGGCCGGGTCTGGACCCGAAAGCCCATGGGCCTGACGTGACAGGAGGCCCAGGGGGTTTAGGGCAGACGTGGCAGTACCATGGGTGGTTTAGGGCTGACGTGGCAAGGCCCTAGGTGGTTTTGGAGCTGACGTGGCAGATCGTGGGGTCCCTGTGCCTCTGGGAGGATCGGATGGCCTAGGTAGCGCCAGGTCATCCCTATCCCTTACTAGGCTGATGGGGGGACCACGGGACTGTCGAGGATCGGAGGTCGGAGGTCGTGGCGGATCGTCGGAACGAGGCGGCCGATTTCGTAGGGGCGAGTTATCGGCTCGGCTCCGAGGGCGTGACAGTCCGGTGCCGAGCTGGTGTGCTATTGAGTGGAAGCAATCCTGGGCCCTGGCTGGGCCTTGGGTCATTTTTATCCCACCTCACAAGCCCCCCACTCCTGCGGGGATGCGAGAGTTAGCCGTGGAGGAGTATTTTTAGTCGTGGAGAAGAAGGGGAGAGGTTTCCCGGGGGCCTCTGGGGCCGGTGCTGGAAGGTGAGTCCTGGTGCTCGGCCTGACCTCGGACTGACGAGGGTTTACAGGTCGGCATGGACGATGGTGAGCCATTGGACCTTTCGCGAGAAGGCTGCCCTGGTGCTCGGCCTGACCTCGGACTAACGAGGGTTTACGGGTCGGCAAGGACGATGGCGAGCCGTTGTGTCTTCGTGAGAAGGCTGCCCTTATGCTCGGCCTGACCTCGAACTGGCGAGGGTTTACGGGTCGGCAAGGACGATGGCGAGCCGTTGTGCCTTCATGAGAAGGCTGCCCTGGTGCTCGGCCTGATCTCGGACTGACGAGGGTTTACGGGTCGGCAAGGACGATGGCAAGTCGTTGTGCCTTCGTGAGAAGGCTGCCCCTTGTGCTCGGCCTGACCTCGGACTGGCGATGATTTACGGGTCGGCAAGGACGATGGCGAGCCGTTGTGCCTTCGTGAGAAAGCTGCCCTTGTGCTCGGCCTGACCTCGGACTGGCGAGGGTTTACGGGTCGGCAAGGGTGATGGCGAGCTGTTGGGCCTTCGCGAGAAGGCTGCCCTGAGTTGATTACTGTTTCACGGACTGTTAATGGCGCTCCGGGGTGTGTGCGACGTTCCAACTTCCCAGGGGCATTAATGATGTCCCCTAATAAATGTGTGGCACTTCAATTCCCCAGGCGTGATGGTTGGGCTTCCGTCGCTTGGCTTTCCAGGGGCCATAATGGCAGGTTTAGGGGAGGCTATAAATAGCCCACGCCCCCACTGCTTTTTCGATCGCATCAGGAGTGGTCCATCGATCATCAGAGGTGTCTGCCTTGGGCGGACGCCTGATACTTGAAAAATTTCAACTCTGGGAGCCTCGGATTGGTGGTTACTCTGCCGTCCGGATCTTCTCTTGGGTACACGGCCCTGATGGGATTGTTTGCCCAAGAGAGATCGGGACGGGAGGGGTATCGACTGAAGTCCGGCCCAGAGGGATAAGGAGCCTCAGATGGATGGCTTTTCTGTAATCTCTGTCTTCCTTCCGGGCCGACGGTTTCTGAGGGCTGTCTACCCGAAGGAGACAGGGATGGGAGGCGGGCCGATCCGTTTTCCGATAGGGTCCCAGGCGATGGTGGTTTTTCTCCCACCCTCGAACAGTTCGGGGTTTCGGCTTTCGAGGCCGTAAGCCCCGAGTTGCTCGCGGGTGAGAGGGGATCCGACCGAGTTCTGGAGCCCGGGGCGCTCGTCCAAGGCGAGCGCCTTAAAACTTTAAACAAAACTTTTCCTCTGTTGACAAGAACAAGTGGTGGCGCTGGGGTACCGGGGCCTTCTTTCCGGGCCGACCCCTGTATCCGGCGGCATTTGAGCGGGAACCGAGGGGTTGCCAACCTCCCAACTGGGTGATGTCATGGGATAGTAATGCGAAAATCGAGGAGTGGCATGATTTTCTAGGAACAGTCTCACGCAAATCAAGGAACAGTAATGCGAGAATCGAGGAGTAAACCTTTCCTCTATAAATACCCCCTACTCTTCTCCTGTTTTCACCTCTCTCTCTCTCTCTCGCTGCCTTCCCCAAAACAAAAACAAAAGCATCTCGGTGCTCGCTCTCTTGATTAGCAACACAGGTTAGTTTTAGCTTTATTCCGTTAGCATGTCTAGGGCTCAGTCCGGCTCGTCAGCTTCGACCTCGAGGGGGGAAGACAACCCTGGCACAGGGCTCTCAGACTCAACGTCGTGGGAAGAGGACACCAGGGTGTATAATGTGAAGCCCCTTCGTGTCTGGAAGCCGTACGTGGTGCAGAGCAGCGACTCTGAGGAGGAGGACAGTAGTGACAGCTCGGACGAGGTGCAGATATTGAATCTGGTGTCGGAGGAGGACAGTAGTGATAGTGAGGGCGATGGAGAGGCCGAAGCGGCTGAGGCTTGGAGGAAGGGTACTGGGAGAAAATTCTTGGCTCGGAGGCAGAATCGGGGTGCAGACTCCTCTTCCACGGCGACCATCCTCGAGCCCCTAGCCACCCCTTCGCCAGAGAGGGCCAAGAAGAAGAGGATGGCAAGGCAGAAGGGGACGAAGGCCAGCCGTCCGAGGGAGACGTCCCCTATTCGAAATACAGTGATAGGGTCACCGGTGCAGCCGAAGTCGATTAGGCGGTACCCAGACGACCTCTCCGATAAGGAGCTGTACGGGGTGCAGCCTTCATCGCCGAGTCGAAAGAAGGTGAGGATGGATGCGCTGCCGACGATCCTGGAGGAAGGTGATCTGGAAGTTGTTCAGTCAGCCTTCCACATTGGGTCCGGTTACGAGCTAATGTTACCGAGCCTGGGTCTCCGTCCCACCGACCCACTACCGGAGTGGTATTGCATCTTCCCTATAGACGCATTCGGTTCCGAGCTGAGGCTGCCGATCCATCCGTTTATCCGGGAGGTGCTCAATTGGTCATCTCTGGCCCCGATGCAGTATGGACCGAACTCATGGAAGCAGATGGTATGCTTCGTGTTGCTCTGTGAGGAGAGGAAGGTGTCGCTTAGTTGGATGTGTTCCGCGCGATGCTGGGGATCAGCTCATCGGGGGAGTCCGAGAGGATCTTTTATATCTCTCCTCGGAGCCGGGGGAAGATAGTCCATGGCCATCCGGACTCCATTAAGGAGTGGAAGCGGAAATACTTCGTGATCCGGAGCGCGGAACCTTGGGACATCCCCACCAGATGGAACTTTTACAAACCAAACTTCAAAGCGCCGAGGCAAAAGGATCTGTCTGCCGAGGAGTGGAGACATGTGAAGCGTTTCCGTCAAGGGCACAGCACAGCTGGTCGAGGGTGACGGAGGGTCATCTGGTCAGTGTCGGACTGAGCCTGGCCGAGTCTAGTATGTAGTCGTTTCTTTTTTCTTGTTTTGTCGTTCTTTCAAGCTCATTGTCCTTAATGAGTCTTCTTACAGGTATGGACCCAGAATTGATTAAGGCTAGGAGGCTCGCCCTGAAGAAGCAGAAGGCCGAGGAGGGGGGCCAAGCAAAGAGGACGAGGGAGTCGTCCCAGGTCATCTCCGAGGCCCCGGGCGACCAAAGGGCTAAGAGGACGCACTCAGAGGTGGGCAAGGAGGTGGTCGCTCTGATGAGCCCGGGCCAGGCTAAGGCGATCCATCGTAGCAAGGGGAAGGCCCCTCTGGTCGGAGCCGAGGGAGTGGACATTGTGGTGGAGGAGGTGCAGCGACCGTGGGCGCCGGCTTGGTCGATACGGGAGGGGGACAGCCTAACTCACGGGCCCAACCCCATCGAGGTGATGGAGAAGCTGGCGACTCCCCGAGACCGTGAGAATATGAGCGGCGAGACTGTGGAGGAGGCGTTCATGCGCTTATCGCAGGCGAGTGTGCTGGTAAGTCTGCCGACCCCCTTCCCTTGTAATTTTTCGTGAAGCGAGTTTTTCCTGAGCCGTTCTTGGTTGCCGCAGGTTTGTCTGGAGGGGGCCAAGGTGAAGAGCCTTTACGAGGCGGCCGTGGAGCAGGAGCGAGGACGGGCGGATAAGTGTCAGCAGGAGATGAAGGAGATGAAGATCGAGCTCGAGGGCTCGCACAAGAGGGAGCAGCAACTGAAGGTCGAGCTCGAGGCCAAGAAGGCCGAGTGGGTTAAGAAGGTGGGCGTCCTGAAGAAGAAGTTTTCAAAGGAGAAGGAGGTATTGACGACGACGGGCCAGGACATGGTAATTGCGGCCCAGAATGAGGTCTATGAGAAGGCCCTCAGCCACGTGAGGTACTTCTATCCGACCATCGACCTGACCGGCCTCGATTATGACTTGGAAGTCGAGCCGCAGCCGAAGACTCCCGAAGGAGACGTGCGTGAAGGACCGGTCGTCGGATCGGCCGCCGACCCGCCTGCAAACCCGGCCGACGCAGAGGTGGGAAACTAGGCTGCTTGCCTCCCTGTTTTTGTCTTCTTTCTCTTCTTTGTTGTATTTGCCGACTGTGGACTGGCCACCGCATTTTTGTATGGAATTTTATTTTATATAAAAAAAGATTTTTTGATTGGCCAAGTATTTTGACCCCGGATCTTTCCGGATCCTTTTGCCGATGTGTTTTGAGTGGTGGTTGGTTTCCTTTTAGGTAACGGCTCTTCTTCCCGAGGTGGATCCCCATCGCTCCGACGTGGCGTGGCTCCAGAGTAAAATCAAGGTCCTGGAGGCCACGTTGGTCCGCTACCGCGAGGGGGCTCGCGATCAGGATACCGCCTTTAAATATTATCGGGATAAGTCCGAGGCTCTGAGCGCGGAGGCGACCCGGCTGAAGAAGGCAATTGTGGATCGAGACCTCGAAAGCGCCGGCCTCGGGTACACCATGTCGAGTGCGTCGGTGCAGCGGCCCTCGTCTAAGAGGCTCCTTCGTAACGTCATAGTGGAAAAGGAGATGGAGATACACCGTTATAAGACGATGCTAGGTATGTCAGGATGAGGACGGGATCCTCATCGGGAGGCTGGCGAACGGAGCGGGTTCCCTCGGCGTTGCTATTGCTGGAGCGTGTTCGACCGGTGGACGCCTAGAGCTCCGTGGTCGGCGTGTCGACCTTGGCAAAGTCCAAGGACCACCGTGACGAGGAGAGGGCTCCTAGCCGTTCGGTCGGAGTGGGATTACCCTCTGTCGGACCCGAGGGGCCCTAAGAGGTCCCTTAGCCAGTAATTTCTTTCTGTTTAGATGAGTGGAGTGGTCCTGTAACGGTCTTTATTCGTTTTCAGAAGTAATAAGGGAGTATGAATAAGGGGTTTCTTTCCACTCTTTGCTTTGATGAATTTGTTAATTGATTGTCTGTGGAGTTGAGGGTCGGACCCGTCGATCCGTGGGGGATCGGTACCGGGTTTGGCCTCTTGGGCGCCGTAGGGCGTTAAGGCGACTCCTTGGCTCGAAGCCGGTTCTGACCTACCGAGACCTCGGTGGCCGGCACCGGAGTGATGACTCGGGTGCCGCAGCTTTGAGAAAGCGATCCCTTTGTCCGGCGTTGGGTCGGACCTACCGAGGCGTTTGGAGTTAACAGAAAGGGATCTCTTTCATACATATAGAGAGGGGCGCTAATGGCCTTTTACATAAGAAAGTTTACAAAAAATCATTATTTACACTAGCCAAGCAGGAAACCTATATCCACTCTTCTAGGAACTTCATTAGGTGCTCGGCGTTCCAGGGTTGTTTGATCGCTCGACCCTCCATATCCACCAGTCGGTACGTGCCGGGGCGTATAGCCTCGGCTACCCTATATGGGCCTTCCCAGTTGGGGGCCAGCTTCCTCTTCTTGGTCGGGTCGGAGACGGACAACTTGCGTAGCACGAGGTCCCCGCCCTTGATGTCCGTTGGGCGGACCTTCTTGTTGTAAAATCTCTCGATCCGTTGTTGATAGATGCTCCTTCAGATGGAAGACTTCTCCCTGACCTCGGCAACGAGGTCCAGGTTGGCCCTTAGGCCGGATGAGTTGTCTGCTTCGTCGAAGGCCATGATCCGGGGAGAAGGTAGACCGACCTCGACGGGGATAACCGCCTCCGTCCCGTAGGTCAAGCTAAACGGCGTCTCTCCCGTAGGGATCCTCTTGGTGGTTCGGTGTGCCCACAGCACGCTGGGCAGCTCTTCTACTCACTTCCCCTTGGGGGAACTATCGAGGCATTTCTTAAGCCCGTCGAGGATTTGCCTGTTCGCGTTCTCCACTTGGCCGTTGGACTGAGGGTGGCATATAGCGGAGAAGCGTTGCTGGACGCCGATGTCTTCGCAGACTTTTGGGAAGTTTTGACCTGCGAATTGGGTCCCGTTGTCCGTGATGAGGACCTGTGGGATTTCGAACTGGCAAATGATGTTTTTCCAGAAAAATTGCTGGGTTTGGCGCTCGATGATGCTGGACAGTGGCTCGGCCTCGAGCCATTTTTTGAAATAGTCGATGGCGACTATCAGAAACTTCCTCTGTCCGATGGCCACGGGAGAGGGGCCCACCAGGTCCATGCCCCACATGGCGAATGGTGTGGAACTAGCTAGGGATCGGAGGTTGGCTTGAGGGAGCCTCTTGATAGGGGAAAACCTCTGGCACGGGCCGCACCTCTTGACTAGCTCTTAGGAGTCTTATAGCATGGTTGGCCAATAGTACCCCTGATTCAGGGCCTTTCGAGCGAGTGATCTGCTCCCCATATGGCATCCGCCGATCCCCTCATGAAGCTCTCTCAGGGCGTAACTAGCTACGTCACTGGCGAGGCAACGGAGGTACGGCTTCCCATCTGCCAGTGTATACGAGCATTTGAAGAGAATGTCGTCGATCATGACGAACCTTTCAGCTCGGATCCTGACCCTTCTTGCCTCAGCTCGGTCTTCAGGAAGCTCGGCATTGATTAAGAATTTTCGAATGAGGGTGGTCCAGTCGTCCGGGCTGGCGCCATCTTGTACACACATCTCCTCTTGGTCTTGGTCATTGATGCTGGGCCTTAAGAGGATTTCGATGGGTACTGTTTGGTCGAGACCCTCGAAGGAGGAAGAAGCGAGTTTTGATAATGCATCTGCCTGGGCGTTCTGCTCCCTGGGGACCCTAACGACCGTGGAGCAGCAGAAGGATGCTAGGAGTCGTCGGACCACATCCAAATACTTCGCCATCCGGTCGACGCGGGCCTCGTATTCTCCGATGATCTGATTGACCACGAGCTGAGAATCGCTGAAGGCCCGAATTTGCTTGGCACTGGCTCGGTGGGCTAGGGTCATTCCGGCGATCATGGCCTCGTATTCCGCCTCGTTGTTGGAGGCCGGAAAGTTGAGGCGGAGGGAGTATTGAAGGAGGATTTAATCGGGGCCTCAGAGGATGATCCCAGCGCCACTCCCGGTTTCACAGGAGGATCCGTCGACATAGACTTCCCAGGTCAGAAATGGTGCATTCGGTGATGAACTCGGTGAGGGCCTGACCTTTGATCGCAGTCCTCGGCTGATAACCGATGTCGTACTGACTTAGCTCAATTGACCACTTGACTAAGCGGTCGGAGTTCTCGGGCTTGTGGAGGACGGTTTTTAATGGCTGGTCGGTCAGTACTTGGATGGAGTGAGCTTGGAAGTAAGGGCATAATTTTCGGACCGCCATGATCAGAGCATAGGCCACTTTTTCTATCTTTGCGTATCTCGTCTCGGCGGGGAGTAGGACTTTGCTTACATAGTATAACGGCCTCTGAACCCCGTCCTCTTCTCAGACGAGGACGGTGCTGAGGGCGCTATCCGAGGCGGACAGGTAAAGCCACAGCGGTTCGCCCGGCTCGGGTTTGCTAAGGAGAAGAGGGTTGGCAAGGTACTTCTTCAGCTGTTCGAAGGCCTCTTGTTGATGGGTGCCCCATTCAAAGCCTCCTTCTCTGCGTAGAGCTTTGAAGAAGGGGAGAGACTTCTCCCCCGACTTGGAGAGGAAACGACCGATGGCCGCCAACCTGCCCGTGAGCCTCTGAACTTCCTTGACAATCTGGGGCGGGGCCATGTCAATTATGGCCTGGATCTTCTCTGGGTTCGCCTCGATGTCGCGCTGGCTGACGATGAACCCCAGAAATTTTTCTGAGGAGACACCGAAGGCGCACTTGGCCGGGTTGAGCGTCATGTTGTGACGTCGGAGGATTCCGAAGGCTTCCTCGAGGTCGGCGATGTGGTCTGGCCCTTCCCAGTTCTTGACGAGCATGTCGTCGACATAGACCTCCATGTTGCGGCCGATCAGGTCTTTAAAAATCTGGTTCACGAGCCGTTGGTAAGTGGCTCCGGCATTTTTCAGCCCGAAGGGCATAACGCGGTAACAGAAAAGACCCTGGTCGGTGACGAACGAGGTCTTTGCAATGTCCGGTGGGAACATCCGGATCTGATTGTACCCCGAGAAGGCATCCATGAAGGATAGTAGCTCGTGTCCCGAGGTCGCGTCGATCAAGGCATTGATGCTGGGAAGGGGGAAAGGATCTTTTGGGCATGCCTTGTTCAGATCCGTGAAGTCTATACAGATCTACCATCCCTCGGTCGCCTTCCTAACCATGACGACGTTCGCCAACCACTCGGGGTAGCTGACCTCCTGAATAAATCGAGCGGACAAGAGCTTGTCCACCTCCTTCTTCACAGCTTGCTGCCTCTCCGGGGCGAATTTGCGCCTCCTCTGGGTGACCGGCTTGGAGCCCGGGATAACGCTCAGCCGATGCATGATCAGGTCTTTGGATATCCCGGGCATGTCAGAGGGCTTCCAGGCGAATAGATCGACGTTGTGGCGGATGCAGTCGATTATGCCTGACTTCAAATCTCCGGAGAGCAAGCGGCTCACCCGGAACCATTTCGACTTGTCTGCAGTCCCGAACGGGACCTCCTTCAGCTCGTCGGCTGGCTCAAGATCGGAACAGTCCTTCTCGGACCCGAGCTCGACGGCGTCGAGGGGGAAGACGCCCCCTCCGACGGTGGTCATGTAGCAAGACCGCGCTGCCTCTTGGTTGCCGCGGACAACACCGACCCCTTGCTCAGTGGGGAATTTTAATTTCAAGTGGTAAGCCAACGGTACCGCTTGAAGGGAGCACAGCCTGGGCCGGCCGAGTTTGGCATTGTACGCCACATTGATGTTCACCACCATGAAGTCCATAGATTCGGTCCGTCTGATAGGAGCCGAGCCCGCTGTGACATCAAGAGTCACAATCCCTTCTATGATGACAGGGACGCTGGAGAACCCGTGCAAGGTGTATCCGGCCGGCTTGAGTTTGTCTCTGGGCAGCTTGAGATTCTCGAAGAATTCGAGAAAAAGGATGTTGACCGAGCTGCCGTTGTCGACGAGGATCCGGCGAACCTCAAAATTCGCCATGTGGAGGCAAATGACGAGGGCATCTCAATGAGGAAGGCGGACGCCTTCAAGGTCCTCGCCGGAGAAGGAGACAGGTAGCGATTGTACGCGGGGCGAGGGGAGGTCTTGGACAGCGTTCACCTCTCGGATGAATGCTTTCTGCGAGGTATTCAACTCTCCCCCCATCGGTCCTCCGTGGACGTAATGTAAAATGGCTTGTCCCTCGGCTTCCACGGGATCGGGATCCCGCTCCTGGCGGTGGTTCGGAATATGGGTCGGAGGCGAAGGCCTCCGGTTCCTCGTATCCCTCCGATCTCGTTGGCTTTCTCTGGTGAACTCGCGGAGGTACCCTCGGGAGATGAGGGCTTCGATCTCGTCTTTCAGGGCCCGACACTGGTCGGTTTCGTGCCCATGATCCCTATGGAAGCGGCAGTAGAAGCGTTGGTCTCGCTTCTTGTTGTTGCTTGGTCGGGGAGGTAGTCGGATAAGGCCCTTGTCCTCGATTTCTAAAAGGATGGCAGACATGTTCTGTGTCAAGGGAGTGTACCTTTCGAAGCGAGGGACCGAAGGTACCCTCTTCATGCCGACTCCTTCCTTTGCCGTTTTTCTGGCAGGTTCGACCTCGTCGACCCTGCGTTTGCCCTTCCCTGCGACTTCTTTGTTGCCCTCTGGGTTTAGAGCTTCTTCAGCTCTTATGTACTTCTCGACTCGGTTAAGTAGGTCGGAAAAGTCCAGGGGTGGCTTCTTTGCCAAGGAGACGTTCAGCTGGTTGTGCCTGACATTGTGTCAGAAGGCGGCCGAGGCGATCCCGGCATCGAGGGCAGAGACGGATCTTGCCTCGGCTGTGAACCTCTTGACGAAGTCACGGAGCGACTCCCCCTCCCTCTGCCGGAGGTCGAGCAGGAACGCGCTCGTCTTCTCGGCCTTCCTGCTGGTGACGAAGTGGGCCAAGAAGTTGGCTTCCAGCTGATCGAATGAGAAGATTGAGCTGGGGGAGAGTTTGGAGAACCACTCCCTGGCCGGACCCCGGAGGGTGGCCGGGAACGCTCGGCAAAGCAGGGGATCCGAAGCGCTGTGAATCATCATGAGGGTCTTGAAGCCCTCCATGTGATTAGCTGGATCACCCTCACCGTTGTAAGTTTCAAACTGTGGAGGTCGGAAGTTTCGGGGGATCTCCGCTTCTAAGATGTTGACAAAGAATGGCGGCCGGGAAGGCCTTCGGCCTAGGACGGGGTTCGGATTCCCGTCGCCGATGCGTTCGAGGCGATTCTCCATCTCTAGGAGGCGTCGGAGTACCTCGTCGGTGCGCTCAGGGGGAGGAGTTGGGTCACGAGTGTAGCTCCTTCCCTCGTTTATTTGACAGGGTCGGCCGAGCGTCGCGGCCCTTGGCGCCCCGTGAAGGGCCTCCATGATCTCGTCCCGGAAGCTCCTGAACTCGGCCCTGGTGACCGCGCCATGGTCAGTAGGGTCGGGTCGTGGCGTCGGAATTCGGCCAATGCGGCTGAGTACCGATGGCCTTTTCCCGGGCACAGGCCTAGAACGGTTCGGGGCCGAGGTGGAAGCGGTCCCTCCCCTAGCCTGGCTGGCCCTTCGGTTCTGGATGATCCGGCGAAGGTCGGATTCGGCGGCGTGAGGTGCGCTCCGTTGGGGTCCGGGGTTCGCCCCCGGATTGTTTGATCCGTGAATCCCGTCGAGGGCGTCCTGATGAGGAGGCCCGTCTCTCCGGGTCCTGGGAGCCATGGGAGAGCGGATCGAAGGGAGACCGTTGGTGGCGAGACTCGGGCTGTCGTCTGCACCGAACAATTAATGTTTTCCACAGACGGTGCCAACCTGATACGGTTTGTTTTTGGGGAGAGTGTGGATGCACCAGGTGTGAGTTCGGACTCGATTTGTAATGGTGGAAGGATGCAGTGCTAGACGGTGAGCGGGAGGCTCGCTTCGGTACTGGAGGATCGGCTCGGATTGGGATGCCTCGCCTTGCGTACCTGCAGACGGTCTCGGAACACCGGGGTTGATCCCGGTGGCAGACCCTCCGACGATCTAGTCAGTCACTAAGGGAGAGTAACAGTAACTAGGATTTGAGTGGGCAAAAGTTGATTACCTGTAAAGGTGGGAGAGGGCCTGGTATTTATAGATAATCCCAACCGAGTTTGGATCCGTTTGGGGGCCGGGTCTGGACCCGAAAGCCCATGGGCCTGACGTGGCATGAGGCCCAGGGGGTTTAGGGCAGACGTGGCAGTACCATGGGTGGTTTAGGGCTGACGTGGCAAGGCCCTAGGTGGTTTTGGAGCTGACGTAGCGGATCGTGGGGTCCCTGTGCCTCTGGGAGGATCGGATGGCCTAGGTAGCGCCAGGTCATCCCTATCCCTTACTAAGCTGATGGGGGGACCACGGGACTGTCGAGGATCGGAGGTCGGAAGTCGTGGCGGATCGTCGGAACGAGGCGGCCGGTTTCGTGGGGGCGAGTTATCGGCTCGGCTCCGAGGGCGTGTCGGTCCGGTGCCGAGCTGGCGTGCTATTGAGTGGAAGCAATCTTGAGCCCTGGCTGGCCTTGGGTTATTTTTATCCCACCTCAGTTTTTTTTATTTTTTGTGGAGAATCCAGTTTTAATGAAGCTAAAAGGATGTTAAAGTTTATAGTTTGTAAAGTAGGGTTATATAGAAAATTATTTTTTTTTAAGGTTTTTATATTCAATTGGGTAAGTTGATAAAATATTTTTTTTAAAATGGGTCAGTTGGATAATTATTTTGAAAAGTGGGTCTGTTTGATAAATATTTATTAAAAGTGGGTCAGAAGGTTAAACACTTAGAAGAAAACACAAATCAAAACAGACAGCCTGAGACAGCCAACAGGCCACACCCCCCCACCCAATGCCCCCATCAAATGATTCAAATCCGAAGGGAAACAACATCCTCCCTCTTTAGATAACCTTGTTCATTAGATAAGAAAGAATTACTTAGTTATGAAAACGTGGTACCTACATTGCATTGCATGAGGTGATTATAATACTAATCCTCCCCCCCATTCATCACCTTCACCATGTGGTTGCTGTTTGGAATTTGGCGACAGACGGGCAACAGAATAGGAGCAGTTTGGTTTATTCATTTTGGAGTTATTCAAAGTTTTGACCCATTTATTTAATTAATTGATTTCATTTTTATGTTTATATGACTCAACTCACTCTCACACACACACACACACTGTGCCCATGTTCTGTACCCACCTCACAACTCACCAACCTAACCCCATCATCGCTCATTTTTGTTTCATTTTTTTCTTCCGTTTCCTGTTTACTATCTCCATCCCTTTCTCATGTTAACTGATTCATTCCCTGTCTCAGAATTAGCATAATATGGTAGGTACATGCTCTATAATATCTCCAATCTCTGATCTTTAATCTCTAATATTTTAATGAAAGAGTTAAAATTGTGTAATCAAACAAATACGTACATAACTAATATATTTTGAAATTATTTATAAATACGTGTATTGCACTTGCAAAATTACTAGTTTGATTGATACACCAATAAATCAAATGTTGCCCATAAAATAGATCTTAATATATTTGATTTTTTTTTAGAGGACTTAATATATTTGATGGATGACTGGAAGAAAAAAAAAACACATTCCCTTAAACTTTGCACTTGTGAAACCATGTACAATCTCAGAAACTGTAGTACGACAATAAAATCTTCAGTTCCATCAGCATCTACATATACATTATACACAGTATTGAATATAAATTTCATGCAATGCATAAAGGGGTTGGCTTACTTTGAGAATGACAATATAAAGTTCATAAAAGTGTTGTGAATAAATAAAATTTGGTCGACTCAAAGTACTTTTTTGGTCCATGCAAGCAGCTAGTTGTTTTACTACTACAATTTATGATGGGGAAAACATTTTGGTCCCCTTTTAGCAAAATGTTTTATTTTTTTGTCCCTCTTGATAAAAAAAATTTGATTTTGCCCCTCCTGCATATTCCATAATCTTCCTCGATAAAATCACACAGAGAGTGCTTTAGGATGCGTGCAACCTGCCGGGATGGTGGACATGCTCTCCCTGTTTGGACTTGTTGTGGTGCATGTGCATTCTTTTACGTACATGCACATATCACACACAGTCAATGAAATAGGGTCGATCACCTTCATAGCCATTGCAGCTTGGTGTCAGGTAGCTAACTGCATGCCCATGTTGAACACTTACTCGACCCACGGTCGATCGATCGATCGATCGGTCCCATTGCTTTTACAAACCCCAACCCCACCACACCATTAATGAACATGATTGATGGCCATAAGCTCCAACTCCCAAGTACAGAATGAAAACTGCACTGCACCATAGTAGATTTAACGTACTAATCAACAGTTTGGAAAAGAAAGAAGAAAGAAAAAAGAAAGAAAAAAAGACAGCTAATATATCTGAATAAACCGTTTTATCATCATTATCATCATTCTCAAAGTTATCTCAACATGACAAGAATTACACTATAGAGGTGACAAAAGTTGTATAATCTAACCTTGTATACAACTTCTACATTATAAATGTCAAATAATAACCAGATTAGTTGGCCACGTAAAAGAAGGATCTGATAAAGAGTGGGATAACAAACTTTTCGGTAAAATTCTTTAGGTAGAATAAACACTTTCAATTAATTCATTTGGTCAGTGATGCTTTTTAACGTTTTTTAGCGCCCTTGAAAAAAACAGTTTCTTGCACAAAATCACAAAGCAAATCCAGATTGTTGAATCCATTTTGGACCACTAGGTTAGTGATCTCTCGGAAAATAAAATTGAGCTATATTGTTATACTAATTAAGTATGTCTGTCGGCACGTATTCGAAACGATACAAATATGAAAAATCATGTAAGTAGTAAGGTATGATTTATATAGATATTTATTTGCTAGTAGACATTAATGTGTTGATGTACTTTGAAGTAGGATTGTGAAGTGACATTGATGTTTATTGATTTGTAAATTGCAGAATTATTTGTCAGCAGTTCGGAATTCAAAAATATTATTGTTAATCTACAACAGTGATGAATCGGAAATTTCTTTCTATGTGTGACTTAAGCATAAGAGATTTCTTTTTTTTTATTTGGTAATTCATTTTCTAACTGCATGAGTTACGGTTAACGCCTCAAAATGCATGAGTTAGTTTCCCCTTATTTGTTTTTTATGTAGTTAACCATGTATGAATTTAAAAGAGAAAATTTGTTGTGATATATACATGAAGTGAAATTGCAGCAAAACAGATCAAGATACAATTTTGTAGTTAAAAAAATCCGAAATACAGAGATTAAGCATGGATTCGTCCATAAAAGCAAGATCAAGCAACTCAATTAAAAAATTTGCAACGATTTTTCAAAGCAGCAAATGCTCAAATATTCAAAAAAAAAAGCATAATCCGAAATTGCATAATAAAAAAAAACATTCTAATCAAAATTAACTCAAAATTAACTCAGTGAAGCATTCCAGTGAAGTATAATACAATCTGATCAAATATGGTAATTCAAAAGCAATTAAATGGAAGTGAATGTTATTGAGTTATGAAAGCATAATCCGAAAAAAAACACATAATTAAAAATTTGAAGAAAAAAAAGCATAATCCGAAATTGTATAACAAAAAAAAAACATTAACAAAAAAAACATTCATTTTTTTTTTTTTGGACATACCTGGGTTAAAAAAAAATTGAAAACAGAGAAAAGAGGGGAAAGAGAGAGAGTAATAAATGAAGAAGTTGTTTTGTTTTGGGGATTGGAGGGAGGGGAGGGGAGAAAATATCTTTTGGAAGCAAAAATCTAGACCGTTAATTTTCTTACAAATGAATGAATTTTCTTACAAATGAATGAGAGCCACTTGATAGCTTTTTGTATTTTATTAGACAGATTCTAATAACTTCAAAAGGAGAGCTCCGTTACCATTGTAATTTGAGGTGTATGTCAGTTGACCTCTTCCAAACTAGTTAGATTTACAACATGTGCACAACACACGTTTTTTTTTGACCGGGGAATTAGTAAAGTAGTAATAAATAGCATGTGTTTAAAAAGTATACGCAAAAAATAGATAATGTATCATCTAAAGTTCCAGCGGTTAGTTTAGCTGTCTCCGGCAGTAGTTCTTGTATTATTTTATCAACATCTATACTATTATTAAGCAAAGCTCTATTTTGGTGGCTTTTTACTATTATGCTCCCGTATACATAAAAAGTTAAAAAAATATGTAAGGTTAATTCTGTAATTTTCACTTCACATTTAAAATCTCCATAAAATTTTGTTCCCTCAAAAATCGAAACCGTCTCTTCCTCTCCCTCCAATCGAATCCGTGCATTGCACGTGCATATCCCCAGTGCAAATTGCACGTGCTAACCCATAAAACGTGCATTGCACGTGCGGATGACTAGTAAGAATTATAATAACAGAGGATACAGAGCTCCAGGTGCAAAGTTAAATCACATAATAATAACCTCAAGAGTTGAATTGTACCGTTCACAATTTGCTAACTGCTATAACGCCATTTAATTCATCACAACTGAGGTTCAGTTTACATAACCGAACCTGGTCCAAGTTTACGTTGACAGACTGCAAAGTAGCCCAGGTTTTTTTTTTTTTTTTTCTTTTTTTCCCCAGCTAAAGTAACCTAATTTGTAAGGCAAGAAAGCATTGAACTGGTACAATTAGACGCAAAAAAGGGAACCAACCGGATGAAACCAATTTCACTGCTATATCTGTAGCTAACCTGAAAGGATGGACTTATTTAAATACAGAGACAAGTTAGAACAAGTGAAGAAAAACAACATGAAGTTATCCAACACATCTCGAGGTCATCCAGTTTTGGACAGATCTGCTGCTTCTGCTCCTTTCTGAAGTTGAGATATCTCCAGTTTCTTCAACCCAAAGGTTCAGATACGTAGAGGTATCTAACTTCTTATTAGTTCTAGTGCAACAACTCATTCTTTCGTTGCCAAAAAAAAAAAAAGAACTCTAGTTTTTTCTCCCAAACTAACTCAACTTTGCAAACAAACTCCTCACAAAGAGAACTCAGTAATTTTTGAAGTGGAGATATGTTTATGGAAACTACACTTGGTAAACCATTACGTCCGCTTACAAACGAAAACACAAATTTCTTATCATAATTATATAGATCAAACTAACGCTTGAATGCATGCACATGGCTGAATCTGATCTGAAATTGCATCGAGAAACTCACACATGCTTACAAAGAATGGTCCCCACAAGGAGATCCAGATATAGGTCCCCACTCAGTTCTATAGTTGAAATTTAGACTGTCCTTGTGCTCATAGAGCAACCGCAGTAGCTTGAGACCCATTTTTTGGGTATTTGGCCAGTAGAAATGAAAAAAATAGATTTGTGTTGCAGTCGACGATTGCCATTTTTATTTTTTTTTGAAATTAATGGACTGGACGGGGAATGATTTTCCATCCATCATTTTTTTGTTATTAATTTCAAACGGACGGGAAATCATATCCCGTCCAACAAAATTTTTTTTGTTTGTTTCTAAAAAAATGGACGGGGCGGAAAATAATTTCACGTCCGATCAATTTTATAAATTAAAATATAAAAAAAAATCAAAGGGATGGGGAATAATCCCTCATCCAATAAAGTTGAATAAAAAAAACTCTCCGACGAAAGATAATCTTTCGTTCAATCGAACGAACGAAAAATTATCTTTCGTTAGCTATATTTTGGCAACTACCATTTCGTCTGCCAAATATGGCCGACTAATGTAGCGCCAAAACCCAAATTTTGGGTAAATGGTCAACGACTGCAGCACTGTCTTTTCAAATTTTGAAAATTTTGGAAAAATAACCAATGACTACAGATGCTCTTAAACAACTCAAATTTCTTGCATTATAAAGGTCTGCTTGTATTGCACCACTTTCTTCGTATAAAATAATAGCGAATCCCTTGTACACTGATAAAATGATAATAAAATTCTCTACTAATCCTGGTCCAAAGGCATCCGATGCGAAGAAGGCACACATAGCAAAGCACCTCCTTCCTTCTAATCTCCCCAAATTTTGAGAAGATGTAGGTGGATGCTCCTGTTAAGTAGCATGAACAGAATTTTCCTTTTTTCCCCCGTTGGTGTTGGGGAGAAACTTTGAACTTGTAATTGTTTATATTAATATCAAAGTAAAAGCAGTCTCACTGATACATAACTTTAAAATCTACCAAAGAGCACTTCACTGCAACCAAAAAATAATTAGAAAAAAAACATATCGCACATCTTTCATCATCATCATCTTCAACTGCTCAATCATTAATAAAAAGCATTCTTGGTTAGCAATAAAATCAATAATGCAGTCTTACCATAATCATTATCCCAATGACATAACCCGCAACATCATTTCCCCAGTTAATTGTCGCATCAACTTGGACAAATATTCCTATAAGAAAGAGTTTATAAAAATTACAAGAAAGGACCAAAACAAGAATAAATAATAAAACACAGCAAGACGTGAAATTAAGACCCGCGAAATCTGAATAATAATGCATCAAAATTTTATGAACCCACAAAATGTCCACACCAATGTACGAATACTATTTATCTCTCACTCTCACTCTCTGTCTGCCACATAAAATTCATGACCCATAATATTGCCAATTGTCATGTTCATTTTTTTTTGTTTCTAATGTGTGCAGAAGTCATTGATCTATCAATATCATGTGGCTGTGAGGTCCCTATCTAGCAAAGAGCTGAATGTGCCAGCTCATACACATTGTCCACCCAGGTAAGATTTAATATTTTTCAAAAGCAAAGTAATCAACATTTTGGTGGAATTGATCACATTCTTATCAAACAACAAAGACGCGCTATGCTATGATGGCTCACTGAGTCGCCTCACCAAATCATTGACGTTCTCTTGGCCGATTTCCGAGGACAATCATGAGGTGGTTGTTGGTTATCAGTATGTGATATGCATACTTATTAGCCACACTTAATGGAATTTGATCAACAACAACTATTTCTCAGAAGAAGAAAAGAAGGAAGAGCGAATGATATCATAGTATTAGAAAAGAAATTGAAAGATGAGGTATGAGGCATGTAGTTAGTTGGACAGCATCAACTCATGAACCAAATTATTTGAAAGAATTACCATTGGTGTAAGCAGGCAGAGCATAAGAAAATCAAGTCACATACGAATGACAGTATAAGAATGTGACCAAGTGTTCAAAAATTATAATTAAATGTCCAATAGATGTCTAAGAAGTGTCTCATAATCAAGTCACATACGAGAACCTGTTAAGACATGTGCGTAATGAATGTAACCAAGGGCCGGGATGGGACACAGTTAAAGCTCCGCGATACAGGTCTTCATGACGGCCATTTACATAGATAAGTACTCTCGTTCAGTTCTATATTTGAACCTAAAGATAGCATCTATTTATAATCAAGGCTAAATGGAATCTAGTTTTATTATATTTGAGTGAACAAACAAAAAGGTCATTTATTAATTGAATCTGTGCTTCAAAATCCATACAGTCATTACTTTCACTTTTTACGAGTCAACCAAAATCAACAACATTCAAATCCGGGGTTTCTTCTTCCACATGATTTCTACAATGCAAGGAGGATTAATGTAAATAAAGTGCAGAGATAATTCAAAATCCATCTATACCTAATTTCAGGGCTTCGACTGGATTATGTTAAGTCCAACACGTGTATTTTATGAGTTAATTTTCGATTAGAAAGACGTGCACGGGACAGTATAGATGTTGACAGCAAACCTTGAGGACCAAATATGGAATTTTTCCCAAAATGACCGTATTTTTAAAAAATTTCCCAAACTGGCCTACTTTTTTTACAAATTCCCAAACTGATCTACTCGCTGTCTCAAAAAGCGAATTTGATAAAAATCTCATATTGGATTTTTCCCAAACTCGATTTTTGAGACAGCGAGTTTCATTTGGGGGTTTTTAATACTATGTGATATAAATCATACCTTCACAACAATAATTGGAAGGATATAACCGTAGATATATGGGTAGAAGAGTTGAAGTTGCTATCCTTTTGAAGTTTATCGAAATTCCAAAATATGGATCTTTCGGAAGATGGGTTTAAGGTTTTGAGAGTAGAAGGTGAGAGGGTTGAGAAAGATTAAATTAATATATTTAGATTTATAGAAGATTTAGTGGGTAGGAGGTCGATTTTGGGAGGCTAAGGTTTTGGGTTTCGGAGTTAAGGAGAGTAAGAATGAAGATAAGAAAGAGAAAGAATAGAGATAAGGAGAGAAAAAAAAATCAAGTCTGGGGTATTAAAAACCCCCAAACGACACTCGATGTCTCAAAAAACGAGTTTGGAAAAAATTCACTCGCTTTTTGAGACAGCGAGTCTTGGCCAGGGAGAAATAAAAAAAACCCAAACCTCACACTCATTGTCTCAAAAAGCGATGAGATTTTTATCAAACTCGTTTTTTTTGAGACAGCAAGTAAGTTAGTTTGGATTTTTTTTTTAAAAGTAGGTTAGTTTGGGAAAAACTTTCAAAAAGAGGGCTAGTTTGGGAAAAACTTTCAAAAAGAGGGTCATTTTGGGAAAAAATTCCCAAATATGTCCCTCTACATAATGAAATCTGACATGAAACAGTGACATGCTATAATTGGAGAAGCAAAGATGCATATTTGTCTCTCGCACTACCAGTGCCAACTTTCACTCAGAATCTCAACAGTTTCACAGTCTACTGCACCATTTACCATAGGACCAGTTGAAACATAATAGTTCAAAAGGATATATAACCAAAGGCAGAGAGAGCGCAAAGGTAAAGTGCAGACAGATGTAGAAGCAAAGGAAATTCATACCTAGGACAATTAAATTCAGTACAGATTTAGATGGGAGTGAAGCGCATAATCTGTAAATTTGACATGACTGAAAATCTGCCAAATTAAAACTTATTCAAGTGTGACAATTTGGTAAATTCCAACATATGAAAAACTAGAAAATTGAAATAAAAGTCATTTAAATAGCAGAATTAAAACTCTGGGCCTATCGAAAAAATTGCAATTTTGTTTATGTACATAATTAGTTCAATCAGAGTATCTAAGGCTTAAGAGTGCGGGGGGTCAAATACATTATCAAAACCTTCATGTTCCCAATATGGGGATCTCTTTTGGACCAAAACGTTGGATGTATATAGAAAATCAAAATTTTAATACATCATGATCCCTCTAATTTGAAATTTTATGTTATGGGTCTTGAATTAATCTTATTTATTTATAACTGCCAAATTTGCATTTAGTGATTCTCATCAACGACTACAACAACACATGAACCACATCCAAAGTGAATGAAACTTATATAATGATCAAGCAGATTCTGAACTTATAGGATGATAATGCATTTTGGCAGGCATGGTTTGTAAGGGTAATGCTCTCAATTTATATTTAGTTATTCAGCATGGAGAAATTAAAAGAATTGTTTTAGAAAAATGATTAGCAATGAAGAATCCATATACCAAATGGTCAGAAAAGGATTGACAGTGTTTTTGAGAAAACACAACTATGAACTCATCTTCATGAGGTATCAGTCATATAACTCCTACCCTACCAGTTAGTTTATTATTCTCCAGTTGAAGAATTAATAACTTATCCATGGGTTCTGTTGCAATTGTATATTTTTAAAAGAGTAATGCTAGAGTCACTACCAATTTCATTACATTTCTCTTCACTACCTTAGGTGGCACACTCCAATAGGCAGAGGAAGATAGAGTAGGTGGGAGAACTCTCCACTAGGAGTATGCCACCTAAGGTAGTGACGAGAATGGTAGTGAAATTGGTAGTCCCCCCCCCCAAAAAAAAAAAAAAAAAAAAAAAATCAATCAAAGAAGTTGCAACAATAAAATTGTTAGAATTTACACCAAAAATAAAATTGTTTATTAATACAAAAAACATACTTGAGAATAAGTGAAATGTTTCTGTAAGGCTTAAATGGCCTTTACATGTCTCTTTTTATATTTCAACAATGAAAATTATGATCCCTAGCTCTGACGCAACTTTAATTTTGCAACACAATTACCTTTATTTAGAAGCTTGTAAGTTGTAACTACCCCAATTTATAACTCATCAGTTTACCCTAATAAGTTATGTTGTCCTTCCATTTATCCCTACCAAAATCATTTACCAAAAGTCCAGTGAGAACCTTGTAAGTTGTAATTTCCCCAATTTGTAATCCATCACTTCACCGTAACAAGCTATGATGTCCTTATCTTTCTCCTTTTGCCGAAATCCTTTACCAAAAGTCCACTTGCAAATACTGATTGCACTCTAGTTTGAGAATGATATCCCCCAGTCTTTTCATCATCACGTTACCCAAACAACCTATGATACTCTTTCTCCCTCACCAAACTCATTTAACTAACAGTCTCCTTGCAAATATTATCACCAAATATTTGTCTTCCACTTAAAAAGAAAGGTTTTCTTCCAACATACTTGTTTATGTTTGTCTTCAATAAACAAAGTCATTGGTTGCTTACTCAATAGGCCTCTTAAAGGACTTACGGCATGTTATTTGAGGAATATCGTAGACTTTATATTGTTCAATCACATTGTCCGGTTTAATTATTTGTTTTGCTTTCGGAATTCGGAGTGCTTTGGTTCTAAAGGCACTTTTAGACTCAAAACAAGTGTTTGGGAAAACTTAATTAATTAGCCAAAAGCACTTCTCCAAAACCACTATTTTTATCTTTTTTCTCACCGCATCTAAAGTAGTGTTTTTAGCATTTCAAAAAAAGTGGTTTTACTTCGGAAAAAAACTGACTTTAAACATTTTTTTTTGTCTAATAGCACTTTTGGTAACAACTCTTTTCAGCGAAAGCACTTTTCACTCAGAGCAATACCAAACAAAGCCTTAGTGATGGAATTTGCGTTTAAATTTTATCCATACCATGCAACTATACAGAACTCCGGGGCGGAAGAAAGGGGGGTGTAGGGGAGGCGCATGCCACCCAAACGTTTTATTTTTCATGTAATTTCTCCACTCAGTTCTTGTTCTATAACAGCAACCTAGGCTATACCACTATAGTTTTGACTAGTCATGAGATAGTTACTTAGATTTAGTTATAAGTGGACATATACATTATGATATTTACTAATTACTTTCAATGTCAGATTTGTTAGAGAATAAAATCTCTCTCTCTATCCTCAATTATGAGCATATCTTTCTTTGCGTTGTTTTAGTTTTGAGAAGAAAAAAAAACTAGGTACAAAATTATTTCTCTGATGAGAGAAGATTTAGAATTTAATTTTTTAATCGACTTCTACTATCTTTATGCTCTCAAATCATACTCGGTAACAAAAAACAAAACTCTAGCCGATCAATTTCATTCTCTTTTTAGGCCATGGATAAACCAATCACCTTAGATGCAATTTTTTCAAGAATCAAGGGTCTAATTCAAAGGGATCTCAAAGAGAAAGTCATCAAGGGTGTATCCTTCTTTTTCTTCGAATAAAATTTTAAACTTTTTTTTTTAGATTTTTATTTGCTGCTCCTACTTGCAAATTTTGGTTCCGTCCTGAAGTACTGATATGCATGTAATAATAAAAAACATGCATTAAATCCATCGTGGAAGTATCCATATAAAAAATATATAAATGTCGGGATTAGGATGGATACTAGAGGATACTTGCACTCATGCTTGCTTCCGTGAAAACTGGACATAAATCTACTGGGCTTATCCATATATCCAACAAAAGAAATAGTTAACCTGTCACAGAAAATTTTGTGAACTGTAGATATGAAACTTATTGCAAGTGTTATTTGTTTTCTTCGACTTAAGCCTTATTATTCATCATTCACGCATCTTACAGAAAAAGGAACATACAGTTTAGCCATGTATAACTAACCTTTGCCATATCAAATACTAGATATTTATAAAAATCAAGTCAAGTCTTGAAATGTGTACCTCTTAGCATTGGTCAGAAAAGTTTTATGAACTTGAAATTCTTTGAAAAGGTAAGCCCCATATCTGATGCATCTGTAAAAAATCCAGAAACAAGTCTTTCGAATCTTGAATGGCCAACTTGCTCTGCATTTAGCCTTTCTTAAAGGCTTAGCCTGAATAAATCCCCACAGAAATGAAGTACCAAAATACATGAAACGAGAAAAATATAATCAAATTTGCAATATGAAAATGATATGATAGTACAAAGTACAGGCAGTAACAGGCATAATGTAATATAACGCAAAACCACTGAGAATAACTTTGTGGATTAAAATTTAACTGCCTGCCAAGAGTGTATTCCCAACATAACATATAGTATTGCATGATAGCAGTATTAATTAAGTCCCTACTAGACTCATTATGTTTCAAAGTTAGTCAAATGCTTTTTTTCCATTTAAGTGGTTTCAGGTCAGTTATTTTTGCACCTAAAACTTGCCTACAAAATGACCGAATGAAGTGTTGAATCTGAACTCGATTCTCAAAATATTTCATGTGCTACCGGTTCATACAAGTTCTGCAACGACTTGAATTGAATTGCTATAGAAAGGAATATATTATGATTAGCACATGAAAATCTCAAACGTGTTAAAGTAGAACAATTGTATTTCTAATCACACTTCTCAGATTTGTCCGAGCATAATATGTTACTGAATTATGAGAAATGCAAGAGAAAAATGTATATGTGCAAATGTATCATGTGTTTGAGTATTTTATTGTTTCGAACTACTAAAATGTGATGGAAATTTTTGTTGTCATGGTGTATTTGTGATGTTCGACCAATTAACCTAACTTTTTGGAGATTTTGTGCAGTTCTTATCATGTTCCCAACTCCTAAATGTGAAGAGAATTTGTGTTGTCATGTTGTAGATGTAATGCTGGACCAATTAACCTAACTTTTGGAGATTTTGTGGAGTTCTTAATTTATTTGTGTTTTTATTGCATGTTTTATCCATAAAAAGGTGTCATGACCCCAACCTAACACATAAAGGATGAAGATTAATGTAAGATCCAATAATTTTGCTTAATTAATCATGATAATAGTCAACCATGATTATGGTAAGTAATCTTTGATATTGATTAGAAATCATTCAATTTTGGTTGTCAAGATATAAAAAGAAAGGTCTTTTTAATTTTGTAGAACCATGCCTTAATGGTTCTTCTAAACAAGGAAATAATAATCAAGTATATAATGCACCTTTTACAATATGGGGGGCATTTGGCAAAAGGGGAGTGGGGGCGAAAGTGTGAAAGTGGAGGCACTTTCACCACTTTGTATGTTTGGCAAGATGAAACTAAAAAAAATAACATTGACTTTCATTTTTGCCAACTAGGAAAAGAGTATTCACTTTCACCTTGTAACTTCCCCTAAAAAAGGTGAAAGGTGAAGTAGGGGAAGAAAGTAACAAAGAATAATAAAGAATCTATTTATTGGCAAAAAAAGCTTAAAAAGTATGACTAAATGAGATTTAATTGCCTCATATAAACCACACTATTCCACTTCCTCTTTTTACTTACACTAATCACTTTCATCCAAACAAACACTTATTATCACTTTCAATGCTTATGTGGCAAGGTGATAGTGGATGGATGACTTCCACTCCACTGTCACAATTTCGCACTTTCCCACTCTCGCCCGCCAAGGGTGGTTAGATTTTCATCTTTAGATATTCCTCACTTTTCTTAGAAAAAAAACCAAAAGTATTGAGAGGAACCAAGAGTAGAGATAAGGACCACAGAGAAGACAACACCTATAATACATCACTTAAGAGTATGACCTTTACTTGTGTTATTGTACATCCATTGGTTGCCGGATGTCGTCGGATAACGGCTGACGGTGGCTAAATTTTATTTGAGTCTGGAGATTTTTCTTTGATACCATGCGTTTAGTTTTCACAAAATCATATAAATTAAATACGTAGACAATGAGATGAATAATAGAAATAAGTAAAAAATACATTACGCAGTAAACTGATGAAGATGGCAAGACCATGAAAACTCCGCACATCACGAATATTGCAAGGCTCAGGCCACTCAGTAATAGCTCATATCTTTTCTGGTCAGCAAATACTCCTCTGGCAGAAACAATAAATTCCAGAAATATAGTCTGATCAGAGAGAAAAGTACATTTAGTAGAATTAGCATAAAGATGTTGCTTCCTCAAAACACCGCAGACCTGTCTCAAATGGTCAAAATGTTGTCCAACGAATTGGCTGTAAATGAGAATATCATCAAAGTACACCACAAGGAACTTGTCCATAAAGGATCAGAGTATTTACGTCATGATTCTCATAAACGTGCTCAGGACATTTGTCATTCCAAACGGCATAAGCATCCATTCGTACAGACCATCAATCTTAGAAAAGATTGTGGCACCAGACATCATGTCTAACATGTTATCCAAATGGGGAATGAAAAAATGGTACTTCACCATGAACTTGTTTATGGCACAGTTGTCCACTCACATACGCCAGGTTCCACCTTTATTTGGCATCTACAGAGCGATTACAACGCAAGGACTTAAGCTTTCTCTGATGAAGCCCTTTGACAATAACTCATCAACTTGCCTTTTCAACTCAGCAGTTCTATCGGATTCATCTGATAATGTGGCAGGTTAGGAAGACTCGCTCCCGGAACCAGATCAATAGCGTATTGGATGTCACGCAAAAGGGGCAACTGGTTGGGTAGGTCAGCAGGGAAAACATCTGCAAATTCCTGAAGAGCAAGAGTAACTTGAGGAGGGATAGATGACTTAGGCTCTTTAGGAACTTCTCTCGCTGTGAGTAGAAAAATTGTCGTCCCTTTGTCAATCTCTTTCGCGAGCTCCTTTTCACCCATATACGCTACTTCCTTGCCCTTTCTCGAGAGAGTTGGTGTTGTTTCAGCCGGAGCAGTTCGTGGTTTCACGAGTATGAGCTTTATTTTTAGTCCGTCATGCTGGAACGCGCATTGTTTGGATCGACCATATATGGTCATATCGTGGTCGTACTAGGCAGTTAAAATCGGTTTTTGGAACCAGTGTAGTCGAAGGCGCAAGGCGCAAGTAATTTCAATTACTTGAAAAAAGCCTGAGGCGCAAGGCGCAATTTGAGGCGCAAGCCTTAGTTAACTGAGGCGCACTATTAGTTTTTGGGGTTTTTAAAAACTTTAAATTAGAATATATAAATAATATAACATCATAGTAATAAAAATATATTGCATATAATGACCATATACTTAAAAAGGTATGGAAGACGTACCTGTTCGGTCGTTAATCTAAATTTGCATATGAAAAGTTCACATCAAAACCTATAAAATGTCGAAAACAATTAATTAGGTGTCTTACAAATACAAAATAGACAATACACAAGAACATAATAACATTAACATGTTAAAAGATAAAAATCTAAATTAACTACTTACTAAGTACTAAACTACTAAATACTAATCACTCTTCATTTCACCACAAACACCAGACAAATAGCAAATATTACAGAACATCATTCACCAATAAGAAACAACTAGCAAATAGAAACAAGTCTACAAGACTACAACATGCCAAATACAACCCATGATACTCATCAATCTGATTCATCCATCTCTTCAGCTACAACTTCTTCTTCTCCTTCCGATCCACAGTCTATTGGTATATCCTCTTCTTCCGTATCTGAATCTTCCTCAAAATCAGGCTCCTCCTGTACTTGTGGTTGTGGCGTGCTCCTAGATCCTGATGGTCTCGATGATGAACCAAAATCATCAGTCTCACCCACTCGAGTCCTTCTCGTGCTTCTAATCGGCTCTTTAGCTCCTTCTATTGCAGCCAAATCACCCCATCTAAGATCATCTCCATCAAAAACAGCATCATTTTCAGCATTTTCTTCTCCTTCCCCAAAACATCCCAACAACCATTCATTGGACTCATCAATGTCATTCAATCGAATAGGATCAATGACATCCCTAGAATCATATCTCTCCATCAATGCTTGGTTGTACTTGATGTACACCAAATCATTCAACCTCTGAGCTTCTAATTTGTTTCTCTTTTTTGAGTGAATCTGCATTTTAGCAAAACAAACAAGTTTTAAATTTAGTTGTTAAAACTTAAAAATATTTTATAAATAGATTAACTTCAATTCTTTAAAAAGTGCAATAATTATATCTTACATGCTCAAAGGTGCTCCAATTTCTTTCACAGCCAGAAGAGGAGCATGTAAGGCTAAGTATCTTCATGGCAAGTGTTTGTAAGGTAGGAGTCTGACTACCATAACTCATCCACCAATCGGCTATCACAATTTGAAATTTGTTATTTTTAACCATTAAGAAAAATAAATTAATAAAATAATGAAATTGAAAAGCAATCAAATATTCAAATTTATACCTGGATTTTTTCTTTTCCTATTCCTTATGGCAAAAGAAGATCCAAATAGTCCACGAGCATGCTTGTAATCTTCCATTTCTTCTTCAATTTTGTCTTGATCATCTCTAGGAACCAACTTTTCAAGTACGGCATAAAGTTCCTTCATCACTTCTAAATCTTTATGAATAGTCTTGTTATCATAGAAGAAATGAGGATTTAAGTAATATGCAGCTGCATGTAATGGGTGGTGCAACTGGACATCCCACCTATTGTCAATTATCTCAAAAGCCGCCTTGTACCTATGTTCATTCTGCTCCCCTCCAAAAGCTGCAACTATGGCCTCTTTGGCTCTATCCATAGCTTCATAAATAAATCCCATTGCAGGCTTCTTCTCTCCGTCTACAAGTTTTAGCACACGAACTAACGGAGCTGTAAGCTTCAAAGCATATAACACATTTTTCCAAAATGATGGCATATGAACTATCTTCTCTGCCGCCTTTCCTTTTGGTTCCTTGGAATAATGCAAATTATGCCATGCATCGGAGAGGAACATTCGCCTTAAGTTCGCCTTTTGCTTGTGTACACTCTCTAATGTAAGAAAAGAGGTTGCGAACCGTGTAACAGCTGGCCTCAACAACTCCGCAGTGACAAATGTCCTCATCAAGCTCAGGGCATGCCCATGTGCATAAAGAAACCCAATAACCTAAAATATTGAAAATATTGAATGATTATAACTATAGTAAATAATACATGATTTGAATCATAAGCTTAAAATTTAGAAAGTCACCTCCATAGCTTGACCTAACGTTTTTTTCACTTTAGGCATGAGAGCAATATCCTTCAACATTAAGTTGAGGCAATGTGCAGCACATGGTGTCCAATATATATGATGGTACTTATCTTCCACCAAACGGCCTAGAAACATAAAAAGAAGCAAATTAATTTTGAAGCAAATTAACATATAATAGTACTATATAGTAATATTGCAATTAAAAAATAAATTAATTGGGTTTTACCTGCCAACTTCATATTAGCAGCATTGTCGGTAACCACCTGGACAACATACTGCGGCCCAATTTCTTTGATCTCCTCGTCAAATAGTTCAAAAATCTTTTGCCCCGTTTTAATTTCATTTGAAGCATCAATAGATTTTCTGAACACAGTCCCACGAGAAGAATTTACAAGAAAATTGATTAATGTTCTTCCTTTTCGATCAGTCCACCCATCTGACATCAAAGAACATCCTACAGTAGCCCAAACTTCCTTATGAGCCACTAGTAAATCCTCCGTACGCTTCTTCTCTTTTTTAAGGAGAGGTTGCCTCAACTGATGATAGGTTGGAGGAGGCAAATTTGGGCCAAATTGTCCAACAGACTTTAGCATAATTCGAAACGACTTCAATCTAGAGACATTGAATGGAATTCCCGCCTGATACCAAAATCTGGCTATGTCACTATGAACTCGGTCAACCAATTCCTTGTCTACATTTTCAGGAATAGTCGTTTGCCTCAATTTTCTTAACCTATCATCCTTAGCAACTTCAAGTGCAGGATCTGGAGTAAGAAATACATCCATCGGCCCCTTTCTCTTGCTTGGTCTGGTAGACTGTGTACTGCTTCCTACTGAGCTTTGCATTTTTCCTCTGATCCTTGGGTTTGCAGCTGGCCTCATCACTTCATCCTCTTCATTCATATCCTCTACATCGTCAAAATCAGGAATGTAATCTTGCATTGCATTTTTCCTCCGCTTTTCATCTTGAAGTGCATCATAGGCAAGCAACTCTGCCTTGACTTCAGGAGGAACTTTTTTACAAGACACTGAATTTATTCTAGTCTTCCCAGTAGACTTTCCAGTCAAATGGTGTTTGGCTCGAGTGATTCCACCATGTGTCGGGTGCCTGCAGAAAGGGCATATATGATTTGTAGTACTCGGAGGATTCTGAAGAATGGTGTATTTCCATGTAGGGTCTTTTCTTCCATTCTTTCCAAACTCAGAAGATGGCTGGATATATTCATTGGTATCGGAAGTGGACATGATTAGATTTTAGTCTACACAAGCACAATACAAATACTTAGTTCCAACGAAAAACAAATATGAAATGAAATCTAACATGCTATAATCGAAAATGTATATTTTGTTACTTGTCAACATGCAATTTTAATTGTCGTATTATCACATATAACATATTTAGTATTTATCTACTAATCAAATGTATATTTTTTGTTTTCATGCAGATAATTGAGAAATAAGTATAAATCGCCAATGAGAATTGAGAAGATTTGCGCGACGCGAGTTTATTATCTTGCTCCAAAGAAAAAATTTGATTTAATGTGTTTTTTTTGTAAAACATTAAAACTAAAATAGTACAATGTGAGTTTATTTTGTAGGTGTAACACTGTAACTTATAATGCGAAGTGTGTACGTATAATTGTGTATTGCAACTTTGCAACCACAACAAGCATAACAGAGGCACAAGTATTAGACCATTATATTTCCTCCCATATTATAATAATGATCGGCATTCTCTCGTATACTCTCGTATAGATTAACAATTACCACATGCTACACTACTGTCACTACAAGCACTACATGCAGTACAAGTGTACAACTAGCATAACTCATTCTTATGTTGTAAAGCATCAAATACAATGATCTCTATCATCCCCAAATTTTAATTTCCAAACGCTAATACACCAACAACAACAAAAAAGAAACAAAACACAGTAAGAAGCAAAACACAGTAAGAAAAAAAAGAAAAGGAAAAAAAAAAAATGAATCGTCCAAAACACAGTAAGAAAAAAAAGAAAAAAAAAACCAAATACTCCAACTTCGTCACCGTAAGAAGCAAAACCAAGGGAAAAAAAAGAAGAAGAAGAAGAAAAAAAAAAGAAAAAAAAAAAAAACAAACAAACAAACCTGCTTCGTATGTAGCACAGTAAGAAGCAAAACACAGTAAGAAAAAGAAAAGGAAAAAAAAAAATTGAATCGTCCAAAACACAGTAAGAAAAAAAAAGAAAAAAAAAAAAAACAAATACTCCAACTTCGTCGCCGTAAGAAGCAAAACCAAGGGAAAAAAAAGAAGAAGAAGAAGGAGAAAAAAAAAAAAAAAAAAAAAAAAAAAAAAAAAAAAACAAACAAACAAACAAACCTGCTTCGTCGCCGTCGATGGCCTTTCGTCGCCGTCAGTGGAGCTTCGTCGCCGTCGCCGTTGGTGGAGGATCGTCGCCTTCGGGGGATGGGTGGAGGGCGGGAGAGATTGAGGAAGAAGTTTGAGATTGAGAAGGGAAGGAGAAAGGGCTGGAGGCGTATGGATGGATGAGGGCAGAGGGCTTCACTGTAATGGGTCGGGTGTGTATACAGGCCGGGTAGGGAACTGATCTGATGCGCCTTTTGCTGAGGCGCAATGAAGCGCAGAGCGCTGAGGCGCAGCCAGGCATTCGCTTCGACTTCGCTTCGACCCAGCACTGCGCATCAGCCCAAGCGCGAGGCGCAAAGCCTCGGATCGCCTGCGCCTTGCGCCTGAGGCGCCGCCTGAGGCGCGCCTTCGACTTCACTGTTTGGAACTAATCGGTCTAGGAGCGATTAGTGATTAATCGGTTAATCGAAAAATAATCAGGGATTAAATCGGAAAAATCATTATATATATCCTCATTATGTAGCAACCCTAAATTCTAACATAAAACTATTATGAAATTATCAAATAGGAAAATATAGTTATAGAAAAAAAGAAGAGAGTACTTGGTTTGAACTGAGTTTAGATTCTGGATGTGGGTCGGGTCTGGTTTGCTGGTTGGTTCCATCAAATAAAAACAATCAGGGAGGAGTAGCGCGGGCAAACAAAAGGAGGAGGTGCAGCAGATGCAAGCCGAGTCAAGTATGCGATGGTGCAGGAGGAGCGACGACGGGTCAGATTTGCGTTTGCTCGAGGAAGAAGAAGAGAACCAGTTTAGGTTTGAAGAGAATCAGTCTGGGTTTGGGTTTGCACGAGGAAGAAGAAGAGAGCGACGACATGTCGGGTTTCGGTTTGCGCGAGAACAAGAAGGGGTTTGAGTTTTGGATTTGGATTTGAGTTTGGGTTGGATTAAGCCCAAATAATGCAAACAAGCAATGAAAATTAGAGGAGGTGATTTAATCGGTTAATCGGTTAATCGGCCACTTAAAATTGGCCGATTAACCACTAATCGGCCGATTATACCCGATTAAATCGCCAACTATTGAAATATTATAAATCGCTAAAAAATTAATCGCTTAGCCTCCGATTAGCGATTAATCAGAGATTAATCGGGCATAATCGGGGATTTTAACTGCGTAGTGGTCGTATAACCAATGCCTCCCTAAAATTACTTGACCCACATTTTGGAGCACATCACACCAAATTTGCTCCTTGCAGGCTTTGAAGTCTACAGAGACCAAACATCAATGTGTTACTTGGAAGGCTGTCGCGTCAATCCAAGATGCTTTGTATAGGTGTGGATGGGGTTCAGCTTTAAGTCCGATCTTGGCTAAAACCACAGAAGAGACAGCGTTGACGTAGCTCCCACTGTCAACAATCGCCTTGCAGTTTTTACCACATTGTCGTAAAGGTGTGAAATATAGCAATGCACTTCCAATCATCTTCTTTTGGTTAGGACAAAACACATCTGACTAAATTCAAGTGAGGTATTGGATCAGCCGAATACAGTGGAGACACTGGTCATTCTCTTCATCGCCGAAGTCATCGCTTTTATTAGGTTTATAGGAAAATTCATTATCGGAATCATCAGCGATGATAGCGATACCCTCTACTATATTGAACCTAGTTGGGTTGGGACAGTTGCCGGCAATATGATCGTATCCCTTACATTTATAGCACTTAATGAGAGGATCAATCTTAGAGTAGTCTATTTCGGTGTTCTTACCCTTATCGTCATTTCTAGGTGGATAGGAATTTGAATTAGGCTTGTTTGGGTAAGATTTGTTGGGGTACTAAGAAGAGTTGGGCTTAGGTCTAGAGGGCTCAGTAGAGGTCATTCTAGAGAAATGATCTCTCGAATCGCTGGCCTTATAGTGGGAACTTGCTTTAAGAAAATCCATATCAAGGACAACGGCATAAGCCGCTGCTAAGGAGTCCACGTTTCTATGAATTAGCTCGTTCCTAAGATCGGCTCGTAGTCCAGCTCTGAACCTAGAGAGGTTTTGTTCTTCGCTCTCTTTACCTCAAGCATTGCACCGAATGAGGGTCATCAAACTTATCCACATACTCTTTGGTGAATTTGCTTCCCTGATATAGTTGATTCCACGAACCAAGTATTCGGGTATGGAATGATAGGGGCACATATCTCCCAGTGAGCTTCTCTTTTATGGCCTCCCAAGTGGCTATGGGTGTCAGGCCTCGACCTCTACGGGCATGTTCAATATTGGTCCAATGTGTTGAGCATTACTAGTCAATTTCATCGCGAAAAATTTAACCTTCAGGGTTTCGCTCATGTCAAACCACACGAAGTAGTGGTCCATGACACGAATCCAATCGAGATAAGCTTGGGGTTCCATACAGCCTTCAAAGTGGGGAACGTCAGCCTTAACATTCTTCTTGTATTATTCGTCAGGGTCACAATCATGACGTCGGTCGTCGCGATTATTCGCTTGAGGAATCTGACGATGAACCTCAGGGACAATATTTTGATTCAATTTCACATTCTAAAGCATTTGATTGATATTGGCAAGAGTTGCTTGAATGGCGGCGAGGATAGTGGAAATATCAGAGTTGTTCATTTCAGTGCGAGAAGGGGCTTGCTGAATTCTAAGTTTCCTGATTGGGTGGTTTGGGAGGAACAAGAAAGGCTTTTTGGGATCCATGATGGTGCTGCGAAGATGCATTCACCAACGATAACAACTATGGGTCGTGGGGACGTGTTTGCTGAAATTTGGGAAAATGTAAAGTGCACCTAAGGTTTTTTTATTTAAATAAATCTGAAATGATCTAAAAGAAAGAAAGAAAAATAAAAAAAACTCTAAAATAATCCTAAATGAATGCAAAAATTATGACTAAATGATGCAAGAACTAGGGTTTTAAAAACTTCCGCTCTGATACCAAAATAATGTAAACTTAACTCTAGGTAGAAAATTTTTCAAGAATTTTAAAAGATTAAGTTTACTAACATGTAATGCAGATTAAGTCCGAAATTAAAACTATTAATTGGTTTGATGGATTTTCACGATATGAAATAGTTTAACAAGCCCAATTAAAAATTCACGTCTAACAATCAACAATTATACTTAATCGTTTTTAGCAAGATATGCGATAAAGATTTGTACCCTATTTAGCAAGTAGAAGCACACACTCAATATTTGTAGACGACAGTAAATTTAGATAATAATCTAGAGATGATAAAGCAGTATTACAAATATTTGAGAAGTGGAAAGATATTATCTCGGGTTCAAAGAACAAATTGCCAAGATGCTGGAATTAAGTTGCTGTTTGAAATCGCTGGCAGCTGAAGGGGTGCTTGACGGTTGGTTGATGGCGGCCAGAGACGGCAGCTAAGGCGTCAACCATCGAGGAAGAGAAAGCAAGTCGGGGCAGCAATCGAAGGTAGAGGGCAGGGATTCTCGGCTTTCGATGCGACTCAGGGAGGTCGAGTACGGTGGGGAAGGGATTTGAAGGTTAGGGTTTAGAAATTGAGGGGATTTGGGGATTAGGGTTTCGTCAGGGTGAAAGAGAGGCAGTAGGGTAGTCAAAGGTGGTGAGCGACGATGGCGTCGAAGGTGGGATGCGGGATCGAAGGACGAGGGTTTCGGTGTGTGGGTTCGGGAAGAGGGAGCAAGAGAGGAAGAGAGAGAGAGAGCTTGGGTGTTGGGTTTGGAATCAGTGGAAAAGGAGAAGAAGAAGAAGAACGGGGGTGGCGGCAGTGGGTTTGGATTAGGGTTTGGAAGTTGTATTTGATTTTGGCATAGTTTTAGAGTTTATCACAAACCCTAAAATTGTATCTCAGTGTCTCACACAAAAAGATGAATGAAGAGCAACAACTCAATCACAATAATTTTTTAAATCAATAATAGCATACCTTCTCATTATTCTCAAAGCCTATATATAGGCTCAAAACAATTTCAATACAAATCTGTAAAATATTCTAATGCATAAAATAAAAAGTGTAAATCATAAAACTACTACATATGACTATAATTGCCATAAACAAATATGAGCACTGAAATAAAATACTAAACTAATAGAACAACCATCCTAGACGATATCTATACTTATGGAAACGCCCAAATCATCTCGAACTGATGTCCTCATCACTCATGTCTTGCAATGGTCTTCCATGAGATATAGGCAATGAAGATATTTAAACACTATTGCTCAATATAAGATTTGAAGTTGAACTAGTGTGAATGTTCAAAGCACAAGCATCTAGCATGATGATAAGCTCATAACGGTAAATTTATAGTTTTTTTTTCAACCAACCTTGAGACTTAATTTTTACATCACTTCAGATGAAATAACATCCTTTTTGAGCCACATATAAAACTGGAAAGTGATAAACAAATTAACAAAGGCAAAATCAACTTTACACACAAATCTCCGAGAGCTTGTAAACTAACCATGATATATATTTTTAAAAAAATCCAAGAAGCTACGACACAGAGTGCTGCTAAAGTCCTAAAATGCTCAAAACATGATCAAGGTGAACAGTTTGAACAATGAAAAATCTCTCAAAAGAGGATTTCATAGATAGGCCGGAATAATCTTCCGAAATAAATATGCAACTACAATCTGAATAGAAATACAACATTTATAATATCCAAAGTAAGAAAAAAGGCCATACCAGCTTATGCTCTTCAACATTCCAGGCTCCATATCGATTGAAACCAATTAGCCCGTAAATCACCTCTCATGAACAATGGTCTCACCACCACAATCCTCATCCTCAGAAATATACTCCTCGACACAATCATCATCTGCATCCTCCTCCTCCTCCTCCTCCATATCCTCCCTCCTCACCCTCATCAACTCCAACCACTTCTCCCTAACCTCCACAACCGGATGCTTCTCCACCAACTCCCTCCCACCCCCATACCCTTCCCTCAGCACCACCGTCTCCCTCCCCAACTTCCTCGACAAGTAAAAAATCCCCGGATGCCTCTCAAACACTTTGGTAAACTTCTGCGGCAACCCCAGACACTTCCTCATGTTACTCACATTCCGCCTCTCCGTCTTCTTCCCCACCATCAAATGCAACATCTCGTGAAACACCCCCACCATCCTCTTCTCCGCGACATCCGTCCGAGGATCCAACCCCTCCGGTGGAATCCCCTTAAAAGGACTAATGTAAGGCAGCGTCTGCCACTCCCTCAACCAGCTAACGCACTTCTTTCTCAACCCAAAGCCTCGGGTGAAGCTCACAGGGAAGGCCAAGCAGCCGTCATTGGGGGTTTCTTGATAGCGTTTTTCGAGGTGGGAAAGGGGAAGGTCTTGGTCTTGGTCTTGGGAGAGGAGGAGGTGGAGCCAGATGCGTTGGTCGTTGGGGGGTTGGGAGAGGCGGAAGAGGTGGGGGTAGCGGGGGAGGAGGGATTGGGGGAAGGAGGGTGGGAGGGCGAGGTCGAAGTGGAGGAGGTGGAGGGTGTGGAGAGGGAGGGAGCGGGAGAGGGAGAGGAGGAGGAGTTTCTGGAGGCGAGAGATGAGGTCGGGTTCGGAGATGTGGAGGGTGTGGAGGAGGAGGTGGTGGAGGGAGAGGGAGGAGGGCGTGAGGGAGAAGGAATTACTGCAGTTATTGGGGTTGAATATGGCGGGGAAGCGGCGGAGGAGGGAGGTGGGGCCCTTGAGGTTGTGGGGATTGTGGGAGGAGGAGATGAGGTTGAGGAGGGTTTGGAGGTGCTTCTCACGGGAGACGACGGCGTCGAGGGTGCGGTCTTTGACCCATTTGGGTTTGAGGTTGACGAGGGTGGCGCGGTGGAGGAGGAGGTGATGGGGGAGAGCCAGAGGAGGAGGAGGAGAGGGGGAGGAGAGAGGACCACGAAGCAGAATCATCAACATTTTGTGTGTGTGTGCTGGGGAGGGGGTGGGTTTGAGGGTGGTTTTGTGCTCGTCTTGTATTGGAATTTTTTGCAGTACCAGGCTACTTTTTTGAACTTTTTACGATTTTAGGCCACATCCCAAATTATTAACAATTTTGGCTAGCAAGTGCCACGTCAGCAGCGGCCGCTATTGGGAATAGCGGCCTCTTCATAGCGACCACCACATTGAACTCCCACACTTGGCAGATTTGTATAATTGCAAACTACTTGGAGTAACTGAGGTCGCTATTGTCAATAGCGACCTCAGGTGGGCCTAAAAGCGATTGGGTCAACCTGTGGTCGCTATTGGAAATAGCGACCTTAGTTATACAAGGTCGCTATTGACAATAGCGACCTCAGTTACTCCAAGTGGTTTGCAATTATACAAATCTGCTAAGTGTGGAAATCTGATGTATTGGTCGCTATGAAGAGGTCGCTATTCCCAATAGCGGCTGCTGCTGACGTTGCACTTGCTAGCTAAAAGTGCTAATAGTTTGTCAACTGGCCTAAAATCGCAAAACGTTTCAGAAAGTAGCCTAGTAATGCAAAAAATTCCTTGTATTGATACTAGCCTTAAGGTCAGAGTGATATTTTGCCATAAAGTGCATTTTATAGCATTTTGAGCATTACGCAAATATTTTGCCATAAAATATAATTTATCAAATATATTATTATATTTTAATTTATTGGACGAAATATCTTTTATACAAATATTTTATTAAAATTTTAATCTATCGGACGAAACAAGATTTTTTTAAAAATAAAATAATCTTGGACGAATCATGATTGTGGGGATAAATTTGAATTTTTAGTTTCAATTAGTTATGTATTTAATTAGATAATTAATTAATTAATTAATTAGTTAAATTATACTATATATTATACAAATAGGTCTACCTCCTCTCTTCTTTCTCCATTTTAAAATAGAGAAGGAGAGCCAAAATAGGTACTAATATGTGCTCAGTGCGTATAAAAAATTTAGATTAAATAAAGGAGCAAAAAATTCCTCATCTTCTCATCATACTTTTCTCATTAACTTTCGAAAATAGCTCATCTTCATCATCTTCATCATCTTCTCATTCCACGTTCATAAAAACCCTCTGATTTTAAATCTGATTTCTTCGTCAATTCACGTAACTATGTCGAGGTAACAATCCAAAGATTGAACCTTTATTTTATAATCAAATCAAATATCAAAATTTTTATTAAAAAGATTCTATTTTTTCGGTTTTGTTTTTTGTTTAAAATTATTGTGTTTGTGATTTTTTCAGCTACTACTGTGACTACTGAGATACTAACCTGACGCACGATTCGGTGAGTTTTTTTATTTTTCTTCAAATTTTGCAGATATTTTTTTGTTAATTGTTTTTCTGTATTTGATTTGATTTTTAGGGTTTAAGGTTTAAAATTTATGGTAATTAAAGCACGTGATTGTTATAGAATTAGGGGGAAATTAAGTCTTTGAAAAGTTTATGCAATTTGATTCGAAAAGGGTTTCTCTTTTCATGTGTATTTATGTAATTCTGCTTTGATATTATGTTAGTTACATTGTTGTAATATAGAATGATGTTGGTTTGAAAACGTGAATTGATAATATATACATTTGTCATCATTTGATATAGCTAATTATTAATTATTGTTCCTTCCATGTATTTCTCATGTTGATTATATTTATTTTAAGAGGGAAGGCAGTTGAGAAGTACACGATCAAGAAGTAGATAGCATAGTACATCAAGGAGTCTGAGAAGAGCCACAACCCAACTTCGGGTAATTATTCGACTTTTTTTCTTCTTTCCTTTAAATTGAATAGAAATATATAATTATGTTGGGTGTTTTGGAAATAAGAATCAGTTAATTTGTAGATTTTTCATCTTTTAATTATATTATAATCGAAATAGTTAAGGACACCTGTAAAAAAAAATTGTTCCATTTAATTTTATGACTCTCTCAAAATTACTTTAGTATATGTAATTTGCACAGTGTAAGACTAGTTATTAATTATATGATTAAGTTTGGTTAGATAATTAGTTGTTAAATAGTTAGCTAATTATTCCAAAACAGAGAGACGAAACATGCCATTTCGTCCACCATGTTTTCTGTCAATGTGATCCCCCAAAAAAATATTTAAAATATTTATTTAAACATTGATAAAAAAGTTTTAAAATGCCAAGAATTTTATTTTTTTTCCGAATTTGCTATAATTTGGCAATTCACAACTGTACAACCCCGACTACCGCAAACTGGAAGCTTGTGAGACATACCGAGAATCTTTACTTCGGTGAGTACACAACATATGAAAGCACAGAAAATTAAAAACTTCATTACCTCAATGATATTATATTTATCCTCCACTTGAATGCTTCCTGCAGCTCGAGTCCACCGCTCCACGATCAGCAATCCTGCAACTAACAAATTATGGGCATGTTAGTTGATGCAACTGACGCAATGCGGATGAAACCAGCGATCACAAAAATTCTCAATAATCAGTATTTGATACAGAAGAAAACTGCGAAAGTCAAACCACAAGTGTCGATGTATGCCATGATCTATATTCTAATGCACACGATGCTCCTACTCTAATGTAAACCTGATTTGAAAACGTATGTATCTCATACTACATACTCTCCAAATCGAGTTTGTATTCTCCAAATTATAGGGTTCGATCCATTGCCATGCATACTACTCTTGTACTCTTTCCTGTTTCTGATATTCATCTAATGATTGGCAACGCTGCAGTTCATACAATCTATCCGCTACTACTGTGGACCGATGGTCTTTCTCCACTCTCGAGCAGTCTGGTGATCACTCCATTATGCTTGGATCGGTGGTCTTTCTCCACTCCGCATGGGACCGGTGGTCTTTCTCCACTTCCTGACAGGCCGATGATCATTTAGCCTTGTCGGAACCGGTGGTCTTTCTCCATTCCCAAACCATACCAAAAGTTATCCAATCATAAGGTGGACCGACATGCCTTTTCCTACTCCACCAAGAAACACAAAGTTTAACCTTTGCTCCTCATTCGTATTGATAACTCAGAACATAGACGAAAGCTTAAGGGTTCATCCCCTAAATTATGAAAGGACTTGTGACTTACGTCTGCATCTCGCTCCTATCACTGAACTCCAGAAATCAACAATCAAGACAACACCGCACGTGTTCCAGACGAGACGACGTCGCACGTGTCCCCTTAACATGAGAGTATAACGCCCAGCTAGTGTATATCCTTATAACAATGGTGTCACGTCCCGCTTCCCAAGAGAATACGGTATACGAGTACGTAACAAGCCCAGCGAATGGTTTTCATCATTCGTAAGTTGTAAGGATCAACTCAACAGTAACAGAAAGATACAACCACGCATGCATGAATCAAACCTCGTAATCACAAGAATTACTTGAAATCAAATACATAATTCTCAAATAAAACAAGATGTGGAGAAACAATAAACTCCAGGTCAAACATGCGTAATTACAAAATATCAAGTAGCAACAAAATAAACTGACAAACTTGATGCAGAAATAAACTAATGCACAAAAGATCTCAGTCTAAAAGGCTTAGAACACTTGATCGCTTACTCCTGCAGGTAACTGGTCTCCAAAACCTGTATATTTATCAATTCGAAAGGAACAGAGAAGCAGGAAAACAATATACCCGTTAGTGCAAGCTACGGGCCACAAGTATTACAAGCAGAAGGGTGCAAGAACAAGGTAAATAAGAATACAGAGCAGGAAACAAGAATCAAGAGCACAGAAAATAGTACGAAAGGAATGCAACAGGTAAATATGGTCAAATAAACTGGTAAGCAAGTAAACAGGATCATATAACAGGATCAGGTAATAGATAAACATGTAAACCTGTAACAGATATCACATAAACATGTGAAACAAGTGACAGGAATATGCAGGTGAAACATATTATTCTTAAGTCTTTTATTTAGTCCTATCTAATGCATCACTCATGCGTCCCATACCACATGGTTGCTGTATACAAACAAGTTACATTTAGATTTAGCGATGGATTTCATAAGGCCGTGTACTCAGGTATTATTTAAATTGATAAACAGATAAATAAACTCATGAATCATGTAATCATGTATTCATGCAAACATGTGGGACCCACGGGCCCCTTCCGAGTACACCTTTTTGTATGGAAGAATGCAGTCAGGTAATCATATAAACAGATACACAGATAACAAATGGGAAACACGAGCCCCCCTTTCCAAGTACACTTGCCTATATTGTCCATTACCAGATCTTTCCCTTAAACTCCGACATGATACTTATTCTTTTTACCAAAACAGACATGAATGTGCAAAATCAGGGACATGTAAATATGACAGGGACAGAAACTATGTTCAAACTGGGCAGAAAACATGTTCAGGTGTCATAAACAAACTTATAAATATTGAAACAACAAGAACTCCAATTTTGGACAGCAGGACGTTGCTACACCAAAACTAGAATTCCCGCTACTACATAAAAGCAATTCAAGATTGGTCAGGAGTTCAAAAAACTAGACTCCTCATCGGTTCTAACGTATATTTAAATTCAACATTCCGATAAAGTAACTAAGTCAATTAGTTTGTTCTTTACGGATTTCCGGTTCTGGCAGAAACTTAGGGTACAATTCTTATATTCATAGAATAGTAAGAAATTCATTAAAAAAATTCTATAAAATTTATAATAAGGTTCTTAATCATGTTAAGCAACATGCTGAAATTTATCATGGCATAATTACACTATGAATCTGACTTTTAAATTAATAAACATGTCAATACGTCGTAAATCAGAAATCTGAAAATCTAAATCTAGTAGCATAAAAAAAAGGGATATCTCGCACATCACAGATAAGATTTCAGATCCGCAGGATGTTCTGGAAACTAGAAATAGTGGCCTACATTTCATGTTCATAAACTTAGTCATTAATCTGACATTAACAGGGTTTAATTTGTCGTGCCAAATCCGGACAGCAGTTTTTTTTTGTTGATTATAATATTAATAATAAACACGATGGATCCAAATCGATGTACGATGTCAATCAGAATTTAACAGGTATTCAAATCAGTATGCCATGTCTATTCTCAATCTCATTAAGTTGGGAAGAATTATTAACATGCTTATGATATTAACATACGATATAACCGTAAGATCACCTATAACAAAACTATCTATACCTCTTAGTTATTCATGGCATGAATTCACATAGATGAATATATAGATCTAATTCATATTTGTGTAATGGATGCAATAACGAAGTATTACTGATCTTTTACGAATACGAAATTGACGGAAACAAGTCAAAACGGATAGGGGTCAAGATCATCAACATGTAAGGCATGAGAAATGGGTCACAACGATAAACCTACTTGCGGTATTTCAAAGAATGCTTGTACGGGGAAACAAAAATATTCGTACAAGGATACTTGCCTTAATATGATGACGATGATTCTAATAATATTGAGAATAAAGGGACGAGCGTCCCGACGGAAACACATGAGAAAAATGTGAACCGTAAGCATGTTCATTGCACGGACAGCAAACACAGCAGCAACAGTAATGCGAAGCAGCACAATGGCAGGCGGTAGCGACAGCACGACGACAACAATGGTCGGGACATCGTCGAGCGGCTGCAAATGGTGTTGGACGGTGGCAAAGGGGAGATCGGTGGTAGGGGAGGGAGTTTGGGATGGCGGTGGCTAAGTGTAGCAGTGTTGGGGGTTATGGTGGCAACAGTTGAGGGCAGGCGGTGGTCGGGGCTCGACTGCGGCAAGGAGGAGAGAGCTGCTGACGGGATGAGTTGTAATGGCATCGGGATGGTGGCGGCTTGGAAGGCGACGACAATGGCAGGGCTCGACGAGGCTCGCATGAGCACAGGAGGAAGATGATGGCGACGCTATGGAGGGTCGCGCTCATGGTGAGCGATGATGATGGTGGAGGAGCGGTGACTGGTGGATGTACGGGGCTCAAGGGGCTGCAGGGTCGAGTGGGAGGTCGGGGGACGAGGGTTGAACAGTAGGAAGGTGAAGGGTTAGGGGTTTTTGGCTATGGAGATTGATGCTGTTTATTTCTGGGAGACGTGTGGATGCACCAGGTGTGAGTTCGGACTCAATTTGTATTGGAGGGGAATGCCGCTCGTCTGCCGATCTTCGGTTGACCTTCTGGGACCTGCGACGGGCTCGGAAAGATGTTGAAGGCTGGGCTCGGATCGGAAGGGTCGGATCCGAGGTCTTGTGTACCTGCAGACGGTCCTGAAACACCGGGGTTTATCCCGGCGGCGGACCCTCGGACGCTCTAGTCAGTCTCTGTGAGAGAGTAGCAATAACTAGGTATATTTAAGTGGCAAAAGATTCATTACCTCAAAAGGTGGGTGGGGGTCTAGTATTTATAGAGAATCCCAACCGGGTTTGGTTCCACTTGGGGGCCGGGTCTGGATCCGAAAGCCCGTAGGCCTGACGTGGCAGAAGGCCCAGGGGGTTTAGGGCGGACGTGGCAATACCAGGAGTGGTATAGGGCTGACGTGGCAACACCCTTGGCGGTATTTGGAGTTGACGTGGCTGATCGTGGGTCTCCTGTGCTGCGGGGGGAGAATAGGAAGGCCTAGGCTGCGCCAGGTCATCCTTCTGCCCCGCCAGAGAGGGGGGACGGCTCGGGGGACTGTCCCGGATCGGACTCCGAGGGCTACTGAGGCTCGTCGGTACGAGGAGGCTAGTACTGTGAGGGAAAACACGAGGTTCGGCGCCGACCCTGAAGTGGTTCGGAGCCGAACCAGGTTGCTATCTTTACCTTTCTGAGTAGGAATTGTATTGGGCCCTGGTTGGGCCTCAGGCCATTTTTACTCTGTCACACAAGCCCCCCACTCCTGCGGGGGGTGCGGGAGCTAGCCGTGGAGGAGTGCTTATGGTTGTAGAAAAAATGGGAGGGCGAATCACAGGGCCTTCCTGGTGGTGCTGCCCTGAGGCTCGGATGGGACTTCGAGCTAGTCGAGGGTTTACGTGTAGGTGAAGGCGATGGCGAACCGTTGTCTCTTCCGGAGAAGAGTACCCTGGTGTTCGACAGAACCTCTAGAGGTCGAGGGATTATGTGTCGACAAGGGTGATGGCGAGCCGTTGTTTCTTCCTGAGAAGAGTACCCGGGTGCCAGACCAAACCTCAAGATGAGGGGGAATTATGGGCTGGTAAGGGTGATGGCCAGCCGATGGATCTTCCGAAGAAGAGTACCCGGGTGCCAGACCGGACCTCGAGCTGGCAAGGGATTATGGGTCGGTAAGGGTGAAGGCGAGCTGTTGTTTCTTCCTGAGAAGAGTACCCTGGTGCCAGGCCGAACCTCGAGACGAGGGGGAATTACGGGCTGGTAAGGGTGATGGCCTGCCGGTGGATCTTCCGAAGAAGAGTACCCAGGTGCCAGACCGGACCTCGAGCTGGCGAGGGATTATGGATCGGTAAGGGTGAAGGCGAGCCGTTGTTTCTTCCTGAGAAGAGTACCCGGGTGCCAGACCTAACCTCGAGACGAGGGGGAATTACGGGCTGGTAAGGGTGATGGCCAGCCGGTGGATCTTCTGAAGAAGAGTACCCGGGTGCCAGACCGGACCTCGAGCTGGCGAGGGATTATGGGCCGGTAAGGGTGAAGGCGAGCCGTTGTTTCTTCCTGAGAAGAGTACCCCGGTGCCAAGCCGAACCTCGAGACGAGGGGGAATTACGGGCTGGTAAGGGTGATGGCCAGCCGGTGGATCTTCCGAAGAAGAGTATTTTAGCGCCGGTGAAGGCGAGCCGTTATTTTGCTCGAACCGACCCCCGTACCGGGCGGCCAGTCTGGCACTGGGTGACGTCAGCAGCACATGTTTCGAGGACGTGGCGTGATTTCCTAGGCGGCAGTTGCCCGTCAATCGGTGAATAGTGACTGCGAAAATCGAGGAGTTGTTCCTATCCCCTATAAATGTTCCCCCCTCTCCTCCCCTCGCTCATTTCTTTCTTGCTCCTTACTTTTCAAAAAACCCTTCAACTCTTCAGCGCTCGTCCCTTCAGTTTCCTGCAGCAAGGTCGTTTTTCCGAGGTGATCCCAGGTTAGTTGGTAACCCCGTTTAGCTTTAGGCACAGATGGATAGGGCCCAGTCTGGCTCGTCGGCGTTGACCTCTGGGGAGGGGCCGGTAGGCGAGGAGGAGGTTGTACACAATGTGAAGCCATTGCGATCTCGGAGGCATTTCGTGGTGGAAAGCAGCGACACTGAGGAGGGGGGCGGTAGTTCAGACGAAGTCCGGACCCTAGGGTTGGCTTCCGGAGAGGAGGGTGGCTCCGCGGGGTCTCGGAATCCGCCCGTTCTGGGGCGTTTGTCTACACCTTCGCCGGAACGGACCAAGAGGAGGAGGGCTCCGAAGAAGAAGGGATCGAGGATTGGCGGCCCGAGCGACTCGGTGATAGGGTCGTCTGCACAACCCCAGTCTTTCCGTCGCTACCCCGACGATCTCTCGGATAAGGAGTCCTCGGGGGTCCAGCCGTCGTCGTCAAGTCGGAAGAGGTTGAAGGTGGACGCATCCCCGACTGTTCTGGAGGCAAGCGACTTGGGGGCTTTGCAGTTGGCCTACTACATAGGGCCCAGTTATGAGCTTATGCTGCCGAGTTCTACTCTTCGGCCGACCGATCCCCTGCCGGATAGGTATTGTATCTTCCCTATGGACGCCTTTATCTCCGGCCTGAGGCTGCCCATCCATCCATTCGTTCGGGAGGTGTTAAATTGGTCGTCCCTGGCGCCGATGCAGTTTGGGCCGAACTCCTGGAAGCAGCTCATCTGCTTCGTGCTGTTGTGCGAGGAGCAGAGGGTACCCCTGCGGCTGAACGTGTTCCGAGCGATGTTGCTGATCGGCTCATCGGCAGAAGGAGTATACTATATCTCGCCTCGAGGTAAGGTGAAGGTTGTCCACGGTCATCCAGATTCCATCAAGTTCTGGAAGAAAAAGTATCTGGTGATCCGGAGTGAGGATCCTTGGGCTATCCCTACTCGGTGGAACCATTCTAAGCCGAGCTACGCAGCACCGGGGCCGGGGGACTTGACGGCGGAGGAGTGGAGACTCGTTGAGCGTCTCCGCCTGTCGTATAGCATCAATTGGGGGAAGGTGACGGAGGCCCATCCTGGCGAGCGTCGGACTGAGCCCTAGCCCGGCCGTGCCTCGTACGTGGTTGTTTCTTTCTTCTCACTCCTCTTGTACTTTCTTGCTCATTTGTTCTTAATGGATCTTTTTACAGAAATGGATGAAGAGTCGATTAAGGCGCTGAGGCTCGCCATGAAGAAGAAGAAGGCCGAAAAGAAGGATGTCGTGGCGAAGATGACCGAGTTGTCCCAGGTGGTCTCCGAGGCCCCCATTCAGCCGAGGATGAAAAGGACTCGGTCGGAGACGGGTGGGGACGCGGTGGTCCAGGGGGGTCCGGATCAGGGTACGGCCGCCGACCTTGATAAGGGGAAGGGTCCCCTGGTGGATCCCGGACTAGAGGAGAGACTTCGGCGAAGGTGGGTGCCGGATTGGTCGATCCGCGAGGGTGATTGCCTGGTCCGGGGGCGCCAGGCTGTGGAGGTTGCAGATAAGCTGGCGACCCCTCGGGACCGTTCGGACATGAAGTCCCAGACCCTGGACGAGGCGTACGTGCGTCTAGCGCAGGCCACTGTGCTGGTAAGTCAATCGAACCCCCTAGCTGTCGGGTTATGTTGTTTAAGAAAGATTTCTTAGTAGTGTCTGGCTGTGGCAGGCGACCGTGCAGGGGGCCCATGTGAGGGGCCTCTACGAGGCGGCGTTGCAGCGAGAGCGAGACCGGGCTGACAAGGCCGAGCAGGAGGTGACGAAATTGAAGGGAGAGCTCGAAGGCTCTCGTAAGAAGGAGGCGGAGACGAAGGCGGCTTTTGACAAGGAGAAGGAGGAATGGGCGAAGGCGAGGGTGGCTCTGGAGGAGATGTCGGAGAAGGAGAAGAAAGAGGTGACTGAGTCGTGTCAGATCCTGGTGATCAAAGCCCAGGATAGCAGTTATGCAAAGGCCCTCAGCCATGTGAGGCACTTTTATCCGACTATCGACCTGTCCAACCTCGAGTATGATATGGAGATTGAGGGGACACCGGAGACCCCTGGCGGACAAGGGTCCGATGATAAACCGGTTGCCGACCCCCCTACGGATCCGGCTGACATTGAGGTGGGAAAACCAGCTGTATAATTTTTGTCCTTCTTTTTCCTTCTCTCGATTGTATTTGCCTTCCGCGGACTGGCCACCGCATTTTTTGTATGGGGAAACTGAATTTATAAAAAGAGGGTTTTTTGGCTGGCTAAGTGTTCCAACTTCGAAGAATTTCTGAACCTCTTTGCTTATATGTCTTGAGTGGGCTGGTTCTCTTGTAGGTTACGGCTCCCCCTCCTGAGGTGGACCCCCTTCGTTCCGACGTGGCATGGCTTCGGGGCAAGGTTGAGGCCTTAGAGGCCACTTTGGTTCGGTATCGAAAGAGGGCTCGCGACACTGATGCGGCCTTCCATTATTACAGGAACAAGTCTGAAGCCCTAAGTGAGGAGGCGAGCAGGCTGAGGAGGGCGATGGTGGATCGGGAGCTAGGGGGCGTTGGTCTTGGATATACCATGTCAAGTTCCTCGGTGCAGAGGCCTTCCTCGGAGAAGCTACTTCGCGACGTGATAGTGGAGAAGGAGATGGAGATACACCGTTATAGGACTATGTTGGGTGTTTCGACATCTTCCTCGAGGGGTCGGCGAGCAGAGGGGGCTCCCTCGGCGTTGCAACTGATGGAACGCATGCGATCCGTGGATGCCCAGAGCTCCGTGGCCGGGGTGTCGACTGTGGCAGAACCGAAGGACCGTCATGACGAAGAGAGAGTTCCAAGTCGTTTGGTCGGAGTGATTCCGCCCTTCGCCGGATCCGAGGGGCCCTAAGTCGGCGATTCCCTTTAGTTTGAGATGAGTGGAGTGGTCCTGTAACGGTATTTGCTTGTTTTCTCCGCACAAAATAAAAGAGTATGAATAAAGCTTTCTTTTCCTTCTTTGCTCTGGCTAGCGGGGTGGTGAAGGGCGGTGTAGGCGAGGTTGGGCTCCGCCGATTCGTGAGGGATCGATGCGGGGCGACAGGGAGACCTCCGGTCCGGAGTTGGGTCGAACCTGCCGAGGCGTTTGGGGATGAGACCTGAGTGAGAACCCAGGTGCCGCCCCCATTGCCCGGTACCGGGTCGGAGTTGCCGAGGTTTTTAACTTTTGACCAAAAGAGACTTCTTTTATACCAGACAGGGGGGGGAGGTCGCCGAAGCGGCCCTTTACACATGAATGTTTACAAAAGTTTTAATTTACTTAAGCCATGCTAGAACCTAAGCTTGCTCTCCCAGGAATTTCATGAGGTGCTCAGCGTTCCAGGGTCGGCTGATGGGTCGGTCGTTCATATCCGTCAGTCGGTATGTACCAGGGCGTACAGCCTCGACTACGCGGTACGGGCCTTCCCAGTTGGGAGCCAGCTTCCTCTTCTTGGTTGGATCAGAGACAGATAGCTTTCGCAAAACCAGGTCCCCTGCCTGGATGTTGGTGGGGCGGACTTTCTTGTTGTAAAATCTCTCGATCCGTTGCTGATAAATGCTCCTTCGGACCGCGGACTTCTCTCGTACTTCGGCGACGAGGTCCAGGTTAGCCCTCAGGGCGGACGCATTGTCTTCTTCATCGAAGGCTAAGATCCGGGGAGAAGGCAATCCGACCTCGACGGGGATGACTGCCTCGGTCCCATAGGTCAGATTGAATGGCGTCTCCCCCGTGGGGATCCTCTGTGTGGTTCGGTGTGCCCATAGTACGCTGGGCAGCTTCTCAACCCATAGCCCTTTGGGGGAATTGTCAAGGCGCTTTTTGAGGCCGTCGAGGATTTGCCTGTTCGCATTCTCCGCTTGGCCGTTAGACTGAGGGTGGCAAATGGCGGAGAAACGCTGCTGGATGCCGATGTCCTCACAGAAAGATTGGAAGTTCTGCCCTTGGAACTGGGTTCCGTTGTCCGTGACGAGGATTCGGGGGATCCCGAATCGACAAATGATGTTCTTCCAAAATAACTGTTGCACTTGGCGCTCGGTGATGCTGGATAGTGGTTCGGCTTCGATCCACTTGGTGAAGTAGTCGATGGCGACAATCAAGAATTTCTTTTGCCCTACCGCTGGGGGGAAGGGCCCCACAAGGTCCATACCCCACATGGCGAAGGGCGTAGGGCTTGCCAGGGATCGGAGGTTGGCTTGAGGAAGCCTTTTGATAGGGGAGAATCTTTGGCAGGGGCCGCACCTCTTGACTAAGTCTTGTGAGTCTTGGAGCATGGTGGGCCAATAGTACCCTTGATTCAGGGCCTTTCGGGCAAGTGTCCTACTCCCCATGTGGCATCCGCCGATCCCCTCGTGCAGGTCTTTGAGGGCGTAGCTGGCCTCGTCCTTGGCGAGGCAGCGGAGGTATGGTTTGCCGTCGGCCAAGGTGTACGAGCGCTTGAAGAGGATGTTATCGATCATGACGAACCTTTCAGCTCGGATTCTGATTCGTCTGGCCTCGGCTTTTTCTTCAGGAAGCTCGGCCCTGCTTAAGAATTTTCGGATGGGAGTGGTCCAGTCGTCCGGGCTGGTCCCCTCTTGCACACACATTGCTTCCGGCTCTGGGCTACTGATGCTCGGCTTCAAGAGGACCTCGACGAGCACCGTACGATCGAGACCCTCGAAGGAAGAAGAGGCAAGTTTGGATAGCACATCGGCTTGGGCGTTCTGTTCCCTAGGGACTCTGACAACTGCAGCGCCGTCGAAGAACGCCAAGAGTCGTCTGACTGCCGCCAAATACCTCATCATTCGGTCGTCACGGGCTTCGTACTCTCCGGTGATTTGATGGACCACGAGCTGAGAGTCGCTAAATGCCCGGATTCGCTTGGCACCGGCTCGGTGGGCGAGGGTCAATCCGGCGATCATGGCCTCGTACTCTGCCTCGTTGTTGGAGGCTGGAAAGTTGAGGCGCAGGGAGTATTGAAGTAGGAATTGGTCGGGGCCACGAAGGATGACGCCCGCCCCACTCCCCGTTTCGCATGACGAGCCGTCAACAAAGACCTCCCAGGTCGGATCCGATTCTTCTATGTCAGGTTGCTCGGAGACGGTGCATTCAGTTATGAACTCGGCGAGGGCCTGTCCTTTAATGGCCGCCCTGGGATGATAGCTAATGTCGAACTGGCTCAGCTCGATCGACCATTTGACTAATCGGCCGGAGTTTTCGGGCTTGTGGAGGACAGTCTTCAGTGGTTGGTCGGTCAGTACTTGGACAGAGTGGGCCTGGAAGTAAGGTCGAAGTTTTCGGGCTGCCATAACCAGGGCATAGGCCACCTTCTCTATCTTCGCGTATCTCGTCTCGGCCGGGTGCAGTACTTTGCTCACATAGTACAGTGGTTTCTGAACTCCTTCCTCCTCTCGGACGAGGACGGCGCTGAGGGCGCAGTCCGAGGCGGACAGGTAGAGCCAAAGCGGCTCGCCTGGCTCGGGCTTGCTGAGGAGAGGCGGGTTGGCGAGGTATTGTTTCAGCTGCTCGAAGGCTTCTTGTTGATGGGTACCCCACTCGAAGCCCCCTTTCCCGCGCAAGGCTTTGAAGAAGGGGAGAGATTTCTCCCCTGACTTGGAGAGAAAACGGCCGATTGCCGCCAACCGACCTGTGAGCCTCTGAACCTCTTTGACATTCCGGGGCGGGGACATGTTAATGATGGCCTGTATTTTTTCGGGGTTTGCCTCAATGCCGCGCTGGCTGACGATGAATCCTAAGAACTTCCCCGTGGAGACGCCGAAGGCGCATTTAGCCGGGTTGAGTCTCATGTTGTGGCGTCGGAGGACACCGAAGGCTTCCTCGAGGTCGGCGACGTGGTCCGGCCCAGCCCGGCTCTTGACAAGCATGTCGTCGACGTAAACTTCTACGTTGCGGCCGATCAGGTCTTTGAAGACTCTGTTGACGAGTCGCTGGTACGTGGCTCCGGCGTTTTTCAGCCCGAAAGGCATAACACGGTAACAATAAAGACCTTGGTCGGTGACGAACGAGGTCTTGGAGATGTCTGGTGGAAACATCCGGATCTGATTGTACCCCGAGAACGCGTCCATGAAGGACAGCAGCTCGTGTCCTGAGGTCGCGTCTATTAAAGCGTCGATGCGCGGGAGGGGGAAAGGATCTTTCGGACACGCTTTGTTAAGGTCCGTGAAGTCAATGCAGATTCGCCAACCCCCTGTCGCTTTCTTCACCATGACGACATTGGCCAACCACTCGGGGTAGCTGACTTCCTGGATGAATCGAGCGGACAAGAGCTTGTCCACTTCTGTTTTTACAATTTGTTGCCTCTCCGGGGCGACTTTGCGCCTCTTTTGGACGATCGGCTTAGAGTCAGGGAGGACGCTCAGTCGGTGCATGATCAAGTCTTCGGAGATCCCGGGCATATCGGAGGGCTTCCAAGCGAAGAGATCAACGTTGCGGCGGACGCAAGCGATGATGCCCGTCTTCAGGTCTTCGGCGAGTGAGCAGCTCACCCGGAACCATTTTGACTCATCCTCGGTGTCGAATAGGACCTCCTCCAGTTCGTCAACGGGCTCGGGGGCGGGGCCGTCTCTCTCGGGTTCGAGTTCAACGGCGCTGAGGGGGAGTACGCCCCCTCCCCCGGTGGCAACGCAACATGACCGTGCTGCTTCGACGCTGTTTCGGACGATGCTGACCCCTTGGGGGGGAATTTGAGTTTCAGATGGTGGGCCGAAGGTATCGCCTGGAGGGAGTTTAGCCCGGGCCGGCCGAGGATGGCGTTGTAGGCCGCCTTGACGTGGATGACCATGAAATCCAAGGACTCAGTCCTCTTGTCAGGGGCCGATCCAGCGGTGACGTCGAGGGTAATCATTCCCTCCACTACGACCGGGACGCCCGAAAATTTGAGCAACGTGCATCCTGCTGGTTTGAGTTTCCTTCTGGATAATCTGAGACTTTCGAGGGTTCTGAGGAAGAGAATATTTACCGAGTTGCCGTTGTCAACAAGGATTCGGCGAACCTCACAATTGGCCATGTGGAGGCTAACGACGAGGGCCTCGCCGTGGGGTAGGTGAACTCCTTCGGGGTCCTCTCCTGAGAAGGAGACTGGCCGCGGTTGTAGCTCGGGAGAGGGGCTGTACTGAATAGCGTTTGTCTCCTGGGTGAAGGTTCTTTGGGAAGTATCGGATCCTCCCCCCACCGGCCCCCCGTGGATGTAGTGTAGGGTGAATGGCGTATCCATGGATACCTCGGATTCGGGATCCTGACCCTGGGTGCGGTTTGGGTTAGGGTTCGGGGTTGATAATCCCCGGTTCCTATCACCTTGCCGACCCCGTGGGCCGTCGTCCCTGTGGGTCTGCCTCGGATGGTTCGGGGCCGGGTTGGAAGCGGCCCTTCCCCAGCTGTGGGTAATCTTGCGGTTGAGGATTACTCCCCGGAGGTCGGACTGGGCTGGCCACCCGACGCTCCTTTGGGACTCCCGAGGGGGAGCCTGGTGTTTCGACGTGCGTGGCCTGGCTTTATCAGTGGGTGGGGGCGAGTCCCGTTGGTTGACGGAGGAAGCAGCCCCCTTGCCTTTGGAGGCCATGAGGGTTCGGCTGTCGATGGCCTTTGAGGGTCTGGGTCGGATCGGCTTCTGGAGCAGCTGGTTCCCACAGACGGCGCCAACCTGATGCTGTTTATTTCTGGGAGACGTGTGGATGCACCAGGTGTGAGTTCGGACTCAATTTGTATTGGAGGGGAATGCCGCTCGTCTGCCGATCTTCGGTTGACCTTCTGGGACCTGCGACGGGCTCGGAAAGATGTTGAAGGCTGGGCTCGGATCGGAAGGGTCGGATCCGAGGTCTTGTGTACCTGCAGACGGTCCTGAAACACCGGGGTTTATCCCGGCGGCGGACCCTCCGACGCTCTAGTCAGTCTCTGTGAGAGAGTAGCAATAACTAGGTATATTTAAGTGGCAAAAGATTCATTACCTCAAAAGGTGGGTGGGGGTCTAGTATTTATAGAGAATCCCAACCGGGTTTGGTTCCACTTGGGGGCCGGGTCTGGATCCGAAAGCCCGTGGGCCTGACGTGGCAGAAGGCCCAGGGGGTTTAGGGCGGACGTGGCAATACCAGGAGTGGTATAGGGCTGACGTGGCAACACCCTTGGCGGTATTTGGAGTTGACGTGGCTGATCGTGGGTCTCCTGTGCTGCGGGGGGGGGGGGGGGGGGGAATAGGAAGGCCTAGGCTGCGCCAGGTCATCCTTCTGCCCCGCCAGAGAGGGGGGACGGCCCGGGGGACTGTCCCGGATCGGACTCCGAGGGCTACTGAGGCTCGTCGGTACAAGGAGGCTAGTACTGTGAGGGAAAACATGAGGTTCGGCGCCGACCCTGAAGTGGTTCGGAGCCGAACCAGGTTGCTATCTTTACCTTTCTGAGTGGGAATTGTATTGGGCCCTGGTTGGGCCTCAGGCCATTTTTACCCTGTCACAGAGATTAAGAAGGATTTTTTTACCAAACTATCCCACTTTTTGTAAGTATATACCAAACTGTCCCTGTTTGAAAGTTTAATACCAAAAAGTCCCTATTGCTAACTGAGATAGCGCTCCTGGTAAAAATCTTCGTGCTATCTCAATTAGCGTCTATTAGGGGGCGCTACTTTTCCCCTCAAATAGGAGTGTGTGAAAAAATTTTGAAGGATAGGTTCACAAACTCTGTTGGCGTGCCCATTTAAACCAGGCGCGCTAACGGAGTTAGCGAGTGTCGATTGGGATTCTCTTAAATCACGCTCGCTATCTCACTTTCATTCTCTTCATATTATATTTCTCTCTTCTCATTCTCTCCCAATTTCGAAACCCAACTCCAAAATCCTAGCATCCCAATTGGAGATCTCACTAAAAAAAAACTCTACAAAATCTTAAAGGATCCTCTTATTCTTTCACCTTCATATCTCCTCCCACTCTCAAAACCCTAAATCCATCTTCCAAAACTTCTTTGTTTGGGGATTTATATAGCGGAGTTTTTATCAACCCATTCACTGCGCCATATTTTCGAAGCTCGAAATTGCTCAACTTTTATGATCATTAATTTCAATGTATGATTTGTATATCATTTTATCGCATATATTTTGTTTAGTAGATATTTTTTAAAAATATGTATAGGTATTGATATGGCTACAAATAGGATCAAATCGAAACCGTTCAAATCGGACACGAATCTTAAAGCTCAAGGGTAAAACGGTAATTTCACCTACAAATGAGTCTGAAATGGAGACTGAGTCTTTTTTCAAAGCCTAATAACCCATAAACAGATCTATCTTACTGAGTAAGATAGATCTTAATTGGAAAAAAAAAAAAAAACAAATATCGGATCGGACCAGTTGCGGTTTTTAATTCCCGGTCGGACAATGTTAAGGTCAAACCCGACCCACTAACCGGCCCTAAATTCTACAGACTGTCTGCGGCTCTTGTTCAAGTGATGGATTAAGCTTCAGAGAAAGAAGAAGGAGAAGAAGAAGAAGAAAGGAGAGAGAGAGAGAGAGGCGCTAATGGGCTATGCCTCCTCTTTTGTCAATTTGGCCCTCCCAATTTTCTTTATTTGCATATCTGCTCTCGCTAGGGCTCGCGACTGTAAGTTTTCTCCTTCTTATTTTTTCCTGCCCTCTTCCTTCAATTTGAAGCCATCATTACTGCATTCTCTTCAAATTTCATGAACCCGATGGGTTTGTGAGGTACCCTCTCAGAGATTAACTTGCTCTATTGGAAAAACCCCAAGATTTGTGTATTACTATGGGGTTTATAATGGTTTAAGTAAAATTCTAAGTTAACTCGCAAGGACTTTTTTTGTCCTTCTTGATTGTTTGGATTATAGTATACAGACCATGATTTTATTTTATTTTTAAAATACCATATAAAGCTCCAAACTTTGAAATCAATTTTGTTGATGTAATGAATGTGGAGATTTATCTACTTGATAAAAAGATCATTTTCTTTAAAAAAAATGTGATGCCCATTTGGTGTAAAGTTAAAAAGAATGTTGCTTTTGGTATGGTTTGTTTTTTACAGTGCACTTTCTTTGTTCGAAATGGCTCTAAAGAGCTATTTGTTGAAGAAACTTAACACTAATGGGTTGTCCTAATTCTGCTAATTAAATGGTTTTTTTTTTTTTTTTTTAAAATTTTTGGGTCACCCCCTCAAACAGCACCTTGTCCTGCTGATTGGAAAATTGGCCCCAACAAGGGGAAATGCTTCAAATACGTAGAAAAATCGCTTCCATGGTATAAATCGGAGGAACTTTGTCAAGATTACAATGGGCATCTGGCTGCGCTTACATCAGTCCAAGAATTGAATTTCGCTCAGACATTATGTGGGGGCGGCAGCAGCAGCAGCAGCAGCAGCAGCAGCAGCAGCGGGTGTTGGGTTGGTGGACGAGGTTACAATTCTACTCTTGGTTTTGCTTGGATATGGTCTGACAATATCACTCATTGGAATGCATCAGTTTTCCCCGGAGAACCACTTCGAATAAACTGTTCTAACCCATCTTGCAAGACAGGAGGTACAACAAATTCGTGTACTTTAGTAACTAATGGTCGTGTTGCTCTTGTTGGTGAAAGGTGCAATACATCTCATGGGCTTATATGCATGCAAAGTAAAGGTATGGTATGATCTAGCTACTATTGTTGATTTATTTTCTTTTATTGTAGTATCCAGTTTGCCCTTGTGTTAATTCATTCAACCTCTACCAAATAAATAGTTGCATTTCTGTAGTGACCCCGCAATCCACTAAAACTCTGATGTTGTAGTGAGGATTGAGGGATTTTTGTTCATATTGTAACGCAACCCTACAAGTTGATTTCTCTTTTTGTGGGTTTAAATCTTGGTTTGTCTGCATCAATGTTCTTTTAATAATCCTCTTTATTACAGATTTGGTGGGATTTGAATCTAGATAGCTATGATACCATGTGAAATTATCCTGAGACTGCACCAAAACTCCGAAATTATGGTGAGAGTTGAGGTTTATATTTATATATGAAATTATGAAAGGAACAAACACAAAGAGCCTATATGTAATATATGAGTTTAACTACAATGCTTTTTTGGGGAATATAAGTATACTCTAGGTTTACCTGTGGACACGTGCCTACGGCACGTCTTCTGAAAGATGCAATATATGAAAAACACTGTAAACAGTAAAATATATGCAATCATATTTGACTAACAAATCACATAGGTCAACATTTATATGCAATACCATTTGGTTAGTGACTACATGATAAGTTATAAAAAATAATTAGAATGTCGTAAAATAATTACATACTAAAATAATTAGGGGTGGTTTGGTGGATTGAAAATTTTTTTTGGAGGGAATAGCACTGTAGCGAAAGTAATTCATTGGATTTGATTTATTAAAAGTAGCTTTGGTTGAATATAGGCTTACTATAGCAATAATTAAATGTTAGCTTTGTTTTGGTTATAGTAATACTGTAGCAAAAGTAATTTAAATCACTTTTTTATTTTTTGTTTTACATGAAATTAATCCAAAATTAGGGATTAATTAATTTTATTTAAGCTTAATCCCTGATGTTTTGGATAAGTTAATTAAGCTTAATTAGATTGAAACTAATTAAGAAAAGACTAATTAAACCACAACAATTAAAGCATTTCTTAATTAAGATTAGTGTAATTTTAATTAGTCTTTTCTTAATTAATTAAAAGTAGGGATTAAAGGCATGGCCGGCCCCCACCTTGAGGCCGGTGAGGCGGCCGTCTCAGGCCCCCTTTTTTTTGCACTTTTAGGGGCCCCCAAATTTGTATTTTCCTTGTAAATCTAGGCATGTATTTTGCGCGTAAAAATTATATTGTACTTAGGGGCTCCCAAAAATAATTATTTGGGCCTTTCGCCTTGGGTCCCCGGGAATTCAGGGCCGGCCCTGATTAAAGGTTAATTAATTTCAAAACCCAAACAAATAACAACTACTTCACACAACATAAAGTATCACACAACATAAAGTATAAATCTGAACGTGGTTATTGTACAGGTACTGTAGCCACAGTATCGGGTACTGTAGCTACATTATTGGGCAGGAAAAGGTCTTTTGTATTATAAATCTGGACCGTTGATTTCCTTCCAATTGAAGGAGAGCCACTTGATAGCTTTCTTTTGAATTGCCTTGTCTTTTATTATATAGATGTATATAGTTGAACATATGTACTTTGCTCCACTTTTCTTTCTTTCTTATTTGTATTTGATGTTTGTTCTTTATTTTGAATGATTACAAAAGTAACATATTATTTATCTTATAATATTTACCTTGTAACAGAGAACAAATGCCACCATAAGCACTGCCATGACGAGTATCTCATCATCCTTGCTGCTGTGAGCGGAGTGATTCTTGCCACTACTTTCTCCGTCGTGATATGGCTCCTTGTGTACAGGCGAAGTAAGAAGCGCAGAAGATCACGAAAGGTTTCAAATCCTTCGGCAGCTGCACTAGTTCCTCCCTCATGGAAAGTGTTTACCAGTGAGGATCTGAGATCAATTACAAAAAATTTCAGTGAAGGGCATCGACTTGTCGGAGATGCCAAGACAGGTGGGACGTATACTGGGCTCTTACCAGACGGAACGAGGGTGGCAGTGAAGAGACTGAAAAGGTCTAGTCTTCAAAGGAAAAAGGAGTTCTATTCTGAGGTAGGGAGGGTTGCAAGGCTTCACCATCCTAATCTAGTTGCCGTGAAAGGTTGTTGCTACAATCATGGTGATCGTTATATTGTTTACGAGTTCGTTGCTAATGGGCCTCTAGATAGATGGCTGTACCACATCCCAAGGGGAGGCAGGAGCTTGGATTGGGCCATGAGAATGAGGATTGCTACTACTCTTGCTCAAGGAATTGCGTAAGTATAAGCAGTTATTACTAATCTCCAGTATCTTGAAAACTCTTTAGGTATCTCTAATTAAGTTAAAAGTATACTAAAATTACTATTTAATATGTATGGAGAACTGCTCAAAAAGACATACTAGTATACTCTAGGTATCATGCAGGGCCAGCCCTGGGCCCATGCGACCTGTGCGGTCGCACAGGGCCCACGGTTGCACAGGGCCAATTAATCAGGAGGCCCGTTTCGACATCAGATGTAATTAATATAGTTTTTATTCTAATTTGAGTACAAAAGTTAAATCTGTCTGAGTGGTTAAGGGGATAGACTTTAAATCTGTTGGCCAGGTTCAAACCCTGTTGGCGACAATTTTTTTTTCATTTTTTTATATATATAATGATTTCTTTCGTTAATTGTTGAGATTATATATATATCTACTTTTATAGAAAGTTTTTTAATGATTTAAATGTTGTTTCTTTCGTTAATTGTTGAGATTGACTTAATACGTGAAGGTTTTTTTAATCGTGTATTTCTTGCGTTGCAAGAATATGAAGATCCTTAACCACATTTATATTATTTTGCCTTAATTAATGATACAACTTATTCAAGATATCGATTAAGTCGTCCCAGGTATTGGAGCCTCCAATGATATAAAATTTGAAAGGGGTTTTTCAAATGAATTCATATAAAAAATTTAAGATATACAATGTACCCTACTTATATTTTTCAATTGACTTCGTATAATATATATAAATATATAAATAGATGATATCAAAATCAAAATAAAGTAAATTTAGTATTAGAATATTTAAAGAAGGTATATATTTTTTTTCTTTCCGCACAAGGCCCTATAAATCTCAGGACCAGCCCTGGTATCATGCACATAGTGACATACCACATCAAGTACAGTACAAAGTTACATGCTAATTTTTATATATGGAAATTTCGATTGCCATACAACAATGATGAAAATTTTACTTATCTTCTTTAGGTGATAAATTTCAAGTTAGCATGAACATCAAAACAATGCTTTACAACATCTCTAAAAAACTGTAGAAGAACAAATAGTGGTGTAAAAAATGCAGTAGCATAACTGTCACGAAGGAGGAGCCAATTAATGTCAAGGGTTTAGTTAGATGGTGACCTTTAGAAGATGGTCTGTATGATCCAAGACACATTCTAGCATAACAAAATTGTGTCTTTTGAGATTGATCTCCAACTCTAGTCAGTAAAATCATAAAATTTTTAGAACATGAACATAGAGTATTTCAGCTGTAGGTGAACCAGTGAAGGAAACTATGCGGGGGTGTGAGTAAAGGTATTTAATGCTGCATACAGATGGAAGAATTGTTCCTGACTTGCTTATATATTCAAATGCGCAATTGTTGCCATCTTCATTTCTGAAAGAATTTTAGAGCATATGAAGATTCTCTTCTAATAGAAAAAGTTAATATAAATCACTAAACATGACTTCCTTATTCAAGATATCTTTCCTCTACTTTTTGCTGATTCTTCCAAGAAAGGCCGAAGAAATCGTTTGGGCCGTGAAACACTGAGCCTATGTAGCATGGGGCATAATACTCATGATGGACAACGTCAGTGTATGGGCGCTCTCCATGGACACATGATAGACATTCTCTTTTCTAAAATTTATATTCTATCTTTTTATGTTGAACACTTCTTAGACCCTTATCGGTCACTTTTTTCAACACAAACAACTATAATCACACACTTCTCCATGTTCTTCTGTTCTCATTTTTTGATTATGTAGCACAAGATTATAGTGTTGGTAATTTGGGTTAAATTTATGCATAATTGGTGTGATTTATATTGTTATGTTTATACTAAAGTCATGTCTGTGTGTCCTACTTTTACAAATTCCAAAATGTTGCCATACCTGTGGTTCTGCCGTGTTGTGTGTTCAGTATCCATGCCTGTATCCATGCTTCCCCCTGGGCTTTTCCCCAGAATTGGTACCTAAGAATACTTATGATTGATAAGCATGCTAACCTATTGATCACACTGCCAAGAAGCACCCAGACAACTGAATGAATTGCTCTACTAAGGTGCATTCATTATTTACTTGTGAAAATATTCATGTATGTATGCAATATCATTACTGTAGGACCTTTTAAATATTGTGATCTGTGATAACCTTTAAAAATGAAGTGATGGTATGTTTCTCAACTCCTTTATATAAATCCAATTCTTATTGGATTATATGAAATATAAACACATGATGAAGCTGGAGGCATACACCGGTTTAAAGGTTGCCAAAATCGGTTAATTTCTTTTGTAAATTTTCTTTTTTCTATTTATAGAGTCACTTGATAGAATCTGAGTCCTTGACATACAAAGTGCCTTTTGAAGTACGTTTTGAAAATTTCAGTAGAATCTGAGTTTTGGGTACTAAAATCCCTGATAAAAAGAATAGGTCAAGTACTTTTGTAAATTTTCTGTTCTCTATTTCTAGATTCGCTTGATAGAATCCTAGTCCTTTACATTTAACATCTTTTGAAATCCTTGTTTGTTCAGTATGATTTCAAGTTGGGTTAGAGTAGTTACGATGAGTTCACTTGTGGTTATAATTAATAGATCACTCAAGAACTCACTAAATGAGCTACGGCCTTTTATCCCCCCAAAAAAGGACTCATTAAATGTTGTTCTGCCTCTAGTTCCTCATTCAAAGATCCATGTGATCTTGACTCTTTCACTCCAGCTTACAGCAGGCTATTTCTATTCACTGGTTACTTCCAATTCAGCCAAAGTTGAACTTGTTGAGTCATATTTGAAAATATATGTTATCTCATAATGGGTTGATTTGTTTGGGAGATTGAATTTCTTTTGTTGGACAAAATGCGGTATTTAGCTTAAAATATGCTCTCTACATAATGTAGCACTAAGGATTTTGCCTCAGTGTACCTTAAAGTTAAAGTAGCTCAAACTCACTGTAGCTTACCACTATTCTGTTATAGCAAATGTTTTCTAATACCATTTTATGCTATAAACGCTCTTTTGTGCTATAGCCTACTCTAGTATTCGCTATTTAAATTGTGAATAGTAGGATGGAATTAGTGAATATATGTTGTATCCACAATAATTGTATGTAACTTTTCTTCTTACTATAACTTAATACGCATCGTTCTTGTTAGCATAACTTATTTTAGAATCCAAAACTGAATAATATTATTTTTTAAATATGTAGTGAAATTTTGAGATAATTTAATAATTCTTTACTTCAAAAATAAAATTTCATGTAGCTTATGGTTTAAGCTACCTATTTACGTTTGCTGCTAGGTGGAACTCGATGCTAATGCTACACACTTTCACCTTTTTCAAATTTCAACATTAGTTCTAGTTTCCATGTTTTTCACATTCAAGTGAACTGCAATCCTTTATCCTCGAAAAGATAAAGGGAATTTAATGGGGACATGAACTAATGTGAATATATAAGAAACGGGGACACGAGCATGATACAATACTAATTATTAGTATGCATAAACTTATCAAAAGAATGACATCCAACAATATAACTTTCAGTTACATTATTTGAATATGAGATTCATAGATCATAAAATGATAATAATACTGATGTAAAACTAACCCTAAAATAGAGAATTTCCAAGATTCTTAATGGATTAATTTTACCAACACGTAGTGCGGATCAAAGTTAGAATTTTTAAATAGTTAACCGGTGTGATGGATTTTCAAGAACTGAATCACGTTTAACAATCCCAATTAATAATTCCACTCTACAATCAATAATTAAATCCCTACGCGTTCTTAGCAAGTAAAAGATTCAATATTGATTTGTACCCTAATCAAGCAAGTGGAACACTCAATCTTAATTATTTTTGTGGACGACAGGCAAATCAAATAATATAATAGATAATAGAGTAGTAGAGCACAAATATTTAAAAGTGAAAAGAGTGTACCGAGGGTTCGAAGGACGCAGCGTAGATCTCGGAAGAGCACAGCAATCAAAGAGAGAGCAATGGCAGCAACACTTCAAGAGCAATAGCAGAGGAGGGTCGACGGCGTCACTGACTGATGTCGACGACAGCGGTGGGCGGCGCAAACGACGGCGCTGGTTGCGTCGCGGAGGCACGACAGGAAGACGGGACAACGGGTGGTCGGCTTGTGCTGGGGTGCTGCAGAGGACGACGGGAGGGGAAACAAATGTGGGGGAGTTGTCGTTGGAGCAAGGGGGAGAACAGTGCTTGGGTTTCGATGAGGGCGGTGTCGGGAGGTTGATGCGGTGGCGAAAGGCGCAACGGCGTCGGGGTCGACGTCGACAAGTTGGACGATGGGTTTCGGTCAGGATGGAGGAAGAAGACGATGGAGATTTTGGGGATGAGGAATTAGGTTTTTTTTTATTTGGGTAATTATATTTGGGGATTAGGGTTTAGGTTAATTGATTTGGGGTAGATTTTAGAGTTTATCACAAATACTAAAATTGTATTAGAATTTATCACAAATCCTAATGAGTTGGATCTCAATTGTATCACACGAAGGAGAGGAGAAGAGCAAAACTCAACACAATAATTTTTAATCAGGAATAACATATCTTTCTCATTAATCTCAAAGCCTATAAATAGGTTCAAAACAAATCTTGATACAAATCTCAAAAGATTATAAAAATCTCAAAAATATTCTAATGCAAAAAAGAAAGATTACATATGGCTATAACTGTCAAAAAACAAATATGGTACTGAAATAAAATACTAAATTAAATAGAATTGATGTCCTCATCATTCTCTCCAGGTGGGAGAGAGCTCGACCCAGTCGAGTCAAAACAAGTGATCCTGTCATGGTGCTCCAAAAGATCTGGATCCAGTTGCGGGAGCCCATTACGATCACTGCAAGTGTCATCCGACTTCGGCTTGTTCTTCCACCTCACTAAATACTTGTGCATACCACCATCTATTTCAGTGATTATCTGATCATCTAAAATATTATTCAATTCTTCTGTCGGTGGGTAAATAGTATCAGGTAGAGGGGTAAATGTGGGAATCTCACCATTAGGCTGCAGGGTGGGCTCATCTATAAGAAAATTTCTATGGTTGAATTTTGAGCCTTCATAAAGTATTAGATCCTCAATATTGAAAATCTTACTTATGCCAAAGCCTTCAGGAAGGTCAATGACATAGGTTTTATCATTGATTGTATGAAGAATCTTAAATGGGCCTGCAGCACATATGTTCAAGTTTTTAATGGATCTAACTGGAAATCGTTCCGGATGAATCCGAACCATCACCTCGTCACCAACATCAAGGGTTTTAAATTTTCTTCTTGTATCTGTTATTAACGTGTAGTTAAAATTATTCTCATTAATTTCCTTGGAAATTTTTCTATGCAAATCATGAATGCAGAATAAAAATGTGGATGCAGACTCTGTGACTCTGTGATGTTCTAACACAGGGATAAAATCTATGGGTTGCCAAGTGACTTCGGAAAGGATGGGTGACTCAGGTACACTCAATGGAGGTGGCTGGACAGACTGAATGCAATTGAGAGACTGATCATTCTCTTTTTCATCAAAGTCATCACTTATATTAGGTTCATAGGTAAACTCATTGTCGGGCTCATCAGCGATGACTGCGGTACGCTCTACTATATTGATTCTACTTGGGCTGGGACAGTTGCTAGCAACATGGCCATATCCTTTACATTTATAGCACTTAGTGAGATGATCAATCTTAGAATAGTTTCTTTCAGTGTTCTTACCCATGTCATTTCTAAGTGGATAGGAATTTGAAGTATATTTGTTTAGGTAAGACTTGTTAGGGTACTGAGGAGAGGAGTGCTCAGGTCTAGAGGGATCAGGAGAATTCATTCTAGAGGAATGATCCTTCGAATCGCTGGACTTGTAATGGAAACTTGCTTTAAGAGAATCCACATCGAGGACAAGAGCATAAGCTGCCGCTAATGAGTCCACATTTCTATGAATTAGCTCGTTTCTCAGATCGGCTCGTAATTTAGCCCTGAACCTAGAGAGTTTGTTCGTCACTCTCTTTACCTAAAGCATTGCACCGAATAAGGAAGTCATCAAATTTATCAATATATTCTTGTGTGGATTTACTTCATTGATAAAGTTGGTTCCACAAATCTAGCAATCGGGTGTGGAACGATAACGGTACATATCTCTCAGTGAGCTTCTCTTTCATGGCTTCCCAAGTGGCTATGGGTGCCAGGCCTCGGCCTCTACGGGCATGTTCAAGATTGGTCCAGTGTTGTTGAGCTTTACCCATTAATTTCATTATGGTAAATTTAACCTTCAAGGCTTCGCTCATGTCAAACCACACAAAGTAGTGGTCCATGGCACAGATCCAATCGAGATAAGCTTGGGGTTCCATGTGGCCTTCAAAATGGGGAACGTAGCCTTAACGTTCTTCTTATATTGTTCGTTAGGGTCACGTTCATGAGGGATTTGACGATTAGCATGAAGCTCACGGACAACTATTTGATTTAATTTTACTTTCTCAGACCTCTGATTGATATTGACAAGAGTTGCTTGAATGGTAGTTAGGGTAGTGGAAATATCAGAGTTGTCCATTTCAGGTCGTGGAAGTCTAGGGTTTCTAATTGGGTGATTTGGAAGGGATAAGAAAGGCTCTTCAGGATCTGTGATGGTGCTGCGAAGTCGCATTCACCAAAAGTGAAAACTAGGGGTCGTGTTTTTTTATAATTTTTTAAAAAATCTGACGTGACAAAAAAAACGAAATAAAATAAAATAAATGACTAAATAATCCTAAATGAATGCAAAAATAATACTTAAACGATGCGAGAACTAGGGTTTTAAGAACCTTTGCTCTGATACCAAAATGATGTAAAACTAACCCTAAAATAGAAAATTTCCAAAATTCTTAATGGATTAATTTTTACCAACACGTAGTGCGGATCAAAGTTAGAATTTTTATACAGTTAACCGGTGTGATGGATTTTCAAGAACTGAATCACGTTGAACAATCCCAATTAATAATTCCACTCTACAATCAATAATTAAATCCCTACGCGTTCTTAGCAAGTAAAAGATTCAATATTGATTCGTACCCTAATCAAGCAAGTGGAATACTCAATCTCAATTATTTTTGTGGACGACAGGCAAATCAGATAATATAATAGATAATAGAGTAGTAAAAGCACAAATATTTAAAAGTGGAAAGAGTATATCGAGGGTTCGAAGAACGCAGCGTAGATCTCGGAAGAGCACAACAATCAAAGAGAGCAATGGCAGCAACACTTCAAGAGCAATGGCAGAGGAGGGTTGACGGCGTCACTGGCTGACGTCGACGACAGCGGTGGGCGGTGCGAGCTGATGTCGACGACAGCGGTGGGTGGCGCGAACGACGGCTCTGGTTGCGTCGCGGAGGCGCGACAGGAAGACAGGACCATGGGTGTTCGGGCTGTGCTCGGGTGCTGCGGAGGATGACAGGAGGGGAAACGGATGTAGGGGAGTTGTCGATGGAGCAAGGGGGGAGAACAGTGCTTGGGTTTCGATGAGGGTGGTGTAGGGAGGTTGATGCGGCGGCGGGAGGCGCACGGCGTCGAGGTCAACGTCGGCGAGGTGGATGACGGGTTTCGGTCGGGATGGAGGAAGAAGACGATGGAGATTTCAAGGATTAGGTTTTTTTTATTTTATTTGGGTAATTATATTTAGGGATTAAGGTTTAGGTTAATTGATTTGGGGATAGTGTTTGATTTGGGGTAGATTTTAGAGTTTATCACAAACCCTAAAATTGTATTAGGATTTATCACAAACCCTAATGAGTTGGATCTCAATTGTATCACACAAAGGAGAGGAGAAGAGCAAAACTCAACACAATAATTTTTAATCAGGAATAGCATATCTTTCTCATTAATCTCAGGGCCTATAAATAGGCTCAAAACAAATCTTGATACAAATCTCAAAAGATTCTAAAAATCTCAAAAATATTCTAATATAAAAAAGAAAGATTACATGTGGCTATAACTGCCAAAAAACAAATATGGTAATTAAATAGAATTGATGTCCTCATCAAATACTTTGTAATCCATTACAAAATTGGAGAAGATATAGTCCATACATAAGTAATAAAGTTCACTAGTACAAGAAATGTGAAAGAATGTTTGAATATGTGTTCAATAGTTATGTTCCTTATAGTAATATATATATTATAAAACTTCATGTATATTACTGGGGGCTTTTCTTTATTGGGTGGACTGAAATGGGTCATATGACTGATACTCTTTAAGATATCCTGAGGTTACATATATTATCTCCATTGTTTGGCTGAGAAAAGAAGACGGTGTGACCAAATTTGATCGCTACTCACCAACTTAATTTGTTATGGCCACTATTTTTCACTCAGTTTTTACTACTTACCTATCTTCTTCATTTCAATATTATATTTCTTCGTGTATAGCTACTATAAATTTTCATGTGGCTCTAGAAGAGTTCAAAGTTTCACTCATAAGCTCCACTTTTGTTCTCTTCATTATGCAGATTTCTGCACGACAAGGTGAAGCCGCATGTTGTCCACAGGGATATTCGTGCGAGCAACGTGCTCGTGGATGAAGAGTTTGGGGCCCACCTGATGGGTGTCGGGCTTTCCAAGTTCGTCCCATGGGAAGTAATGCACGAAAGGACAGTGATGGCTGGGACCTACGGATACCTTGCTCCAGAATTCGTGTATCGAAACGAGTTGACAACAAAGAGCGACGTCTACAGCTTTGGAGTTATGCTCCTTGAGATCATGAGCGGGCGCCGACCCGCCCAAGCTGTCGAGTCCGTGGGATGGCAGACAATATTTGAGTGGGCTACCCCTCTTGTTCAATCTCATAGGTACATTGAGCTTCTCGATCCGCTTATCAATGATATTCCTGAGGTGGGAGTGATACAGAAGGTTGTGGACCTTGTATATTCTTGTACTCAGCACGTGCCCTCAGTGCGCCCAAGGATGTCACATGTTGTTCATCAGTTGCAGCAATTGGGCTTGAAATCTGCTGTGTCGACATCCGCATCAGCATCAGAGCAGGCAAGGAGCGGTACGAGTACTAGCAGCACTTCCCCGATCATGTTTCCGTTGGAGGTGGAGGCTGCAATTTGAATAGTTAGCTAGTTGATAATATATGTATTCAAGCATAGAAGTTAATATAGACATGCAGCTGAAATGCAAGTAGGGAAGACTCATTACTGTTGTTTAGTAGAGAAAGGCAGGCTTCATGAGTAGCGGTGTTGTTGTCCGTCGAAAGACTACTCTTTTGTTCACATATCGATATAGCTGCTAGATGGTTAGGCTCGACTGTAGATGTCTTTATTTCTGCTCTTTCCACTTCTGTTACTGATAATGTAATGGTGAAGTTTTAGGATGTAGACCTTTGTGGTCTGTTTCATGAACGGAAGAAGAAATAGAGCCAATAGGCCAAGTCTTTCTCGCTTGTATAGTTGTATTTAGCGTAAAGATCCATCACTGTAAACTGTCCTGCAATATTTTGTTTTATAGCTAAATTTTATGAAGTTTTTCCTTGTCCAAAACTTCAGAACTAGCTATCTTCAGTTATATTTCCATTAAATTATTCAAAGACAGTGTAGGCTTCCAGCTGCTCGGGGGAGGACGGTAAGTAAGAACAGGACAAATGGATGAATTTGGGGCAACGAGAGGGTTTTCATTGGTTCGAGTTGATTGTTATATTGAGCTAATTAATGACGCAGAGCAGAACAGGTCAGGGTTGGGATCCAAACTGAATTTCATCTGAGCTTTATGGGAATGGAAGATGAGAGGATGGTAAGGTCCAAACTGAGACAAGTACAAGTGTTACTGTTTTGTTATAATAACCAACTAGATCAAGTTGCTCCAAATCAAACTAACTTTTCACAATTTCCATCCACCCATATAATTTTAGAAATTCATGCAGTCTACTCTTGATTTTGTCACATTAGTTTCAAGCAAAGTCTCTGCATAAAGATGATGACCATAACAATTCTGGAAAAAGTAGTTTTTCTCTAACCAGAAAGAATGAAAGATGTGAATGTGATCTTTCCAAACTTAAACCACTTAATCAAACATGAAGGATGAAGGATGCAAATGTCATCAAAATCCAGACTTAAAACAACCCAATTATACATGAAGGTTGTGAACGTGATCAAAAAATTACCTTCTATTAGGAGATGAACATTGGGGGCTCTTGAAGCTCCTTGGTGGCACCCCACCCTTTCCTCCTGCGCCTTCGCCACTGAATCTTCCATCAGAAAACCAAATCAAGGAACAAAAATAAGAATAATAGTGAATAAAAATCAATGGGAGTAATAAAAAAAATCAAAACACAAAACAATAGTGAATGGACAAATGAATGGTAAAGAAAGTATCACATACATATTACGAAGGAGTAATGCTTTAGCCACTACCAATTTCACTATCATTTGCTTCACTATCTTAGGTGGCATGCTTTTATTGGAGAGTTTCCCCACCTACTCTATCTTCCCCTACCTATTGGAGTGTGCCAGCTAAGGTAGTGAAGAGAAATGTAGTGAAATTGGTAGTGGATGTAGCATTACTCATTGGGAAGTTATTGCATATAGGTGGAGGACGTATGGGAGGCGGCAGCGTCGGAGGCGAGGAGGGCATAGGGGAGACGGCGTGGGAGGGGGCAGCAAGGGTAGGCGTGCAAGTCGGAGGCTAGGAGGCCTTGTGGGAGCGGGCAGTGTGGGAGGCGATGGTTTGGGAAGGATTTTGAAAGTGGAAGATTATGGAGAGGATGAGTCATGGCAGGGGAGGGTTTAGGTTTTTGTTATAAAAAATTGATGAACACGTGTGGAACACACATGTTAGTTTAAATATAATTTTTCTACTCTATTTCAAAACAGAGGAATGGGAGAGAAGGTAGACCCATTAGCTTAATATATAATTTTTTTTAAAAAAGAAAAGGTGGAGTACAACCACTATGTTTTATTAATAAGGAGTTAATAAAACAAACTTGGAAAGTTGAGCAAAATACAGAGTCCTACGGTACATAATTAAAACATAGATCCTCTCCCGAACATAGGGGAGTGGGACAAAAGAAAGAAAGAGATATACATGCATCCATCAAAAGTGCAACAAAGCATCTAAATCCCTCCAACAGACCCTGAGGGGTGGGGATCAGTCAAAAGTAAAAGTGCAAGAGAACAGAAGAGATTCGTCCCTCAGTCGAGTGTCGGCCCGATCTCGACTTCATCGTCATCGTACTCCTCCACCTGGAAGACGCTGGCAATCCTTTCTCGAGGACTTGTCGCAGCAATTGTAGCCCAAAAGAATATAAGATACATAATGTGAGTTAAATTACCAGAAATACTATTACTAGTCTCACGAAAGTAATAGTTATTCCTATTTAGCCAAAGGACCCAGGTCGTAGCAACAATAGTAATAAACCAAGCTTCTCTCATAGAACGTCTCTCTGTAGTGAACTCGGGCCGATCCACAAATCATCATACTTTATCGGGTACTCGTTAATACCCAAGGTGCTGAGGACCTTTACGAGGATCGCTTTGCTCCTGAGACAACCTAGAAATAGATGATCTCTGGTTTAAGAGACAGCGTTGCAGAACTCACAGGAAAAATCAATATTCAATTGGCGTTTGACCAGGTTCCCTCTAGTCAGAATCGCATCGTTTAAGACTAGTCATAAGAAGACTTTTATCGTCAGCGGGATTTTCGCTTTCAGATAATATCCGACCATTTCGGACGACATCCCCTGAAATGAATGCGGATATAAAGTGAATGTACAGTGAAAGTGTCATTATTTTCTAGTCTCCAGGCTTTCTTATCTGGCCCCTCTGAACATTTAACTCCCGAACTGGTGATATGAGCCTGAAGCTCCAAAAACTTGAGCTGAGAAACAGAGTCCAGTGCATGTTTAAAGACTGGCTTCCAGGAGCTTCTTCTCCAGGATGCGGCCACCGTGCAGTGCGGTTGTGCAGCTCGTGCATATAAGTCAGGGAACAGATCTCTGAGTGTGTGATCACCATACCATTTATCCCACCAGAATCTAGTAAGTCTGCCATTTCCGATATACGACGTCACACATCTATTGAAAGGCTTATAGGCTTTAGCAATTCCTCTCCAGAACCAAGAGACACATGGGCCCACCCCGAAGCCTAGATTCTGCGTCTCGTTCCCATGCCGATAAGCCTGAACGAAATCCTATCATCCCTCTTCGTTAGAGTGAAAGACTTTCCACCACCACTTACCCAATAGCGCGAGATTCATATCCCGAAGATCAATAATATCCAGTCCCCCGTGCATCTTCTTCATGCACGCTTTTTTCCATCTAACGAGATAATAGCCGCCTCTATCAGAGTATGTACCCGTCCACAAGAACAGCTTTCAGATGCGATCAATTCTCTAGATAACCCATCACGGCATTTCAAAAAATGACAAATAATAGGTTGGTAGGTTAAAGCGGACTGCATTGATAAGAGTGACTCTCCCTTCCAAGGACAAAAATTTTCCTTCGCAGTTTCTTAATGTATAGTTATAATAACGGGAGAAGAAACTGCAAAGGTTGTGAACATCTAACTAAAAACGTGCAACCATACAAATTAGAACCGAGCACAAATCCAGCAATACATAAATTTTATGTATTTTGTTTTGATAATGTGAACTATCGATTGTAGAACAATGGCAAAGCTTTGCAGACCTAATTTGAAGGTCCAAATTGCCAATCCCAACCTACTGGGATACCCACACACAACTGGACAGCTAGTAAAAAGGAAAAATGCAAATGATATGCCAATAGCCATTATCCTTTTACTAGTATTTAGCACATGCGATGCACATTTAAAAAAAAGGTGAATAACCTACTCGCACCCAAAGTTAATAATAATATTCTATACACACCTGAAGTGACAGTAGTGTTAGAAATTGTGGCCTCAAATATACGTAGGCACGGGGTACTTGAAGTTAGAGAAGAAGAGAAGGAGACAAAGAAGCAAGGGAAGACAAGCAGCAAGAAGAAGTGAAGTCTAGAGGGTTGCGGTCAACCGGTCAGGGGTGCGGTCGACCGACCCAGTATACTGGGGGTTCTTCGAGTGCAGGTGTCCAACAGAGGAGGGGACGGTCGACCGACACTAGGGGTGCGGTCGACCGGTCAGCCCTCTGGATTGATTCCGCACGATGCGGTCGACCGGCTTGGAGTGCGGTCGACCGACACCGACGCTGATTGTCTCTTTTGTGCTTACGGGAGAAATGCCCAATTTGCTATATTTGTGTTTATCTTTTAGGGTTTGCTTGGTGGCTGTATATATGGCCGTAAACTCTAGGGTTTGGTAATCCTATGCCGTGAGCATTATTCAACTTCAAGAGAGCTTGTGCCGAGTGTTTCAAAGGTGAGAGAGAGAGATTGAGAGTTATAATCTCTTTTTGAAATCTTTGTATTTCTCTGAAGAATAAGAAGTATTGGTTATCTCTGCATATTGGTTGTGTTCTTGTGAGATCCATATATTGTGGTGGCTTGTTCTTGGTTCATCTATTTCTTGGGAGTTTCTATTGCTTGTGGTGCACTTCCGCTATTAGCACTACGAGTTGTGGGAGTAGATTTCTCCGACAAGTGGTATCAGAGCTTGACAAGTAATACCCCAATGACACCCAAAGTTTTAAAAATTGGACCTATAGACACCCACCGTTCAATTCCGTTAAGTTAATAACAGATATAGCGTGAATTTACTTTTTTACCCTTGCCTCTTTAATTCCCTATGTTATCTTCTTCTCCTCTCTTTGGAAAAGAAGCAAAGCGAGAGGGGCGGCATCAGCGTCATTGGAGGGGGGCCAACGGTGCGTGACGCGACAGGCAGTAGGCGGTGGCACACAAGCAGCAGATGCATCAAAAGGTGGGAAATCTCTCATCTTTGCAGTTGATTATCCTTGATGGATTGAATTTGAGATTGAATTTGGGATTGTTTTTAGGGTTGAGTTAGGATTCCGATTTGTTGCAATAAGGAATTTGGGATTGCAATTCTAATTCCGAGTTAGAAATTTGGGATTTGTTGCAGGGATTCCGAGTTCGGAATTTGGAATTTGGGATCGGAATTTTGGATTGAAAAGTAAAATATAGATTGAACACATTATACTAGCTTTGTACTTTATACATTACATGTAGATTGAACATATATACAATGCATACATTACTAAAGTTAATTGCTATTACAAACTAATTTTTGACACTTTCAGTAGACTCGAGTAAATTTTGCAATTAGTTTAGTATACAAGTATATGTTGGGTTTCTTCTCAACGGGTAGGAAGGACTACTGACTCTGCCTCTTTTTGAATGCATAAATAGCAGTTATCCCCCCTGCATACACTTTCATTCACCACCATTAGACAGAGGCAGCAATTCTCTGGTTCGGGGATTGAAGAAGTAGCGGGTGTAACAGTATATTCAAAGTACTTAACAACTTCTTGACACGCACTCCTTATATTCATGCTATTTGTTGCATGATTGTGAGGTGTGCATGCCAAGAAGTTGAAAAGTAGTATGAATACATTGTCACACCCACTACTACTTCATCCTTCGAAGCCAGAGAATTTCTGCACTCTATCTGAAAGTGGTGGATGGATGTGTATGAAGGGAGGAGAAAAGCTACTTCTACATTCAAAAAAAATTCCAAAAAAGAAAAGAAAAGAGGCAGAGTGAGTACTCTTCCAGGACTAGACAATGAAGAAGTTGCCTAAATATGAATAAATTGTTCATTGATGCATCTACTCCATAAATCTACTCCATAAACAACAAAGCCTACCATTGATACACAAATCTAAAAGTCAAAAGCATTGATACACTTCTCAAAATTCAGATACAATATCAGCAAAAATCAGAAGCAGCAACAGCAACAATAATCAAAAGCAGCAACAACCGCAAAATCAGAAACAACAGCAGCAACAATAATCAAAAGCAACAACAACAGCAAAATCAGAAACAGCAGCAAAGTTCAGAAGCAGCAGTAGCAACAACAACAAAATCAGAAGAAGCAGCAGCAAAAATCACAAACAACAGCAGCAGCAGCAACAACAACAACAATAATCAAAAGCAGCAAAAACTTGTGTATTTTACTTGTGAATCTATGATCGGATATGTATTCATACACTTGTGAAATGATGGTGTATGTAGAGATATATGAACTTATCAAATATTTATAAAAATTGATACACTTCTAAAAAATCAGAAGCAGCATCAGCAAAAATCAGAAGCAACAACAATAATCAAAAGCATGAAGGACAGCAAAATCAGAAACAACAGCCAAAATCAGAAGCAGCAACAGCAACAACAGCAAAATCAGAGCAGCAGCAGCAAAAATCAGAAGCATCAGTTCAAATGTGTATGTATGATCAGTTCAAATGTGTATATTTTACTTGTGTATCTATGATCAGATATGTATATATAAATTTGTGAAATGATGGTGTATGTATGATCAAATTTGTATATATAAACTTGTAAAATTTATGTATTTACTTGTACGATTAAAGTAGTATGTTCCTTTTTTTCCTTTTCAATGATGTTCCTCACGAATAAATGAATGTTCCCTTTATTACATTGCTTCAAGGATGTGAATACTTCAACTATCTTTAGAAGCATTCCAAAATTTTTACAGCAAAGTAGGGTCATTATATTCTGTTCAATATGCTTAATTATTATCCAATAAATACTGTATGAAAGAGATGATAAAATAATATGATTGAAGAAAGAACTGGCAAATATTGATACAATTCTAAATTTTGTTATTTTATTACATTCTAAAGAACTTGTAAATACTATGTTAATAAACAAAAATAAAATGGACAAAAAACAAATTACATTCCAATTTTTTTTTTCTCTTATTCTGCTTCTTCAATACAAGCAAACTGCTAATTCTTCAATACAATCAAGCTGCTACTTCTTCAGGTTTAGCTGCTTCAATATACTAGCTTTAGCTGCTGCTACTGCTTCTTCCTTTTCTTCTTCTATCAACCACAAAAAAATCAGCTTTTCTTCTTCTTCTGCCAACCACACAAAAAGCAGGAGTTTAGCAGCAATATTCATGTATCTGTATGTACATGATACTCAACAATACATTAAACGATTACTAGCATGCTCAGAACACAATTGCCAGCACGGACAGATCAAATTTTCTAATTACAGTAGTATTAGTTCATCAAATATATATAAAAAAAATGGTGTCACTAGGGTTGCATTGTGATGCCATGCCAACTAGTTCAGCAACAACAGCAAAATTAGAAGCAACCAATCATAAAAAACCAAGCATTAAAAGCTGCAGCAAAAGCATGAGCAGCAGCCTATGCATAAGCAGCAACAGCAAAAGCCTAAGGAAAACCAAAAGCATCAGTTCACCCATGCCTACTAAGAATCCCATATAATTTCCAACCCATATTATTTTCGATGAATATTGTATGATTTTCATCCACAGTCAAGAACAAGCAACTAAGTATCATATTTAAAAACAGAGAATACTATTTTGTGTAACTCATCATTGCCTACTGAGAATCCAAAATAATTTGCAAGGAATTAAACAATATTGTATGATAAAATTGCAACTGAGAATCAAACACTTCCCTCTACTATCATAATGTCTAATGACATATGCTATTTCAAAAACCTAACTCCAACCCTCAAACTTAGATGGGAATCCGACATTGGATGTAGGTGGGCATTCAACATTGGCCCTCACAAAATGAGGCAGAGATTGAGGATGTACGGGGCGTCGAAGATAAGAGATGAGAGATATACAGTATTTAGGGTTTTGAATTAGGATTTCAAAATTTTAAGATAGGGTGATTAGGGTTTAGAAAGGGGAGGAAGAGATAACCAGGAAGAAGAGAAGATGAAGAGAGCAGGAGCATTTTGATCTTTTCACATTCTTCTTAACATGTATAAACCCATTAAGAGGTATATACCACAAATATTCCACTAATTTAACTGATAAATGAACGACGGTGCCTATAAATCCAACTGTCAAAATTTTAGATGTCATTGAGATATTACTATAACTATATGTATGTATAAAATATTATTACTAACTTTGAGTGCCAATAGGTCATTCACCCTTTTAAAAAAATATATAGTTTTAAAAGTAATATAATATAGAACATGTCTCACACGTGTTAATAAATATACATTTTTAAAAGTAATATAAAGAGTATAATGGAAGAGTTAGAGTTGTACATACAATGCACATAAATTGATAAATTTAAAGTGTATAATAAGACAGTTATTGCACATGCGATGCACATAAGGTAATAGATTTCCAAATGACAACTCTTTGCCCATTATAATATTAGAGATTAGAGATAAGCGCACTAACAATTATGTGTATTGCACAAACAAGAATCCTAATGAGCACAAACAAGAATCCTAATGAGCACATCAGTGAACGGCAAGCCTGCCATAATTTAAAAGTGCAGAGACCTATCAATAACACTAACATAAAATCGGGTAAATGCACACTGTATATCAATCCCACTAAAACCTGTGTTAAAAAGACCAGAATGACGAAAATTGTCAGTGATTAAATAGCACAAAGGGATAGCCATACCCTGTTTTCCATCTATAGTTCAAGTAAATGAAGCCAAAATTTTGCAAGAAGAATCAAGCCATAGAACATAAATTAACAAAAGATGGAAACAAGTCAACAACATTGGCTCTTCCAGTAGGAGATCGATGGAACCGCACTGTTACAGAGTATACAACTGAATTCCCCACAATATAAATTAAATTTGTCATGTCTGTTCCTAAATGCTTGAACGAGGAAGCCCATTTGCATGGCAAGTTTAGCTGAGTTTAGCTGAACATACGAGGAAGAGGCCTCACAGCCATAAATGCATCAACCATCTGGAAAAATGAAAATAAAAATAAAAATCTTAAGAATAGAAAGGGGGAGAGGTAGAAGTAGCTAATAGGACACATAAATATTAATCTCCATGTTGGTATCTGCAATCAGGTAAATTATGTAGTTAAAAGAAGTTTAGAACCCATAGAAGCTAATAAAAATAAAAATCTTAAGAATAGAAGGGGGGAGAGGTAGAAGTAGCTAATAGGACACATAAATATTAATCTCCATGTTGGTATCTGCAATCAGGTAAATTATGTAGTTAAAAGAAGTTTAGAACCCATAGAAGCAGATGCATCTACTTGAGCAGTTCTACAGTGATTCTAAAGCAGTAATAGGATGCATTATTACAAGCTATAACTGTTTTACGTAGTTTGTTATCTCAAACTACGTTAAACAGACACATGTCATTGCTTAATGTGAAAGACACATGTCATTGCCACATGTCATTGCTTAATGTGAAAGACACATGTCATTGCTTAATGTGAAAGAAAGTACAGTGCCCATGTAAACAGTAGATGAATGGGTTGTTTCAAGGTCTGAATTTTGCAGCATTTGAAGCTTTTAAAAAACCAGTAAAGAAATTGTGGAAAGTTTTTTGGAGCTACCAACCCACCGACTATTTTATGTCCAAAAAACTGAGCCAGTTTAAGGCAGGTTTTGGGTTTAATGAATCGGGTTGGGGTAGACCGGGATAGGTTGATTCAAATGTATTCAAGTGAATAATGCAACAAGAATATTATGTTCAAGACTATATAAATTCAGCAAAAAGCACGACAAAACGAAAATTGTCATCAAATGAAATTAAAACAAAAGCAGGTTTTACTCCAAATTTTTTTAGTGAAAGCTTTATACTTGTTTCAACCCTAAATTGAGGGTTGAGTTGGGTGGGGCCGAGTAAAACCCAACAAAATGGTACACATCATTTAAAAAGGTTGGCATAATGTCCACACAAGAAATGTAAACAATAGTTAGTAGTTGATTGTTATACAGTATGAAATGACCAACATTGCAATTCAAATGTCTAATCCAGCCATGGTTTCAAAAAGCGATAGGAGGAAAAAAGCGGTCGGCCTCCGATTTTATTAAGCGGAAAACAAGTGTTTTCCTATTTTTTAAAATTAAAATATTTTAAAATACAAATAAATACTAAAAAAGAAAAATACTAAAAATAAAAAGAGAAAACTACAAAATACCCACAAGGTCTAGGGCATCTTAGCAGAAGGGGAAAAGGAAATATTCAACATCAGGTCCAAAACGGGCAAAACAAAACACAACTTTTTAACGGTTCAAAGGCCTTGCATAAGTGATGCTTAAGCATTAAGCGGTGATATACCGCTTAAGAGACTTTTACCACCTTTTGAAACCATGAATCTATCAACGGTTATAGAGTAGGCTAGTTTTGTGCATGTGCAGATGCAATGGAGCGATACAACGTTGTTCTGAAGATCAATGTTTGGTTGTCCATGATTACCTTATTGGCACTGAGGTAAGGAAGAAAATATATCTTCATTAAATTTTGCTACAGATTACTAAAAAGTAATAGATCACATGCCATGTACACTGCGTGTAAATAATTTTTTTGGCTTACTATCCATGGAAGCCATCCACAACCCCAACTGTCTAATTCAGAGATAAGGTATAGGAACAATTTATTAAGATATCTATTTTTCCTGAAGTAACTGCTCCGCCTTTAATAACCATCAATTCTGTATTCTGAAGGGTTTTCAGGAACAAGAGGGAAAAAGTGACAGTTAATGAGGATTACCTCCTCTGTCACTGATGCTCGTGCCTTGCGATGCCTCTCAACCAACTCAGAGAGCACTTCAATTAGCCGCTTCTTAACTTCACCTGTTAGCATTCGGCCAGCTCCATATTCCTTAGAAATGGTCAAGCAAGAGATTCCCGGAATAATCAGAAACCATCACATTTTTGGTTTAAAAAGAATCTGATGCATGAGACAGTATGTGAGAATTCTTTGGATACCTCTTTTATAACATTAAGCTCATCATCATCGTCAAGAAAGAAACTGAGGTACTTGAAAGGGATATCCACCTGGATAAAGGCCATACCAGATATAAACAGTAAGTCACAAACTCAACGCAGATGTCATACATAGAACAGAACAAAACTAATGTCAAAAAAGAAACAGGGCTGAACTCATACAGAACGGATGCTTTGGCTCAATTTTGTAATGGAAGCTTACAAAGTAGACATGAATACCATATATTACTTTACTAAGATGTATCTGGATAGAAACAGGGCTTGTCTACTAACCATCATCATTTTCCCATCAAAATGGAGAGGTGAAAGAGCACTGGCTAATAACAAGGTATATCAACCATATAGAATGGCATTCAATAAATAAACATGACAGTTTATAAGAGGATGTACATTCAATGCATGTTATTTATAACTGCATTGCATGCTTATTCATTATTCTGGAATAGTGATGCATCATTTATGCACTGCAAAGCCAACAACCAATGTTGCAATATGATTACTTGGGAAGATCCCTTCATGGAGACTAATCATCTTATTCTAGATTATGCAACAAAAACCTTAATTTTGCATGAAAATCAACAGATCTCATAGCAGTAAAGAGGTTGACACAATTTTGTTTGATTGCATTACAAGAAACAACAACAAAAAATCTATCTCAGATCACTGGGTTCACCAACAAAAATTATTGTTCTTCATTCAGCTCAGATGTCGATTAATTAGCCACAAAATTTAAGATACCAACAGAAAGAAGTAAAACTCAAATCCCAAATAACAAATTTTGAACCCAGAAAGCAGTATTATAGAGATGGGATAGTATATGGATTGTTTACTCCAAAGTTCTATAACACCAAACTAAAGTATAACGTAATAACAATTTCGGAAAGGAAGGAATATCAAATCCCAATAATAAAAGCATGTCTTACATAGCATTTGGAAACTGCGCGACCGGCAATTAAAATGATCTCAGAGCAAGAAATTGCAATATATATATGATTACAAAGGTGCACTGTATAATGTTTGCTAAGAGACCACTCAACCACGCAAAAGGAGAAGATAAAATGCTTTACCTCTAAATTTGCTCCATATTTTCTGTGGTTCTCTATTGAATCCTGTCCACCAGAGAATGCATACCTATTCACCTATAAAGAATAAGCCTGACTAGTTAGAGATTTCAGAATTACTGATGTAACAATATGTCCACCAATTAATAGAATATACTACAAAAACAGTTGATGTCTTATCATCATTCCAGCCCTTTTGATTGCCAAAATTAAACAATAAAACACAAAATTTGACCAACACAAACAATTTGGTGCAGAATTCCTGGTCAAAGCAACCAACTCATGGTTCCCTTCAGATCTAGTTAGCTGATAGGTAGATAATGCAGTAAAAAGGTAGAACTGTATTTTCATGAAATTAAACCAATGACAGCAGCATAACTTTTTCTCAAAACTTTTGGTCAGATAAATTCTTCTTTTCTCTCAATCCATGTCCCTTATTTCTGACATTAAATATCCCTGTTACTTCACAATTATGATCCTCCTAATTGGCACATGCCAAAACCATCATTTTAATTAATTCTCAGGTTGTTCCCTCAATTGAGGTACCTGCCTCATTTTTAATCCTATTCATTATCAAGTTTCACAATAACATGATGCTCTAGAAGTCCTATATTTCAAACATCCAATCAATTTTACAATCATTATCCCCAATCTTAAACTCATCATGACTTAAAGATTCTAAGTAGTCGATATTTTCATTTCTAGATATTTCTAGACCAACCATATGTACTATATCCTCATTGCTTCTTGATGGTATATGCTAAAGATCCCAACGATTCTAACAATTTAGACTTTAAAGCTTCCAGTCCACCTTCATATAGTAAATTTATTGTTCCTGCAACGAATGTCTTATAAGTTATAACGTGGAAATGGAAACTATTTCATGCCATTTCTAATTGAGATCATCTAGATATGATCTCCTAGATGATGATGGTGCCAAAATGGAGGAAGTTCTATTATGGCTAAATTTGAAGGAAAAAATCTTGAACTATGGCCTTTATGCCTTTATGCCTTTATGCAGAAAACCCCTGACCTTTTTTAATGCGGAAAACCCCCCTGAACTATTATTGCAAAAAACCCACCCCACCAACGTGAGACTTCTGCTAAAGTTGAGGAAGGTTTTTGATAATAATGCGAAAGATATATGATGTTTTTTGAAACAACTTGCAAAGATGAAAGACATTATCTCATACAAGTAGAAAAGTTGGATGTGGTTTTTTGAAATACTTCAAGGGAGATTTTGCAACAACAATAGTTCAGGGGGGTTCTGCATATAAAAAAAGGTCCGGGGGGGGGGGGGGGGGGGGGGGGGGTCGGCATAAAGGACATAGTTCAAGGTTTTTTTTTTTAAATTTAGCCTTCAATTATTTGCAGCACTTTGGCTCCAACTTTATATATAGTGAATGGCTGAAAGCCTACCTATGCCTGCCCCCAAAACCTCATAAAGAGGTTCACATAACCAGTATCAACTGTGTCTTTTCATCAAAATATCCATACTTCATCAACAAACACCACATCGGTACCTTGCATTTCCTTGGATCAGTTTGGATGTGAATTTGAGAAATTCTGAGATCTTACTTGCAGTTAGAAAGGAGGAACCGGGTAGATTCAGAAGGATTACAGTTCATAAATAGAAGAGATGCCATTAGGTTATTTCCCTAACAGTTTATTAGTCATATAGTATGTTTGTTTTGTCACTTAATGAGTGATTTTTAGTCATCATAAGTGTGTTCTCTCTGATCATGTGATGTGACATTAATGACTGACAACATATCTCCCCTTCAAGGCAGATGAGATTCCCCTTATGTTTAATGGAAACACAGTAAACAGATGCCACACTTTTGTTCTGTGACCCGTTCTCTTTTCTTTTCTTTATCAATGTCAAAGTTTATATCGCTATTCCATTTCCAAGGTCTCACTCTGATCCATTTAATATATTATGGCTTATTTGCAAAACTTTTTCTTTAGAGATAGATGAGACTGTTATCATATTGTTTGGCCGAAGAAGAGATGCAAAGCATGAAGTGGGCTAATCCAACCAAACAACAAAAGAAAATCATTTTGGCAGTAACAAAATAACTTGTGTAGAAGGAATACCCAAGATAGCAATCAGAGAAGAGGCATTGCATTTTTAATAGATATAAAAGAAATTTTACTCTGCTGAAGACTTCTAGAGTTCACTTGTTAAAGTGACCATAGATATTTTATGGGGAATTTAATGTATTCTTAGATTAATCCTAGATGCAAGGACAGATGTTACCTAGCATAATAAATAAAATATACACAAACCATACTTAAATAATCAAGTTTTTGTGGAACATCAATCACAGATAATGGAATTTTGAAAAGAAAGAAAAGAAGAAAAAGGGAAAAAAGGGACCTTATTTTTTATGTCCTTAGCTGAATCTGTAACATATATTGCAGAATTTGGATCACTAGCAGACATTTTTCCGGTCTCTCCCTGCAAGTGTCAGATAACAAAATTGTCAAGTACGACTTGCTCCAAAGAAAGAGCTAAATAATTGCATGTAAATAAATATTACAACGACTGAAATTAGGACCAAAAACAAAACTGTAACAGGTTGATTTTGAGAATTGCTATCTTCTACTTGTGCAATTTTGTCAAAGCTCTGAAAAAAGAAAAAATCAAACAAAACTATAGAGATTTTGAGTTGTTACATTGCAATTTGACGCATATCACGATTGTTGACAAACTTTTTTTCATATCCGGCAAGAGCAACAGGAGAATAAGAATCTGAAGTGTTGGCAAGAGAATTAATGTAGAATCATCTGCTGCTCTACCATTAAGTTAAATAATAATTTTTAAATTTTAGTGATCTGGTTGTGAGGCTGGTTTTAGAAATTTACCTATAATTTTGCGCAACCAGCATCTACCAACAGTTTAGCTTGCGTTCATTTGATTTCTGATATTATTAAGGTGATTAAAATAGAATCTGGACACACTCCTAAGTTATCATGGAATAGGTCTATAGTTTTGAACAAACTGAATAACTTATAATTGACAGAATCCAAATAAACCTATGCTTTAATATATTTTTCTTATCCATTTACTTCCCCGTATAAGAATTCAATCTTGTTGGGAATAATTTTTAATATCATCCGATGTATGATGAAGTAGACGTCTCTGAAAAGGAAATTGTGATTGCAAGTTTCACTTTAAAACTCTGAAGGGAAATTAGAAACTGCTACTATTTCTAACCCATTTTATCCTTCTTACTGATTGGTCAGAACATCATTCCTGCCTCTTCCATTTTTTAACCTCCTGTCATACAACTAACCCGCATCTTTCCTTCTAACATCAACTAAATTTGGTTATGTTGCTGGAAAGTGAAGATTTCAGGCATTAATGGAAGATCGCCTTTGACTTAAGTAACTTTTGCTTTGGTTAAATTGCTCTGCTTTGCTTATAGAGAAAAATCAAGATCAAGACCCTTATAACCCTTCTTCTTTTATACTCTCTCTCTCTCTCTCTCTCTCTCTCTCTCTCTCTCATCCCATAATAAGGGATTGGTGCAAGCGGGGTCTCGAACCCCCAAACTCTTGCTCTCTCTCATCCCATAATAAGGGATTGGTGCAAGCGGGGTCTCGAACCCCCAAACTCTTGCTCGCTAGCGAATAGGCTTAGCACTAGACTACTGGGGCACTCACAACCTTTCATTAGTTGAACAAGATTGATCCTCATTATTTATCCAATATACTGTATCTTTTAAGACCAACCCCAAATGGTGGTAAAAGAAAAAGTTTATATCTGCAGAGACTCCATAGTTGTTCTATTGTGTTCAAAATGCTATTGAAATGCTTAATAACATGGTATGTGTCTTAATAGCTTCAGTTACTGCAATCTTTGATTTACTTTCATCTGGTACGTTTGCTCTTCGTTTCACTTACCAGTATATATCCTTGAGTACATCAGCAGGCCTATTCCCATTATTTAGTAACTGTGACACTAACAATCTCACTGGTGTTCGTTGAAATTTCAATTTCTATAATTGTAGCTTACCAAGTTATGCATCTTTTGCTAAATTACTATATCTACTGTGCATTATATAAATTATTCATTAAATACATGTGTTTCTGCCTTTAAGGGCGCACGACAAAACAGATCATGAAATACCTGGAGAGCAGGGAAGAATGATGATTCAATCAATGCAGGTTTCTTATAACCTATCCTGGGTGCAACATCGCGTGTCATTCTGAAGTAAGGATCCTGAAATATTGAAGAAAAAAAAGTACATGCAGGGTTATTATTACAAATCCAAACTAGTCTAGAGTAGGTAAAAAATCTCACAACTTTATATTTATAATAGGTTACACAAAACATCAACTAAGAAATGAAAAGAATTACCAGATGTGCCAAAGGCAAAATGGTAGAAATTTAACCAAACCACAAATCATAGACTACGATGACTTAGCATGGAACACTTTACGGACAACAGGACCAATTCTCGAATTATAAACAACAACTAAGTTATGAACAAAGGTAATATGCTGCTACTATGGTCTTCTTTTATATAAACATCACAAGTATTTAAAACAAACTAAAATCTTTAAGACAATGTAGTTACAAAATTGCCAAATGGTTCACTAAAGAATCCTACTTTAAAAGAAATTCTCAACAGTGAAAACAAGTTATAAGCTTCAATTACCTTTTAAGGTTTCGGAACAGTAATAGCTTCAGTTCTGATAATTTCATGAGTTAAATACTTGGCAGACAGAATAACCTGGACAGCAAAATTATTTCGGACATTTGAATGTTTAGACTCTTATGACTTGGAAGGCTCCTAGGTTGACAACTTTCCATGGCGTATTCTCACCGTCAGAGTATACGGTTTGTCATATTAGTCCTCGCTACTTGGAGGCTTCTAGGTTGGCATATTCATCTTTTCCAAGGCAACAATAACATATAAGGGTCTAAGAACACAATTTCTTTTTTTTGGTTTCATTACATTTTTGTTTGACTGAGCTTTTAGAATTTGGTGACTTTGTTGTCAATTCAGTTCAACGTTAGATTAATCTTTTTTCTCTAATTAATGTGTGTATTGTTTCATGCTTCCATTCTATCCGTAATTTCTACAAAGCAAAAACTTGATTGGCAAAGTTTGATTTGCAAAAATAGCATGAATCTGATTAAAATTCACTTTCTTAGTCTTATGATATATGATGTATATATAAGACTTAATAAATCGTTATTGCTACTTAAAACACTGCCTGCATCTTTGTAAAAGTGAATACCTCAATAGCAAGATGTTTTGGGTTTCAGCAAATAACCGAATATACTTAGACACAAAACATATATTTAAAACCTTAGTAATACAGACCTCTAGCTGAAAATATAAAGGGTGTTTTTACATAAATCTGTTGAAGATCATTCAATTAATTATGCAGTGGATTTTTTCAGAATATTAACTTCTCAATATCAAGAGAAGCATTTGTAGCTCATGTGTCAAATACCATATTCAAGAATCAAAGAAAAAGAACTATCAAACAGAGCTGCATCAACAACCAGCTTACAAGTTGCTGAGTTCACAAACTTCCAAATGTACAGAGCATGGATCTGGGTCCATAACTCCATATTCAGTGGATTTAAGGCATTAGTACAAAGATCTTCTTGGACATATTAGCAAAAGTAATCCTGATGCTGATTCTGGACACAAGAATTAATTGGATTGGTTGAAGAAATACTGTCTACCAGTGTCATATATCCTAACATTTGAAGCTAAAATTAGAAGAATTATTTTTTAGGATAATTAATATACACCTGGTCAATAGCACAAGGTATCAAGCAATGCAGGTTGTCTTTGCCTTTGAAAAGATGTGGAAAGGAAGTAGGAAATGATGGTACTGCCTGCAGTTAACCACAGAGAGTCAGGTTTAATATGCAAATCAAGTTATCGTTCAAAGGAGAAACATAATAAATATCTGGACAAAAAAAAATATTCTACACATATGCAACCTATAATACAACAGAGTAGTGACACTGAAAAGGGTTAAGATCTAAAGGTAGAACCTGGACAGGTGGGAAGCTAATTTTCCCAATATGATCTTCACGCTGAAAGCCAAATATTCCAACTACCTAAAAACAGCCATCTCAATTTGATTACAAGAGGGCACATATACTCATGAAAAAACAATTGAACAATTTTGAAACATGAATATCATGCAACACAGAACCTACCTGATTATATGTCACACATTTTGCTACTCTAACCATGTTTTGGTAGAAAGCACTGCAGAGTGAAATGAAAGCAAATTATAGAAGAAAACAAATTTGTGAATTTATAAAGTCGACGCACACATTAAAATTGCATATATGCGTATAATGTTGTATTGCTCAGGTTTCCAGTCATTAAGAAATTTCAGGGCCTAAAATTGCATTAACAAAATTATATATCAAGGGAATGGAATGAATTAGCACTTTGCAACTGTGAAATGTTAATGATTACAATTATATTAATTAAATCAGTAAGTTAGGCACTATAAAGAATTAGTACCCCTTCACAACATTTTATATGTGCAAATAGATGGTAACATAATAAAATAGATTTCACCGAGCACTAGAGATAGTATCCTGCATGTTACACTATTTTATTTCAATATTCAATTTTTGATTATTTAGCAATGCTCTATACATTTCAAAGACTTAAAGAGTTAAAAGCTGATAGAAGACTTTCAGTGATAGATGATTTTTGCACCATAAAGTATACTATATGTAGCAACCAATCTTCATCCACTTATCTGTACATTCTTATAATATAATGTATCCATACTAATAAGACACAGAAGAAAATCAATTTTACTAAGAAAATAGAACTAGGGATAGACCTGACTTGGATATACACAATGTCGTTGATGGCAGAGATTACATGAAGGCTTTTGAATTGTTACTTGTGTATGCTTAGACAAAAGAATGAAATCCATCCAAGAGGGATATGAATGCAGAAAATAGCATCATGCAGTCCGAATACATTACTTCCAAAGAGTGAAAAAATAACAAAATCTTAAAAAACATTGAACATGTGCAAGCATAACATGTCCATTCCAAATCTCCAAAGTTTTGTTATTGATTCACGAGTCTTTGAATAGCCTGCCTATATGTAAATCTATTGGCACACGTTTTCACACATGCAATAAAACTATATCAAAATTCAACTCACCCACCAACATAATCAAAATCTGAGAATATAAAAGTTCTGGAAATGTCAAAACCACAAGCAATGATGTCTTTTGCATTCTCACGAGCGAGCCTTCGACTCTCCTCCACTGAGAGGTTCTTCCACATGCACTTCTCATCGTCGGTGAGTTGTATAACAAGGGGAACCTTGAAAGCGTCCTGCAAATATCTGCATTTAGTCATAGGAACGACCCATTATTAGATTAGGGATTTGTTTCCAAAGAAGACCATAACATATACTATAAGTGCATTTCACTATACTGCTAGTTCATGAAAAGGTTTAAGCATGACAATCTCATGACAAGAAAAAGAATGTGACTTGAGAGGTATAAAAGTTTGGGAGGTATAAAATGCATAGGTCTATCTCTCTACTAAGATCCATTTACTGCTAATGCGTAAACAATATACTAATCTGAAAAATATGTGGGAGCGAAGAGAACCATTACCATGTATCTCCATGCATACATTCAGAACAAACAAAAAGCTTTAGCATCAAGTAGCAACGTTAAAGCACATGGAAAGAGAACACGAACAAAGTCCTTCCAATTTGATCACAATATACAAAAAATACATTAAACAAAAAACGTAGTTGCTCCATATCTAGATTTATTCTTGACGACCATTACTAAGTTCATACACAATATATGGTATTAGTTAGTATATCTTCTACTGAATTTTGATAGTATAATTCAATCTTCTAAATCAAGAACTTCTTGTTGACATCAATTACTAATTTTGTCTGCGTTATTCGCGTAAAAGTGTATAATTTCTTATTAGGATGTCTATATATTTATACTATAAAACTTTGATATGTTACGTCTATGTTCCATATCAATAATTTTCAGTTGGCATCAATTACTACAGTTTGTTCTCTAGAAATTTTTAATATATTTACTTATAAACTACACACAACTTTCATTGTTATGTCTGGATATTCCTATTTGAGTTTAACATGAAATCATATGTTCTAACAGATCATGGAATGTACCTGATATGCAATGGCAAACCCCAGATGACTCTTCTACGTTAATTAGCTTTAGCCCTTTGTATTTTCACAATCCTCTAGGACAAAACAACTTCTTACACATTCACTTTATAATAATATTGAGTTTCAAAGACATTATATTTTCTGACTGCACGAAGAATATTTTCGCAAAGGAATTTCAAAAGACTCAGAAATACTTTTAGTTATAAAGGTGAAATCTTTATAGGACCAGCAAGTGATCATAAATTTCCTAATATACATTATAAAACTTTTGGGACCTACAGTTGGACCTACTAGGACCTCAAAACTCTTCTGTATATATGCTTAGTTGGTTTGGGTCCTTGGGATACTAAGAAGTCCCCTTAAATGAATTGAATCTGCAACATAGTTTTGAAAGATTACCAGCAACACTTCTCTTTACTAGCATAAACTTAATTCTGACTTGCAGCCAAATTCCCAATAATCTAATCTTCTTTCACTTTAATTTAGGATGGGTAGATGACTAGACTACAGAGCCAACTTACAATTAAGTCAATATTTATAAAGAAAAGCCAACTTACAATTAAACATAAATACTTAATAAAATAGCATTAACAAATTTTCCTTCAACAATTTTTCACGGACTTCTCGCAATCATATCATATACAATCACAACCTTATAACAATCGAAAGATTCCCACAAATCAGGCATCCAAACTAATTTGCCATACCAAGTATCGTTAAGGCACTCACAATCCAAACCCAACATCAAATTATCATTAAGGCACTCACAATCAATGTCATGACATTGCTATAAAAAAAAACAATCACGAATAGGGGTCAAATTCTAGCTGTACTTAAATGTCTCACTTCTTTTACTCTATATCCCTAGCTACGACGAATTGCGCATACATACATAACATTACATGAAATGGAAACTTACTTGGTAAACATGAACGGCACCAAATGCCCCAAATGCAGCGCCTCCGAGGACGGCCCTCGCCCCGTATAAAGATAAAACTTCTCCCCTCTCTCGTACAAATCAAGAATCTCATTGAAATCCCTAATTTTACAAATCCAACAACCAAAATCAAAATTTCTCGAAACCGAGAAAACAACAAAAACCGTGAAACAGAAGAGACAAGAATCGAGATGGTACCTATGAGCAAAGAAGACGCCACGTCGTAGAAAGACGTGAGCAGGGCGTGAGGTGAGGCGCTCGACTCGGTCGACGAGAGCTCGATCGAGGCGTTGGCATCCGAACTTCTCGATTAGCTTGTCGTAGTCGATCTTGCCGCCGTCGTTGGCCTTCACCTCCCATGGATTGACTACTTGTTCTTCTTCTTCGGCATCTTTCGACTCTAGGGGTTTCGTATCTGGTTCTGCCATTGGGGAGATTGAGTAAGGGATTAGGGTTTTAGAGGGGGGCGAAGACGGCGAACCAATAACGGGTTGGCGTGATAAATGGGATTTTTTCCCCCGAAATAGGCCAATTTTTTAAACTAATTTTCAAATTTGACCCAACTAATTTCAAAGATAGACCACGCACGCACAGTACCGAATTGCGCTCTCTTCCAAAACGAGTCCACATTTTCCTACCACGTCCTCTTTAAAAATGGGTTTTTCCGCAATAGTTCACTTTATATTCGACATAAAGTGACTTCGAAATTTAGACAACTTTTTTCAAGTAAAATTGTGTTAATTTTTTCCTTTTTTCTTCCTTAAAATAAAAAATAAGAAATTATATATATAGAGAGAGAGAGATGTGATCTAATGAAACACATTTTAAAATAAGAAAATGAGAAACATTAATTATAACCATTGGATATGAGGGGATTGAGATGAATGACCCTAATTCATTTTGATTAATAATTAAAAAACCGGTTTATTTTAACTAATCTATAAAAAAAACCAAAAAAAAACTCAATCAGATTCCCTAACCCTCTCCGCCTTTTTCTATCTTCCAACTACTGAACTTCTTCTTTCCTCAAAAAAAAAAAAAAAACTACTGAACTTCTTTGTCATATTTTTTGCTGTATATATGTAGTTGGATCTATATATTTTTGTTTCCAAGTTATGAACATTCGATGGTCTAAAAGTTTTTTGGGAATTAATGTTGTCTTCTATTCTTTCAACTAATTAATTATACGATCGACGAACAAGGCTCTGAAGTATCACACATTTAATAAGTGGGTGTTGTCAACTTTGCAAGAGTCATCCTTCCTGTTGTAGCTCATGAAAATCAACAAACCTATCAGTTCATAAGCTTCTTAGAATCTGCTTTAAATTTGATTGTGAGTTAATTGTGTGATATTTGGGATGTTATATCTCTCCCACCAGCTATATTTTTCAAATAGTGGTATTGCAAGTGTTTCAATCGACCGAGTTGATAATACAAGATGATACTGAGGACTACAATTAAGAAAATCAAAACCTGGATAAATTTCCAAGTCTCACATAACCATTAACCATTAAGGATATATAACTAACCAATATCTGATGTTCAATAATTAGCACTATCCACAAATAGAAATAGAGCAATTCTTGTTTCCAAACAAACGTATCAAACTAAAAGTCCCGTTAACAGTACTGTTAACGCAAACAAATTATGCAAAGAAAATAATTGGAATCAGCTAAAAAAGCACAAAACATCACAAAAATAACAACTGTAGGTTCTCAAATAGAATGTATTAATAACGAAACCAGTTCTCATTACAAACTCCATAGCAGTAGAATACATAGCAGTAGAAGTTTCTAATAAAGAGGAAACACTAGGCCATATATGAAGCCTTTTTATTCAGACAAAAACAATAATATCCAAAAGTTCAAATACTGATGAGTTGTAACGAACTAGTATAGGAAAAGTCGCCTAGCTTTGCTGCTCCAATAAGCCAAAAGAACTAGACCCAGAACAAACAAGCCACCACTACAAAACCATATCTCAGAATCCTTGCTTCTTATCTTTCAAATCCTTCTCCTCCTCGTCAGAATCCCATGATTTGAGTGTGGACCTTGGAGACTCCGACCCGGCTATGGATGCAGTGAAGCTCTGATACATATTCAATCCACAACCAGGGAGCTCCTGCTCTATGAGATCGACTCACTGAAATCCCTCTACACCGACTTCCTTTCCCCAAGATCCAGCTTACCCACGACCACCAAAGATGGTCACAGCAACCGAGAAGTCAGTAGGGGCAAAGCAACTCAGCACTCTCTCAAGCTAAGTTCTTCTTGCATGCCCAAGCACTTGAAGTTCATTCTAGCATTACAAAGTTGAACTCATTTTTCTTTTCAAACATGAGTTTTTCATTTTTGTCGAAATTTGAATCAAAACCAGATTTTGTACCAGAAACTGATTGACTAACGACTGCACGGAAACGGTTTGCCACCGTGATCCCCCTCCGTGCAGTGGGTTCGGTGGAGACGGTTTTGGCGGTGGATGAAGAGGACGGGGGTTATCGGAGGGGGAACGATGGGTTGGAGGGGTTGGATGTGACGAGTGGTTGGTGAAGAGAATGATGGTGAAGGTGGTAGGTGGTCGGAGTTGGCAACGGGAGTATGGGAGATGGGCGGTTGAGTTTTGAGAAGGGAAACAGAGAGAGAGAGATGAGAGATGAGGGTTGGGAAGAGAGAAAATGGCGGAGAGGGTTAGGGAATCTGATTTCGGTTTTTTTTTTTTTTTGTTTTTTGTTTTTGGTTTTTTTTTTTTTGATATATTAGTTAAAATAAACTGGTTTTTTAATTACTAATCCAAATGAATTAGAGTCATTCATCTCAATCCCCTCATATCCAATGGTTATAATTAATGTTTCTCATTTTCTTATTTTAAAATGTTTCTCATTGGATCACTCCTTTATATATATATACTAGGTTGGCCCGTTCAACACGTGCCTACGGCACGTCTTCGGAACGGTGCACCTTATTTGATCATATATAATAGTTTTGGAGGTCCAGCAAATTAATTGAAGTAGCAAGCATAGAGCAAAAAACATATTATATGATTTTTTTTTTTTTTTGAATTACTTTTGAAGTTTTTAAATTTTTTTATTTTAAAATTTTTAAAAAAATTTTATTTTCTTAATTTTTTGAATAAAAGAGGGAGGGAGAGAGAAAGAAAAAAATAATTAAATAAATATAGGAGTTGTTTTGGATGGTAGATTTGAATTTAAGTTTTGGAGGGAAACTTTTGCGGGGAAAATATGTTTTGTGAGGTTAGATCTAGGCCTTTGATTTTTTGGAGATTGAAGGAGAGCCACTTGATAGCTTTCTTTGTGTTTTATTATATATATATATATATATATATAATTCACAATTGCGACCTCTATTATAATAAAGCAACAGTTGATAACTGCGATCTCTATTTAACACGATTTTACTTGGAAAATGTGTCTAAGTTTCAAAGTCACTTAAGGTCATATATGAAATGAACTGAGGTTGCAATTATGAACTTTGGCCTCAAAAAAACACATTTTTGAAGATGCCGCAGTTCCCAACTGCGAGTGGCCTATCATCATAATTAGTTTCAAAAGTGGTATATTTTGAAAATTAGTTTTAAAAGTTAATTAATTTGGGGGGAAATCGATAAATGGAGGGGCAAGGATTTTTTCCCTAAAATAGGTCTCTTTTTAAAACTAATTTTCATACTGTCTGTTTCAAAACTAATTTCGAAAATAGGTTTGTCCTCATAAACCGCAATATCGAACTGTTGCATTTTCGCCTTCAAGGCCACAATTGTGAACTGCGACCTACGTACATACCATATAACTCTATATTCCTAATACTTGGTTTAAAATTTCTCTTCGAAGAGAGTTCGATGATGATTTAACTCGACCTCGATAAAACATAGGCCGCAGTTCACAGTTATATATCGATAGGGTCCAGTTCTTAAACCCTTATTATTGCCTTCACTTCACTTCATCTTCATCTTCAAATATTCCCCAATTCCGAAACCCAAATTTCGAAAATAATCTAGCTCCTCCCACTCCGTAAAATATCTCCATAATTAACGAATCAACTTCACCTCATCTTCCTCTCCCCCATCAACCTTCGATCCCCAGATCCCCTAATTTCCCTATTCGTCACCAAATTCTCAAAATCTCGCCACCCACATTCAAGCGGACAACACCCCCGACGATTAGCATTGTGTTCAAATTCTCCGACATCATCTATCTTGTCATTCTCGCTCTTAAACACCGGATTTTTTGTGGAGGTATTCATACAGCCCTATAAAGTATAAATTATGTGTCTTGTGTTTTCAATGGGGATGGAGAGGAAGATGAAGTGAAATTGATAGTTGGATTTGGGAGAGATTTTAGGGAGTATGAGGAGAGTGATGAGGGTTGTAGGGATTTGGGTTTCATAGGTGTTGTTGTAGCCGCACATGGGGAGAAAGGTTGGGAGAAGAAGAAGTGAAGTTATGAACAGAGGGTAGGAAGGTTTTAAGAACTATGCCCCATTGATGGTATAACTGAGGCCACAGCTGTGAACTGCAGCCTAAGTATTATCGAGATCGTAGTACCCAGCTACAGCCTCAGTGAAATCCCCTTTGAACTACCTTAGACATGAGAAATTTTAAATCAAGTCATGGGAGTCTATTATGGTATGTACGTAGGCCACAGTTCACAACTACGACCTTGAAGTCGAAGAGATTGCAGTTCGGTATTGTAACATATGAGAACAGACCTATCTTCGGAATTAGTTTCGAAACAGACCTATTTTAATAATTAATTTCAAAAAGAGACTTATTTCGGGGGGATTGGGGCAGTGGGGGTTATAATTGAATATTGTAATTATTCATTCAGATTCGGATTCGGATCCTCGACGAGGGTTCTGTTAACCATCTTAAGCCATCCTTTCTAGAATGAACGGTTATAAAGAATTTTGTTGGATTGAGATTCTTTCTAGCTGGGCTTGGTTCATATTTTATGTTGTAAATGTTGGCACTTGTGTGATCCTTTCTTTGGAGGTTAAGGAGTGCATTTTGTTGGGATGTTCACGTGTAAGTGAAATGTAAGGTAGATCAAACATTGTTCGCCCTGCAAAAGTCGTCAACTGAAACAAAATATTCATGCGTTTACCAGCGATCAGAATATTCAGGTAATTACAGTGACCGCAGCAGAAACATCATCTTATGAAGTTAGCTGAAGATGATTAAGTGGCTAGGTTGAACCTCAAAGATGATTTCCTATTGTCAAAAGACGATTCAGAGTACTATGAGGAGATGATTGAGGACACTCAGATCTCTATTGCTAAGGAGTGGTTTGGCATAGATATCCCTTCGCCATATTTTGTCCCTTCCCACCTTCCCAGTCGATTACCTCATATTCATCACATGTCTGCAAGGGCTTCAAAGTTCAGAAGATAGCTAAGAGAGCTATTGAGGAGTCATTGGACGACTACCTGAAAATAGCAGCCGTTGCTAAATCTACTAAGACCGACGGTGGAGGTACGCATTGTTTTTTAGCATCAAAATTCAATTTTATGACTGATATTGAAATTTTTAATATAGCCAAAACTTGTGGTCTAGTAGTAGGCGATAATGACAGTAATGCACTTCTTATTAATAAGATTATAGGGTGGGAGTTGGATATAATTGATATACGAAAAACCCGGTTCCTAACTCGTCTCGCGATCCTGAGCAATTTCTTAATGAGTATACTTCTCTGGAATGTTAGGGGCCTGGGAGGGGGGGGGGCAAATGATAAATGGTTAAGGATGTTATCAACACATCCAATGTCGACATTGTGGGTCTGCAAGAAACCAAATTGTCCAATATTGCCAGACTCAGAAGACTGGGCGGGAATAAAAGTAATGATTGAAAAATTCGCCCATCTGATGGTGCTTCAAGAGGCATCGGCATTGTTTTCAACCCTGATATTTTTGCGTGTTTAGACGTATTCATTGGGGAATTCTCGCTATCTTTCCTGCTCCGACGTAATACAGATAATTCGACCTAAATGGTTACTGTTGTGTACGGCCCAAACATGCCCTCTTCCAAAATGCTTTCTAATAGATGAAACACCACATACAACCTACATAAAACAAAACAACAAACAATTTACATCACTCACCTCGTTGGAGAGATCGAACGAATATAACAAAGCAAGACGAATAATCCCTCATTTGCAAAGAATCCAAGATCTCCTCTTTAAATCTCCAAGAAAATAAAAACAATAAAACCTTTGTGTTGTGCAGCGAAAGACAGCTGCACTTCACCTTTTAAATAGGCCGGAATTAGGAGAATTATGGTTTTGAACACATCTGCAAAATAATCCTTTTAAAATATATCTTTACATAAATAGATCCCTATACTTGGAAACTTGATAAAACCAATTTAATTGAGATTTAAAATACAAAAATAACCATCCTAAGTCAGCCGGCACTTTTTGAAAAGTCCAGAAAACAGTTTTGCACTTTCACCCCTCAAAATGACAATTTTGCAAAAAGATCATTCTTTTTGTAATATTTGCAAATAGGTCCAATAAATATCAGAAAAATTTAGAAAAATCACAATTAATCCCAAATAATAAATAATGATTTTCCACAAAATAATTTTTCGTTTTGAACTTTTCAAGAAAACATTTGCACGTGTTCTGCACGTGTAAAAAGATAAATTTTCAGAAAAATATTTATTAAATCTCTAAAAATCATTTTAATCCATTTCCAGATCTCAAAAATAGTATTTTAAAAATACGGGGTACTACATCAAATGGTTAAAAATAAATGAATATGATAAGTGTATCTACATTAAAGATACTCCAAATGGATACATTCTGCTGTGTCTGTATATAGATGACATGCTCATTATTGGTAGCAATAATGAAATTATCAAACAAACTAAGAACATGCTTAGTGGCAAGTTTGATATGAAAGATTTGAAAGTTGCAGATGTCATACTAGGAATCAAAGTTTCCAGGACGTCTGAGGGAATTACTCTGTCTCAAGCTCATTACGCTGAGAAAGTACTTGAAAGATTCAAGAATTACTCCAATGGAACTGTCAAAAGTCCAGTGGATCTCAGTCTTCACTTGTTCAAAAATACGGGTGACAACATATCACAATTGGAATATGCACGTGTAATCGGTAGTCTGATGTACTTAACAAATTGTACAATACCAGACTTGGCACATTCAGTAAATGTACTGAGCCGCTACACAAGTAATATAGGACGAAGTCACTGGAAAAGAATAACTAGAGTATTGAACTACTTGCGACATACTCAGAGTTATGGACTGCATTACACCAGATATCCAGCAGTACTTGTAACACCCCGCAATCCAAATAAGGCTGAATTCGAGATTTCACTGGATCTTTACTTCATTTCGTACAATTTTACAAGGAAAATTTAAAAAATTTTCAATAGTACAATAGAGTTCATTTACACTTTGTTTACACAACGGAAAAATAAAAGATTACAACATTAAAATATGACTTGTACAACTTCATAAAACGAATCATCGATTGCATCATAGTATCTTTACTCCTTCAAGAATATTTCATTACCTGCATATTAATCTGTGGGCACGTTAGTTACTTACAGCTGACGAAATGTTATACTCGGCTATCATGTCCATGCCGTACATATAACGATCTTATTACTTTAATAAAATCACAACAGTTGAATGAACAATAAAGTGTAGAAATGTAACTACGCTAACATGTAAGTGTATGTCATGCCTTAATGCCTAATGCACACAATTTTATACTAGGATGACACTAATGCACACTTGTTCGGATTCTATGCATCTCATACTACATAGGTCCGAGGGCAAGCGCATACGTACTCCACAATAAAGGGCTCGATCCCTCGCCATGATAACTACCCAGTAATAAGACAAAGTTAAGACGTTCCATGAGTACGGATCCCAGCCCCGGGGAACTGCCGTAACAAATTTCCCGCCCAACTATTATACAGACTCCTCGTTGTACGAACCTCCTGCAAGTGCCCCTCTAGCCTCGGTATGCTTATATACATGGAGACCGGCAAACTATCCGCCCGACTATGCAGTCTCGGATTTAAAATAAAAGTTCGTCTCCCACGAAGCAACCACAGTCCATAAACTGGGTCTATAGCCCCGGTGAACCGCCGCAACAAGCCCACCGCCCGATTATATAGAGTGCCCCACTTACGTTTGCCTAGGTCTTACTACATCTTCACTTATGTGCCTAAAATTCATTTAGTTCAAGACATGAATGAGTTATCATTCCTAGAATTAGTTTTACCTCCTACCGGAACTTATTCACAAAATAAAAGATCGCTCCATGGCAAATCTCAAAATCATATCGCAAATCTTTTCTTTCAATATTACCGGTACCAGAGGTCTTACTAACTCTTAAATCATAATTTCTCATGTTCACGAATCATGGGTATTCACACCCTTTAATAATCTTGGCTATGTCTCCAACTTATTCTTAGACAATTTTTCATGTTCCAACTTAGTACTTATTCATGCATTTTCAACTCAAACAAAGAACAAATAATTTCTTTCTTGAACAATAGATTCAACATTGTAAATTTCTACAAGCAAATTAAACAAATCCACATTCTCAACATAAGTGTTTATTTTACATAAGAGAGATTTATACTTGTTACCCATCTTTCCTTCAAAAGATCTTTTACAGAGAAAATTAATAAAAATTCTTTGGAGTTAGAACTCGTTAAACAACTTGTATTTCATTTTTATTTCCTAAAAATATACCATAAAATTTTATAACTAACTCTAATAATTTATCACTTCAATCTATAGGAAAGAATGAGTTTTTAATTAAGAGTCCTTCTCAAAAATGTGAAAAACAAAGAAAAAAAAGAAACCAAAGGCCGGGTTTTGAACCCTTGAAACCCAGGCCGAGGTACACACAAAGCCCAAGCCATGCCGCTCTAACCAATCGGTTCACTTGGACTTTGTGTCTAAATCGGTGTCATATTATTTAAGAATACCTTTCCAGTTTCGGAATAAATAAAAATATATATAAAAGCAACTATCAAGTTTTGAACCTAGAACCGCTCTATATTGCACTGGCTAACCAGTAAGACCAAGTATATTTTCTGTTTAGAAATTTCATTAGTTCTCTTTTGTTCACACTATTCTGAAATCTAATTCTTTTTCGAAAAATTCATTTATCTAACGATTCAATCCTTTAGGAGTAATACATAATTTTTTCTTGTGGAACTGAAATGAATAAAAATACAAAAAGACAAGTTCAACTTATTATTTAGATGTCTTTTCTATTAGTTTCTCCTTACTTTATAAAATTTGCATTTCTCAACAAAACTCGAAATTATAGAAATAATGTTTAGTTTAAATCCATCATCATAAAAATAAAAGTCTTGTGGCTAAAAACCAAATGTATCTCTAAATCAACCTTGGACATCACAAGTGTTTCTTTATGCGAAAACTAGTATCTTTTACATATGTCGATAAGTCTAAAAATAATAAAATTTATCTTTCCCTTTTTCTTTCTTTTAATCATTATGTTTCTAAGCATATGTCGCAATAAAATATCCATTAACAATCATTCATACTCATCATACATTTGACAAACAAGAATTTGCAAATACTCTAACATGTGATTATTTCTTAACTTTTCAATTAGCATGATAACATTCAATTACTAAATTTCAACAAAAAAATCATAGCATGTTATGCTAGCATTTTATCTACACATATTACATTCAATTCTTATACTATTCATTAAACTATTAGCATGGTAACAACAAAATCATTACATGAGATGCTATCATGGATTCTTATCTATAATATCTCATTCCATTTTTCACTACTCATTAACTGTTAGAATGCAAATCCTACTTAGAAAGCATAAGAACACCCACCTTAATTTGGAGATTGAAAGCTACAAAGAAAAGGGCTCCTTCTTGCTCCCAACTCCACAAGCACTTCTTGCTCCTAGCAAAGCTTCCTCTCCTAGCTATGACTCCTTCTAGCAATGGTTCCAGGCAAGAGAACTCTCACTATCTTTCTTTTCTCTCTCTTTTCTTTCTTTCTTTCTTTCTTTTCTTTTTCTTTTTATTATGTTTTTGGTGCAAGAGAAATGTAGGAATTTGAGGCTCTATTTATAGGGTTTTGGGAGGGTCTTTTATGCATAAATCCACCCCTAATAACTCTCCTAATTAACTCTTACAACCTTTCACACCTACTAAACTCCTAAAACCTACAACCCTTCACCTTTCCAACTCTTCACTTTTGCAACTCCCATAACCTACAGCCTTTCCCCTCCCCCACTCATCAAAAAACCGGCCTATCTCCATGGTAAAACTAACCACCTATTGTGCATGCATACATGTACAAATGCACAACCAATTTTAATACAATCTATAACTTTAAGTGTGTACTAACTTTTGTAACTTGTCATGTATTAGTGTACACTTAACTTTATTTGTTATTTTTATAGTGGGCTTGCTTAATGGGCTCATTAATTAATTAATTTGTTTAATTATCTAGTGTGCTCTTCTCCTAATGGGCTAGATTCTAATCTTTTGGTCCATGGATTAATTAAAAAGGCTAAATAAGTTATGCATGCTAAAAATAGATAATGAGAATCACAAAATGAGAATAGAAATTTGCCCGTGCATCATACGCGCAAAATCAAAAAATGCATTTTTAATTTAAAATAAAATGTGGGGTGTTACAGTACTAGAAGGCTACAGTGATGCCAACTGGATATCTGACTCTAAGAACTCAAAATCCACAAGTGGGTATGTCTTCACTCTTGGTGGTGCAGCTGTGTCATGGAAATTCTCTAAACAAACGCTACTGGCCAGATCCACCATGAAATCTGAGTTTATTTGTAATACCCTGAATTTTCCTAATATATAAAGATTATTTATTTTTACATATGGTATGCATGTGTAATATTTTGCTTATTATTTTTCAACATGATGAATAAGCATATTGTTTCCTATAAGGATTTTCCCAAAAGCCCAAAGGTTAATTTACTTATCTTCTTTTAAATATTTATTTTGGCCCAATTAATTTAAGCCCATGGATTTAAAACCTCTTGTATTATTTTCCTACAACTTGTATGTGTAGCATCTTTTCTTTTATTTCCGGGTATTTGATGTACATTTTTTGTAGAATGGTTTGTGTGTGCACGTGCATTCAATGTACACGTGCACAAGGCACAAAGCTTGGCCGGATGGGGTGGAGTAGTGGGGATGAGATGTGGGTGGTTATTTAAGGTGTGGGTAGTTTCATAACCCCCTTATCAATCTTAGCCCTTGATCTTCCAACTCCCTAGTGCATCCTAACCCTCCATTCCACCTATATTCTAGTATAAATACCCTCTCCTATTCTCTATCTCTTTTACACTAGATTAATATTATAAGAGAAGTTTTTGTGAGAGTTGTGTGTGGGAGCTTTTCTGTGGGAGACCGAAGTGCACTGTGAAGGATTCGGTGTGGAACAAGGAGCAAGGAGCAAGAAGTGCTGCACCGCATTGAGGACTTTGCTGGATTCGATTACTTCGTCAAATAAGGTGGGTGTTTCTCAGGACTTCTAATGTAGAAAGCATGCCGTAAATATAATGTTTGTTACTGTGCTCTTGAGGAGTAAGATAGTACGTAATAGAGATACTTGAGTGTGTTTATGTTGATAATTATGGAGGACTAATAGTGTAGAAATGGCACGGAAAACAAAGAAGATTTGGGTCGGTACAGTCGACTGTCGTGTAGATAAGTCGACTGGTACGAGACAATTAATTTTATTATGTGGTGATAAACATGTATGCAATAGACCTAATGGTGTGATTACTAAGTTTGTATTTTCCCTGTGACACATATGATGGGGGGAAGGTAAATGGATGAAAAGAACTAGCGATGATTAACAACTGTCGGAGCAGTCGACTGACATTGTGTTCAGCCGACTGGTGCTTCAATTTAATTATGGTTATTTGGAAATTCCATGTAATGAGATATTCCATCATGTTGACCTAGTGTAATGATTTGAGAATTATATCTTCAATCTTCGTATGGAAATTATGAATAAGCGTGGATGCATGTTTAATAATATTCCCTTGAAGAAGAGATAACATTCGTAACTGGAAATTTCATGATGTTGCTGAACAATAAAAGGCACTGTGTTCATGAAACATGAATATATGTATATTGTAAGTTGATATCATGATGCAAGTGCATGTAAGAACTGTAAATAATCCCTTAATTTGGAAATATGGATCTGTCCAGTCGATCGAATGCGTGTAGCAAGTCGACTGAGCTGAACGTAGAAATGAACTACTAATGACCCCAGGACGGACGACTGATGAGATAACAGTCGACTGTCACGAGGATAATACTGTGAATATGAAAAGTTGCGGGACAGCCGACTGGTCGTGTACAGCAGTCGACTCTCCCGAGCATTTATGATGAACCTGTATTTGACTGTATGAGTCGACTGGTGTTCTTCCAAGTCGACTGTACAGAGTGGGCTTTGATATGTATGAATTTCATTTTATTTGCTGTTGGAAGTTGTGAACTTTATGATTGAAGTCTATGGACTCTTTTTATGGCTGTGTGGATTATGTAAAATAAATCATAGACGAGAATTGAAAATTAAATGAATATGAAAAGATAAGATCATGATGAGAAAGACTGTGAGACTCTAAAATGAATTATGAGCTGAGGATGCTCAATTGGAAATTGTGAATTTGAAATTGAACGAAAGAGTAGCTAAGTCTCCCCCGGCAGTGAAATGACATGATATTGAAAAGAAGACCAAGGTTGGTCATGTGTAAATGAAATGATAAGTCCGGTTTGGTGGAGAGGCTAACTCTAGAGCTTTGATTTTTATTCATGATTCTAATAATTTTAATACATAGTGTGGAGGTGATGAAAGTGAGAGAAAAACATAAGTATGAGAACTAGAGTTTACGGTGTGGGTGTGTGAGCCGCAGAATGCATGCTTGATGAGTCAAGACATGGCGGGGGCACAACTCAGAATGATCGAACTTTAGTCACACTTGTGGAATGTTTGGTGACTGCAAGAGGATCGTGTTCAGGGAGGAGGCTTGAATTGCCACAGAATGCATGCTTGATGAGTCAAGACATGGCGTGGGGTTCCCCTCCAGGGTCCAGTGCACGAGCTTGTACTCATAAACTATTTAAGATACGCACCGTAATTACAGAAGTAGAGTAAATCATGGCGAGGGATTGAACCCTATAAAAATGAAGAACGATTAAGAGGCTTGCCCTCAGACCTATGTAGTATGGGATGCATAGAATTCGAACAAGTGCGCATTAGTGTCATGTAAATTAAATAATTGCATTAAGGATTAGGTGCACAATCACGACACGACATCATTAAGAGTTCCCTTTTGATTTACATGCTTATATTGAACAAGTTTGTGATTTGTTAAGAAATAAGATTCGTTATACTGTTTCTGGCATAGAGAGGATGGCCATGTATAATTATCGTCGGTTGAATAAACTGACGTACCCACAGTTTTGTATGCAGGATAGATTGCATGTAAAGAGGAATGGATGCATAAAGATTTTATCATGTTGTTGTACATTAATGTAAATGTTGTATGTTTTGCTTCCGCTGTGAAAATGTAAATGTAATATATGATGTAAACTCTGATGTAAAAAGAAAAGTTTGAAATTCCTTGTAAAATTGTACTCAAAGAAAGTGAAAAGATCCTGTAGAACATCTCGAATTCAGTGATTTGGGATTCGGGGCGTTACAGAGTGGTATCAGAGCCACGCTTTCTACGCTTTCACACTTGTACAAATTTATAAGGAACGATACCCTAGAAGTGGACATTAGAATGTGTGTTTGAGTTTAGAGATTTAAATGTAAGTGACTTACATTTGGGTTGCTCTATGATTTATGCTTCTTCCTCTCTATTCTAAGATGGCTGATCACTTCGACCCTGCTGGAGGCGACGACTGGCATATTATTGAGGAAAAGTACCATCCTGGGCAGGCTGATTCTGAGGACGAGTATCACCCTGGGCAACCAGATGCTGATGATGAGGAGTGGCCTGAATCTCGAGAGATTACCCCACCGCCGGATTCATCTGACGATTCTTCTTCCGATGAAGAAGAGAGACCAGCTCTGAGTGGCACTGTGGCTTCTCTTCAGAGGCAAGTGGAGACCCTGAAGGAGAGAGTTGGAGTTTTGGAGGCTCAGCTGGCGCAGCGGAAGGACGACTTCTCTGTTCTCAGTCACCGAGTGTGGGAACTTGAGAAGAGAAAGAACCTGACAGATGTGTTGAAAGATGAAGTGGATGAACTGCGGGAAGAACTTCGAGCAGCGAAGAGAACCCGTAGGAGTTAGATTGTTGTAGCTTCTATTTTCTTTCATTTCTGATGTCAAAAAATGTTTTTAATTCGAATGTATAAACTTTGGAATTCAATGAAATACAAGTTGGTTTAAATTCTTGTCTTATACTTCGAATTTAATGGATCTTTTGCATCAGAATATGTCGAGAAGAGGGGCAAGGAATGGTGAAGGTTTGGACCTGGAGACCGAACTTGTAAGGGTTTACCAGACGCTGAATGCAGTGGCTGTAAATCAAGGAAGGGGACCGGTGAATCCAGTACCTGAGGCGATTAAGCTAGTGGAATCGTTCAAGAGAATGAAACCACCAATGTTCGAGGGAAAGTCAGACCCAGATGCGGCTGACAACTGGATTCGGCAAGTGGAGACGATCTTCGAGGTGTTGGAGACACCGGAGGGCAGCAAGGTCAAATTGGCGACTTTGCAGTTGGAAAAGGATGCGGCTGTTTGGTGGCAGTCGATGAAGAGGACCATGGGAGGCTTATTGCTCGGCTGGGAGGAATTTCTGGAAGAATTCCGCAGTCACTATTTCCCCTCCGACGTCCAGGAGAAAAAGGCGATGGAGTTTCTGTCACTTCAGCAAGGCAGCATGTCAGTAAGAGAGTATGAGACTAAGTTTACTCAGCTCTCTAGGTATGCTCCAGAACTGGTGATGGATGAGGCGAAGAAGGCTCGCAAATTCGAGCATGGTCTGAGGCCGAGTTTGAGGTCTCGTATGATACCCCTTGGTATCAGGCGATTTGACAAACTGGTCAAGAGGGCGGCAGCGACGGAGGCGGATATGGAGCAGTTCCATGTTGTTCAGAACCGGAGGAACAACTGGCAGTCCGGGAAGAGGCCTGCACAATCGGGGAGTTTCAAGGGGCAACCATCTGCACAGGGGTTCAAACCGACAAGGGCGAACGCTATCAGTGTAGCTGGAGGACCTGGAAACAATGTGGGGAGACCTTCTGCAGTCACCTGTTACAACTGTAGGGAAGTGGGACATTATCAATCTCAATGTCTCAAACCACGGGCTGGCAATCACAATGTGCCAATACAGCAGACTGGGAAGAGGCCGTACCAATCAGGGCGAGTATTTGCTTTGACGGAAGCTGATGCTGATGAGGCGGATCAGGTCATCTCTTGTACGAGGGCTGATGTTTAGTGGTTTTGTCATTTCTCCTTTCCGTTTATATTGTGAAACTGTTATGTAATGGTGTGTATTATGTAACAGGAGAACTCTATCTTAATGGAATGAAAGCTGTTGTATTGTTCGATACTGGATCCTCTCATACATTTGTGTCTCCTAGATTTGCTAAAGTGTTGGGAGTGGAACCGAAGATTTTTCCAGGCAAGATCTTAGCAGTAGCTACTCCATCAGGGGAAACTTTGACCACTGATCGGTATTATGCTGATTGCGAGATAGTGATTGGGGATCGAATCTTTGGCATTGATCTGATCGAGCTGACTATCTTGGGAGTCGATGTCATCATTGGCATTGATTGGATGTCGGTGTTGATGTTGATATTTGCAAGTGGACAAAATCGCACAAGTAATATAGATAGATGAGTAGAGTGTCGAACCCACAGGGACTAGATATTTTACTGAGTACCGATATCGCTAGATGAATCACTATTTGGAAGGTCGAATTTTATTAATGATAAAACAACTAAATTACTCTAATCTAATTAAATCTAATTAAATTGGTGAAGAGGGAGAGGGCTGTGAAACTTTGAAGCTCTTGTACTTTGTTTAATGGTAAAATTAGTTTTAGGGCTCTTGGTTCACCTCGTTTATCACACACACAAATTATAATTCCTTATAAATAAAAATATTATCTTTCCCAATTGTCGACCAAAATCCTAAAGATATTAACCACTCTATCAACGTAGTCTAAAAATTATTCTCAATTAATCATTCGTCTATCCACCAAATTATTAATTGAGAAATTGGATTTCTTAACGGTCACGTCCTCCAATATACGGTCTTAATTTTTATTAATCACAAATTACCTATTCGGTCTTTTTATGATTTGAAAAATCATACAAATGTCTATCCACCATGTTGTACGCATAAATAATAAAAATTAAAACACAATTAGGAAAAATAGATAAATAAGAAGGAATTAAAATTTGTGTTCAAAAACTCGGCTACATCTTAGCCTCTAAAACAATCAATTCAGTTCATGATCAAAGTTGCAATTAATAAAATTGTTTGGGATTGTATCAAAAAAATATAGAGAAGAACATACACAAAATAATAATATAAAAAAAATAATTAATCCAAACCCCTTAAACAGAACCCCAGAAGTTGTCGCCTGTGCCGCTGTCCCAGTCGCCTGTCGCTGTCAGCGTCAGCCGTCAGATCGCCACGTCGCGCACTCAGGGATCTCTGGTTGCAGCCTGTGCTTCTCTCTCTCCTTTTTTCGTTTTGATTGGTGTACCAGGAGAAAAAGTCGCCAGTCAGCACGTGGGTCCAAGTCGAGCTGTCCCTCTCTCCCTTTGTTGTTCTGAGCCGCTCTGCTGTTTATCTCGGTTTCCGAGTCGCCAAGTTACCACTTCAGCCGGGTGCACTTCGAATACTGCGCCAGATGGCAGCCCTACTGCCCGCACGTACCTGGTTTTCTTGGAACTCGTACACACTTTTTCTCTCTCTTTTTCCTTTGTATTTGGTACAGCCGTCGCCTCTTGGTTTTTACTCTCTTTTGATTTGTATTTATAGAGAACGGAGAGGAGTTTAGGGTTTTCACTTTTTACAGAAAAGTCCACCCTCTTTCTTTATTTCATTCCTTTTATAACCCAGAATTTTATTTACTTCCCCTTCTTTCTTTTCTTCCTTTTATTTCCACCACGTGCTCCTGCGTACACAATATAATACCAGAAATTAGGATTTTTAAATAGAATAAAATTAATTAGTTTAAAATTAATTAAACTAACTAAAAATTATATTAGCGTATAAAAATCCTTTTAAAATTTATTTGTCGCACTTTTAACTCAACAAAACAATAAAAATTTATAAATCCATTATTTTACTTTGTTTGTTGATTTTTTCCACAAATCTTTACTTTTTGCATCAACAATATTATTTCTTCAAAAATAATTAATTAAATGAAATCTTATAGAAATATGATGGATTATAGACAATATCAGCGAAAACAAGTCATTTTAATAGGTAAATGAGTATAAATATTTGTATATAAATTCGACACATCAAATACCCCCAAACTTAAGATTTTGCTTGTCCTCGAGCAAAAAGTAGAATCATGAACAAGGGAATAATAATAGTAGACTCAACCCATCACACTAAAAGATCTTATCATGCAAGCATCAAAATTACAATTAAAAATATAAACAATTGCAAATAAAGTCAACCTAAGCATACCCACTTTCTCCAGTGCAATTATTTATTCATAATTCCCAAAAAAAAATCGCATTTGTCATGCAATTAATGTAATTATTGTATGCAACAACTCAATCTGTGATTATCCCTTCTCTCTACTACAAACCGAGTAGCAAACTAGAGTTTTTTTTCTTTTTCTTTTTTTTTTCTTTTTTTCTTTTTTTTTTGTCTCTTCTTTAAGTTGTCACTTGCCTTTTGACGCGAATGCAAATCATTTGTGATGAATTCACCCGGTTACTCAACAAGTCACAAACATAAAGTGCTTTGCATACTCATATTTCAAGTTGCCGTTTTACGTAAAAGTAAACATTTGTGATGAATACCCCTAGTTACTAAACAACTCAAAACATTGGAGTAGATTGGCTTTATTCATAAAATTTTTTTTTCTTTTTTTTTCATTATTACTCTATTTACTTAAACTCTGTTTAGGACTAGATCAAAGGGGATAATCACGAGAAAAAGCAACACATTTGTCTTTTATGTATAATAGCATGACCCACACAATTTTGTAAAGAATTTTGAAACTCAATAATCCTAAAGTAAATAAGTATGCTTAATATTGCTTTATAAAAAAAAAATGTTTATACCAAAAAAGATTGTTTCAATGCTTATCACAATAAAGAACTCAAAATGTGTAATGGTGAGCCTAATTGAAATCCTTTTTAAAATTTTGTTTTTCTTTTCTAAAATAATAAAAATAAAAATAAATTTGTAAACCTTCCCCCCAAACTTAAATGTCACATTGTCCTTAATGGGAAAGAAGAAGAAAAACAAAAAGAATGAAAAAAAGTTTAGAATATCTCCCCTGATTCGTCTTTAAATTTCTGCGCGCGCAGCGTTCAGTATTTTGGCGATATCTGGAGCTGTAGATGTCGAAATGGGCTGAATTTTTTTTTGCTGGAAAGCTAAGAAAATTGTCTACAACTTCTATTCGAATCAGTTTTCCAGATTTCGACTCCAAACTGCTCGAAAACAGCCATCAATGCAGGTGTTCAAAACAGCTCCGTTTGGCGACTTTCAAAATTGATGCAATCCTACAAAATAAAATCAAAAATCAAAATAAAATAAACTAAAACATAATAAAAACTGAATGCAATAAAAGAAAACATGGGTTGCCTCCCAAGAAGCGCTAAGTTTTAAGTCTTCAGCCAGACATGGGGGTTAGATGGTTATGTAACGCCTAGATCCAACAACATTAGCACATCTTTTCTAATTTTCCTCTTCAGATGTGGATCAGGTTCAAGTTCCAATTTGAGGCGTTTCCTTTTAGATGATGATGTCTTTGATTCCCCCACCTCTTTAAATTTATGCTGCAAAAATGAATAAATTGAAGGTTCAGCATCCAAGTACATAACATGTTCAAAATTATTTTCGTTTTCGGTTTCAAAAATTGTTGAATTTGTTGGACATACTTCAATTGGTGATTTGTCACATTTAGCCTTATCTTTTTCTCCCACAATTAAATGAGCTTCACTTACTTGAATAGATGACTGTTCTTCAGGAGGAATTTTTATGGAATTAAAAACATTAAAAGTTACTCGCTCATGCAGGTTTTGTTCCTCCACAATTTGTTCAATCTCACTTTTCTTTTCAACCACATCGCCATTTTCTTCTTGTGGTTGCTCAATTGTCCTCCTGCTGCTTAGTGTTATTGCCTTGAAATCTTCCACGGGGTTGACAACTGTGTTGCTTGGTAATGTTCCTGCAGTTTTGTCATTAATAATATTTAAAAATTGACTAATTTGTACCTCAAGATTTTTGATGGAAGCCGAAGTTGAATTTGCAACATTTTGAATTGCCAAATCTGTCTTTTGTATGTAGTGCTCAAACATATCTTCAAGCGTTGGCTTCTTTTCTTGCTGTGGAAAAATTTGAGGTGGTATAACTGCTTCTTGATTGTAGTTCCATGGATAATTGGGGGTGTTTCTCCATCCTGAATTGTATGTGTTTGCATAATGATTATTTTGCATTTGAAAGTTTGACACAAAATTTTCATGTTCGGCATTTGATGGAGCAAAAGGGTTCCCCACTTGACAACTTGCACTTGAATGATTTCCTGCACAAAGATCACAAATCATATTAGAATGAATAGCATGAAAATTTATATTTTCTACTTGTTTAGATAAAATATCATTTTTTGTATTTAAAGTAGAAAAAGAACCAAGTTCAAAAACTCCAGCCACTTTTCTTGGCATCGTTCTCTCTGAAGACCACTGGTAATGATTTGATGCCATCTCCTCTAAAAGATCATAGGCTGCTTGGTAAGTTTTGTTCATCAGTGCACCACCAGCTGCTGCGTCAACCATAGATCTATGTGTAACTCCCAAACAATTATAGAATGTTTGCATTTGCAGCCATTTTGGTAGTTCATGATTAGGACACTTTCTCAATAACTCTTTAAACCTTTCCCATGCATCATACAAAGACTCGGTCTCAAATTGAGTAAATGTGCATATGTCCTTTCTTAGCTTTGCTGTCTTTGCTGGAGGAAAATACTTGGCTAGAAATTTTTGTGCAAGTCCCTCCCAAGTAGTAATACTACCGGGTGGTAGATAATATAGCCAAGCCTTCGCCTTATCTCGTAGGGAAAAAGAAAAGAGTCTCAGTCTAATGGCATCATCTGATACTCCATTGTACTTGAAAGTGTCACAAATTTCTAAAAAATCTGCAATGTGAGCGTATGGATCCTCGTGTGGTAGTCCCCAAAATTGAACAGTCTGTTGAAGCATTAGAATCATCTCCGGTTCAATCTCAAAATCGTCAACTTCAATAACCGGCTTCTTTATGCTTGATTCATAAATTGAGGGTATAACATAGTCTCTCAAAGGCCTATTTTCATCGTTCGCCATGGCAATATACGTGTATGTCCTGCAATATAAGTATCGAAAAAGAAAGAAAAAAAAAATAGAAAAACTAAAAAAACTAAAATAAGAAAAATAAAAAAAAAGTCAAAGTTAGTCAAAAGAAAATAAAGATGTAAAATGATAATAAAATAAAAATAATTACAAAAAATCCAAATTAGCAATAATCTAGCAATTTTCAATATCAATAAAAGAATAACTAGTCCCCGGCAACGGCGCCAAAAACTTGATGTTGATATTTGCAAGTGGACAAAATCGCACAAGTAATATAGATAGATGAGTAGAGTGTCGAACCCACAGGGACTAGATATTTTACTGAGTACCGATATCGCTAGATGAATCACTATTTGGAAGGTCGAATTTTATTAATGATAAAACAACTAAATTACTCTAATCTAATTAAATCTAATTAAATTGGTGAAGAGGGAGAGGGCTGTGAAACTTTGAAGCTCTTGTACTTTGTTTAATGGTAAAATTAGTTTTAGGGCTCTTGGTTCACCTCGTTTATCACACACACAAATTATAATTCCTTATAAATAAAAATATTATCTTTCCCAATTGTCGACCAAAATCCTAAAGATATTAACCACTCTATCAACGTAGTCTAAAAATTATTCTCAATTAATCATTCGTCTATCCACCAAATTATTAATTGAGAAATTGGATTTCTTAACGGTCACGTCCTCCAATATACGGTCTTAATTTTTATTAATCACAAATTACCTATTCGGTCTTTTTATGATTTGAAAAATCATACAAATGTCTATCCACCATGTTGTACGCATAAATAATAAAAATTAAAACACAATCAGGAAAAATAGATAAATAAGAAGGAATTAAAATTTGTGTTCAAAAACTCGGCTACATCTTAGCCTCTAAAACAATCAATTCAGTTCATGATCAAAGTTGCAATTAATAAAATTGTTTGGGATTGTATCAAAAAAATATAGAGAAGAACATACACAAAATAATAATATAAAAAAAATAATTAATCCAAACCCCTTAAACAGAACCCCAGAAGCTGTCGCCTGCGCCGCTGTCCCAGTCGCCTGTCGCTGTCAGCGTCAGCCGTCAGATCGCCACGTCGCGCACTCAGGGATCTCTGGTTGCAGCCTGTGCTTCTCTCTCTCCTTTTTTCGTTTTGATTGGTGTACCAGGAGAAAAAGTCGCCAGTCAGCACGTGGGTCCAAGTCGAGCTGTCCCTCTCTCCCTTTGTTGTTCTGAGCCGCTCTGCTGTTTATCTCGGTTTCCGAGTCGCCAAGTCACCACTTCAGCCGGGTGCACTTCGAATACTGCGCCAGATGGCAGCCCTACTGCCCGCACGTACCTGGTTTTCTTGGAACTCGTACACACTTTTTCTCTCTCTTTTTCCTTTGTATTTGGTACAGCCGTCGCCTCTTGGTTTTTACTCTCTTTTGATTTGTATTTATAGAGAACGGAGAGGAGTTTAGGGTTTTCACTTTTTACAGAAAAGTCCACCCTCTTTCTTTATTTCATTCCTTTTATAACCCAGAATTTTATTTACTTCCCCTTCTTTCTTTTCTTCCTTTTATTTCCACCACGTGCTCCTGCGTACACAATATAATACCAGAAATTAGGATTTTTAAATAGAATAAAATTAATTAGTTTAAAATTAATTAAACTAACTAAAAATTATATTAGCGTATAAAAATCCTTTTAAAATTTATTTGTCGCACTTTTAACTCAACAAAACAATAAAAATTTATAAATCCATTATTTTACTTTGTTTGTTGATTTTTTCCACAAATCTTTACTTTTTGCATCAAAAATATTATTTCTTCAAAAATAATTAATTAAATAAAATCTTATAGAAATATGATGGATTATAGACAATATCAGCGAAAACAAGTCATTTTAATAGGTAAATGAGTATAAATATTTGTATATAAATTCGACACATCAGGTGTACAGTGCAAGCATCGAGTGCAAGACCAAGACGGTAACAGTGAAGGCTCCAGGTGGACCTGAAGTCACTTTCCAAGGGAAGCAAAAGTGTGCAAACTTGGGCAGTTGGAATGGATAGTCCCACATCGGAAGACGGAAAAGGTTTTCTCTAGTATATAAGCTAAAGAAAAGGACTAAAGGGTGTAGCCCTGGGGTTACCACTAACGTGTAGTGGAGAGAGGACCTAGCCAAAATAACAAACACACAAGCACGCGCGCGCCCGGCCCGGCCCCGGCTTCGGCTTCGGCTTGGCTTGGCTTGGTTTGGTCTAGTCTGGTCTGGTCTGGTCTTGTAACGCCCCGAATTCCAAATCACTGAATTCGAGATGTTCTTCAGGATCTTTTCACTTTCTTTGAGTACAATTTTACAAGGAAATTCAAATTTTTCTTTTTACATCAGAGTTACAACATCTTACATTAAATTTTCACAGCGGAAGCTAAGTATACAACATTTACATAAATGAACAACAACATGATAAACTCTTTATGCATCCATTCCTCTTTACATGTATTTTATCCTGCATACAAAACTGTGGGTACGTCAGTTTATTCAACCGACGATAATTATACATGGCCATCCTCTCTATGCCAGAAACAGTATAATGAATCTCATTTCTTAACAAATCACAACTTGTTCAAAATAAGCATGTAAATCAAAAAGGGAACTTTTAAAGATGTCGTGTCGTGATTGTGCACTTAATCCTTAATGCATTTATTTAATTTTCACATGACACTAATGCACACTTGTTCGAATTCTATGCATCCCATTCTACATAGGTTCGAGGGCAAGCCTCTTATTCGTTCTTCATTTTTGTAGGGTTCGATCCCTCGTCATGATTTACTCTACTACTGTAATTACAATGAGTATCCTAGATGATTCTATGAGTACAAGCATGTATCCTGGACCCTGGAGGGGAATCCCACGCCATGTCTTGGCTCACCAAGCATGCATTCTGTGGTAAAATTCAAGCCTCCTCCCTGAATACAATCCTCTTGCAGTCACCAAAACATCCCACAAGCATTACTAAAGTCCGATCATTACTGAGTTGTGCCCGCGCCATGTCTTGGCTCACCAAGCATGCATTCTGCGGCTCACACACCCGCACCGTAAAACTCTAGTTCTCATACTTATGTTTTTCTCTCATTTTCATCACCTCCACACTATGTATTAAAGTTATATTAGAATCATGAATAAAAATCAAGCTCTAGAGTTAGCCTCTCCATCAACCGGACTTAGCATTTCATTTCACATGACCAACCTTGGTCTATTTCTCAATATCATTTCGTTTCACTGCCGGGGAGACTTAGCTACTCTTTCGTTCAATTTCAAATTCACAATATCCAATTGAGCATCCTCAGCCCATAATTCATTTTAGAGTCTCACAGACTTTCTTATCGTGATTTAGCCTTTCATATTTTCATTTAATTCTCAATTCTCATCTATGATTCATTTATATAATTCATACAGCCATAAATAGAGTCCATCGATTCAAATCATACAGTTCATAATTACCAACAGCAAATAACATGAAGTTCAAATATGTCAAAGTCCACTCTGTACAGTCGACTTGGAAGAATACCAGTCGACTCATACAGTCACATACAGTATCATCGTAATTGCTCGGGATAGTCGACTGTTGTACACAACCAGTCGCCTGTCCCGCACTTTTCATGTTCACAATATTGTTCTCATGACAGTCGACTGTTCATCGATCAGTCGTCTGTCCTGGAGATTTCGAACAACACAATTCTAAGTCCAGATCAGTCGACTTGCTACATGCATCGGTCGACTGGACAGATCCATTTTCAATTTAAAAGTTTATTTACAGTTCTTACGTGCACTTGCATCATGATGTCCATTAACAGTATACATAAGTTCATGTTTCATAGACAGAGTCTCTTATCGTTCAGTAACATTACAACATGAATTACTAATATGCTCTTTCCTTTAGAGAAAAAATACTCTAAACATGCATTCACATTGCTCACACTTTCTTACGACCATGAAGATATGAATCCCAAGTCATCATACTAGGTCTACATAAATAGAATATCTTAATTCATGGAATTCCCAAACAGTCATACTCAAGTACGGTACCAGTCGACTGAATCCAGTATCAGTCGACTGCTCCGACCATTCTAAGTTATTAATCACTATTAGTTCTTTTCATTCATTTACCTTCTGTAACACCCCGCAAAATTGGAAATTACAATTTTGCCCCTGGGTGTTACGCACGTATATTTTGTAATGAGTTTCACTACATATTTTGGATTCGTACTATTTATACATTTTCCGTATTGATTTCAGCCAACTAAAATATAATATTTCAATCCCTGGAATTTACGTGCTTTTTACGTGTTTTGATGCACGTGTTTCCACCACTATGTATAATATTTTCTATAGGTTTAAATTACTTATTCTTATGTATTTAAATCTATTTTATAAAACGAAAATTTATTTTTCCCTTGTTTTGATTGCATTTTTCAATTTTTGCACGTATGGTGCACGTGCAAATTTTTATTCTCATTTTGCTACTCTCATTTTACTATTTTTAGCATGCATTAGTTTTATTTAGCCTTTCTTTTGATCCATGGACTTAAAGTTAAATTCTAGCCCAATAGACTAATTAAAAAGAGAGCCCACTAGGATAATTAAATTAGTTGAATAAAATGAGCCCATGTAGCAAGCCCACTAGATAATCAAACTAATTAATTAGAAATGAGCCCATGTAGCAAGCCCATTATTAAAATCACAAATTAAGTTATACATGACAAGTTACAATATTAGTACACATTTTTTAGTTATAGAAATGTGTTCATATTTGTTTGTGCATGTATGCATGCACACACAAATGTATTTGGACCATTTTGGGGGCTATGGGAGGGGATTAATGGAGTGGTTAAGTTCATGGAGAGTGGGGAGATGAGAGGTTGGGAGTTTTAGGAGTTAAAAATATGAAGAGGTGAGAATTAAAAAGAGAATTAAAATGAGAAGTTATTAGGTGGGAGATTTTGCAATATAGTCTCTAGCATTGTCCTATAAATAGCAACCCATTTCTCATTCTTTTTCACACCAAAAATAAAATAAACAAGAGAAAGAAAAGAGAAAGAAAAGAGTGTAAGAAAAAGAAAGAGAGTTATTGTGCTTGGAGGATCTCTTGCTTGGAGCATTTGCTAGGAGGAGAAGAGGACTAGGAGTTGCTAGGAGCAAGAAGGAGTCATTCATTTGTAGTTTTCAACCTTCAAACAAAAGGTGGGTTCTCATGCTTTCTAATTTAGAAGTATGCATGCTAGTGACAAAATATGAGCATTTTGTTTTGATATGTAGTTAAGATTTCATGTTAGTGTTACATGCTATGAATGAAAACAATATTGTTATGATTAAACAAATAATAGGAGATTTTGACTAAAGAGCTAATACCATAGATCATGTTAGAATGCTTGTAAAATGTTATGCATGTTAAAAATGTATTCTTTTGTATGGGAAATTTGTTGAAAAATGTTGTTTTATGTTCTAGGGTCATGTTGATTAATGAATAAGAAAGAAAGTTTAATATTGTGTTAGTGGTTGATTTTTATATTGTAGTACAAACATGCTAATTTTGATAAATAAAGTAAAATGTGATGGGATAAATATATTGTGTTTATGAATGGTAGAAATATTGTTATGACTAAGAGAACAATTTTCCATCATGATAGTTAAAAATAATAAAATGAATTACTGTCACAAACCATACTAGTACGCATGATTGTAAATGTCGAAATGTATAATTTGTAGGAAGATTGTTGAGACTTCTTAATGAGTTTAAATGCAAATTAAATTTGGGAAAAAATTCTAATACTCTTATAAAATGAAATAGAATATTGTAAAAATAGTTGTAGAATTTTTCAAGTATATTTGAGAAGTAAAAGAGATATTTGAAGATAGAATGAAATTTTGTTCTTAAGTTAATTATTTTTAAGAATATGAATTTTTTTTTAAAAAAAAAAGACTTTGATGTGAGAATTAGTTTCTCTTGTTGAGATTATGCAATTATGATGAATGTGAAATTCTAGATTTCTATGTGTACTCAAATTGTTAATGAGTTTAAATTAGATGAATGCATGAATAGAATTCTTGTTGGAAAGAATTGAGAATAAGTGAATTATGAATAGAACATTGATTAAGTTGTGAATTATTTGTATTTGATTAATTGGAGAGACTTCATGAGTTTAAAATTTGCAATGAAATTGCTATTGTTGTTGATTCATGAATGGACTAAAAGAGAATTATGATTGATGCCAAATGAGATATAGATCAAATTGTGGATGGCTAGAGACATGGAAATATCTAAGTGAAGACATGATAATGAAAAGGGTAAAAAGAAAATAATTTCCGAAACTGATCCACCGTGGAAAATATTTACCCGACTGGTCCACTTTTGAAAATATTTACCAAAGTTAGTCCATAACTGGTCCACTTTCGAAAATATTTGGTCTATGTACCCAAGCAAACTGTAGCAAACTAGTTGTTCGGCTACTTGTGCATTGTATAATGTAGTCTTCATAATTACTACAAGGTTTATATATTTTAAGAAGAAATGTAAAGTATTACTTTTGTGAAGTGATTTTCTTGAAGAGAATTTTACTCTTATTTGTTCGAAGAATATTCTAAGTAAAGTGAGACATTATAATGGCTTGATTTTATTATGAAATCTCATGTGATAGAATTGTGTTCTTAAAAGAAATTATTCCTTTGCTTATAAAGAATGTGAACGGATGACTAGATAATGAATAATGATGAGACTATGATTACTTGTGATTAAGTTGAAAGAAGAAATTATATAAGTTTAAGACATGATTACTAAAGGGTATGTGTACCCATGTTTCTTGTACATGAAAGATTATGATTAATAATTAGTAAGACTTCGGTTACCGGTAATTTTGAAAGAAAGAATTGATATGATTTTGAGATAATGCCGTCGGGCGATCTCGTATTTTGTGAATAAATCCGGTATGAGGTAAAACTGATTCTAGGGTGATAACATATTCATGTCTTGAACTAAAAATAATTAGGCACTTAAGTGAAGATGTAATAGACTTGTGCAAACGTAAATGGGTGCTTCTATATAGTCGGCAGTGGATCCCGTGGCTATAGACCCAGTTGGTGGACTGTGGTTGCCCCATAGGAGATGGACTGTATTTTATCCGGGACTTAGGGTAGTCGACGGATGTTTACCATACTCCAAAGAATATGTATATACCGGGGCTGGAAGGGCATTTACGGGATTATCATCACGATATAATAGCCAGGGAGGCTGGGATCTGTTAATATAAGCCAGGGAGGCTAGCCAGGGAGGCTGAGATCCGTATCTGTGAAATAACTCCAAAACTTGTTTTATTACTGGGTAGTCTCATGGCGAGGGATCGAACCCTTCAATGTGGAGTACGTAGGCGCTTGCCCTCGGACCTATGTAGTATGGGATGCATAGAATCCGAACAAGTGTGCATTAGTGTCATCCTAGTATAGAAATGTGTGCATTAGGCATTAAGGCATGACATACACTTATGTTTAGAATAATCACCTTTGACACTTTACTTGTTCATTCAATCTTTTTGTTGATTTGTTAAAGTATGAGATCGTTATACTATTTCCGGCATAGAGAGGATAGCCGTGTATAACATTTCGTCAGTTCTAAATAACTGACGTGCCCACAGATTAACATGCAGGTAAAGGACCATTCATGGAGCTATAAAGTGGATATGCTGGTGCTGTTTTATTTTAAAGATGTTGTAAATGTTTTTATTGTAAATTTCATTCTTCCGCTGTGTAAAAACAAGTTGTAATTGAACTCTGATGTATTGTGAATAAAAAGTTTTAAATTCCTTGTAAAATTGTACGAAGTGAAGTAAAGATCCTGTGAAATCTCGAATTTGTCCTTATTTGAAATTCGGGGTGTTACACCTTCCCTCCATCATATGTGTCATAGGGAAAATATACATTTAATAATCACACCATCATGTCTATTCACACACATGTTTATCAGCACATTATGAAAAATAGTGTCTCGTACCAGTCGGCTGGTTCACATGCCAGTCGACTGTACCGACAGTTCTGTTTTCAATATTAATAGCATGTTCAAGCAATTTCTACTACATTCAATTTACTTTTCAAAACATGGTAGTATTCAAATAGTCATAGTATAATTTCCTACATTAGAAGTCCTGAGAAACACCCACCTTTTAAGAAGAAATAACGAAATCCCGCAAAAACTCTTCAGTATGGTACTGCACTCCTTGCTCCTTTGTTCCACACCGGGCTCCTCAGAATGCTGCTCGTCTCCACAGAAAAGCTCTCACACAGACTCACAAATACACTCACTTACAATAATAATCTTAGAAAATTTTAGTGTAAAAGAGATAGGGGAAATAGGAGGGGTATTTATACATAAACTAGAGTGAGATGGAGGGTTGAGATGAATTAGGAGGTTGAAAAATCAAGGGCTGAGATCCATTCGGGAGTTGAGAAACTACCCACACCCCAAAAGTAACCACCCATGACCCAAGTCCATCACTCCATAATCCGGCCAAGTTTGTGCCTTGTGCACGTGTACATGGAGTGCACGTGTACACACAAACCCCACTACATAAAATGTACATCAAATACCCGGAAAAGAGAAAAGAAAAGATGCTACACATACAAGTTGTAGGAATTAAATTTATGGGCTTAAATCCATTGGGCCAAAAATATTTAGAAAGGAAAAATAAATGAATCAACATTGGCTTTGAAAAATGCTTTAAAGGAAACAATATATTTTATTCATCATGGAGAAAATAATAGTCACATGCTACGCAAGCATGCCATATGAAGAAAAATAGATAATCTTTATGTATTAAGGAAAATGGGGATATTACAGGTCTGGTTTGGTTTGGCATATATTTTGTTTTTTACCCCGCTCCAAAAATTTTCCCAGTTACTGTTGAGGCTTTTCAAATTCTGTAACTGGTACCGTTACTCTATAACAGCAGAGTAATGGCTTATCAGTTACGTTTTTAAACCATTACTCTACTGTTACAGAGTAATGAACCATTACTCTGCTGTTACAGAGTAATGAACCCTTCAGTTACTCCCCTTCTCCTATAAGACAAGTAATTTTTTGTCTGCCAGAATACATAGTTTTAAAAATTCCGAATCTCCTTCTTCTTCTTCTTCTTCCTCAGAGTCAGAGTTTGAGAGTATAACACAGTTACTGGTTCACTGAGATCTCTGAAGCTAGGGTGCTGCTATTCAGGGAAAGGTAATACAGTTGTATCCTGAGAGGCAATTCGTCAACCACCGTCACACTACGGAGTGAATTTTGCTTTAAAAATAGAGATCTTAATGTCAACTCTGTAATAAAGTTCTGGTTTGTTTTTTCATTTCCTGTAATTGTATTTCTTCACAAATATTGTTAGCATTTTCCTATTTTATGAAATTCAAGTTCTAACAGGCTTTCGAGTCGTCGGAGGCATCCAAGCGCGGGAGATGGAAGGTGCAAGAGGGAAAGCTGCGACGGGGCTAGGGAAAGGGTTTGAGAGAGAAGGAGGATGATGCAAGGATTTAGGGTTTTGATAGAGAACGGGATCGATTTTGGGATCTAGGTTTTTTATTTATTTATTTAAGGGTTTCGATCGGGATTGTTTGTGGCTATAGATGTTGGGATTAAGAATTTAAGATGATGATGTGAAAAGTTAACAACTATGATTAAGATGATCATGTCAGATATATGGTTTAGATGAATTTCAAATGAATGGTTAAGATCAAGTTGTTGAAATTGATGGTTGAGATCGCCTATGGATAGATTTATTGTGGCTTTTATAATATATTACCATAGATGAAGTTCAAATGAATGGTTAAGATCGAGTTGTTGAAATTGATGGTTGAGATCGCCTATGGACAGATTTATTGTGGCTTTTATAATATATATATATATATATATATATATATATATATATATAGGGAAAAAGGGGTATGAGCAACTTGCTCATTTAGTAAATAAGCAATTGATGATGTGGCATGCATGTGATTGGAAAAGTTTTAAAAGGGTTAGTTGTCCAATGTATCACATGCATGCCACATAATCAATTGCTCATTTACTAAATGAGCAAGTTGCTCATATCCCTTTTACCTATATATATAAAAATATATATATATATATATATATATATATATATATATATATATATATATATATATATATATATATATATATATATATATCCTTAAATCTTCCATTGTGCACCACCCTTCCATGTGCACTCGTGTGCACTCAGCCTTCCCGCCTTCGTATCGACGATCCGAACCGTTCACATTGATCTACACATCTAAATTAGTCTAAATATATAAAATCAAATTATTTGAAATTCATTTGCCCATCCATCATGTGATTATAAAAAACAATAATTTTCAGCCATACAATTTTGTAACACTTCCATGGATGGGCAAATGAATTTCAAATGATTTGATTTTACATATTTAGACTAATTTAGATGTGTAGATCAATGTGAACGGTTCGGATCGTCGATACGAATGCGGGACGGCCGAGTGCACATGCTGTGTGCACCATAAGTGGTGCACAACGGAAGACTTTATATATATATATATATATATATATATATATATATATATATAATAAAACACAAAGAAAGTTATCAAGTGGCTTTCCTTCAATCCCTCCAAAATCAAAGGCCCAGATCTAACCTCACAAAACACATTTTCCCCTCAAAAATCTCTGTAACACCCGAATTCCAAATAAGACCGAATTCGAAGTTCCACGGGATCTTTACACTTCACTTCGTACAATTTTACAAGGAATTTAAAACTTTTATTACATCAGAGTTACATTTAAATTACACTTAAATAGCGGAAGCAATTTACAACAATTACATGAATAAAATGTACAACACTTGAATCATTCTTTAAGCAGCATGCATACTTTAGTCTTGTCAGTCACTTTATCCTGCATAGAAACTGTGGGCACGTCAGTTTATTCAACTGACGCTAGGATATAATACATCAATTTTCTCTTACTTAGAAAGCACATACTTGTCACAAACAGAACTACGGGGACTATCCTATTGATGTCGTGTTGTGAATGTGCACTTAGTCCTTAATGCAGTTATTTATTTATATGACACTAATGCGCACTTGTTCAGAGGCTATGCAGCCCGTACTACATAGGTCTGAGGGCAAGCCCTTAACCATTCTTCATCGTGTAGGGTTCAATCCCTCGCTATGACCTAATCTACTGCAGTAACTACGGTAAGTATCCTAGGTGTTCTATGAGTTATGAGCCCATGTCCAGGCACCCTGGAGAGAATCCCACACACTAACACATGACTCATCATGCAGGCATCCTGTGGTCAATTCACCTCCTACCATAGACCATGGCACCACTCGTAGTCACCAAATACCCCACAAGCATCGCCACCGGGATGGTACTCTGGAGTAGTATCCACGCCCTAATCATGACGCATCATGAGGACATCCTGTGAATACTCTCACGCCGCCAATCCAATGGCCCTCATACTCATATTTTTCTCTTACTTTCATCACATCTCCACTATGTATCTAGTCCTTAAATTTTGAAATCATGGATAAAATCAAACCCTTAGAGTCAGCACTTCCCCTATACCGGTCTTAACCATTAATTCAACAACATGACCCAAACTTGGTCTTTTCATTTCAAATCTCATCTCAAAGAATTCATTCAACGCCGATATGAGGCTTAGCTACAC